>NADL03000599.1:0-1200000 GCA_002205965.3 Kappaphycus alvarezii
CCCTAAATCCCCTAAATCCCCTAATCCCCTAAACCCCTAAATCCTAATCCCTAAAACCCCTAAACCCTAAATCCCCTAATCCCCTAATCCCTAAATCCCCTAAACCCCTAATCCCCTAAAAACCCTAAATCCCTAAATCCCCTAAACCCCTAAATCCCTAAATCCCTAAATCCCCTAAATCCCCTAAACCCCTAATCCCTAATCCCCTAAAACCCCTAATCCCCTAATCCCCTAATCCCTAAATCCCCTAAACCCCTAATCCCCTAAATCCCCTAATCCCTAAAATCCCCTAATCCCCTAAATCCCTAATCCCCTAATCCCCTAAAACCCCTAAATCCCCTAAATCCCCTAATCCCCTAAAACCCTAATCCCCTAAATCCCTAAAACCCTAATCCCCTAAATCCCCTAAATCCCCTAAATCCCTAATCCCCTAAAACCCCTAAATCCCCTAATCCCCTAAATCCCATCCCCTAATCCCCTAATCCCCTAAATCCCCTAAATCCCTAAATCCCCTAATGACTGTAAGCATCGAGCTCTGTAAGCGTACGCAAAGCTTATAAAGCTGCTTTACCCTAGTCCGTCTGGGTGTGTTGTTTCCAGATATGATTTTGTTTATGAAGTCTTTGCACCTCGTGGATGTGCAGATTGTTCCTGTTCTATATCTAATTTCTAGTTTTCTCTTGGATCTCTTACTACCATTCTCGCATCGTTCTACGATCTGTCACTCCTACGTCGGTCATTTATCTCACTTCAGCGTGTTGGTCTCCCTCTTTCTTGTCCTTTGCTTTGTCCTTTCCTTGTCTTGCTGCCTTCTTCTCCATTCGTGATGTCCACTCCTGTCGATCAAACTGGTAACCCCACCTTCGACCAACATTTTGGAATCTACCCGCTCTATGCCGACATTCCCATTCCTGTCTACTCTGGAATTGTTATTGCTGGCAAATCTCTGGGGGAATGGATCAAAGCCGGTTTTCAAATCCCCTATTTCTTGGAGATTAAGAGCGAGAGTCCTGAGGTCGTCGCATGGACTCTCATGCATATTTGTCTATCTCTGTACTTTGTGAAGAAGGAGAAGTTTCTATCTAAAGATGACTTCGAGTGCCTCGTGTCGTTGATTGACCGTTATCGTTTGTGGCTTCCGGATATGGTCGGCCATGATTTCATTTTCTACCTTTTCTGCTACATGCTATCGACCTACGGGCATCTTCCAAGTGGCATCACCTTTGTGGGGACCATCAGAGATTCTATCACTCGCCGGACCCTCAATCTGCCGTATCAGGTCAAGTTGGAACCCAATTACTTCGCATATTACCTAGCCTATACTGGGGTACCGTCTTCGAATTGAGCATTTACAGTCTCGTCGTTCGTAATTACTTCTCTGTGCTTTACAGTCGGATTCATTAGGTCTTCAATAGTTCTCTTTCCCTGCTTTAGTAATTAATGTCCTCTGCTTAACAGCCGGAGCCATTAGTCCTTCAACTACTTCTCTGTCCTCGATAGCGAAGGAGGTCCAAAACACTTTTTGGTAATCCTCCAACTTTTTCGAACTGCGTGACTGTAAACTGCTACTTTTCTGGTGCACATCGTTCCGACTGGAACAATCTGCACCATTGCTTTGTCGTGCGCACTCATTGTTATCAACCACACGAACATGATGGCCACATTCAGTAGTTCTCTGTGCTCAATAGTAAACAAGGTTGCATCCTCTTCTTACTACATTTTTTTTATTTTCTCCTTCTACGTTTATGTACAGTGCTATCTTCTAGTGGAGTCCATTCCAGATCGAACTTTGCGCACTAAGACCTTGTCATGCATGCTCATTTTAATCACTCGGACATCCGTTGAACTCTTTAACCACTGTTCTGGTGCAGTTCGTTCCGGTCGGAACAATCTGCACCAATGCAATACAAACTGATGACAATTCTACTATTGTTATAACTATCGACTTCCGCCACTCACACCCTAGGCTTTCCGTTCCAGTACACCCCTTTTGCGTTTTCTCATGATTGCCTGAGAAACAACCTCCACAACGTCTTCCTCAGACTCAGCACCTTCTTCCTTTCTAAAAGGATCCAGGGCCACACCATCCTTCCAGATCTTATCAACGAGCTCCATTCTTTCGCCGTGAGTCATATCGTAGGAGAATCCTTCCTTCCCCAACCTCACAGCGTACGCATGTAGGACACTCTTCATAGCTATCTCGGCCTCTTCCCTACGTTCCACTTCGCTCTTTCACCTTTACCCTTACCTCCTCTTTTCCTTTTCCCATTCCCCTTCTTCAAGTTTAGTGAGCTCGATATAGCACCCATGACGGCGGCGCCTACGTTCATTTTGGTATCCATATTCATTTCGAAGATATCCAGGGTGGATTTCGGTTTTCCAGACGACTTCCCACCTCTTCCGTCCTCTCCGCTTTTCGTCTTCTTGTTGGGTTTCGGTTTGGCACTCTCTCCCTCATTTGGAAGAGAATCAGAGACCTTTTCATCTTCAACTTCTTCACCAATTCCGCATTCCAATTCGGTTCCTCCCCATCCATGAATTAAGAGACATATTCCCCTGTAAGCCCTTTGGCATCCGACAATTGAAGAATGATTGGATATGCTAGAATATCACCTGGCTTGTTGTCCGGCTTTCTGCCAATAGCCTGTAAAACAGCGATCGATTCTAGTGAACATCTTCAGCCTCTGCCACGTGTCGGGCCCCCGCTGCCTGCACGCCTTATACAGGCACCTGTATAACATGTAGTCAAACCCACTCCCCCGAGGCGTCCACGGTGCATTCGATCTGTTCTCATACCGGAATCCTTCAGCGAGGCCCACAAATCAAAGTCAATATCTGCGGGCAGGTTTGCATTATACATAACTTTGAGGAGCACTTCCCTGATCGACGGCAGAGCATCGGCCACAATCTGACAAACCTCCCAATCCAATTGAGCCATTCCCTATCTGAGCTGATCCAGACCAATCAAGCGGATCATGCTATTCTGTCCTCCATCAGTCCATTTTCCACGATTCTCCAATTGATCCCCAGTGGGTCGGCGATGCCAAACATTCCTCGCAAACCACATCTTCATTGCCACACCATCGGCTGGAGGCAGTTTGGATTTGCAAGCTCCCTCTCCTAGAACACAAGCAATGCCTCTCAAACCAAGTAGGCAGCAACATACATGAAATGACGCAGCAGCGGCTCTTCGTCCAACAACAGCTGCCATCTTCATTAGATCCCTCTTGTGCCCACTCGCTGCGATACGTTTAGCGATATTCCCACTCCTGCCGTCCAGTTTTAACTTGCTTGCAGAAATGGATCCAACTTCAGAAGGAGAGCATTTGCTCCATCCACAGAGCGGGTGTGTGTTTGTGCTCTCAGGCGAGGTTATCTCTCGATGCCTCATGTAACCATCCAAACGGCCAGTCATTGCAATCATCGTGAACCCAACCATATCTGCTTGAATCAGCTGTAGCTCCCTTCCACCACGGATTTCACTACTCTCTCCTCCATTCCAATGCGATACGGATGAGCAAAGAATCTGGACTTCACCCCCAACGTGGTACCAAATACTTCTTGGAGACACTCCATCCAAATACTTCCCTTCGCCGACTTCAAGTCCTTCGCATTTTCCCTTAGACTGAAGCACGGTTTCATATACTCATTCCCAGCACCATCCTCCCTCATTGCTAGGACCTCCGCTGCCCAAGTTGACGCCCTGTCAGTGCCCACCAGCTCAGTGTCAGTCATACACCCTGCAAGCGTGAACCATCACATTGCGAATGATCGATATAGAACCACATAGAATGAGGAGATCAACAGACTTGATGCCGAGGTTATCTCCAATATCATCATACTCCGAGTTGAGATTGACATATCGACAAAATCCGCGAACATGACCGGGAAGAAGGTACGAGTCGAGGACATCAAGAGGAGAAACGCGAGGTATGGATCTCCATGCCTGTAAGGACACCTCGCCTTGGGACGTTGGCTGACAGGTACTTCATCAAGCTGCGGTTCATTCCCGAACGCCTCGTCGAACGAATCAAATTGCGTCTCTGGTACACACAAATCTAAGGCTTGGTGCACATTGTTCCCACCGGAACGCGATCTGCACCACACTCAGAACCAACATATCCCGGTTGGCTGACCTCCTCTTCATGTTCTTCAGTGATTCGTACGAGGTCTGCATGTTCGCCTTCGCACTTCACACGACCTGGATAGGCCGAAGCCCTAGCCTGCCTCTCCCTGGCACAGGTCTCAGCCCTTTGCACCAGTGCGCTTTGGCAAATAGCATTTGTGCCTAGGTTGATGTCCTTCGCACATAGACTGACGAACATACGAATGAAGTCTTTCCAGTTGGTCTTCTTATCCATTCCGACGAACTGCTGCTTTGGTATAACATATACCCGGAAATGGATGACCAATCTCTCTTGAGCCTCCGCAGCAAACGACATACGGCCCATACCATCAAGGATATAGAGAGGAGTGGTAGCGGGCACTTCAGGTATTTGCCCATTACTGACCCAAGAAGAAGGTAAACAAGGTTGCTTCCCTTTCTTGTAGAAGTACAGCCTTTGAGCACATACAACAGACCTCTCCCCGCACCCACTTCTACTTGGTCGGGGTCTTCCCCGCTTTCCGAGTCCAAGTCGATGAAGCTGACGTCCTCATCTGGCGTCTGAATGCCAATGTCCTCATCCCTGACCAAGAAAACTGCAACAGCAAGACTTGGTTTCCATACGTCACCGCCCCTCCCGAACGATTTCCGTAGTGTTTCCACATTTGAAGAAGATATTGTCCGAATGTTGGCCATGGGGGACGCTACTGGGAATGATGATTCATCTCCCTCACGTGGATTTGAGCTCAGACCCACAACTTGCTTGAAAGTGACCTCCTGACTTATGTACGCATCACGATCCAGCACCATCGACTAGCTACGCATTCTACGATGGACCTCCCCTTCGCTGATATCAACATCGAAGCTCTCCATACCTGGAGAGTTTGCATCACCACGCGGACAATTGTCAGGTTTCAGCTCGCTCAGTATGTACCCTTCTGCCATCCGATATTCCAACCTTACGAACTTCCTTCTCATTTGTATCTCGGCTAGGAACCTTGGTGCAGTTTGTTCCGGCCGGAACAATCTGCACCATCGTAGGTGACACGTCCTCCACGTAACCCCCGCCTTCATTGTCACAATCACTGGTAGGCTTTTTCTCATGACTTCCTTCGCCAGGGCTACCTCTCGAACATATCGTTGCTCCACAGAGAAGAGGATCGTCCGGATCATGGGGTTGAAAGTGAAGCAATTCGCGGAGACAGAGCATATGGACTTCACGAAGGCACGTCGTACATTTGTGTCCAAATGTGCCGCTCGTCGGGCGCCCGGGACATCCCACAACCGCACAACTCGATTTCTGCACATCGATTTTTCCGATCCTGGCTGGTTCTCCGTCATGTCTCGCTGCGGAATGGTCGGCCTGCTTTGTTGTATTACTCGTGCGCTTCGAACCATTTCGGGATCTCCTGTCCCCAATTTCCAATCCCTTCACACCACGTCCAGACTTCCTAAATTCCCCCCCCTTCCAGAGCCCCTCCCTCCACGTTCAGACGCAGTACCCACTCCCATTGCAGCTCTGTACAGTTCGCGCTGACAGGTCCGATAAGCACAGCTCAAACTTGTTGGTGCAGACTGTTGCGGCCGGAACAATGTGCACCGGGTCGCGTTGATCTAATTGTCGCTCCGGATCAACTTGATCCAGTCTTGATCGAATTCGGGACAAGACAGGCAGTGAGGTCGGTTTCGATTTCGAAATTCTGGAAGGGACGGCCGGGACGAAAAGAACAGATGGGGGACAGATTTGGAAAGCGGCGAAGGGAGAAGGGGGGCGAAAGAGAAGGGTTTGGCTAAGATAAAATGAAGTAGTGTAGACGAGTCGAAAAATGAAGGCAGTGAGAAAGGAAACGAAGAGGGCAAAGAACAGGGAGCAGATTGTCGGTGTGGATGAAGCGTGCTGTCGTATCGATAGCAGTGGTACAAACTCCGTATATATATTCTTCTATGCTACTCCGGGACAAAGCGCCCAGAATTTGTACTGTCGCTTGCCGCAGATTTGTGGGGTGTAGCGTTTTCTACGTTTCCTTATTTTCAACCGTTTAAAGAAATCTCCATTAAAAAGTCCCACTGTAAACACAGTCGTTACATTCTCCAACGGTACATGAATTGCTGGACCACGCCCCATTTCATCGGCTTCCGAAGCCGTCTCTTGGGATATTTACTTTCTATTCCATGCCTCCGAGGAGACAACTGATCTTAGGCGTTAGTCCGCAGGTCGAGGTGACCGCTATGCCGCCCAATACTTCCCTTGCGCATATGCTTATTGCACATTTTGAAATGATCATGTGCCAGATTGCCCAATCTTAACTGATGCTTACAGTGTCAAATTACAGTAACGTAACGTTGGGTGCAGATTGTTCCTGCCGGAACAATCTGCACCAATGATGGTCATAGTTATGTTTCCGTTATTGCACATTTGCACATCCCAGCTGACTGGATTTACCTGGTCCCTTACTATAACGGTTTTTAACATCCATATGAGGCCAGCTGTTACGTAACTGACTCTACCTGTTACGTAACTGACCGTAGCGTAGAGTGCAGATTGTTCCTGCCCGAACGAACTGCACCAATGGTGATAAAGATAATAATTCCTTTACTTTTCGTTTTTATTACGAGACTTGTCTCTTTTCTTTGTTCGCTTTCAGAACGGATACGTAACAGGCCGAGATACGTTTTACAAACGTAATAACATAATTACAGATGACAGTTGAATTACTACGTTCCGCCGGTCCGTTCAAAGGATATAAGTCGTATAACAATATAACGGTGCTGCATACGTTTCATAACCGTTTAATTTTAATGCCGGGTACTTGTAGAAATGTACATGTTGTGTTCTATTCTTTTTCTACGTTCTACAAAAGTCTCTCAGTATCCGATGTGCCTTCGTGGTGCACATCGTTCCGGTTGGAACAAAATGCACCAATTCAGAGTATTACTGTGAATTTTCTTATTAGCACTCATTTCCTGCTCTCGTTATCGACCTCCACAGTATCTCACTTATCGGGATGCTGGGTGTTTATTTTTCAATTTACAGTTTTTCGTAGAGCCTTAGTCGCTGGGGGAACCTTACAGTTATGATACGATATGGTAACGGGTTTTGCAAGAGTCTTTGGGGCTTCAGGGGATTACGGGATTTATGGAAGGTTTCACGTGATTAAGGGGCCTTGGGGGACTGAGAGGACTACGAGGACATAGGGGATTAGGGGGTTTGGGGGTTTAGGGGCCCAGTTGAGTAGGGGATTAGGGCATTTGGAGATAAGGGGATTTTTTCTAAGTTGAGTTAGAATGGACGGGGCTTACAGTAGGAGGCTTCTCTGGGAAGTGTCGAAATGATTTCTACGGTATTTTTTTCGTCGTAGAACGTGTCATGAAAACTATGTTATTTTCAACCTTTCGTACTCAACATCCATGTCATGCAAAATTCTATCATATTTTCCTGACTGTCTGTAGATTCATCCTTCTCATGTCATGCCCCACGAGCTTACGGGAGGCACTTATCTATCACATTTGCCTTACTTGCCTAACAAAAAGCTTCATAACAGCTCTTGATTACTCCTGGGTTCCTCTCAGCGACGTCAACCACTTCCCTGTTGTCGATGCACGCCACATGGATTTCATTTTCCACGGCTTCTTCGATATCCATCACCAGGGGTTTCGGTTTTATTCCATGGAACAAGAGCCACATCGACACAATCATCAGAGATTTCTGAAGATCACCGTCCGTATACCCGTTTTTGAGGAGAACCTGTTTGATGGCTTCAAATTGAGCCTTCCATATTTCATGAATAGCTTTTAGCCCTTCCGGACTACCTTGTACCATCTCCACAGATTCTTTCAAATGCTTCCAAGCCTTATACATGATGGGCTGGTGCAGTTTGTTCCAACTGGAACAATGTGCACCTGGTGCACCTGGTGCAGTTTGTTCCAACCGGAACAATGTGCACCGGACTCGCTGGATCCAATTGTCTTTTTGGATCAAGGTGATCCAATCTTGATCTAATGTCGGTGAAAATGGCTCACGAAGTCCCCGTCAAAGTTGCTGCGGAAGAATTTAGCGAAAGCGCTGGGGACGAGTTTGGCTGCCTCCTGAGTGGAACGAAAAGGGATAACAGAACGACTGCGTTGAGTTATTGCATGGAACTAGTGCGACATAAGGAGGGGAAAGGCAGAAGAAATGATTGCTAAGGGACAAATGCGTGCATTGAAAGTCGAGGGAGCGCAGTAAGTAAGCATGGTTTTTTTATATGTAGGCATCACGTCTACGTGTAACCCTAATTGATTTTGGCCGTCTCCGCCGCCGAAATTCTGAGATGCTTTCGCGATCACATATGTCGTCCATCATTTAACATCCGCTCGCCATGTTCTCCTGCTCATCCATGTCTACATCTACCGGTATCAATTTCCCTTCCGTATCTCTCACGTTCTCCTTTCCGATCGCCTTGTCTTTCTTCTTATATTTCATCGTACGGTATTAAACTCCAGTACCGCCACTCTACAGCCAGGGGAATTACCTGACTTCTTCGCACATTACAGAAAATATTGTGGTAAGTTTCATACAGACGACCTTGTACAGTATTTACTACTAACTTTTTTTTGCTACTGTGGGCTTATATAATGTGGGTACCTTCCTTGCGCTACAAATTCTAACCGGAGTAGATCCCATCTTGCCAAGAGGTGCAGTTTGTTCCGGCCGGAACAATATGCACCACTCCGAGCGTCCGTGGCGTACATGGTGCAGTTGTTCCGGCCGGAACAATATGCACCACTCCGATATCAAGCCATATCCTTGCTAGCAACCGTCCGTGGCGTACATGGTGCAGTTTGTTCCGGCCGGAACATTATGCACCACTCCGATATCAATCAAGCAGTCTGTTCCGGTCGGAACAGACTGCACCTCTTGGTGCAGTTTGTTCCGGCTGGAACAATGTGCACCACTCCGATATCAAGCCATATCGTGGTTAGGGTTGCAACCGTCTCTTCCGTTTCGATGCTTCCTTTTTTTAACTGTTTAATTATTTGCCTGTTCTGTCTGCGCGTACGGTTCAGTCGGCTGTATACATATATGTACAACTGCACCATGCTATGTGCTCATTACAATACGTTGACCAGGCATATTTTTCATGGTAAGAGCAACTTCCTTTATTTGGAACATTCCTTAAACTTGGAATTCTTGATATGCATACTTGATGAATCTAACAATTCCGGGCTCGGTCGTTGCCTTATCCTTCGTCAGCCATCGTGTGAATGCCTCCAATCCCGTGGACTCTTCTAAATCTGAGAATCTTCCACTGTTAACCATTGCCGCCTGATTTTCCGGTCCTGCCAGCAACCTACAGCCAGACGAGTAACTTCTTGGAATGGGCACAATTCCCTGCTGCTAAACTCATTTCGACCATATTTTGGGGAGCCATTTCCATAATGGATTCTTTCTCCCCGAACAGTATTCAGAAAACATTCTGTGCATCCTAGCCGTCCATTGCCTCTTGTCGGTCTAACTAGAACGTGACAATTTTTTGCCTCGTGTCCATTTCCAAGGCACCGAAGACATCGATCCCAGTACGTTTGCTTCACTTCTTTGCATAACACCCCCCATGTTTAGTGGATTTGTCACCTCTCCCCGTTTTAATCAGACACAGAGCACAATGCTTTCCAAGATCCCTCGCTTTCTCACGTATTTCGTCAATTTCTTTCAAGATTTCTGCAGCTGTGACTGACCTGTTGTACCTGCCATCGCTTGCACTTCTAAATTTGTTTCTAACAGGCCATTGTCGAAGCCATGCCGCTGCTGGTTTCCGGGTGAGTGCTCGTTTTGATTCCATTACCATTCCCTCGTTCCCGTTGAAATCAATTGGCGGTGTCATAATTTTCTCCTCCTCGCATGGAAACACGACTTTCATACATACGTCACACAGTTCCACTGCCGTTCCACTACTGCTCTTCCTTTCCCAACACCACTCTCGTCCACTCGCACTTCCAAGATACCCTTCAATTGCAACCATCCTGCACATTTCTGTGTTACAAGCCCAACCTGCAAATCCCATTACCCGCTGCACGGCAGACTCTCCACATATACTGGCCCGTTTCATATGCGCTGGGTGAAACAACACTCTCGCTTTCCCTGCTGACCCATCTCTTCCAACTCTTCCAATTATTTGACACAAGTCAATTAGTGAACGGGCACACCGGCTATGTGAACTGACTTAACATTTGGACTGTCAATTCCTGTTGCAAATCCGTCTGTCGCGACCATTACAAATGATTCGCTTCCAAACGGGAGCTTGGCGCCACTCCTTTGCAGATTCTTCTTTATCACCTTCTCTCATCCCACTGTGATACGTGCGAACGTTGACAAAATGGTCAACTGCATTGTCAGGGCTTCGAACCTCTCTTGAAATTAGAAAGGCAATGTTCTCCGCATCGGCCCTTGTCAAAACGGAAATGAGATGTTTTCCTGCCTTCTTCCCCCCTAAGCCCCTAATTTCGGTGATGACGCTCCTTACAACGGCCAATAGCAGGCATTCTTCAGACCCATCGCTCAGGTATTGCACTCAAGTGATATATTCCCTCGACGTAAGTTTCCTCTAATAATCTTGACATGCCCGTCTACGCAGCCGACGGATATAAGAATGTCCTTCGTCATTTATAGTGGAGCCGTGGCTGTCATCATCACCATCGGTACTTTCATTGCCTCTGAACGAAACATTCTCATTTTTGCCATACAATCCCTGTAGTGTTCACTCATAACAACTATATGTACCTCATCCACGACAAACCGTTTCAGGACTTTCAAAGAGTACAACCGACCAACTATGTCTCTGTACTCGTCAGTTCCAACTTCCTCTGGTGATACCAAAACGATACCGTTCCGTGGAATATCACATCTCGTTGCAATTTCATCCAGGTTAGTGGCTAGGAGGTCTATTTTCTTGCACCTCTGTTTCAGATCTTCCTTCAGAGATTTCATGGGGCTCAGGTATATAGTAACCCCGTTTTCGACAAGACTTGGCCCAAAGATGATTGCTGATTTACCTCCTCCGGTTCTATCCACAAACAGGATATCCTGTTTCGCATCCATTACGGCCTTCATGCCTTCCTTTTGGTAAGATGACTTGAACTCCGCATTCTCAATTCCAGTCCCCAGGCAGAGGGCCCTTTTCAGCTTTTGGCTCTCGTCTGTAAGGGTAAGTGACGAGGATTGTCCATGTTCTGGAAATGCTTCTGTACTTGTGCTGAGAATGACATTATTTTCAGAATGTTCATCCAGATCCCCAATTTCAGCAACCGGATATACTTTCATACTATTTTTATCCATTTCATTTGGCCTTTGTTTTTGTTCAATGTGCAGATCGTTCCGGCCGGAACAATCTGCACCATCTTCCAAGTCTACAGGCTGTGAGCGTTTCTCCGGGGTAATGCTCTCCAAAACCACATATTCCGCACTGCGTTTCTGAAAGCAGTATCCTCGTCTCCCGATCTGGTTATGCTGAAGGTTGTCTATGCGGGAACAGTCTGCACCCAGTCTTCGATCATGCATAACTCTCCTCCGTTCTGGTGCTCGTTCGCCGTACTCCGAAATCTGTTTCTGTTCAACTTGAGTCGCTTTGCTGTTACCTTTCTGACCCTCTCTTCGCCTTTTCGACTGCTCATGGTGCAGATCGTTCCGGTGGGAACAATCTGCACCATATCGTCCGTCGCTCAGAGCCCTACTGTCGTGAATACCGTGGTTCCTTTTCTTTGGAAGGAGCCCCCCGTTTTTAGTCCTGTCTGTGGCATATCTGCTCCATTCCCTCTTTCGGAGTAATTCGGAAAATGACTTCTTCTCGACTATCTTGCAGTCCGCAATCCACACATCTGCAGATGCAAGGTACAGAGAAATCGAACGTTGATCAATGTGAGCCGGAAGCGTGCCAGGTCTCGCAATACTTATACCGGTCATCGCTTTTCCATAATGACCCTCAGCGGTTGACCGACTATGACCGGCCTGTATCTGCATAACTTGACCAATATTTTGAACAACATCTCCATCCTCATCCTGATCAATCGCATCAGCTCCGCCTTCATCTTCGACTGCATATTTCATGGCAGTGTTCTTCAACGCTTTATCGTTGCAGTATCCGCCAATCCATTGACGGTAATCCCGCACCCTAACGCTGAGCCCGTATTTTTGGAGAACGTTTCCGATTATTTCACTCGTATTTCTACGATCAAAATCGGAATCAAGTATGAAGTTCATCTCCACAGCATTTTGCGTGTCACAACCAGCGGATTTCTCAGGCTCATGTTGCAGTCGTATTGCAGCTCGGAATTCCATCAACAATGCAACGAATATTTTGAACAAATTACTGGTCGTGATATCGGGATGACGGCTAACCACTCTCCTCCTACCACCCCGCATTACTCTTGTTTTCTCATATCCAGGTATGCAAGTCACTCTTTCGTTGAACAGCATGAAGTTGCGAGGAGCAAGCTGCGAGTTACGAACGAGATGTAAGCCAATCTCACTACCGCGCGGTGGATTTCCACTTGAAAGATACAGTACAGTTGTTAACAGTCTAGCAACATTCTCGATGTCACGTAGTATCTTCCGGAATTTGAGGTTTCTTTGAGTGGACGAAAGCTTTGAAATTGAAATACTTGCTTTGTTCACAAACCCCCGACATCCAACACGAATGATTCGTTCCCAGGATGACACAAAAAACAATATCCGACCTTTCTCTCGGTCACATCATCGCGCAAGGAGAGTAGCTCCGCTTCAAGGGTCGCAGGAAACTTTTCACCTCCAAATATACCGTCACTTCCGAATATTAATCCGCAAATATCTTCCTGCATCTTACGTATAGTGATCCCTACTTCCTCAGCTGATATATGAATACCGGATGCCCAGCCACAGTTCATATGTGTCGGCTCAGAGCAAGGAACCCAGAGCTCCCTGGCGTTCTCAGCGGATCTTGTTATTTTCGTTTTAGCCAGCATTTCTTGGAACACGTTTATTCCAAGCCCGGCATTGGGGGAGTGCCGTTGCATAACTAGCTCGAAGGCCTTCTGTTCCTCCCTTTCCGTGCCAGAGATCAATTGACAAAATTCCACAACATCCAGCGATATACGCAAGACCAGCTAGAACTGGAGATATCACTCTCCCTTCAGCAAGCCGTGGTTGTTCGCTCTTTTTTCGAAAAACACCGAGACAGGCGACGAATACATTTGCCACATTCGGGGCAATCTGGCTTTCGAGTGTGTTTCTTTCGTACAATATGGCTGTGATGAGATTGAAAAGTGCCCTCAATCTGCCATCGGACTGCTCAAGACTACCGGTGTGCAATAGTTTGTGCGCAGAATCTGGGTGCAGATCGTTCCGGCCGGAACAAACTGCACCATCAACATTTTCCATTTGAGATTCTGCACTTGACTCCCGTGGTCGTGTCGATTTCAGAGTATCAAAAAATTCCTTCGCCATCATCAACACCGATCTGGATAATTCAAAGTTGAAGCCCGGGAACCTTTCGAAATCTAGTAATCGACACAATCGAAAAGTCATCAACACTAGCCTTACTCCGTGTCGCGCATAACGTTCTTCTGTGCTTTCTGGACAATACTGAAAAACTTTCTTCGAAGTCGTTCCTGGAGCCGAAACAGCTTGCAAGATATCATTTCTTCGCATGTTCGGCTGAGATGCATGCATTCGGGACAGACGACAAATATTTTGGAAACAATGCTTAATTTCCTCCGCAACTTTCGTTATTTCCCCTCTATCACCGACTTCCCCATTACCCCGTCCGGGTCCAGCAGTGAGCAGAACTGCATGTTCCCATGTAATTCCGAAATTATTTAGGTACACATCAAGTCGCGTCAATGCTGCAAACGTGTGCAGGTATCTGACATCAACACCTTTCATTTTTGGTTGGTGAGTCTTCAATCGACTGGCAGAATCGCGGACATATTCCAACGCTGCAATAAGATTGCTACGAGAAGAGCCGCTACCATTACCTTCGTTTCCATGCTCGAGGTGCTTATCTTCTATTGCAAAGTAGAACTTGGCTTTCGTTCCACGCCAAAGCGACTGTCCATTTATAAGGGGAACCTCAGAAATGTCCACTTCGCCATCGATCTCATCATGGTCTCGACTCTCCCTAATATGACGGGCCAGGGTGCGGTGTCCTTTGCATACGTGATTGCAGTGCATGCACTTCACAACCTTCGTCACTGGAAGTCCAGGAAGCTTTGGAAGTAATCGAAAGTTCCTCTTTGTCGAGTCTTCTCCTTGTACAGTTCTTCAAGTTCACGGTTCGTTTCAACAGCGGTGATCTTCTCCATAGCACATTGAAACAATTCTCGGGCATCTGCCGTGTTCCGATGATGTTCGCGACGCATATGACGAATGAAGTTCTGTTCGTCTGATTCAATCCCACCTTCGCATATCCCACAGACAATGATATTGGCGTGAGGGAAAACAAATACTTGTGAAAGTCGAAGTCGCTCTTCAGCCGTGGAGATATTCATTTGAGAAACCCTTTCTAAACAAGACTGACGGTTCAGAGAGTTAGGACACTAAATCTCTTTCCCCAATTCGGTGCAGATCGTTCCAGCCGGAACAAAGTGCACCAAATTAGGAATCTGGTACTCCGCTGGTGCTGAAGTTACGGTGCAGATCGTTCTAGCCGGAACAAAGTGCACCAAAGTCTTTGAAAGCCGTGCAGAATTGATCTGCCTTGGAAAGGATTCCTGATCTGGAGACAAATGATTACTGATACGAAGTTGAGATTTGCTTAAATTGGATTTGTGATCTTGTTCTTCGAAGTACTCCTCCCATCCAATGAGGAATCCGCGGGGAAGCAGAGATGGTGCTGAAAATTCAGGGGGCTTCCTCGGCAACCAAGCACTTCGAACGCGCAGAACTCCTATGCGTTCAAGGGGAGAGGTATAGGGTCCTCCACCTCACGTACTCTCCGACTAGATGCCGTTTGCGAAGGAACGGCGAGAACACTGGACTCGAATGTTCGGATCTTTCGAGGAAAACAATTCCACTCGTGGCTTAGTGTTGAGGTCGATAGGCGGCTGCAACGAATATCTGAGGTACGTTAATGATTTTCTTCTTTGAAAGGCATCGACAGACGGACAAGAAACTGAACATTTAATCTATCTTGGATTTGCATCTGTATCGGTTTTCCCGCCAAATTTGGTCATTCCAATCTTGTTTTTGCATATACCTGTATGATTCAAAGTTTGGTTTCGGTCAACCGAAAGATCGTGGAATTCGATCAAGTTCCGATCAAAGATCTAATTGTCGATTTATAGGTATATATACTATATTTCCACTTCGAACCTCCTTATTTCACAAATTCGCTTTGTTCGTTCTCAGTTTTGACTTTCATTCCCACTTTCGATTTTCAATGTCATCCGAGTTTTGTCAATTCGAAAATATTGCGAACACCTGTTTCTATTTTCAGTGCCCCGTGGTGCAGATTGTTCCGGTCGGAACAAACTGCACCGAGATTTGTAAGCATTCAGTTAGGAGATTTCAAGCATGAATAATGTTACCTTCACTCGCTTTTCTGTCCAAGATTTTTTTATTCACGATAGAATCTCCTGCTGTTCGTTTACACATATTTCCAAGCATGACTCATTACACAGAACAGGCACTACCATCTTCTGTCAAGTGGGTTCCAAGCAAGATTCGAATACAAAAAAGAATTTAAAATGGTGCGGTTCGTTCTACTCCGAATAGTATACACCATGAATTCCAATAATTCCTACACGGCCATGCAAATTTATGTTACTAATCGGCAAGAAATTTTCTTTTCAACTACTATCGGGTTCCTTGTGCCTAACGATTTTTTTTGGGGTCCAGTACAGGTATCGTTTCGCATCCGAAGGATGCTTTTGCTGTAGTACCAGCCATGCCATTTAGTTTTGAGGCTCTGAGGAACGCCTTCGTTCCTCGACTAGTGGACTCCTTCTTCTATGAGTATCACAATCATCTTTAATCAGGAACACATCTTTTTCCATATCACAAACGCCGGGGATATCTACGCAATGATTTCGGCGCTTATTAAGCTATAGTATGCCGTAGAGCTGACAATCTCTGCTATCAAGTTTAACAAAACAGGCTAGTTAATTCAGTTCAGTTCGTGTCTACGTACACCCTGCTGTCGATAAGAACAGTAAGATCAGTTAGCTCGCCAGCCTGCCAACATGGAAAATAAGGGCAAACAACCCGTCTTCTCTATTTTTGTTGTACACTTAACTACCGGTCCACTACCAATTTATGGTGACCAGTTATCGAAACAGTTGTGTAGAGGATTTGCACTCACTTCGTACTTCACTTCTAATTAGAACACACAGGTGATCTGCACGGACACGAAAAAACATCAGAAAATCTACACCTGACCTGCACGGTCAGCGAAAATTTATCCAAAAAACATACATGTCGATTCCAGGCCAGAAACACTGGCCCCGCAGATCAATTTACCATATTTATTCAATAAAATTTCCAGGTTTGGCCCTGCAGATCAAGAGGATTATATATAGGCCCAACTCGGCATTACCAGCAGAAACTGTCCCTACGCCTCCCTAAGTTACCAAGTATTCGCCAACTATGGGAGCAATTCCTACCAGTCCAGTTCAACCAACTCTAGCGGTTCCCCTAAGGGTGGCCGATCCAGTTCCTCTCCCGCGCTCGCCGATGCCAATCCCTCCCGCAGTATCAGGGCCTTCAGTTACCGGCCTTTCGTCTTCTAGTCCGTCGTTCTCGCCGAAGTTTGTCGGCAGAAGTCAGCAAGTGCACAAACGTGGGCTGCCCACTGATCGCGAGAAGTCACCAGTAGGCAAGAAACAAGCAGTCGAAGTCATCGACTTGACAAGCGACGTCGAAGACGGTCAACCAGGAAAGAGCCAGGGGTAACAAAGTTACACTAAAACCAGGCAGCGCGCCACCGTCGCCAATGGAAGAGGGGCAACAAGGTGAGAGTCCAGTGCCGATGGCCGTCGAGCCACCCGCCATGGCGGTAGTTGTTGACGCGAGTGCAAGCTTGGTCGGGGGTCCCGTGGTATCAACAGCAGAGGAAACAGGAAGAGAGTCAGGGTCGCCGGAGGTAAACATCCGCAATGCGGGTTTGCCACAATATGGTCCGGCTGGGTATCACCCAGATGCGGCAGACTTATTCATCAAATTCCTTGGCCACCTCATGTTTCCCCCGGCTGGGACATGGGCTCGTACTCTACCAGACCTTATCATCCAGGCGCGAACGGTTTTGCCATAGGCGCGACGGCAGCTACGAGACGGGGAAACTGTATCCCTTCTGAGTTTCTTGCGGGATCTCCGTCTTCCTTCGACGCGCCATACCTTATTCATCGAAGGAGCTTGGCACATGACTCATCACTTTGTGGCAAGCGTCGGTGGCACGCCGGATAGGCCCTTGCCTTTTTCTGTTGTTGGCATCTATCGCACCATAGTGTTGCACGCACAGCGCTTGGGCGACGCCCATCGTGAGGGTCATCTCGGCTATACGGCGCCCGGCGAACTGGAGCAGTGAATGGAAAAGGTGCTACTGTAGTAAGGAAGTTACGGATGGTGTGAAGTAAAGGAGCTACGGATGTTGAGGGGTGAGGGTCTAAGGAAAGGTTATGGTGGGGTAGTCAGCGCTTAGGTGGTGGTAAATCTTTATTGGTTGTGCAATGTCGCACAGAAGCGTGCGGAGGGTATTCATAAATTAACTACGGATGCGGGCGGCGGGTAGACACCTGTCGCGCCTGCATTATTTGGAGACTAAATGCAAAACGGGTAAAGAAGTCTCGGAGCTCCTGTTGAGGGGAGGAACCGCGACGGGAAGCAGCGAAGGAAGCAAAGCGGCGGAAAAAACCTAGGGGAATAAGCAATGTGAGTTAAAGTCAAACCGTCTTGTAATCACCCACTTGGTATTCAGCTGTCTGCTCCAGTGGTGATGCAGTGTAGTTCAGTTATTACACGAAGAGATAGTCAGGAAACAAATGATAAACAAGTTAACCCCGATCGAGGAGGGGCTCGGCGTATCGACAAGGGACGAGTCCAGCGCGGTCCTAAGAATAAGGTGACCAAAACAGTCACAGGTGAACAGCGTGTCACTGGGAGACCACTTTGTGAGCGTAGTACGCCATGAAAAGCGGCAAAGAGGAGGGGCGCAGCGCTCGTGGGGTGTTCGCATCCCCCTTTTGGAGCTTTCACTGCCCATTGGGCGTGTCAGCAGCATGACGTTACAAGGGGTGACGAGGTCCACTGTTCCGACACGAACATCATCGATCCGTGAAGCGGGTCTTTCAGCATGTCCCAGCTTGACCTGATGGAGAGCAAACCACGAGGGAGAAGTGGCGAGACCTGAGGTGGACCGCGGTAGGGATCGGCCGGTAAGGTCCTATCCTAAACACAGGCCCCTGCTCTTAGCCTCGTGTACACTGGCAACGCAATGGCATTACCAACCCCCGGCGGCAAGGCATCATCCAACATCCCCCATATTTCTGAATACGAGACGCACCGGCCTTTCTCCAACGTTATCCCCACAACCGCGCCGACACCAAACGGGCGGAGTTACATTACACCTCTGACAAACCCCCCTATCGCATGCATGAGAACAGATGAAAGGACCGGTACGCCGACCGGAGTCAGCGCAAACAATTCATTCCTCGACATACGCGTCGCCGGTGACGGCGGATTCAGTAGGACCGCCGGGGATTGCGTCCCGGGATCCAGAAAAGAGACCCACACGAGAAACAGCACAAACATGACAAGGGGAGGACTACGCAATGCAAGAACGTTGGAAATTCGCTGCTAAGTGAGTACCGCGGTCTAGGGTCCACGCACAATAAACACAAAATCCTGTTACGGTCCCATGAACCAGGATACGATCCCATGACAGGGCGCGCGACTCGCCGAGAGTCGGGGAGGGCCACAGCAGGGTCAAGGTCACGCAGTAAATGGAGCCCGCTTGGCTACCTGTCATCTAACGGCCATACCTCTTCTATAGCTTTGGCGCGATGTCCACGGTCCCCTGCTTGGCGCAAACTACGCACTTCTGTACCGGAACCCTGTCCTTACCCTGTTTGCGCGGCATTCACATCCGGTGGCACGGAAAGTTTAGGCCGCTTGAAATACTGCAACCCCTTGCTTCTTGCGGGAGTTCCCCCAGGATATCAATCAATATGTACTCTAGCGGTGCCTTCGGCGTGAACAACTTGAATTCCTTCACATTCTTCCGCAGACTCACCCGGTTCTTTGCACACGTGACACATGCATGTGCTACAACGTAGCAGTCCATATCCATGGATTGCCAGTAGTAAGAACGCCTCAAGGACCTGTACAGTCTTCGATCCCCTGGGTGTGGACCAACTTTTGAGTGTTGGCTGAAGTGTAACACCCATTTTTGAAGTAAGAGTGGTATGAAGATCTGCACTGACTCGGCCGCCAGGCGGCAGAGGTAACCTTTGTACCCTTTGGCATCCATCGTGAAGGGAATCTGCTGTCCAGCGTTCAACCTCGCACGTATCCTTTGACAAAATTCATCTGAGTACTGTTCTTGTGCTAACTCCTCCGGAGATACACACTCGAACTCAGGCACAGTATCACTGCTTTGTAGAGTGCATCGAAAGAGTCGAGAGCAAAAGCGTCCACCGCCTCCCATTTCCAAAGAGCGGAGGTCTCCTCTGCGAGGAAGCATGGTACCTCTCCCTCAAAGTCGCTAACTGTTTCCCCAAGGGTACGCAGACGCGACGAGGCATCAGCTTGAGTATTAGGCTTGCCCTTCTTGTACACGACGTCAAAGTCGAACTCCGAAATGCGAAACTTCCAACTCATGAGTCGACCGGAAGGGTCAGTGATTTTCATCAACCATCTCAAGGAGGAATGATCTGTATGGATGGTGAAATGTTCGCCCTGAAGGTACAGTCTGAGGGTTGTGAGGGCCCAGACTACCGCAATGCACTCCTCTTAAGTTATTGGATACTGAGTTTCGGCACCTTTGAGTGTCCTTTAAAGGAACCCAAAGGACTTTCGTTCTCCGTCGGGGTACGTATGAAACAGAGCTACACCGATTCGGTATTGGCTCGCGTCCGTATCGATGGAGTACGGGAATCCCGCCTTTAGCAATGCCAACACAGGTGGGGAAAGAATTTCATCAATGAGAGATCGAAAGGCCTTGTCTTCCGTGTGCCCGAACGGAGCAAGCCTAGTAGGCATTTCCTTACGAAGGAACTTATCCAACGGACTCGCGACTCGCGAGAAGTCCTTGATAAAGCGGCGGTACACATTGCAAAACCCAAGGGAACTCCGTAACTCTGTCAGAGTCTTCTGTTGTTGTGTCTCCCTCAGAGCAGTGACACGGGTTGCGTCGATCTCAATTTGGCGGGGCTTGATGATGTGTCCGAGGTACTTGACCTTATCGGACACGAATTCACACTTCTTGACCTTGAGTGAAACGCCTGCTTTGTGCAGTACGTTCAACATTTTGTCGACAAGGTCGATATGTTCCTCCATATTCCTCGAGAAGATGATGACGTCATCCAGGTACACCAAGCACAAACGCCAACGAAACGAAGAGAGAAGGATATCCAGGGTGCGCTGGAAGGTAGGCGGTGCATTGCATAGGCTGAAGGGCATTTGCTTATACAGGTGCAGACCTGCGTGACACACGAAAGCGGTCTTGTCCTTCGGTTCCTCTGCGACCTTCACCTGCCAGTACCTGGAGTTGCAATCCAGAGTGGAAAAGACTGAGGCATCGCCTAGAGAGTCAAAGCATTCGTTCAATCTGGTCAAGGGGTACGTGTCCTTGACAGTTACCGCGTTAAGCTTCCTGTAATCTACTCAAAAGCGAACAGCACCATCAGGCTTTGATATTAGCACCACTGGTGTGGCCCAAGCTGACACGGCTGGTTCTATCACCACAGCTTCCAACATCCGCTGCACTTCTCTGGCTTCAATACCTCTTGGTTTGGGACCTGTGCGGTAGGGTGCTTGTGCGATCGGTCGAGTCCCAGGTACCAACTCGATGTGATGTTCCACGGTTTCGACTTCCTCTAGGGAGCCATCCCA
Source organism: Kappaphycus alvarezii (assembly GCA_002205965.3). Taxonomy (NCBI): domain Eukaryota; phylum Rhodophyta; class Florideophyceae; order Gigartinales; family Solieriaceae; genus Kappaphycus; species Kappaphycus alvarezii. The sequence goes on from NADL03000599.1 coordinate 21,159, forward strand.
CATTCTGGAATACTTGTTCAACCTGGTCTTGAACTTAACAGCCAGTGGCTGCAGAATTTGACTCCAATCCAGATCGTCTACTGCGGCGCCATCGTCTTTCTTCTTTTTCCCGGTCGGCGGTTCCGGTACCGGGGCGTCCGAGACTTTCTTTGGTGCCGACTTCTCAACTGGAGCAGCAGCTTCCGTAATACCAAGTACCTTTCCTAAAGTCGGACGACTTGGTACTTCGATGGTCGGATGAGGCAAAGCGTGCGCGATCAATTGCGATCTCATAAGGGTTACGGGGTACGAGTTGAAGTTCGCTATCAAAAACCTGAACGCTACAACCATTTCGACTTGAACAACGCCATTGGTGGCTGCCAGTCCGAGATTTTCGTACAAGACGGAGTCCGGTCGTGCCACGATAAGTCTATGTAGACTCGTCACGACAGACACGAAGGACTGACTTTGCGGCGGGATGTTTATTATCTTCGCGACTCTTACCTTCGGTGATGCACTTCCATCCCTAGCCGAGGGTTCCAACTTTGCCGAAAGCGGATTTGCACTGAGGGCGCGCTTGACCGGTCGACGCGTGATTAGCACAGCAGTACCGTCTTCCAACTCGACGAGCTTAGCCCTTGGTCGAATAGCTTCTACGAAACGATCGCAGTAGTCAGCTCCCAAGATTACTGGCGTGGCGAGCTTGTCACAGATAACGAACTCAACCACAGCCAGGTATCGCACGAGACGAACGGGAAGCTTGATGGTTCCCGTTGTCCGGAGCGGCTTGTTGTTCGCGTCGCAAATATCTGGTAGAGGTCCATAGCTCATAAGATCCTCAAATCCCAGTGGGAATTTGGATCTACGGATGAAGTTTGGGCCGGCGCTAGTATCCAAGACGGTCAATACTCTGTGCATAAGGGATGGTAGAAGACCGAAATCTGCATTAACTTTGTAATTTCGCCGAGCCATCACGAGGACTCGGTCGGGGACGTTCTGATTCCTTACCTTGATCTAGATCTCTTGCGACAACGGTTCCAAGCATCGCCAGAGGCGCTAAGCAACTTGCAGATCCCTTTTAGTGTCAGTATCCGCTTCAAGGCTCTTATCGCGGCATGAGGTGGGGAGCAGGGCACACTAACCCTAGGTTGGGTCTGAACAACTGGACTAACAACCTCTTCCATGGGGAAGGCTACCTTTACTCATTTTTAGAGTCAGCGTTCTGCGAAGATACTGACTGAGAACCTGACGGAGTTGCCGGCGGTTCCAAAGCTGCCCTCCCAAATTGGAAAGACCTAGTAGCTGACCGTTTGACCTCTGACTTCCACACTGCACGTTGATGACTAGCAGCAGGGACTGATGCGCGCTCTTCAGGTGTGAGACTTTCATAATTGCGCACAACAGTTAACGTCTCTCGAATTGTAAGGATAAAGGTGGGTGCAATATGTCCCTTTTCGTAACAGAGATGACAAATCAAATTATGGTGGCGGCCTTCATCGCTACGAGCTAGGGACCGGGCCTTAGAATGGGACTTTGTACGTCCCACCTAACCTGAACGGTTGTATATTGTATGCCTGTCGGCATACGGAATCGGCGGTGCGGGCGTGAGTCCTCGATCATTGATCGCTAAGGACGGGCCATAAGACGTGGCCTCGGACGAGCATTCTTCTTCACTACTGGTGACTGCCGGCGGTTGCGAGCAAGCCTCCGTTAGGTTTACTTGGACATCGTTCGCGGACCGCGAAGCGGAGGATCCTTCTGCAAGAGCGATGGTCCTTGACTTCGACTTCCTCCTTGACTCCCAACGAGTGTGCAAAGCCTTTGACGTATTCGCCTTTACCGGTCGCTCGTCAATTGAGACCTTGCGGAGGGCCGACGTGCGCGTTCGGACAGCAATACCTCGAATCTCGGAGTACTCCATGATGTCTATGAAGATTGCGTCCTTATTTGTCCCACGATAGTAACTCACTTCTCCCTTGATGCTTAGGTCCAAGCCATTAACATACATGGTTTAACTCATAAGCGTCATGCGCTTTACAGCAGCAGTTGCTTGCATCCGAGAGGCGTATTTAATAGTCACGCTCTTCGTCGTTCGGCAACTGACGCACATATTGCATTTCGAGTAACACATTGTGGATGGCATCGTCGGTCGCGAACGAACGCAATAACCACTTTAATGCTTCCGGCCTGCTGGTATTCCAACCTGCTCTGGAGAAGTGGTCTCCGCGCCTAAGAGGAACTGGCGTTCGTCAATTACGGTCAAGAAGTCGGGTAGTAACCGAAAGACTTGGGATTCTGTCATGCCCTGGAGGTTAAACTCTCGAACCATGAGGGCAAGGAAGGTGAGGATTCCAATGGGGTCATCGCCAGAGAAGAAGTCCCTTTTCTTGATCTTCTGCAGGATAAGCTTGGCCTTAGTCCGTGCCCTTCCCGTGTGACGATGTCAATTACTGGGAAGTACGCTTGAACGTATACGTCCTGTACGATAGGAGGCGTCGGTACAAATGGTTAGTGGATTCCAATTCTTCCAGATCCACCCAGTCTGGGCCTGGTTTGTCCCTAACCCGATTCGGGTCATCTAGGTACGGAATGGGGTCCCTGGTCAAGTCCATTATATCCGTAACTGGTCGGGTTACATTCTCGAGTCGAGACAAACGACGCCCGATAGGCTCGGTCTTCTCAAGGCCAGTGGCCTTTTCCACGACAACATCCTTAAGGAGTCTGTTTACGTCCGCTCGTAACGTGGAAACATCTACTCCAAGTGTGGCTACAACATCACGCTGTACACTGGTGGTGTTTAAGCCTTCTTCATGTTGACGAAGTTGAACATCCATTCTTGTCTCGTTGTTCTCCACTTGTTGACGCAACGTAACAACTTTCGCGCGAAGAGCCTCAATCTGAACGGTGACCATGGTACTAATTTCTTCACGGAGAGTTATGTTAAGGGCTTCATAACGAGCCTCAATGTCGGCTAGAGTAACCTTCCTAGTCGGTCTTTCTTCTCCTGATACTGACCGTGCAATTGTTGGAAGGCATGGGACATCCGAAGCTGGGCAAGGCCCGAACTCGTACAGGGTCGGCCAGATCCAACTGAAGACATCGCTTTCAGCATCTTTTGTTTCACGGCTAAGTCGAAGGATATTTGCGGAACCAGAGAAAACGGCACCGAGTACAGTGCGTAGATCGCTCAAAGCGAGGGCACTTACCAGGTCACACTCAGTCGGGAATCCCGAGGTGTGCTTACGGTCTTCTCCACTGTACTTGGCTTCCAGACCTGAATTATTCTAGGTCGGGGGATCAATTTTTGTAGTTCAATGCGTGTTACGGGACTGATTCAGTCTTCTTCCGGGATATACTTTAGGCAATACGGAAAACACACACCACCTACCTGGCGTTCGAGACCAGCTTTATCTTTAAGGATCTTGCGATTCAGTAGTTTAATTTCGTCAACGATGATCCACAGGTGTCTCGTCACGGACGGCTGCCACCTTGTACGGGACAGGTTAATGGTTAGTAGAGCGGTGAAGATGAGGATTGGCAGTATTCCTTCCCGGGTTGTAAGGCCGTACCGTGTCCCAATGTCTTCTGGGGTGTGACTGCTGCAAATCAGAAGAGTCAACAGACTGGAAGGGGTAGCTCCTGCTCGAGCGACGGTTTCGCGAGCCTTGGGACTCCACGGTATATGCGCAGTGAGTGTGCTCCTACGACACAACGGTGGGCGGTTCCACTTTTACGTAGACGCTGAACCAAGTAAGCGCCAAGAATACGATACGGGTACTCCGTACGGTAGCTCCACTTGTATGTAGACGTAGAGCCACAATAGCGCCAACGGCGGCACGAAGCCTTGAAAAAGGTTATAACCCGAAAGTTAGGCAAAGGGACACCCGGGGAGATAGAAGCAGTAATAGCCACGGTCGTCACTGACAAACGGCTTCCACCAAAACGAAAGGTTGGGACTAAGTCCAGAGCGTGCACCGAGGTGCCTTATTTAGTGTAGAGTCGCAAGACTCTAGAGTTAGGTATAAATACTAGTGAGCTATCTACAAGTTACTCCAAGTCATACAGTTAACCATTAGTAAAGTTAGCCCCAATCCGTTAGTGTCAAGCCTTGGCGGCGTCAGTTTAATGCTCATTAGACAGAACACTTGGCCCAATGGGCAGGCGTGGCCCGGAACAAATCACGGAGCACTCTTTAGAGGTCGGTCCGGCCCTATCGGGGCAAATGCCATGGCCAGTGGCCGCTAGGCTTACAGAGTGCAGCTGTCAGCAGCTGTGAGTGACAGTTAATGTCGCATAAACATTGACAATTAGTCAAATAAATATTGACAGGTAGTTTCAATAAAAGTTCTAGAAATTCGAGCAATAAACAGTCCACCGTCCCCTTGGGGTGTGTGCGGTTGCCCGTTGCACTACAGACCCCAATAGATGATTGTTTCTCTCCATTCTGGATCTTCTTTTTCCTCCGCTTTCTTATCAACATCTATATTTATCGCGAAGAGAACGGGTTTTGCCGACAAGGCATGTCCAAACACTTGGTTCTTCTTCACCCGGACCGGTTGCTTGCTGAAGTTCGAAACAATTACGGAAAAAGGAACCAGGGGGCTAATATCCTGGACACCGTTCGCCATTAAGGTCAAGTTCTTCATTACCGTTCTGGGTGTGTTTTGAATAAGCCGTAGGCCTGCAGCTTCGGACTGGACCAACACAACCATCATGGAAAGCGCCGTGACAGTAACCGACTAGGAAACGCGAACCTTGTTGGATCTTTTTGCTTCCAGAAGGATTCCCTTAGCACTTCTATAACCTGCCAATAGGATTGCCACTGATGGGGAGTCATACAAAACAACATATCTTCGGGCGGGTATAATTGGTGGATTGATTGGAAAATTATGGGTGAATATGATAAGGGGGCTTCAAGGTAGCTGTGATCCACAACTGGAAGCAAGTCGCGCTGTCACGTCTGCATCTCGGTTGCATTTGCATCCGCTATGCTGTAAACCACTCAAGATAAGGCCACGTTGGCAGCATACCGTTCTTCAAGGACTTGGTTTGCGATCAGAATCTGTCGAACAGGGCTATATAACCGACAACTTGGAAACCTTAGCTATATAACCGACAACTTGGAAACCTTAGCCACAAATTCTGGTCCCTCAAGTCGTCGCTTGTTCTCCCGCCTCCCGCCCTCCATTCATCCTTCATGGCCCAATCACAAGCCGTCATTTTTTCTTGATTTATGCTATGATCGTTTGGTTTTATTATGGATATTTTGATGATTCAAGTGTCACGCAGACTCAGCAAACGGTGAGAGTACTGATTTGGTTCTGGTCAGAGGATCAACGCGCATATCGGTCACGGGCGTATGACCGCACCACTCTCCTTACAACTCTTGCGACGCGAACACACCAAATCCAAAGAGTTTATCCAAGCTTATGCAGGATGGAACAAATGGAACCGGACAAGGTTTAGCGTTTGGGGAGACACGGCGATCACCTCTTCCAGTTCCACCATTCCATTATTCTCGGTCCATTATCCTCGGTTCTGGCAACTCACCCGCTTTTTCGCTGAAACATCCTCTCCCCTTCGTGTGCCTCCCCAGGCTGTCCATTGCTGGCAGCGTACGTCCATTCAAGACAAGTAAGGTTGGCACCAAATGGAAGTTTTCACACTACACCCAATTTGGGTAGGAGGTACCCCGGAAGAAGCGCCCTGCGCCCATAGCCGCTGTACAGAAGCACCCGGAGATTCAAGTGTTCGAGCATCTTTAACCCTGCCATTACACGTTCTGTCTCGAGCAGACGTCCAACAAAAAGGTTCAAATCAGTTCCAACTACTGGAGCAAGTAAGATGCATGAGTTATCCCTGCTTGCTGTAATGCGTACTTATTTAGGTATCCATGTTGCTGTTAGCTATTATCTGCTTTGATAAAGTTTTTGTGTTTCTCTATAGTTTAAATTCAATCGCCAACGAAGTTGTCAGGACTCGTACAGATCCAAAAAAGACGACTGGACATAACCGACGAGGATCAAGTCGAGGTGGGAGGCGATACTGCGAAGGCATTTTCAATGCCCGTTTGGACATATAGTATCCCCTCGGCGTCAATCCTTCTTGCTAGTCAACGAATTACCCGCCGAGGTTGTCTCTTCCTCCTGCATCATCTGGATCTTTCCAAATGTCTTTGATTTCTTCCCCACTGGATACTCTATCTCCCTTAACGGTTTTGTTTGGTTCCGTTCATCCTCCAATTTGTGCATTGCGTACTGTGTTATATCGGAGAAGGTTAGGTACTTGTTCATCCACAAATGATTGCGGGTCCAGGCTTGGATTCTCCTATGCAATCCGTCAACAGAAATGGACTTTAATAAACTTCTTTCGGAAAATACAGATCCACAGCGGCGAGCCTTAGCACGTATCATCTCCGCAAATTTGTCCTCCTTCATGGTTCGAGTCCGCTTCAATCCCGTAACCTCTGTATAGGCACGATCGATAACCTCATCGTTTTCGTACGTTTTCATTAAATAGGTAACCGCTTCTGGGTACGTAATGAGTTAGTTATCTGCGTCGTCTTCTTCCATGACCATGCTCCTTCTAGTTTGTAGCCTTGACTGGAGATTTTCTTTCGCGATGTATTCCATGAAGTATTGAAACAAACAAAGAGCTAAACCTTCCGAGACACCATTGATGTCAAATGCGCTCCTAAATTAGTCAGGAACCCCAACACCAGTATGGTATCACGCTCTGTGAACCGGTCCTCCGGCATCCGGACCGCCGAACTTTTGGCTATGGAAGAAATCTTCTTAGACTTACTCTCGGACTACTCCCTTGAACGATTTTCCAATCTGTAGAAACGGTAGTCTACCATCCGAGTAAACAGGTAATTCAAAGGCACGACCAGATCGATGTGCTGCCTTGCACGGTTGCGATGACGGTAACGTCAATCCTCTTCGGAACTCTACCTTTCCGATTCGTTCGAGCTGGCACCGGATCTATGGGTAGACTTCAAACTTATTTCCGACATTTGAAAAAGATTGATGGAGATCCTTGATTCAGATTGATGTCTTGAAAGTCTCTTGGATACTTGATTCCATCTGTCGAAACCGGCTCGACGGACGCAAAGAAAATAAAAGTGCTGTTCTAGGCTAGGAGACCAAAATATAGGATAAAACCCCTATGGAGTGGTTCTTCAGTAGCAGATTAGAGTGGTAGAGCAAGTACACCCCCAAGGAGAACGATTCAAGCAAAGGAATAAACAGTAACCAATGAAGCAAGGGATTCAATGCGTTCAATGGGCGGGCGGTGAACCAGCTGGGGTTGAATGACCTAGATGGTGCCGATGGCTTGGGGTATTTTGGAGCCTAAGGGTGCTTACCTTCCTTAATTCACAATAACTATTCCCGGGGTTATGTAACCAAACGGACCCACCTCTACAGTCCCAGTAAAAAGTCTATTTACACTAAGTTTCAGTCCTGTCCATCCATTTGGTTGTAGACACCACTACGAAAGGGATGATAAACGGCTGAGGTTCGACGCGCGGCTTCTTCGCACCCCTGAACGGTGCGTTCCACACTGTTTCCGCCACATATTCATGTGGCTGTACTGCATGCCAGGACCCTTACAGTGATCTCTAGCAAGGTTACCGGTCCTACGCATGGTATGTCCTCTTGGGCGGCCAGCAATGAACGCCCTCATCCCTGCTTCTCCTTAAACTCCCGACCACCTAGCTTACAGCAACCAGAACCCGGAGCGTCACCTCATCCACACATCGCTGGTCAGCTTGCGGGATACCATAATACCACAACTGCTGTAGTAGCCAGCTCTGAAGGGGCAGGCTCTACCATTTATGCTTTGTTACCAGCGTATGAAAAACAGTTCTTAGGTCTGAAGTTGACTCTAAACTTCCTAAATATTTGGGACTGGACTTGAAGTTGTCTGCCAACTTGCTGACCGTCTCATGGGTGACTCAAGCTACTTGCCCTATGTATACTTTTTCCCCAAACTAAAAGAACTACTAGAAGCAGCAGGAATAGCAGAACAAGTGCGGACACAAAGATTTTGATAAAAGATACTTGAAAAAAAATAAATGAATCTACTCCTCAAAATCTTCATCCTCTGAATCTGAAAAAAGCACTTCCCTTAAGACATCATAAGTAAACATGTACTCCCCACACATAGCTGTGGATGGCCCATAATTTTCTGTCCCTTCCTGCAAATAATGAAGCTCACCTGAATCCCCCCAGCCGGGTCCATGGCCGCGACCGCTGGGTCCATGGCCGCGACCGTCTGGTCCAACCAGTTCATTACTTCCCCTCCCATGTGACCCAGTTAGAGACCCCTTCCTCGTCTGTGGACTCCTCATCTTCCTCTCCTTCCTCCTCGGCCTCCTCTTCCTCTTCCTCCTCTCCGGACTCATCGGCCTCCCCTTGTTCCATCCAGCAGATCGGCCTCGGCCTCCTCTTGTACCATCCCGTAGACCAGCTCGGGTGCCACCCACTCCTCGAAGAACCCCCATGCCATACCATCCTCCTCCCCAGAGTCCCACCTACCGATTCCTGCGCTTCGATCTCGACCAGGTGACGAGCAGCGAGCTCTGTCAAACGTCTCCTGGTTTGGCGACGGAGGTAGTCCTCGACGTTGGTTGGGCCAAAAGTGAATAAAGGAGAGACGGTGATGGGGCGAGGGTGACAGGTTTTGGCAATGGGCCGAGACGGGGCTAGTCAGTGCATGATGACTGTCAAGGGGGTGTGAATTGTCGAGTCTTTGTTGTTGTAGGGGCGAAGATAAATTTTTGGCGGCTCCCGGCTTGTTGAAATAGCGCCAAACAGTTTAGATTGAAAGGCCCGTTGTATTAAGAAAGGAGGAGAAAATTGGTCCTGTATAGAAATTTGGTAAGCATCGCATTAAAAGGGTGATTTAGGAGAAAATCATGTGTAGAAATATTGATTAAGGATAAAGATATTTAGGGACGAAGAAGATCAAATAAACGGAGAAGTACTGGGTAAGGACGAATATTGACTCAACTTGAATGGCCATTGTTGTTTACTGATGTTCGTTGAATTAATCGTAATGTACATTGTTTTTAATGGACGTGAAAGTCAGTATATAAGAATCAAGTACTGTAGTAAAAATAAAAATACTGACCTACGATACTTGATCCCAACTGCGAACAAACGAGAGACAGACTCGCATAAGACACGACTTTATTTTCTATCAGTGGTAGCATCGCTAGTTTTTGTTCTTAAAGTAGATTGCAAGCAAATCAATTCAAAATGGACTCCAAAGAAGACAAACTATCTGTGCCCAAGTTAAGCGAAAGGGGAACAGAAAGTTTTCACCTGTAGAAGCTACGATTTGAAGCAATCCTTATAGCCAAGAATTGTATTGGTACTGTAGATGGAATCGAAGAGGAGCCGAGTGAAGGAGATGACAATTATGCAACCTCGCTGGCATCGTACAACAAACGCAAGGCCAGAGCACTCGCCATACTCAAAATAGCGCTCGGAGACAAACCGCTCAAGGTCGTGCAAAAATACTCTAAAGACCCACATGAAATGTGGAACCGACTGCCGACTCTTTATGCAGGAAAAACAACCAGCAACATGCTAAGTATTTATTACGAAGTGTTTGGAATAGTACTGAGCTCCGATGAAAACATGTCAGATCACGTCGGAGACCTTGGGACTTGCTTCACCAAGTTAAGTAACGCTGGAATAAAACTAAGTGAACTGATGCAAGTATCGATTTTACTAGCATCAATCAAACAATGTGCAGTCTACGAGTCAACAGTTGCAGCAATTAGAACCATGGATGACGATGAAACGACATGGGATGCAGTGAGCACGATGCTCATCGACGAATCCAAAGAAAGGCACCAGGCATCCAACTCCGACAAGTCAGATGCCCTGGCAGCGTTCTCAAAAGGCAAAATGCTAACTTTTCGTTACTACAGCAAGAAATGATATAAAGCAAGCGAAGTTTTTTTGAACCCTGCGTCAAGAAAAAACAAAGGAAAGCCCAAGTATGACAGGTGAGGAAATGTTTCGAGAGGTGCGAAGAGGAAGTTGCTACTAGCCCATGCAAAAGATCAGCCAGGAAAGCCTATCTTTGCATCAACAAGAACAGGAATGTTACCAACTCAATGAAAATTCATCGTTTACTGTGGGGCAGCCCACCATATGTGCTTCGACAAAAAATGGGTTCCAAGTTATTGGATACACGAAAGCAAGAACTTGCACCTGGAGACTCAAGCAAAGTACAAGCACGCAAGCACGCACAATTGACCTAAAGGTCAAAGGAGATAACAATGGTGATGAAAAATGGGTACGCCTAACTTACTCATTGTACTTCAACTAGGCATTAACTTGCTATCGGTACCCAGCATGGATGATCGATGTATCCAAGTCCATATGGATACTAGGAAATGCTCTATTTACAAAAAAACACGATGGAGCAATAGGTACTGCTAAAAATGGAAACGACGGCCTGTACTGGATAGAAGCGGAGATAAGTAAGCATAAACCACAAGCACGGGCTAATCACATGCAATTGAATGATGAAGCAAATAACATGCACATCGCAAAAGCGGAAAGAAAAGAATCTTTTCAGGATTCGAAAGAAACATTCAACACATGGCATCAAAAATGAGACTTTTTTAGAAAAATACTACCAAGCAAGCTATCAACAGGAAACAGGACTACGGTATCTAAAACTATGTCAAGCTCGAGAGAACTGACTGCAACATCTGCGTTGAAGAAAAGTAGGCCAGAGGTACGCATGAACTAAGGCTCACTGAAACAATTGATTCAGTGGGAGATGCGATATTCTCTGATATTTTTTGGCCCATTCAAAGAGAAAGCTGGGCGAAGGAAAAATACTTCCTACTTTTTATGGATGGTGCCAGCCGTTACTCGTGAGTATGCTTACTACGTCGAAAGAACGAAACGAATGACATGCTCAACGTATTCCTCAAAATGTTCAAACGACAGTATAAGAAGTACATAGCCTAATTCCATTCTGACAATATCTCAGAGTTCTTAAACGCTAAATCAAAGCCCTACTGAACCAAGAAGGCATAATAAATGAAACTACAGCATCGCATAACCCAGCATCCAATGGAATTGTGGAACTGTTGAACCGCACATTAACATAAAGAGTCAGATCTATGCTAAACCAAGCCAGACTCGGCAAAGAAATCACGAGAGAAGATCTGCTTCAAGGTTTCTTCATACAGAACACATGTTAGCACAGTGCGTTGAAGCAAAAACCACCGTATGAAATCTTGCATAGAAATCCTCCAAAATTACGTGGAGTTAAAATATTTGAATGTTGTGCGTTTGTCCACAATCCATATACCAAACGTAAAAGCTCGACCGTAAAGCCGTGCCTATGATACTAATGAAATAAGGAAATGGAGCCGGGCTACGCGTTTTCAATCCAAAAAACAAAAAAATAGTCCGTACAAAATATGCAAAATATGATGAGAGCATTTTCCCCGTTTATCCCACATCTACCAAAATTAATCCCAACATTGCATCGCTGCTTGAAGCAGATGCGCAAGATTTACCAGATAATTAAAATACTACAGACACCATGGACATCGAAGAAATCAATTCTGATGACGACGATGATGACTCAGAAAATGACGAAAGCTCGCAGCAGACAAATTAACTTATCAGATAAAAGACCTGCTAACCTACATAACAGCCCCCGTAAGAAGAAGCGCTAGAATTCGAATCCAGACCAATCGAAACCAATCTTCTGCTAATGTCATCACATTAGCTAAATAAGACAATTCGAACGAACCAACACTTAAAGAAGCCCTAGCTTCGCCTCAAAGGGCAGAATGGAACAAATCCATTCAAAAGGAAATGGGTGAACTCGAGAATCGTGTAACTTGGTAATTAGTCCCAAGGCCAGTGGGAGAAAACATACTACCTTGCAAACTAGCACTCAAAGTCAAGATAATCCCGGATAATACCATTGACAATTATAAAGCACGACTTATAACCTTGGGGTGCAGTAAAAACTAGGTCTGACTACGACAAAATATTTTCTCCGGTCGTCGATTTCACTAACGTCCGATTTGTTCTCGGTATAACTGCTCTCGAAGAAGCCATTGTACATCATTTGGATGTGAAAAGTTCATTCTTATATGGTACACTTAAGGAGAAAGCTTACATGAACCAACTCAAAGGGTTCGAAACCCCGAACAAACCAGACCACGTTTGTAGACTTATCAAGAGTACATATGGTCTTAAGCACGCTGGCAAAGTATGGTACCATTTATTTCGAGACACTCTGACCAAACTGGGTCTCCAGCCGCTTAAACATGCGGAAAGTGGATACACTAAGAATGAAAACGGCCCAAAAGTAACTGTCCTGGGGTATGTCGATGACATTCTTGTCATTACAGAGTCCGAATCAGCTTAAAATAATGTCAAGAAAGGATTGCAGGAATCATTCAATCTGACTGAGCTCGGCCCTGTTAGCAGTCTCCTTGGGTCAAGATTGTCCGCATGGACATCAATTTCTTCTTATCACAAGAATTTTATATTGGAAAGGTCTTACAAATGTTCTCTATACATGAATGAATCATGGCCCATTCGAACCCCTATAGATCCAGGTAGCTACAGTGCTCTTACCGGAAAGAAAAGGAGAACATATTCTGAAGCTTCTTAAATGAAAGTATACCACACAGGGAAGCCATTGGAAATCTACTCTATTTGAACACACGCACAGACATTGCCGTGGCTGTCAATTTTCTGAGTAAGCATGTAAGTGAGCCACTTCCAGTACACTGGAGCGGCGTGAAACTCTTCCGGAGATATCTGTGTGGCACCAAGTCACATGGTGTACTCATTGATCAAGACCCGGTAGGCTAGGCACGAATAGAGGGTCGTCGATGACGAAGTCCAGTGGGCGTTGCTCGGCTGGGCTCTTGTGGAGGTCAGCGGCAAAGACTCGCTCCCGAATTACGGTGAGGAAAATGGCCGGGCCAGTGAGTTAGCGGTAGAGAATACTCCAAAGGTGGTTGTGACGGTGCACCGCACCGGCACCCCCTTTGCAGGTTGATGCATTATGACTCATGGTATCGAAGAGAGAGGGAACAGTGTAGTTGCCTTCTAGGCAGGTAGGGCAGTGCTGGAGGTCGCAGAATACTGGGTTGCCTAAGCAAAGGTCGACCATCGTGCGCCTTCTCTCCCCTGAGGTGTATTGATCAGTGGACGGCAGCGGGAGTGTTGAGAAGGGGGCGGAGGCCGTCGAGGAGGCCGTTGCGGCCAGTCGCGTAAAAAGGTAAAGCATTTTAGTTCCAGCTGTTAACTGATTAGTCGGTCAGTCGGTATGGTGAACATTTATTTAGGTCCTGACTAAATGCCGCCTTCAGGGCTATGTTGTCGGTGAACACCCTACATAAGTAACGAGCGCATAAATATCTCTCCCCAGTTCAAAACGCCGCTTGAAAATTTAATCCTGGACTCATGCCACAAACTCATACATTGAGTTTCCCACAGCTCGAAGAGTTGAGCAGGAACTGAGCGGGTCGGTATTCGTGAACACATGTTGCAGACTGCCTATTCAGTTCAATTATAGTAAGACAACATGCCCTGGGATTCCGATTCCAGCGCCTGGTTTTTGACCCCTCAGCGCGCCATCTGTCGCGACTAAAGAAGATCCTGAAGATTTTGTACCTGGCCTTGATAAGAAATGCCCCACCTCAGACGCTACTATTCACGCGCGCATCCGTCAACGCAGCAATGACGCCCCACGGTCGTTGGTGTTTGTGGTCGTCATCATTGTGACTCCTGTACTCGAGGATGTGGTCGATGTTTTCCATCCAAAAGCCGTAATTCGTAACTGATCAGTCGGTCAACCTGTAACACTCTGAATATTGAATGAACCAATATCATCTTCCTTGTTCGGTTGCTTAGCATGGGTCCATTGCTTGACGTTATGTACGTAAAACAGAGGCTAATATTGATTTACCTGTGTAGTTCAGTTCAAAATTTAGTGCGAAAATAGTTTCATTGGTGAAAGAGGTTTGACATACCTCGGAACAGTATGCTTGTAGCCCACGTAGAGTCCATGCCAGGCGAAACTAATTGAAACTATCCATCTCCAAGAAACAGTCTTTCCGGTTAAAGAAAGGCAAATGCATGCATCAGTTGCGCATGAACGATTACCGTACTAGAGAAACCGGGAGTTCTAATACAGGTGCGGCTATCGGGCTTCTCGGACCTATTCCCACTCTCAGGTAGGCCAATCTTTCGAACGGTGTATTTTCTTGGATTTATGGCCGGACCCTCGCATCTCACCAATAATATGGTGAGACAGAGATATTTACTTACATTCAGGACTGTACTGTATAGAGTCTTGTTAATCCTTGATTACTTGTACGGTACTGTACAGAACTGCACTGTATTATGCGTGTACATAGATACCGTACATGGAGTAAATATCATTATTTTCATACTGTAAGATATGATAGATACTGAACGCATTAAACTTCTCCAAAAAATCACCCCATGCTGCGTTTGAGATACAATTGTATTCCTGTGTACTGTACAGTACTTTAAAGAAACAGTTTGAACAATAACAAGTCACCTGTCAAGGAATCAACAATGTCGGCAGTATTGATATTTTCAACTTATTTTTTAGGAGAAATAACTTTGCCACGCACGTACTGTACAGTATAGCTACTAACATGTTTACTCATAATGTTTCTGGATAGTGCTGTACTCTTTATCTTGTTTCATTCGGTAGAGAGGTAGAGGGGCCCTACAATGTGGCGTTGGGATACGCAACGCAATCGGGACTGCAGTTTGTGCTCCGTACGGTGCATTGTTGCCCGTAATAATGTTACAGTTATGTAGGCAGCGGCACGTACGGTAAGTTCGATTGAGAAAGGTATGAGATTTTCGGGAGATTACTGTATGAACGATAATGTACCATTTTGCTGTACTGTACTGCACCTACAATTGAATGACTCTAAACCAACTGTTAAATGAAATGCCATCTACCGCGTTGAGTACTGTAACGATGTCCGACGAGGTCTCTGGAGGCAGCTATCAAGATATGTAATCATCTTTACTTCATAAAGATCAAGATGGTTCAACGCCCTAAATATTGTATTGACCATTAAGGAATAGATAAAGTCATAAACCCATGCAGTATAACAATGTACTGAAATTTCGTAGCAACGACAACTGGCCCAAAGAACGGTAATCTTCTGTATGTAATTTACTCTCATCTGGATATTACATATATGAGAAGATATGATGATCTCTTCATTTGCTATGTAAAACTCACGACTTTCGCACATTCACATTCACTCACTAGCGACCTTACCTCACCACTTTCGAGACTGCCAAGAATCTTCCATTATGGAGCCGTCTTCCACGGCAACTAGAGTGGATAGCTACGGCAATCCCCCACATTCAATGATGATATTTTTTACTAATTTAATTTCTCATTTCTAGTGTTCAAGGGACAAACAAAAACCTGTTCGTAGTGCGTATTAAGTTGTCCGCTCTTCCTGAACACCTCGCTACTTCATGGCCGCGGCTCCGTTGCTCCAATTCCTGACGTTCATCATTCCCATTTCCTCTGTGCGTCATAATGTCTACCGCTTCTTTCCCCGCCCCTTCAAGCTCTCTCCAATTTGGCTCTGGGCAACCTCTAAAACCTGGCCCATCCTCCATGAATCCCATTCTACCCTACGCTGAAGAGCCCTGCAAGGTGCCTCGGCGGTCCTGTATCGATTTTCTTGTATCCATCTTGAACCTTTTTTTCCTTACCCGTTTTCTCGGCAAGTTAACCAACTTCACCTTTGCCAACATCCGCCGGGATGCCGTCCAGTTTGCTTCTCATCTTGCTAAGGGTCAGTACTACAAAGTGTACGGCCGAGAATCCAGTCGCCACAAATACCATCCGCTTCAGCGATTCCACAACAGGGTCCGCAGCTTTGATCTTGTCGACTCCCTCGCTCACCAGATGGACACTCACGGAAACCTCTACTTTTACCAAGCTTTGGCATCAAATATCTCTGGTGCTGCCATTCCGTTCAACTACCAAGTTGATTTGACACGCCTCGACAGCATAACATCTTTGGCTGCATCGGGCGACTACTTGTTCAACGAAATCTCCAAAAGGAAAGGCAGGGAACTTGCTGAACTTGCTCGGGAGAGATACCTAAGGGGCTTTAGTCGCGTTATCAACGTAGCAGACCATGCAGACTGGCAAGCCTTCAGGAAGGAGCTAATCAACGGGAAACATGTCGGGGCTGTGAAGGGGCCCCTTGCTGTGGAAGATGCCATGCTTTTCGCAATCAGCTACAAGGGTTCGACGGTGAATATCACAAGAAGAATGTATAAGCTCAACGAAGATGGTAGCTGTGATGATGAAGAGGGCAGCATGTCGCAGGAGAGAATAGAGCTAACGAGCGATTTTCTCAACGACTTTCGGTGGAGCCAGATTGTTCGGTCTTGCATGACTATAGCAGCCGAACATAAGAAGAGCACGGTGCGCATCTGGTTAGACCGTCTGGTAATGCTGGAGACGCCAACTGAGGAGCGAAAACGGATTTATAAGGCACTAGACTGGGAAGATTTTGGAATGTTTCCGTACATGGTATGCCCCGTCGTGCGGGTCTATGACCGGACTGAAGTTGAATTCGGGACGGACTTTTGGAGGAAACTTGAAACGGTTATGGGGGTTGCCGGTAGAGGGCTTATCGTTGATGACTACATGCTGCGTCAGTTTGACAAGTCGATATACTACGGACCCACTTTGTACACGGCCCATCAAAACGGGTTGTCTGTCATCGGTGGTGGTGGGATCTACGTAAGGGGAGTGACCTTGGCCCTTGCAACAGCGGTGTTGACAGATGCAGTGACTGTCGCGGCGGCGAATGAAGACATTCGAACGGTTTGGAGCATCAGCGGTTGGAAGGCATGGGCATTAGAAACCATAGGCGAGGGAGCATACAGTGCAGAACACTCGTTCATGATGCGGCAGGAGCGGCCGTATGACATTACCATGCGTAGCTTCCAGGTTATTGCATTCTGGGAGTCGATGGTAACCCAGACCCATCTTTTAATTGGCAACAGCTATCTGGACATGTCTGTGCTGAAATCCAGCGAGTATCGCAAGAGTTCGCAGTGGGACGGAGTGATGGAGTGGGTCGGGATGATGAGTGAAAGCTGTCAGATCCAGGACGCGGAGCGCAGAATGATCAATCAGTTCCTAGGCCAAAACGTGAAAGTCAAAATGTACACTACAACGACGGCGCATGTTTCGTCAATGCTGTTACTGACATCTCCCTCTGGAGACTACAAGCGCACGCTAGTGGTGGATATGGCACGTTACTCGACTGCCATGAACGGGCAAGTGACGGCAGTTGCCGAAGCTACAGGGCTGTGGTGGGGATCTGTTTTACCGAAAGGGGTGAAGGCTTATCCGGATCCGGACGAGGACCAGGAAGTGAAAATTGACGATGAACACGGCGTGGTGTTCACGTACAAAAGCATGTTAATCACGTTTATATGGGTACTGTACGTGGCCTGCATCGTTATGCTTATTGCGTTGGGGTTGGCAGTCTGGGCTGCGTTTCGGCTTTCCTCGGGAGACGAAACGGGAGAGGAATCGGGATCAAACGCAATTTTAATTATCGTGCTCACGTTGGACTCCTTCGTTCTGATCGCGGCCCTGCCACCAATTTATCGTGCGCTCCAACGTTGGGCACGCAAGTGGAGTTGGCCTTGGGTGGATGAAGATGGCGTAGGTGAGGCGCTGTTCGACAACTTGCTGATGCATGGATTGTACGACGCCGGAATCAAAACTTACTTCCGCTCGCTCCAAGTTGAAAAGCGGTATGATGAAGTAGGATGGTTTTGATACCCTGGATCATTGCGGAGGTTGAAAATTCGTGTGGTGAGCATTTATTTCGACTCCTTACTGGAAGCCGCCTTCAGGGCCTCTGGTGTCGGGGTAATCTTGCAAGTGAATACCGTATTGGTGATGTTGTACATACAGTACCTCAGGCACAGTAGCTCTGTACCGTGGATTTGGGAGACAAGGTGGGGTTTGATGGGTTGATCTCCCTTTCATTTCTGCAGCTTGGTCATACTTGTTTTTTGCCGTCACACCTGTCTTGCAAGAAAATAAAAACTGTATTGGGAGGATCAAAGATATGATATGGGGGTTAATTTTCTTGATTGAGTTTACTGAATTTTCCTGAAGATAATTGTTCATGGGTACAGTAGATACACTATGGGTCTAAGGGCCTTTGTACACCTAGACAATTTCCCATCTTTCTAGCCATAATAGACGTCTTTCAAAAAAAAGACATGCACACGTGCGTTATGATAGATGGGTAGAGAGATGGAAAATTTCCCCGAGATATGGGGTGGCTTCGGGAGCGACCCCAACCCAAAGACATCTCCCACTGTCTGCTGCGACCGTCTTTTATTATTCATATCAACATTCTAGGCCAGACTGTCTTAAAGAGTACCACCACAACCGTCGACAGTTCTCATATAGCATTAAGTCCACGCCAAACGCGCCCGATTCCCACTCTCTCTCCCAACAGAAGATATTCTCCGGCGATTCCATACTCCCGAACTTCACAAAAATCAACCCCATCGGCTTTCTCGACAAAATTGCAAGTTGTCAACCTTCCTTTCGATATCAATCGACATCACCAGAAAGCCCTTTCAGGAAATCACTTCAACCTTCCTGACTTTTGTATGCACAGCGGCAGACCAAACTTTTCGCGCCAAAAGACAATGCCTTTGAACCTTGAGAAAAAATCGGCCCTGCTGGCCGTCCCGCAATTGCTTCTGGCATGTAATGACGACGAAGTCGCCATAGGCACTGAAGTTACTTTGGCATCTCACCGCCGATTGGAGAATGGCATGTGCAACAGAAAAATTGTGACTTAATTGGAAGGGAATGTGAATCTTCTCGGAATAATAAGGGGTGGTTCTCTGATTACGAATTAAATGCGTCCTTCGATCGCAAAACCACGTTATCGCTCTTCCGAGCTCCCCCATGTTGTTTACGCGGTTACTGTAAATATTGCATCCGGACTTAAGTGTAATCCAACGTCTGTGAGAGAACCAACCTCTCCGGAGCTCAAAATGGCCTCCATTCTCATCTATGTCGGAGCAGCAACGTGCTCCGACTTTACATGCCAACTTGACCTAGGCCCAAGCTCTGTGTGCCTATATGCTAACCAATTTAGTCGTTCTATTTCTTTGCATTGCATAGAAATGGTCAAGTTCCCAGAGGAGGAGGAGGATTTAGCAAGTGTTATGTTCGGATTCCAGGATATAAGAGGGCTCTCATATTGTGCGAGTGCCATTACCGGAACGCATATACCGTGGCTATCTTGTTCAGAGGATCAGTTCTACGAGTATCGGTGCTACAAAAAGTTCACTAGCACAGTGCAGTTTGCTATGTCTGACGCAAGGCGACGGTTCCTATTCACAGATGTTGGAAGGCCCGAAGTCTCTTGTAATTCTTCCATTTTCGACAATTGCAAGTTGAAGGCGAATATTGGTTGTGGGAAGTGGTTAGGATCAAGCGTACCGGACCTGAAAATTGGGAATGTTTTTGTTCGACCTTATCTAATTGGGGACTGTGCATTCAAACTTGCACCTAACATGAAGAAGATATCATCCAATTCAGAGGTAAGTGCGAATGTGGTCTTCAAAATTTTGGGTGATTTGGTTTCCCAGTCGAGAAAGCCAATTGAGTGCTCTTTTGGCATTTTGAAGAACCGCTTTAACGTTCGACAGAGTTGTATAAGGTTGAAACATAAGGCAAATGTATACTTCTTGGTCCTGGCATATGTAATATTGCACAACATGTGCATTGATTGCAATGATGATTCCTTCCAATCTCTTCCTCCGATTGAAGGAGTTAATGGTGAACTGGTTACTGCGGAGTCCTCAGCTGGAAAAAAGCTGTGAGAAGCTATGCTTCATTTCGTCCTAAATGGACTAAAACATTTTTGTAAGGTTTCGGAAATACATCAAGGTGAATTACCGCGAGATTCTGTGAAATAGGTAGGTGTGGTTTCTGCATTCGCTTAGGGATTTATTCAAGGTCCTTTGGAAGTCGTCAGAAATGGTTCCAGTCTATCCATGAGGCGTTCTAGGACCATCTGAAGCTTGATCTTTTCCTCACTACCCTTCCTCAATTCCGACACAATGGCTTCAGGACTTTCAGCATCTTGCTGATAATGCTTCTTTATCATATCCAACTCTCTCATCATTTTGCGCTTCCGAGAGCTGTTTGGTGTGGATGCATCGGTCTTGCAATCTGTGGTATTTGAATAAGACATTATCGCAGGAGGTTTATGCCTGGCCCTACTTTGTTCCGATTCATGCAACTCCTGTAAAAACTCAGGTTTCTTATAAAGTCCTTCATGAAAGACGTGGCGACCAGACGCTGAAATCTTCATTACATAAGCAGAGTATTCTTTCATTATCCTGGTAAACTTCTCCTACCTGGCTTTCGCGGTTCTCTTGACATCGTTTTCTTTCATTGCGAGCTAGGCGCCTTATTTGAACATTTTTTAACCAATTTTCGCGATTCTCTCCGATCCCCATTGCCCAGCTTTTCATTTTAGAAAGAACCACCAAAAACACATCGTGGTCATAATTTGCATAGTCTGCACCACTCGAGGCTGAATCCGTAAGATCATCAAGTGATTTTATACCAACTCTTGCACTCTTTGCGAGCGTTTTGGCCATATTTGACGGATGCTGCCCCTCTGCTCCTCTATTTTGGCGATTAATTTTAGCGGATCCTTGAGTTGTCGCGGCTGGCTTCCTTTTTATTCCTAATTCTGGCTCGTTTTCGGAAACTCGTTTCGTTGGAGATTCAAGAATTGACCCTTCACGAAGGGTGGCCATTCTTTTCTCCAAATTTGGACGTTCACCGTGCACTCGTGGGCTATTCTGAGCGTTAATTTTTTGAGTTTTGAACACGATTTCTTCAGGTACGCTTGTCATTGGCTTGGATGTGCATGGTTCAACGTTGGTTGGCCACACAAGTCCTTGGAAATCATATGCTCTGTCTGTCCCATACGGATTGGGTACTTAAGGTGTTTGGCTCTTTGTCTGAAGTAGTCTGAGGGCTGAGCGTATTGAGAAGATGGAATGTCATTGGAGACGTGTGTGATAGTTTATTTCTTCCTAACAGCCGATGAAAAGAGATGAGTTTTTGATGCTTTGGGAAGGAAAACAGTCTTGTCGTGACTTCTGAATGATTGTGGGCGATGGGCGTTGAAGAACTTGTGAGAGGCAGACGAGATTTAATCCTATTGTAGTCGCGTACTCTTAGTAATTATTGCTAGTTCTTCCCGCTCAATTGATCGGCTGCTGTTTCGGTTTCCCGCACTAGCTCAGATATTTGATTTTTGTAAAAATTGTTGTACTTGTCGCATTCAATTGCACACGACTGGACGATGTCCTCATCACGCGTGTGCATGTCGAAAGGGCAAAACGCCCGCCACAGATGTCCTCGGGTTGGGTTGTCCATGTCCAGGTGTACAAAGGCCCTAAAGAAAAAGGACTCATCCACCATTATTGCCAACAGTACTGTACTGTACTGTACATTACCCGCAAGGTGAAGCATAGACTGTACAGACAAATCCGTGGATACTGTATCCCCGCGCGCGTACAATAATGACCTCAACCTAATGGGTCGGTAAGAGCGGTATTTACTTTTGAGCTGGGGAAGGTATCGGTTGGTCTAAGGAAGTAGGATTGTCGTCCACCACTATTGCGTACCCATCGACTACAAATCTCACCGTACGCCCAGTTGACGCCTGCTCACAGATTCCTCCGGGGTTGAGTATGGAGTTGGGGTATATTGGGTTTACTTGAATGGGTTGGTATACTTAATTCTCCTGCTGGAGTTGGGGTTGGTTTATCGCGAGTGGTGTGAAGGCTGGGAGTGCCATAATTATTGAGGATCTACAGAACCGGACGAATAACCGGGCGGGGAAAGTGCCGGGGAAAGGTTTGGGTGTTTTACTCTTGGAAGGATGTATCCGGTGTATCCCAAGTGCAGGGTGGCTTAAATTTTGAAACATAGTATTGTAGCTGCTATCAGACTTCGTGATAAGCAGGTTTTCTTGTGTACTGTACCTACTACTGTACAGTACTGAGCAGCATACGGTAGTACGTGCAATAAGACGTAGGTGCTAGTCCTGTCACCACGCCGTGTTGGAGTGACCATCAGCGCGGCGTGTCGTTCAAGAAGATTGGCCCTTACCCTAAAGAATTGGCTCATGGCTCATCTGGCTACCGATCCTGTCACTTTAGTATCTCTGGTAGGTGGGTTTTAGCTACTGCGACTCGCAGTATGTTAGAGGGGAATGTGGGGTGTTTGAATATTTGAAAGACATAGTCAGCCGTTTCCAGTGCAACATGAATCAGTCGCAGACTGGCCGACGGCAAATACGGTAGTACTGTACAGTACGAACTAATTTTCCTACGAGTGCTGGCTCGAGCCCAATCAGAAAGCAAGCTGCGTCACAGCGACCGCAGCATGCCTTTTCGTCATTATCCACTGCACCTTGCCATAACTTTCCATGGCCCTAACCGATACGCCTCTCGCGATTTCAGTTATCACCCATAAGCATCGAGGTGCAAGCCTCCCAAGGTGGAATTTCACAAGGGGCGAGCCTACTTTCGTCAGAACTCCCGATGAATGCCTGGTACAATCTGATCTTCGCGGCCCGAACTGCGTTCAAAACAGTTAGCGGGTTAAACACTCTCAGCTCCCTTTGTGACAGTGCGAGAGAATCTTTTACTCTTTTTACTTATCTTGAGTGTACCAGAGGGTTGACGAAGGTGACGTCAATATAATCAGTGCCGCCGCGGCTTCCCATCGCCCGTATGTCCGGCCATGAAAGGTGAGGTCCCTCACGAGGATCAACAGCAGCTTTGGTAAAAGTCCGTAACGAGAACGTTCCTCTGGCGATCTTGGCGAGGGGTCCTTTGAGCGCCGTGCAACGCAGGAGGTGGTCTCAATGCACAGTACATGCAATGTTTCTGGACAACGACATCGAGAGTCCCGCTATTCCCTAGAATCGCGGGACGGTCTGCGACTTGTGCAAAGGGATGAGTCCTACATTTTTGAAATATTGTATTTATCATACCGTAGTGTTCAGTACAATAAATGTGATTTTTCCAGATTTTGCTTGTTAGCTTGACTCGAGTACCGCAAGGCACTGTAGCAGTAACTTTATGGCATCAGTAAAGTATCTGTTGACACTACGTAGTAGTAATGTATTATTATTATTGTAACACAGCACTTGCAGCAACTTTTTAGTTGCTGTTCCATGGCGCGCCCGTTTTCTCCGTAGTGTTTTCTCCGCCGCCGCCACACTGCACAAGCTATTGGGAATTTCACCTATGGCTACATAGATTAGGCCTCGTCTGCGATTGCTATTATCAGAAATATTGAGTAAACCACCCCATTTAACCAAGCATTTCGCGGTCGAATCCGTCTGCAAGGTTCTTAATGACAGGCGTCGGAGCCTGATTTTTCAAACCGCGGGGGCCTTGTTCTGCAGGGTATTTTCGGTGGAATTTTTCCAGCTCTTCCCTCTTTTTTTTCACTTGTCCTCCCCACTCCTTCCGATACCCAAGACTAACAAGTCTGCGGTGAACCCTCCGTGTTTACCATCACACTGAAACCCTCTCAAGTCACCAATCGGTGGTAAGCAGACCCTATCTTCTACGGAAGCCACCCCTACTATATTCAACCCCGAAGGCGTCTATGGGCAGGCATCCAATGGCGGTGAGGTTATTACGACCACCGTGATAGTCATGGATTTGTCTTTACAGGGTCTGTACTTCACCTTGCTGTTTATGTAGTAGTAGTGGATAAGCTCTTTTTCCTTACACCAGCTACTTTCCTAGTCTGTTCTGGGGGAAATTTGGGGTGATTTTAATCAATTAAAAATGAGGTCAGCTCTTCCCTTAGGAATGCCGTGATATGGGTAAAGGCTTACAATGGAAAGGATTGACGGGAAGCCGTCAAAACGCTAGAAAACTGTCTGGAGGCCAGCCAACAGGCACGCTGCATTGGAAATCGCTGCCACTGCGGCATGAAGCTGTGTTAAGCCTTGTTTGACCTTTGCGAAGGTCTCCCTTGCCCTTGTAGCGACGTTGCGTGCGACGTCGGTTAGCTACCCGTAAGCGTCCGGGTGCCATCCTCCGAGGGTAGAGATGGGGACGGGGACAAGCCTACTTCTGGCACTAGTCTGTTCATAAAGCACAGAAACCCATACGAACCCAATCAAGTAAAACACCCTATTTAACGCAAAGATTTCCCCGGTACACCATCTAGGAGGGGATTTTTTGGTTTATTTTAATACATGGAAGATGTGATCTGTTATATCCACGCCGCTGTTACGATATGACATCATACCGGCGGCCCCAATTTAGATCAAATGGATCCAATGTAATTTCGGATATAAAATATCCGCACCTCCTGTGTGTATCTCGGGAGGTGCGCGGCCCTGCTACCAGGAGCCAGGGACAAATGTAAGTTAATAATAAAGTGTCTGAGCAAAGGACAGTCGTACCCGAAGAAGGCGCGAGGGAGACACTTTGGGATCAATCTTATCAACCGCTAGTGCGTTTTGCGGGATAAGCCGTCACTGATAGGAAACCCTACATGAACTTCCTTACCGAGCCGATTCAATGCCAGCGATTCTCATCAGAGCTCTCAATTGGAATCTCCTGAAAGTGCCAATACATTTCGAATTTGTTACAGGCTTCGGAAGCAACAGCAACTTCTTTTATTCATCGTTTCTGTTATATGTGAAGCACGGGTAATGCCATTGAAAATTTGCTTCTAGTCTTTGAACATTTTCAGAGTTATCTTACGGCGTAAGATGCGTTGTAAGTCATGTTTGAATATGTAAGAAACATCAAATGCAGCAGAGAATTCGCACAATTATCTAGCCACGATAGATCGTACGACTCGATGAGAATTGCAACTGCTATATTTCAAAAAATGAGAGCGGTTTGAGTCATAACAAAGCAAAATGATGAATCCTAGCTACGATGTAAGATCTGTGCTTGTCGCAAACGATGCATCTACATATTCACTAATATATGGGGTGTCAAAATTGAGCGAAAGATACTTATGACGGATGACTTTGGTGTCTCTCACATAACTTATGGAATTGTTAAGCCCCTCAATGCCTTCTTTCCGAAAGTTCTAGGGTTCACTTGTGCCGCGCGTTTGATATTGCAACATAAATCAGGGTAAATGTGTAATAGCCAACTGAATGCGCCGCTGACGGGGCAAGACATTCCAAAAGGTAGAATCCTTCGGTATTGTTCTGGTTCTGGCAAGATATTTTGGTTGAAGAGCGTAGAAAATTGCTGAAAACTAAAAGCTTTTTCTGTTTCAACGTGGATACCAACGAAATCAATTCTTCATATTCAATCCTCTTTGACTCGAACGTATGAAATGTGTTCAATTAGCTTCTCAAGTTTTCCATTTACAGCAAGCAAATTATCTTCGACATAAGCCTAAAGAAGTCCGAGAAGTCCACCGGTCTCGTTGGTACCTTGTGTAATGTAAAAAGACGGATATTTATCGATTGGCTGCATTCCTGGTTCGGTATTGATGAAAAATTGGAGAGTAGCGTCCAAGTAGTCACCATAATTATAGGTACCATAAAGAGCCTTTTTTAGCTTCAACACTTGATCTTCCGCACTGTTGAAGAATTTTCGACTGGCTTCACTGATATTAGGGAATACATAATGATTCAGCTTTCCTTTTGCTTGGATGTATGTTTGAACGAAATCAACCATCGCAAGGCAGTAATCAGGAATGTAAGATACTGAAGGGATTGTTTTGGTGGAGATTTAGCGTAGAGCTGGGCAGCTCTGCAATATTAAATCCTTCATTTTGTCTTTGTAGCCTTGCCCAACGAAATGGGCTTTGGCATTCCTGCGGTCAGTACCTGGATTCTTTAGCGTAAGTTCAAATTCTCCACCTATAATGTTTTCTCCAGGTTGGAAGTTGTAGTGAAATGCACTATGCGCGGTTATTTTCGTCGGAGTACGGAATCCCGTCAGACCATGACAAAAAAACACAAACACACAAAAAATCGCAGGGCGTTCGCTGTCCCTATTTCTCTTGAAGTACACTGAGATTAAGTAGCATAGCTCACCGAAGCATATGAGAATTCGGGGTGGTAGAGCAGCGGTGATTCCTTGGACGGCTGGACGGTATAACTTTCCTCCGGTTTGTAAGGCCTGGCCGGGATCCGCGGAATGTTAGTACCTTGAGAAGAATCTAATCCATAGAACTGAGGAAGCCAAGGGTGAAATATTGAACAAAAAGAGAGTTAGTAGTAGTTTTTCAGTGCTAATTATCTCCTTCGGTGATAAGGGTGTTGTCAAAACCGACAACCGTGAAGTTTTTTTTGTGTATATACGCCAGATTCCGGGGCGCCAATTGTGAGTAAATATCATAAAATAACAATGAAAGGGATACCGTAGTATTGAATAGAAAGGGGGTAAATAGGAGGGGAACCAGGGCGGATAAACGTGGTTACATCCAAAGTTGCAGTTTGGCAAGATTTCTACAAAGCTGGAAGTTGAGAGTCAAGTTCAGAGCCAACATCTGGGTGGCTGTTTATTCCGGGGACCTAGCAGTTGAAAGTAATAGGTAGTTACAAGTACTAGTTAGCCAGGCTCGCCTTATCTACGAATGCGGGGTAAATAAAGTCAATGTCAGCGAAGTAGTGAGTTAAGTAGATAATTGGACCAATAAGTGCTTTTCATCTGCGAAATATCAGGTCAAAGTGGTCCAGGATACACTCCCTTGGGTACACGCTGGTGGATATGCAGCACCAAGACCGGTGGTGGTTGGCAGTCGACATAAATGACCTTACTGTACAGTTTGGTACCTGTGGATGGCAGAGGTATTGCCTGCACAATGAATTAGATCAAAAAAGATCACCAAAACGAGCTCTGCCGGTGACAGTACGGTATTAGTGCCAAATATACTACAGAAAGGATGGGACATTGACTACGTACCAGACCTTACAATCAGTGAGACCCTGGATTTCGTTATGTTTGGCGGTTTAAAACGAGGTGGAGTTGGATTTTGTATCTTAAGTTGGAACCTTCTCCATGATGTATGGTAAACTTGATGTACCGAAGACATCAGTTGTTACCTAGGTTTTGAAAAGAACTTCAGCCATTCTTTCTTGAACAGTCATAAGAAATGATTCGCCCGACAAGATTCGATAAAAGACTGTATCTTTTTCGGCGCGCTCATTAACAGGCAATTTTCATTGTCTCTACTGATGATCTGGATCCGCTATATATCACAAACTTTGTCAATCGAAACTTAATTTTGGACGCTATTGATATTGATACAAAGATTTTTTCCATCAGCTGCAACGGCCTTGTATTGGTCTTCCTACGCTTTCACTTTTTCGCGATAGAAGAGAACTTGAGATCCAATCATCATCTCTTAATCTGATGCGACAGGGAAGTTTCGATTAAGCACAGTGCGAATGAGGGAAGATGAGACAGAACTAGATATCTCAAAGCGAGCATTTTGTTGTGCTTTCATTCGCTCAAGCTGTTCGAGAAGATCTGAGAAACCTAGCGGCGGGAGTTGTTGAACGACTCCAATCACGAGAAGAGTAGGTGATAACCAATCATATCCGGCAATGTTGCTCATGGTACGAAAAGAAATGGTAAGATAGCCATTCCTCGAAATATTTGGGTGCTCCATTCGTACCTTTCGATATATTATTCGAAGGAAATCATGGTACTTTAGACCAACACTAATAGAATTATGACTTCGATACATGATTACATGTGTTTTGGCCCACTCGCTTGCAGAAAATGTCGCCATTCGTCACCATCGAAATGAACTAGGATGAATGTGGATTTTTTTCGATTAACCGACGTATTTGTGATCCATTGAAGGATTTAAGCTTTTCGCACGTCATTTTTAGACTCTTTGTCGAGAATTATTGAAGTAAGGAATAAAGTATCCTCAAAAAACATGTTCAGGACGTGTATAATTTACAATTACATACATATTGTTAAGAACAGTACGGTTGAGGAATACCTCTTTACTCAGTAGTGCGACACGAAAAAGATCAGGCTGGTTCAATATCCTTTGGCAGCACTCACAACACTCAGTAATTGTTTCGAGTGCCTCAAGGGTCTCTTGGATGCCTCGAATATCTTTCGCCTGCCTCATCAATTTGTACATTCTCAGAAGATGCGGGTAATAAAATTATGGATGAATCTTCTTCAGTTCGGACTTAAATAATTTCATAATCCCGTTAAAATAAGCCATTGAAAAGCTTTCGGGTAATGAGCCCGCCCAAAATTGATCTTTGCATCGAAGATGATTATCGATAGTGTCCAAAAGGATCTTGTTCTTATCAGGTACGCCAAATACGATAACTAGTAAAATTCCAATGTTTGTAACCTTAAGGAAGATCTCCATATGACGATTGTGGCCATATCGGATCCGAAATTTTTCTTTTCCTATGCTTGCTTACCTTTGTGATCCAAATGAATTAACTCCGCTTTCAAAGGAATTAGAGCTAAAGAAATTCCCGTGAGGCGGTACTATGCCCCGGCTCTACTCTTTCCTATTACAGATCTATAAGCGCTAGTAATCAAACAAGCTCCGTTGTACTTTAAAATTATTTCTGGACCCGGAGAAAAATTTTGATTTATTGTAATCTCAGCTACGTGTTTTTAATCAGCCGCATCTACCACATAATTAACAAATAAATCGAAGAGACCCAATTCTGGGCTTTCCGCTTCAACTTCATCGTTAGAATTTACTTCTGGTTCATGTAGTACTTTTTGACTCATATTAGTTTTTGATTCATTTGCGGGGTAGAGCTGTTGACATAATTCAAATAATAAAACGTAAGAATTTCAATGGTTTCCAATTATTGTTGACAAACACTCCAATTTTCGATGAGCGGCTAAAACATGGTAAATTTTCTGCTGTTATTAAATTAATATTTGATCAGAAGAATCTCATTTGAAGCATCCCATGACCGTATATCTTTCTTTTAGCCGTAATGAAGTGTATTATCGACAACAAGATGAAGATTTGCGTAGCGACCAGTTTCTTGATAGAAAGTCCCAGGGTACTTTACGTCCTTATGTGAAGTATTGCGTGACCTACTTGTCACGTTATCTCTATTCTTTGCTAGTCTGGCTTCCATTTAGAGATGCAAAGGTGCTCCAAATTCTTCCCAGAGTTGTTGGAATGAGAGAAAATGAGTAACAACGCGGCTTAACGGCTCCGTAGCCCATTTATAACCGACGGTACCATTGCGAAGAAATTAAATCTTTTATGCCTCACTCCTGTGCGACACAGGTACTCGCGGTGAAATATTTGTTATCAGCTTGTTCAGTTTTTCAAGCGCTGCAAGCTCATCAAGGCCTTAAGAAGAATACTGAGATAATCTAAGTCCACCAGGATAGCTCCTCACGCGATTATGACGAAATAAGGAATTATATTTGTTCCCACTTAGTTGAATTGGCTCTGAAAACAAATTAACTTAGTTCTCGATCAGATACAGGTAAAATTTCTAAGAGTCACTCTGTTGAAGGTTATTAAGGTGTTGCTTCTTCTGTGCAACGCAGATAACACATTTCACGAGCAACGTTTTGATACTCGGCAACATATTTAATCCACACCTAGCCAAGGTCTGCTGAGAACTTTTGATCTTTGTCCTGAAATATAGAGCCAATTTAATATGTCGATTTGTCCTGTTCCGTATGAATGGAAGTGGCATGAGGTTCTTCATCTTCGCCTGATGTTTCCTGAGTCTTTCGAGTAATGCGACGAGCTGCTTCTAATATATATTTTGTTATTAATTCTGGAGCTAACTTCTCTTCTCCTTCGGTATAGAGATTAGTGGCTAGCTGGTTGATAACACGGCGGGAACTTTACGGATTCGTATTGGCTCCAAGATCATTCAACCAGTCAAAAATTTCTTTGTAATCAATAGGAAAACATTGCATAGCAGGAGAGAATAAAATAGCTGAAGGAAAAAGTCCCGCAAACCCATCGAATATTTGAGGTTAAGTCATCGAACGAACACAAACACGCTTCTCGAGTATCCGAGTTGAGTTAATGAATACTGATACCTCCTGAGACACATTCTCAAGTGCTATCTCAGACAAAAGGACAGAAGGAGTCCGAGGCATCACCAGTGCCGTTTGGGTTCATTCTGAATACGTCTTGCAAGAGTCAAATATATGTTGACTTGACTTCGTAGCAAGGTAGGTATGCAGGATAGGTATGTAAGTCAAAGACGTTTGAAAGATGTATGTTGTATGCATATTCGGGATCTTTTTTCTTAGGACAGTAGTAAGATAGAGAGCAAATGTACTTGAAGGAAACTGTGAGGATAATTCGCGAATGTAGTATCCCATCTCAAAAGTTATGAGACGTGTAGCACGCAGAAAGTTTGCTGGTGGAAGTCCACTGTAAGCCCTACAAGCCGAGCTTTCAATGTCTGACATGACTATTGACCGTTGTGCTTGACGGGTTTGTTTTCCTTCATTGAGTCAAGAACAAGTGTTTACTTCTATCCAATAGCTGATGATTCTTATCTTGTACTTGCTCCGCTACTCCGTACACGAGGCCTTGTATAGACTTTTTTTAGCCCTTTTGCACTGTATGTAGAAGTACAGTACGGTGCAGTGTAAAGTTAGGTGACAATAAAAAATAAATTCAGTGGCTACAGTAGCACTTTGCACTCAATTAATACCATAAAAATATCTGGGCATTCCGGCTGAGCTGTAATATGTGCTGCGCCGTCACAACACTGTGTGGTTGCTGCGCTGGCACCATCACGAGCCTTTTTTGCATAACATAGACCACTTGCGCAAATAACGCTCGAAAGATCACTTATTAAATTAAATCCGAAAGCACTAGGGGTATTTTGAAGGGGAGGCGGCAGATTAGAAATTGTGTTGTAAAATCACAACTTTAGAATACTTCGAAAAAAATATGTTTTTTATGAGAAATATTTTAACTTCTCCTGAAATTCAGTAGAAAATAGAAAGGGGCAACTCATAAACTAAAAGAGCGGGAGAACTACGGGAAGAGGAACCCATCCCTGAAATAACAGAGTGTTGAGATTACCCCAATTCAACAGCCAAACGAAGACATGGCTCTCAAAATGAAAGCTATGTACTGTAATTGTCCTCTGCAAACCAGTAGGGGTGGGAAAAAAAATTACCCACTACCAGGCCAGCAGTCTCATATTACCCATATCAATGAAATTCTCCGGGCCCCAAATATCAAAAGCACTTCAACTCCTCTCCAATCAAGCATTGGCACGATAACATGCTTTAAAAGATGAAAATACCCTCCCAATCCGAGAAGATACATAAGTCAAAAATGATAGTCCTCTCCCAATATTTGACTCCTTTTACGAACAGTGATATGCAAATGCAGTCGCTGAAATGACAAATTTCGATTCCTATCAACTTGACCAATATAGAAATGGTTTCACGCATTCATAAAGAAACATTATTGCTCTGGAAGGATGCGCGATAGTAAATATTAAAGATGTAAGATGTAATTCTCATGACTCTCAGTGTTCAGATACATGGCGATCAGTGAGATTTTATGGCCAAAATGTTTAAAATGAGGACTTCCCCTTTTGAGAGAATCATTGCGAACTTCATTCGCCTTTTGGTAGATGCTGTGTACGAGAAGTATGTCGAATTTCATTAATAAAACACAATAATAAGTCCCCAAGAAGCAAAGACCTACTCTTCAAATTACCCTACGCTTCAGTATGCTACTGATGTGATGTTTCAGCCATCTTATCGCTCATCTGGTCCCCTTAGTGGGGCTAAAAGATATTTGACTAAGAAGCAAAGGCATTGTAAATTTAAGGTGGAAATATCAGTTATTACAAGTGACATATCCATTAGGTGTAGTTCTCATGACCCTGGTTCTGTCTTTGGTTTTTCCACACTGTAAGGGATGCATTTTTTCTATAGGAGGATGCTGAAAAAGTCTGCAGAAGAGATATTGGGAGGACAACGGACATTTCGTATATAAATATCCCAACCAACGGACTACTTTGGTTGAAAAAGGCTATAAAGAGGGCAAATTTGTGAAAATCCATTCACCCCATGAATTAGCAGAGGAATGGCATTAAGCTTCCCGCCAAATTGGCGGAAAATCGTCATATTTCCGAACCCGAGTCAGTGTCGAGAACTAATGGAACGTTACCGGGTCGAGATAGAAGTGTATGGAGGTCGATTTTTTAATTTTTTTTCGTTTATGCCTTGGAATGACTAATTTTACTATGCATTATACTGCATTACGCACCGATGACGGGGGTATGTATCACAAAGTTCAAAGTCGGTGATACACTATTGGTTGGATGTTGATTGAGAAGCGATGACGTGAGCAAGAGAAATATTACGAGAAGCGCCACCGCCGCGTGGAGAGGCAGTTTTGTGCTAGCGGTGCTAGTGAGTGGGATGACCCGAAATCGTCTTGATTTGCTGTAAAAACAGCTTTGAGTAATGAATCCATTTTTCTACATTGCTGTAGTTGATTAAAAATTTAAAATGAAATAGGAAGGACATTTAGTCATGTATGTATCATTTAAGATCCTTCGGTAAATTGCTGTATAATTTTTCCCCCGAGTTTCCCAATCATTCTGTATTTTCCTGCTGCATGCAAAAGAGATCTGGTAGTCTTTGCCTAAAGACTCATAGATATTCTAAGTATTCACAAATCAGTATATAGCTAAGGTGAAGCCAAGAAAACGGCGAACTAAATAGAGTTACTGTTGCTGTTAATGGCTGATAACCATCTTGGACCGCAAAAAAAAGGAGTTACAATTTTGCTCGATCAAAACTAAAGTTGGACATTCTAGAGGCTATTTTACGTATACAAAGGACAAAAAGTGCTATTCCGGAAGTTTGGTTGAGAGAAGCCTTCATGCCTCATGTTAGCATCGCAGAGTCACCTCCCGACTCCTCTTTCTCACTGAAATCACCAAACCTCTTTCCCTGGACAACTACCAACTCATCTCTCACCTCTCATCCTGTACTATCAGACTATTCACCATTGAACTGCCCTCCTCAGTTCTAACTCGCCTCTACCTCAACCTTCTTTCCAGCTCACTGAGCGATCACCGTCTGCTGCTGTCATCAATCTCAAGTCATTACTACTGGAACAAAGTCTACTTGACTCTTAAGGACTATGAAACGGCTACAAAACTTTCGCGTCGATAGAAGTTAAAAATAGTCTCAGTACAGTAAATTTACCCGTTTGGGGGACTTCAAAATAGATCCGCATAACTGGATGAAATACAATACGTGGATAGACGCCCAGGTCTGTGTCGTTAACATTTAGAGCGGAGGAAATTCGAACGAAAGTCTAAAGACTATAAAAAGAGTTCCCGTGACTTTAAAACCATTCTAAAATCGAACGGAGGCAACTTAAAGTAATTTGACCTCGTTTTGTAGCAGAAACCTACCAGTCGAGTCTTCTCGGTGGATAACTGTGATAGATTGAAATATTTTCAGAGTAGAAGCGAACGGGTGATCTAACTCTGAGGTGAACTTAAAATACACTCATAGTGTTGCCGAGAAACACCACGCAAGAGGTCGGATGCTAACAAGTGCGAAATCCTATTTGATTTAGTAACCCTCCAGATGCACTCTTTTTCGCACCATTTGTGCCTGACTTAGGTTCTCGTTAATGTGCGGTAGTGGTGGCTGTAATCATATCAGATCCGAAATGTGTGATAATAGACCGAGAGTCCAAACTATAGGTGATCATTTAACGTTATTATTGATGCGTTGCCCTTGAACTTTGTATGCGCATGGAATCTTTAGTTAATCGCAGAAAACTCGCCTCATCTGCAGAGTCTTCCTGGAGTTCTAGAACCTGACTCTTTCCTTTTCATTGTTTCGCAGCTTCAAGCTGCCAAAAATACAGCAGCCAATTGCCATCGCTTGATCGCTATCTGCAGCAAATTGCCATCTCCTTACCACATTTCCAGTGACTTTTCATCGCCTTTAAATTATTCATGCATAATTTCCAGCGTTTTACTCTGTTCAGCCGTCGCTCCTAAAATCACGAATACTGATAAGTTACGGTCAATATGGACGAAATAACAAAAGTTTAAGATCCTTTTCAGCGTCGAACCACTAAGTAAGCCTCAGACTACATCTTCTGGGCTAGGCACATCGAACTCATACTTTTTGCGGATGAACATGCGATGATTGGTATGCGGAAAGCTCCTGTCTAAAACGCATTTTCGGGGAAAAAGAATTTAAAGCGATATTGGGTGTATCAGCCCTGTATTTTGTCCGAAAATTTCCGATGACGACTTAAAGACAGTTGTAGATCAGAGTAATGAACTTAAACGTATCTACATCTCTTCCATGGAGCAAGAGACAAAAAAGAACACAATAAAATAGAAAAAATTGGTCTTTCACAAAGGTAGAGACTAGGAATAGCGTGCTGCGAATTTCAGCAGTATATTTGGAGAGCTATCGACCTACGATGATGAGCTACCTGAAAAGGAGAACACTTCGAAAACGGTAAGGTCTCTTCCACCAACCTTCGCAGTTTTATCCATGGTTTCTTCCTTCACCAATAACTAGCTCGGAGAAATATTCAGCACTGTTCAGACTGAAATTTCTCTCCGTTGAAACCTATGCAATCCACAAAAAAGAACTCCTCAAATAGACCATCTCAAATTCTGACCTATATCGTAACCCCATAAAATGCCCAAGAGAGGGGTAGGGGAAGCGGAGCCTGGCGAGGACGTGGAATTGGATTCCGAAGACGCGATCATAGAGAAATAAACATACTTCGGAACACCAAATCCACTATAACTGTCATTATTGTGGTAGTCGCGGCCTTTTTGTAAGTGTTTTCCATAAAAAAATCCAGAATGGGGACTTTGGTCGTCTCAGAAATCTAAAGAGAGGAATTTGTGGAAACTTGTGGCCATCGCAAACAATGCAATACAGCTAGCCACCGCAGGAAGGCGAAATTAATTCTCCCTGGTCTTCGACTTCGACGCCGACATCAAAACCATCCGCGACTGTGGTCATTTTCCGAACGTTCGAGCCTTCACCTCCAATTTTGAATAAATCTCCAACTAGAAAGAACCTTCTAAATCCAACGTATGATGGATGGCCGCGATATAGAGCCATTATTGCGATGGTTGAATTCCGAAGCAGCCTTGCGACCTCAGGGAGCAATAAAACCCGCACAATATACATTGATTACGGTTACACCCAAAACATCTTCCACAGTTTAACGCTTGCCATGATAATGAGCATTTTGGGCCATACCATTAGACTATTCAGGGACAAAAGACCTGGCTAAAGCGAAGTTCGCATTACGTGAAGAGTGTCAAAAAAACGTGTGTAGACTTTGATACCAACAAAATCGGCACAACTTTTGAATTTAATGGCACAGTAAGGCTCTCGTTGGCAATCACTGCTACAAAAAATCTTATTCTCGACTGGGGCGAAGTTTACAACGCATAATCACATCGAACTCTTGATTTTCCTATTTAAGTGGAGCAATCCAGTCTCCATATACATATGCCGATTGGAAAATTCTCTTAATAGCGCTAAAAATGTCGGCCAACTTTAGTGATTCTACCTCAACGGAAACTTATTGAGCTGGGGAATGCAAAAATACAACTAAGACCAACGAATCCTTCGTTGGTCGTTGGTTCCTCCTTCGAAGTAACCAGGATTTCATCATCCTAGTAATAGAGGATATGGCATTCGCAACAAACTCAACGTCCCTGCTACTACACCTTAAAAGTCTCTCGGCTGCAAGTTTCGATTTAAAATTCTTTGGAGCCCTGAGATATTTTATAGGCTGGACAATTGGGTGTTAGAACAACGGTATCGGGATTGATCGAGCTGGATATACCAGAAGGCTACTGAAAACAAATGAAATGCATCAACTCAGTATTTTTACACACCGCTACCGACAAACACCCAGCAGTTGTCTCAATCAATTTCAGATGAGCCATTTCTCGATTTTATTGACCATCATTAATACCGCGGCATCATTTTCGGACTTCTCTGCCTTGTTGTTTCTACAAGAGAAGATTTGATATTTCGGTAGTCGGCTCTTGCACATCAGCTGCATGCATCTCCGGCATGGCACATGAAATAGGTGAAACACATCCTCCGATATCTCAATAGAACCATTCATTCTGTATTAAACTACTCAAATGACATTTCAATCGCCGGAAAATCTATTGTCGCTTCCGTTGATGCCGATTGCGGCTTTTGAGCTGCAACCTCACTATCTACCATTGGAGTCATGATAGGTGTAAATGGGTCGCCAATCTATTGGAAATCTAAAAGAAAGACATTAATTTTTAGCTGTTATGACGAGTCGGAATACGTCGCCTTCGCTGCATCTGGAAAAGAATTATCTTGGATTCGAAAAAGTTTCTGTGAAATATGCCTCCAGATGCCATGGGATGAGGAAAAAATTGGTTCCCAAAAAGGTCTCCTCTGATAGCATCACCGCTCTGTAAATTTCCGCTCAACAATATATCATTGCAAGGAACAATAAAATTGACTTGAAGCACAAAAATGTCAGAAAGCTGCTTCGGTGTGGCATAACTGAGCTACAGTACATGGGATCGATCCAAAAAAGCGGATCTACTCACCAAGCCGATGAGTCCGGATTCTATTAGTTGAATACTGGAATTTTGAAAATTGAAAATCTTCTAGGAGCTTAATTTTTTTCCTACAGTTTTAGCAGCCGCTGAAGCCTTTGTATTATTTACTTTCTTTTCTGCCGTTGAAGCAGTTGAATTATTATTTATTTTATGAATTGATGATGTTTTGAAGTTATTTTTTTATGTTAAGTTAGCAGCCGCAGCAGTTAGTCGGGAAAAATTAGCAGCCGCCTGGGCAGTACAATTCCAATTTTGTATGCATTTACGAAGGGTCGTGTTAAAAAATCAGCGTATAAATAACGTAAAGCCAAATAAACGGCCAACTAGATAGGGTATTGTAGCTTTTCGTGTCTGATACCCATCCTAGGTAGCTCAAAAGTAGTAATGACAATTGTACAGTATTCGAGATACAGTAAGACATTAAAGGGAATACTTTACGATATCAAAGATACCCAGGAGTACCAATTCTAAAGTTTGGTCTGGAGAAGCCATTATTGCCAAACTAAGATATATGCACAAATTAAAATCAGTGTGAAATGCTTGGAAACATCTTTTATTCTTCCCTCTTCTACCTGCTGCAGGCCAAGCGTAACATGTTGTCCCCCTTCTTTCCACGTATTCTCAACACTGTACAGTACAGTACAGTACAGTATATATGTATATACTGTACTGTGCCGGGTGTGCAGTGCCTAACCCTACATTAGCTGGGGTACAGTAAAGTATCTCATCAGATCAGCAAGTGAGCTCTCACATCCCACATAACCTCGCACTCAAATTGCGACACGGGCGCAAAAGTAGGCAATTGTACCCCCTAATCACTCCACCACTGTACTACCTTACTAGCTTGCCACGGTTACCTCTAGCCCACCTGAAGCCAGCCTATCAGCTACTCAGACACTGCGGCTCGCCCTCAGACTTCCCTTCCTTCTCTTTGAGAAGTGCTAAAGTGCTGCAGAACAGCCGGTACACTCGGGGCGGGCTCCCCTTGGCATGTTGTTGCAACCACTTCCATGTAATTCCCTCTCCACAAGATCAACTTCCTCCCACCTCCCTCTCCAAGAAATACTCCTCTACGTCCTCGAATAAATCACATTAACCCTCCGTAAATATCCTCAGACCTCCCGTGACTCCCTATACTCACTTCAATCTTCCGTTTCCCACATATCGCTCAGGACTGCCACGACCAGACTCCTTCTACGCCAGCTCTGTACGAACTTCTTACTCTCAACTGGGAAAACCCGCAGACCTTCCAAGCTTCGCTCATAACGAATCACCCACCGCAATCTCCGACTGGTAAACTACCCCGCTTCCTTTCCGAAAACCTTCTCCGGGTCCACAAAAGACGCCCAATCCTTCGTTGGTTTCCTTATTAGTTCCCGGGCTTATCATCCCGATCCAGATTTGCTTGTTATCCTGGTGCATACTTGGATGCTCTCCCACACACTCCACCAACTCAGCCACTTAGTGCCAATAGGAGGATAGAGGGGAGGGAGAACAACAAGAGTGAAATAGAGTTCCCGAGGCACCAGCTGACTCGCCCACCTCGCGGTCCAAGCGCAAACAACCCGCCCCTTCCTCTCATCTCGTTCTATTTGCCCCTGTCAAGTTCCCTAGTCCTTACTTGACTCCTCTTCCGATCCTTTTCTTCTTCTCGCCCCCTTATCCATCCTTCCTACATACCGGCTTGCTGGGTTAACCCTTCTTACTTGTTGGTGGATTTGGAACCCTACGGTTTTCTGCTTCTTAAAGAGTTTCCTTAATGACATAGTATACCCTACCAGCCGACGCGCCTGGACGGACTTTTTGGTCATTCGACCAGTTGACAAAACAAGATCGTATCGCGGATGATCAGCATTGATTACCCTGCACGGTCCGTAATAAAAGGACCCAAGCACCGGCCACTTCCGAGCCCTTCCGAACGCTGCCCCATGCGCCACTAACACTTCATCTCCAAGCTCGAAACGTTTGGCCTCCAACTTAGCCTTTCGCGGAGCGCTCGACCTTTCCGCCACGGAAGCCCTCGAGCTAGATTCTCCCAACATCTCGACGAGGCGGTGACTTGGGTTGGCTTCGTCCAGAAGGGCTACCGTGTCGCTTTCCGTCATCCTCGGCTCGATCCAATACATTCAATCGGAACGGAGAGTTTAAATCCCCGCGATCACGTCTTGGATAGCCGTCCAATACTTTCGGCATAGCCTCCGCGCACTGGCATCCACTCGGCACGACTGACTTTTTGCTTCGGTCCTTTGTAGTCCCCACCATCCTCTCTGCCCTTCCATTGCCATAGCAGCGTACGATAGGATAGCCTTCCAATCGATCTCGAGCTTCTCCACAAACTCCTGGACGGAAGCGGCCATAAAATCCGTGGCGTTGTCCGATACTATGCTCCTCAGGGGGCCAAATGGCTCCATGATTTCCTTCTCAACGAACTCGATGACTACATCGGATGTGGAGCTTTCCGTTGCCCAAGCTATTGGCCAGCGAGTCATGTGCTCCACTGCAATTAAAGCAAACCTCTTTCCTTTCCGAGATGGATTGAAATAGCCCGCAAAGTCCACTGAAAAAGTTTCAAACAAAGTAGTAACGGATGCTCTAAGACTCTTATGATAAGTTGGTAGCCCTCAAGCGCGTTGACAGCGGGCGCATGCCTTGAAGTGTTCTCTCACATCCTGATACACCCAGGGCCACCAAAACTTGTCTCTCAAGAACTTCTTTGGAGAACCAGCATCCCAATGACCTATATCATTGTGGAACATTCTCCGTATTTCGGCACGTTGCCCGATAGGCGGAAAAACGCACAGTCCATCCTTCTCCAGTCGGAACAGAATGTTGTTCCGAATCATGATTCTCTTCGCTTTTCTTCGTAAGATGGTTTTCTTCTTCGTGTCCGTCTCTTGAAAACTTTCGCCGGCCAGAAACCTAGTTATGTCCAAGAGGTCCGGCTCTAATACAGACAGTTTAGGGTCTTCCCACTGGATCTTCGCTACGAGGCTCTTCGTGTCTTTTCCTTCCCTTGAAGCCTCAAATTCCACTACGGGTCTGCGAGAGAGATAGTAAGCTACCCCATTGGCCTTTCCAGGCCTTTAGTTAATTTCGAAGTCGTACTCGGCCATCAAATCCATCCAACTCGCCACAATTCCATCTATATTATTCTTCTTGAAAGGCGTCTGCAGGCCCTGATGTTCCATATATACCACAAACGGTCTGTCGGACAGTAGATACACACGAAACTTCTCGAGAGCGAAAATAAAAGCGAGTGATTTCCGTCCGCTCGTAGTGTACCGACGTTCCTGCTCCGCCATTGTCCGAGATGCGAACTGTACCGGATGCGTTTTTCCATCCTTAGGAGAACCACCCCTAAGGCAGTCGAAGAGGCATCAGTCTCCACCACGAAAAAGGAGTCTAAATCAGAGAACGCGAGTACTGGAGGCGTCTTCAGCTTCTCCTTCAAGTACTCGAAATCCTCCTGCATCCCCGTGGTCAACTCAAATGCCTTCTTAACGGAGGTTGCAGCGTGCAGCACTGCTGAGATAACTGCGAAGTTCCGTATAAAACGTCGATAGTACCCTGCCAATGCGAGGAAACTCCTCGGTTCAGTCACATTTTCCGGCACAGGGGCCTCTACGATATCTTTGATCTTGCTGGAAGCAACCTTCACATAGTTCGCTCCTTGTATCCTCCTGAAAATCTCTTTGAAGTGAGATATGTGCTCTTCCAATGAAAATCGTCCACGTAAACCATAGCAAACGGTAACCGGCGAAGAGCCTCGTCCATCATCCTTTGAAACGTCTTTGGAGCATTCATGAGTCCAAACGGCATAAACTCTAACTTGTACGTTCACAAAATTGAGAGACAAAATTCGTCTTTTCTTTGTACAGCTTGGACATTCTAACTTATCACTATCCTATGTAAAAGTCGAACGTCGTGAAGGACTCCGCGCCAGAGAGTTCGTCAAGGATTTATTCTATTTTCGGTAACAGCCAGCGGTCTGGCTTCATCGTCCGGTTCAACTGACGTCAATCGACTCAAAACCCGGTTCTTCTGTCTTTCTTAGTGTCGATCACTACCGAAAAGGACCAAACGGACCTCGATGTCGTGATAATTACAGCTTCCGGTAATTCATTCACCTCTTTTCTTACTACTTGATTATGCTTTGGCGACATTCTGCGGGCTTTCGAATGTATCCGAGTCTCATCCGTCAACTCGAGAGAATGTACCACCGTCACTCAAGCCGGCTCCATATCATGTATGTCTCACGCTATAACGTCCGTATCCTTGAGCTCATTCACCAATTTCTTCTGGTTCTCCTCCTTTATATGCTTCACATTCGATACGAGAAACACGGAATGATTCGATTCCTCGTCTTCCTTGGTGGACCCGCCCCCCAACATCAGGCCCTCTGGATCGGGCTCCTACAGTTCCTTTTTTACGATCAACAGCGTCAATTGATGCTCGGTCTCCGACCCACCATCGCTGCCGTCTGACTCTGATGAGGACGAGACGGGAAACTGCTCTCCATCAGACTCTCCAGAGGTTGTGAAATCCTCGCTATAAGTCCGCATCCCGTCAATCACTGGGGGCTCACAGAGTAGCGGTAAAAGCGCCTTATTCCTCATAACGACCACGGTTGACCTGCTGCCGCCCGTAATACAGGTTTGCCTGCATGTATTCTAATGCAGGACTGCCAACAATAGTATCGACTGGCGCGTTCCGTACCACCAAGAAGCCCAGAGGCACCACCAGGGTTCTAAGGAAACTGGAACCTCCTGTACACGCCCAATAACTTCAGCCAGCGCTCCACCGGCGACGGAGATCTGACGATCTGTAGTCATCGGAGCGAGTGCCAGCCTCTCGCGAAAGTCC
The DNA here is from genome assembly GCA_002205965.3 of Kappaphycus alvarezii. Lineage (NCBI taxonomy): Eukaryota > Rhodophyta > Florideophyceae > Gigartinales > Solieriaceae > Kappaphycus > Kappaphycus alvarezii. The sequence continues at coordinate 62,749 of NADL03000599.1, forward strand.
CAGGCCATCAGTTTTGGAACTATAGCCCTGTATAGCAGGGCGTACGTCCCCGTTCAATAAGCCTTCAAGGCCACGAACTTCAACCGACGAGAAGAGATTTCGGGGTGAATTTTCATGGGAGCCTGAGTCACCTTGACAGTCTTGGAAACCAGACGCTTCAACTGGTTCCTTGCTTAATCCCCGTCTCCACGGAAAGACTGCCCGAAGTTCATTCTCGAACAGGCCAAATCCAGTTCTGCGACCACATTAAACTTCACTACGTAGTCCTAGAGGGCTTCTGCTGCATTCTCGGTCTTCCTTGCCATATTTTTCTTCTTCCTTGGCTCCGACACGATCATCGGCTGGCGAACGAGAGGGGCCTTATTCATCAGCGCGTCGATGCCCATGAAATTTTCCCTGCGTTGCTTCGGAAGGGCTTTGACTTCGGCGTTCCTTTTTGCCACGGTCACAAAATCGCCCTTGCGAGCCTTCTGGACGACGACAAACCGCTTGTCCTCATTCTTTTCCCATAGTTTAAGTTCTTCTTTCGACTCCAAGCTTGCTCCGACAATTTCTACACGACTATCTCCATCTTGCTGTCCCTTTTACCAGCAAATTGCCTCTGAGTGACCTCTCTTCCCACAGAAACACCACCGAGTGTGTCTGTGGGGTTCTGCGGGCACTGTGCGGCCCGTTGGCCCCTTCGCCCACAAAAATGCAACTAAAGTCGTCATCGACCATAGCGTCAGGTTTTCTCCTCTAAAAATGCTTCTTAACGAAGAGAGACAACTCCGCAAACTGTCCCGCAAGCTGATCAACCTTTTTCTTTAGCTGATGCGGCTTTAAATTATGCACGTCAGGCCTCTGCAGAATCCTCCTCGAAGCGACAAAAGGCATTCGAGCCCCCTCCTTGTCGGCAAAGAATGCATTATTTCCTAACTGAAAGTCTTCAATTGCCTTTTTAAGTTCCTTGTAGTCCGACGGCGCTCGATAAATAACGAAAACAGCCAACTACGGGTGTGTCGCCACTGCCTTCCGAAGCAAACCGAAAGAAGACGTCTCGTTGAAGCCTGAGCTCTTTTAGAAGGCATCTTCTTCTTGACGACATAGTACTTCTCGTCGTCTCCAGTGAGGGACCAATCTTGTGAAACGAGTCGTATTAGAAGTCCAAAGCAGCCCTCTCGAGATGGCACATAATCTGGAGGGCCTTCTTGCTGTCCGTCTTTCCGCGCATAACGACGTTCTCGAACGCGAAAAGGAAACGAACAATTGCGAAAGAGGGAGATACATCAAAAGAGAAGTTAGAGGCGTTGGAGTCTGTCATAGCATCTTCGAACCATGGATGCGGTACCATGAAATGCTTGGAAATGTCTTTCATTCTATCCTACCCTGCCTACTGCAGGCCAAGCGTAAACTTTTGTCTCCCTTTTTTACATCAACACTCGACACAGTACAGTACAGTATATATGTATTTACTGTACTGTGCCGGGTGTAATGCGCCTAACCCTACATTAGCTTGGGGAGATACAGTACAGCATCTCCCCAGATCAGCAAGCGAGCTCGCACAGGTGACACAGTGCATACGTTGGACTTTCATACAGTTTGGAACAGTACGACATTACGTACACAATGGAGTTAGTAATATACAAAGAAACTGTTGTCGCCAAACTACATTGTATTACAGAGCAAACAATGCGACAGAAAGGATATACAATACATGTACCTTGATAGTGTAGTGAAGGCATTTCAAGAGAAAGGCCTTGAAAATAAACTGTACAGAACTTACTGAAACTTGATGGCATCCGATTTGGTACACGCGAAAGGGAGTTGCTACTAGCAAGTGGCAACTCAGTAGTGACTGTAACGTAATGTATTGTATGCGAAAATCAACAATTTGTAACCTCCATGCAGAAATGCTTTTGAGTTTTTGATGTACCGTCGTCTATCGAAAACTGTTTCCTTTTCTTTGCAGCTTTCATGTGGGCTGAGGTACGTAAGTGACGCTAAGGGTCGTGGACCGATGGGAATGGCCTTTCTCAATCACGGAAATACGGGGATCCTTCCCTTTTGTCTGGTCCTGTGCTGCCCGAGAGTGTGCGTTAGAGGCGCAGTGGAAGTCCTTTTCACGCAGAGTGCTAAAGACCTTATTGCACATCTTACACCGGAACCTCCGCTTCTCGTACTTCTTTTGCTGTGTCCGACGTTCCCGGTCGATAGCGACTTTCTGCGCTGTCCTACAACGAAGTGCCGTCCGGGAGTCCCCTTGATAGTCAAAAGTAATCAATTTCCTGACTGGACCTTCTATTTCAGTTTCTTTCCACACAACAAAGGAACTAATAGGGCCCCGTCTTTGTTCTTTTTGAGTCTTTTTCTCGCGCAACTGCCGAAACTCACTCTTTTCCTCGCTGGAGAACTCAGCAAATGAGTAGTCGTCTCGCCTGTGCTTCTCTTTGAGTTTCTCCCAACGCTTTTCCTCTGCTCTGGAGCCGAATATGTCGGAGAGATTCTTTGGGGCAGCCACAAGATTCATTGTAGAGGTGCAACTCGATCTCGGAGCCGAAGACGACCGAGACTCCGGGTTGGAATTCGATTCAGTTTCCGTACTTTCACCTTTGTACTCGGAGGAACTGACTTCCCTAGCTTCTTCGTTGAAAAAGGGGTGTCCAGGATAGTGGGAATTATTGGATCCGTTATCAGTATGCTCCTCAGCCTTTGGATTATTACCAATCATGCATTGGGTTTTTACGTAGGCAGACTAGAAAGCAAAATCTCAACACCAGCTTAGAATTACTTAATCTCTTCCGGGGCTTCTTAGGAGGTAGCAGGTTGCCTTATAAGTTGGGCAAGGGTTCCTCAGTAGGGCGGACAGAGCAAGACAGACTGTCTGATAAATTTGAGCAGGGATTCCCCGAGAGCAACCGGATTTTACTGTTGCTTATAATAAATTTGACCAGGTTTTCGCTCCTTTAGATCCAAGTTCACAACTTGAATCCCCAGATGGAGTAACAGGCGCGGCGCACACCATCCTCTGTATAGTATAGTATACTAGTGTGTGGAGGAGGCCAAATCAAGTACCTCCCCTGAGCCTGCGAAAGCAGTTACAGGCACGGCACATAACAGCCTTTGTATCGCACAATAGACTATCGTTTGGCGGAGACCAACTCGCGAGTGAGTCCAGCAACGCCAAGGAGTAGCGGGAACAGAGAAAAACGGCAGCAGCAGCGATGGTCGATGATGTATTTGTCGGTGGTGATCCGTGGTGCAGTGGTAGTGTCGGTGGTACAATAGTCGGTGGTCGGTGGTGCAGCAGTATGTGATCGGTGGTGCAGTGGTCTATCGTATATGGTGCAGTGGTCTATCGCAGGTGGTGCAGAGTCTATGGTCGGGGGGTGCGTGGTCTTTGGTCGGGGTGCAGTGGTATATGGTCGAGGTGCAGTGGTCGTGGGTTTGTGGTGCAGTGGTCTATTAATGCACCTTTTGTAGGCCTGCATCGTGATACCGATGCTGGCCTACTGATGTTTTATTGAAGTCTGTAATACTGCACAAGGTTGAGGTACGTGAGCGAGGGGTGGAAGTAAGTCTTTTGAGTAGGTTACGCTCTCTTTTAAGTACTGGAAAGTAAAGGACATTTCAAGCTGTTCAGTAAGATGCGAAAGTAACGTTACTGTTCAATTTGATAGAAGGCTCTGCGATGCGGATCCAAAAAGCTGTGATCTTGACATGGGTTGGGAGGAATAATAGGTCTTCTGGTTGGGAAATACGACGAATTTTGTCGCTGAAGATGTTTTAGAATGGCAACAGAAGTACGTTATGGCCACAAAAGATCTGTTAAATGTCAGTATATAGACCTCATGTCAATAAAAAAACCCGGAGACGAAAGTGGCTTCAGAGTACGGAGTTTTTGGGTCATTTTTTCAAGGAGGCGAAGCGGGTTCGTCGAAATGCATAAATAGTTTGAAGAAATCGCCGCCAGGTGCATCATTGTGGGACCGTCGTTAAAGAGGTTAGTAAAATCGGTCTGCACGACGATAAAACGACACCTGGACCACAATACTGTTTTAGGTGTTGTATAGCTGCGTTTATGGTGTTTTTGGTTGCGACTGTTAGTGTTCATAAGAATAGTTTTGATTTCCGAGTGCTTTAGGATTTAGTGCGGCTTTGGATGCTGTAAAGTGGGACACTAATCCTTTTCGGAAGGTATTCAGAAAAGCCTTAGTTTCATTAGCTTTAAGGGAGAGTTGATCGGCTTCCTTAGTGGCTTAAGGATCGCATTACTCCCTGAGAGCGACGCTCTGGGCATCGAACTCGTCGAAATTGGCGCGAAATTTATAGTTGATATGGCTGTGATTTGACGTGTTTTGGTGGCTGACTTCGCCTGAAATATATTTTGTCTGCCGCAGGTCATTGAGGACGTTGGCCGTTATTTTTTATAAATTTGTGCGGGTAAGACTGTATTCTACTAGTGGGGAGAGGTTTATGTCATTCTACTAAGCAGTCTACTTATCTAGAGAGTAAGCGATGGATGTCATAGTTTGCGCTTGCTGAAGAGAATGCTCAGGTGTGTGGTTCAAATCTGGCGGGGTTCGATGGGCTGGGGTGATGGCCTGGGTCGGGGTTTGAGTTTTCTAGTAGTGTTGGGAGTGTATTTATGGATGTATTTCGCAGAGATTCCACTCGAAGAAGTACGAAGGACAGGTACTTTTCATAAGGATAGACATGTTTTCGGCTAAAGGGGGAAAGCCTTGGGTGTTTTACTCCTGGAAGATTTATCCGATCAATCGGCTAAAGTAAAGGTTGCGGAGAGGAATCAGGAACCTTTTCGTGGGTAGAGATTGGATTCGCGTGGTTGTCTGGGCATTTAGTGCGAGGGAGGTGGTCTGGGCTTGTGGAAGCTGACGGTGTGACCGGTTAAGAGCGGGAAAGTGAGAAAGCATATCGCGTCATTAAGGCGTGGAAGAGAGAGATTGGGGCGGGAGAAGGTGCCAATCGGCGATAAATTTAAGGGTTACAGGATGTCAAGATGGATTTTCGTTGGCATGAAAATTGTAAGCAGTCAATCCCCTGTTCTTGGCGTGACATACAAACTTTTGTCTCTAGTCCCCGCTTTTGTATTTCATTCTCTACATAGCACATACTGTTGATAAAGCAGGCTAAATGAGCATTCTATTTCGCATGGGGACCGTGGAATTGAATGTACGTATATTTTCAATGCCACGTAAAGCTTAAATAAATCATTGCAAAGCTGAATATTCTCACTTGGATCGGTTGCTTGTCGGAAAGTAACATCGGCGGCAGAGCTTTTGGTTGGGTAGTTGCGAAACTTCACTCCATCTTTCAGCAAATCTGCAAATCTCATAGTTTTTATAGACTTACTCACAAGGAAGCACAGGTAGGCTTGCTCATGCCATCGATGAACCTAGTAATCAGTCACTCGAAAGTTGGATCCTTCAATTTAAAAACTGTCACGAGTATATTCCAATTTAAACCATGTTTCAGTAACACTAATGACATGAAAAAAAATATTTCCACACATACAGAGATTTACATCTAGCACCAATGTTGTAAAATCGATCCACTGTTTCGGAAAGCATGTCCCAAACGGCGTGGAACTCAGTTGCATCGAATTTTGGCATTTGTTGGAGCGAGCTATTTCTGTTACAATCGTACAATGCATCAAAGAAATGGGCAGCTGGGGTCTTTTGAATCATCACTGTCCCGAAGACGCGGGTTTCAGCTGTACCTGGAAAGTTCTTGATCCCGTTTTAAAGCATAATTGGCAAGGGTGTGAAGCGAGTTTTGTACTGCGGTATGCGTCGACACCAGAATCTCTGGCTATTGGGTATTCCGAGACAATTTATATTGCTTGGTCATGGTGGATGGAGGTGGCAGTTTTCAGGAGCCTATACACGAGTCACTACGCAGCAAAAGGGTCTTTTTTGGATAATAAGGATTAATTATGCAATCACCAAGAGTTTGAATAAGCACGAGACTTTTAAATTTTGCTGCTCTATATTTGACTTTGGACGAAGCGGTTACTTTGGCACCAAACTTAAATAACAGCGATGAATGATTTGGAATTATCCATATCACTCAAGTTACGCATCGCTATCATTTTCAAGAACTGATTTGTACTGTACCCAATACAGTGTCCGGTAATCTACTGACTCTTTCCCATGTCCTCCAGATTTGATTTCGATCTAATGCAGTTGTTTCCATAAGGCTCGTGCGAAGCTGTAGATTATAGGTTTGGCGAAAATTAGAGGTATAGCATACTGTGGTAGACTTGCGGCGTTAGCGGCGAGGCTGCAGAAACGTTTAGACTCATTTATTAGACTAGAACGGTTTTTTAGGTTGAAATATAAGTATTGCTTCTTGTTCGTATTAATTAGACTCCCAAAGCCGACGAGGCCTTACTCAGGCAAGTAGCTGCGGTAAAATAGCTCTCGCACAATATTTTAGTACTAGATTATTATTGTAGAGAATAAATTCTATACCAGCTCAAATCCCAAGCGGAAGCTACAGAGGACCCTACTGTGGGGTTTTGAGTGCAAACAAAAGGTAATAGATGGTAGAACTGTTGGTTGATGCTTCCGCTAAACAGAAAGAAGCGTTAAACTAGGGTTTATATGGAAAAATTACTCAACACCAGCAGAGATAAATTTTAAACAAACTGTAGTGGATTAAATAGTATTCTAGAAAAAGCAATCCTAGAGTTATCAAACTACAAGGCTGTGAAGGCTCATGTAGCAGCCATCAATGATACCGGTAGGACGAAACATCATGTCTAAGTTATATTTGTCCAATTAGCAACGAGGCGTAAAGAAATTGCTGATTGGTGAGGTCAAAAATGTTTCAAAAACCACGCGAGACAGCCATGATGGCTTCATATCATTTACGTTTTACACCGGTGCCTGGTTCTGGTGCACAAGTCGCACGGATGCCTCTTACTGTGTAAATCCTTGGTAATGTTTACTGGAGGGATAGTGTGAGCGTATTTGAGGTATTTTATGGGCATGATCGTTACACACACTTTACAAAAAACACTACAATCATGCATAAAACAGTGTAAATACATATTTTAACTACATATGTAGGATATAAAAATATGGATTAACTAGCCTTAAATATCAGTTTTGATAAAATAAATATCCTACAGAAGAATTTTGTGAACCTGATGACTCGTTCAGGCCGCTCCTCGGCCGGGACCTGTATTTATTATACTCTAGGTAGACCAGAAAAGGCAAAAATACATTGACTAAATGCAGCACCGCGAGCTCTTTAGGAAACCGAGGGCCCCAAGGCCCCTGAAGTAGTGTACATTTAACGTTTTGCTAACCAGCCAAGTACAGCAACAAGGGATACCACGATAACAAGTAGACTTCTCGCCAATTAAATAAACCTAATAGAAAAAGCGCTAGCTATAAGGGGAGCCTAAAAGGTAAATTGCATCACTGAACTATTTTGAACGTGTATAGTGTGGGTGGTTATCTTAATCAAATACAGTATTTGACAACTAACTTATCGACTGTACCTGAATTTAGTCGATTCGACTAGGTCACCCAGGATATGACTAGCATTACTGTACAAGTGGGTGTAGGTAGAGCGTATTTACGTCTGACACTTGCGTGTTTTTTATTTGTAGAGGTATGATTGATGATTGATGAGAAAGGATGACTACTCTAGCAGAGATAGCTATCTTTAATACTAATTTGTAAACAACCCTTCCACAAAAAAATTTTCAAGGTATTAATACGTAATATTTAGTCGGGTATTGAAAAAATAAATGTAAACAGAGACGGTACAGTATATAGTACTATGGATAGGACCAATTCATGGATTAGGCCTCTGAGTAACATTCGGGGGCCAGTATTATAGAAAAAATGTTAGTTATCAGCTTTCTTGTGTCTCAATTAGGTAGAGCCTGCCCAGTGTAGCATACAACAGATAGATCCGGGCTATTAATCGGCTTCGGAACAACAGTATGTGGTAGGTAGGATCTAAAGCGGCTGTTAGTTATATGTTGTAGTGTGTATACTTTATATAGCGCCTGTCCAGTGTATCATACATTAAATAGGTCCAAATGATGTTGTCTGGCTTCACAACTACAAATGAGAGCCAGTAAATAGATGGAGACGGTTGCTTTTCAGTGGTTGTATCTCTGCATATAATTTAGGAGGTCCAGTATAGTATACCACAGATAGGTAAATGTATGGTATCCAACTTCGAAGAAACAGCTGAATGCGGTTAAAAATGTAGATAATTTTTTGGCGCGATTCTTTTCTTCACAGTAAGAGAGATACTCTTTACGTACAGTTTCTAGAGCCTCTGCAAGGACTGAGCGACTTTTCACTTGAGCACTAACGATACATTATCCCTCCAGAACGGGTCAATTCGGGACAGAAGGAAAATTTCAGGACCAAAACAGTGTACACCCGCCAAACAACAACTGTCCAAGTATGCCTTACGCCTTTCCTCTACCAAGAAGTTTGATACTACGTGGTCTGCGGCTGCAATAATTAACTATGCACGGATCCAATGAACGATACATCGATCGATGACGTTGTAGAGAGCAACTAAAGCAAAGACAAGTGCCACCGATTCAGTCAGAATGATATACCGTGAAAATTCGCTTGCATTATTAGACTACAATATGAAGAAAATACCAAAGCTAGAAATAAGCTTCCTATTAGAGCGATAGCTTCCATCTCATCTGTCAGCATTGGTTTTGTTGGAGAAATGAAGCAGTGTATGGATAAGGGAAATGAAAAACGTTTGCGATTCTCGGAGGAAATCGTTACGAGGAAAGAGTAACTGATTTGAAAGCAGCAGATTAGGAGGTAATTTTCCAGCGCCTTCGGTATTGTGCGCATCGGGTAGATTCATGGGAGAGGTTGATTCGGATGGTCTTCCTGGTTTTGAAAACAGTATTAATTCCCAGAAAATATTGCAGGCCTTCCTCGCAAGTCATCGTGAACGGGAATATTGAGCCTGGGAAAGCAAAAAAGGCTCAAAACTAAATGCGAAGAATACCACCATTTCGATCTCATTTTAGTAAATTTCTGGAGATTGAAGGGCGAAATTTTGGTATCGTTTCGAACTAAAACCGCATTTCGAACATGAAAGAAACAGCAGTTGATGGCATATAGGGCGTAAAGTATAAATTCCTTACTACTACCGCACATAGTCACGCAGGAGGGTACAAGGCGTGCGGCAGCACCAAGTGGGCTTATAAACACATCAAAGCAGTATTTTAGTGTTTCTAGTAGTGGTGTAAAGATTGATTGTTTCTTCTAAGTGAAAAGAAAGATAAGTAATGAGCGCTGTTTTGATCTTGCTCAGGACACTTTCAGGGAAGCTGCTGAGCATGTTACCTCCCGTTTCTCTTCTGAAAATGGGTCCAGTTGTCTTCCGCTGTTGTGAAAATCACCAAAAACGGTCCGAAGGAAAGTTACACTCCACGAAACCATCAAAAACATCAAAAGTTTCCTTCATAAAACTGCACGGAAAGAGAATGTCATTCTAACTCTTGATGTACAGACGTCTCGAAACGGAATAGGTTGCATTGAAGAATGTAAAGAAAACAACATTGAAGCAGTGATTGTATCTGGAAAACGTATCTAATGTTGCAAACATGCAATAAACATATAGATATAAAATTTAAGATTGGATTTTGGGACCTTTCAGACTTTTTTGTTCTCTATGAGCAGTCGACGGAGCCCTTTATGGGTTATATAAATTTTTTAAGGATTAAATCGCCGTAGATAACGAATATATTTGAAGAAATAGGTCTTTTTCCATTGGAAAAAGATTTTCTGCGCCTTTTTTCTACAAACCTTGATGAATCGCATGACCATGGTCTACCTGTGCTGCTTCAATTCAAAGAAATGGCGACTAACAAGGCTGAGAATATGAGACCAATTAGTTATGAGCATACCCTTGCATCAACTAAGGAAGCAATTCAGAGTGCCCAAGAACCTGCTACAACTGTCAAAGAGATAAGTACAGTACTACCAAATGGTGAGATTGTTAACAAAATCTCCTTGTGAAAGCTAATTCAAAGACAGTAAGCTTCAATCACGGATTTGCGCTCCATGCAGCAGAGAAGCATTAGAATGTGTCACTCCGAACGAAGTGTTTGCTCTCCGACAAGCGACGGCTCAACGGAGAGTTTCAGAAGAATTTGAAAAGCACTGTAAGAAGCAATAAGAACCCACAACGGTTGCCCTTGAAAATTATGATAAAAAGATTCCAGACGTCGAAAGAGAATGCAGAAAAGTACCTTGTAGAAGGGCTTTGAAATCATTTAAAGTGCTTAATAAGTGCAGTGGAGTAGAGACCGACGTGTGAAGCGAAAGAAGCGGGATTGGTTGCTTATCGGTGGTGCAGTTGGGGATATTAGTGGGTTAACGCCTACGGTTCTCAGAATAAAATATGACTAAAACTGAGCAGAAAATTACAGTCTGCAATTCATTTGCAGAATTCTGCAAACTTCTCGTGACGAAAATGTCTAGAATCCCAGTAGTTAGTGAACATCCGCGAGAAAATTTTACGCGGGAAACCAGCAGTGTGACCATGTAGCTTACAATAACAGAACTGATCTTCCCATTATCGATCTATGCCCTCAAAACCCTAAACGGCACCTCCCACCCATCACCGTATCCCTCGACACCCCCACCCTATTCTACCACATCTCCGGCTTCATAAAAAAATCTTCCTAACCAAACTAGCACTCAACTTAAACCACCATCATGTTCACAAAAAAAAACTTGGTCAACATTCGTCCGCTTGCGGTAGGTAATGCAACAACCGGCAATCAGCAATCTAATAATTCGAAGCAGCAACCTCATAAACCCCCAGCAACCGTGGAGCCTGTGTCCGTCCAAGTGCCTCAAGCAGATGACGTTCTTGTATCCACTCCTCCGCTCTCAGCAGAAAAAGAATCGAAGGGTCGCTATTCACGGTTCTCTGCATAGGAAGATATTGTCATTGTTCTTGAAGTTGCCGCCGTAAAGCCCACATAGCGGCATATGGTGGCTTCCTAAAGCGTTTCGAAGTAATTGCAGATAAGTTCAATAAAAACCAGCATTCAGCAGAATTTTTCAGCTAAATGCGCTCAAGACAGGTACAAGAGGTTACAGTCGTTATTTTAAATGTTGTATAAAAGGGATCAACCTCGATCAGGGGTGGGCGGAGAGGTATGGGAGATGGAAGAGCTTCTTTTGATGATGCGCGTAGCACGAGACGATATGGAGACGAAAAAAAGATTGGATAGGAAGGTAGCTAAAGAGCATGTTGATGAACATGGAAGCAGACCGGTGAAGGTCGGAACACTCAGATTCTAGGAGCATAGCTATTGCAAGAGACATATCGACCAGCCAGCGTCCTCGTAAGGCAGCACGAACGATCAACGACAGTATAGTTGTAGGAGAAATGGACAGGTTCGTGATGCATCTCCGTGACGCCGATCTCGCTCGCATTGAGGTCGATAAAGATCATTGTAAATTAGAGCGTGAGAAACTTGCGTTCGAGTCCTAAGAGTGTGAAAAGGATCGCATCGAATGGCGCAGGGAGTTAGAAACCTCTCAGAAGTTGGAACTTCAGAAGTCCAAGCTTATGATCGAGGAGTGTGGACGGAAATGAAAAAACACGAGTTGTTGCGCTTTGGGGACTCATTTCCTACTCCGAAATTTAAGTCTAGTCTTCAAGTCTCGCTAGCTTCCCCGCTCGAGCGAGGAAGCTAGTCAGCTCGCGCTTCGCGCGGGATGCGCTACTCTAACTTTGTCCTTGCTGGTCGGCCCCTCGCGCTCTATAAAGTACTTCATTTTACCTCATTGGGAATGCATTTCTGCAAGTTCTAGAAGTTCATCAGTTGATGGAGGGACACAAATTGAAATAAATGGATGTGTGATGTGGGTATGAACACACCCTTATCTTGTATAAAAGCATTTTTGATACAGAGAGAACCGACCGGACCTTCATCACCTTCATCGTCCTCTTAAAGTCAATAGTTGTAAAATACGCCTTAATTTCTTTGAATAACCACTTCAATATAACGCGGGCAGCAGCCATTCCCTTGTTAAACGCACTTTGATGAGGTTGTAGATTACTACAATCCTATGGAACTTCGATAAATCATTTTCTATTGTGCCCAGAGTCTCCGCAAATACAATGCTGAGTACCACTGACGTTAAGTACTGATGGAAGGAGTTCCTCTATATTGCTCCGAATGTAAAAAGTCCAATCGTTTCTTCTGCCCTCTAAAAATCATAAACCCTGCAATATGAGCCCATTCGGAGCACTAACGGAAAGAAACTTCATCGCATGTTTCCGCGTATGGCCATTATAAACAACCAACTGCAGAATATGGCTTCTGCTAGGTCTTGCTCTACCAATGACGGTTCCATCACTTAATCTAACACATTTAGTGAAGCCGCCTGTTTTCATTTGTATAACTCCGGCACATAGCCCATACCTTCAATTGATAAGTTCTGGGGTAAGTCGTACGGTGAGCAGAGATCGTTTTGTCATCAAAATCCATTCAAGTCCTTCCCAAAACATATCTGAAAGTTGCGTTGCGTGTTTACCAAATATCATCTCCAGATCAGACCATCTGGTCGGAACTTCCAATCGCCTTAGTATAACACAAGTAACCAAGATTCCGCTAACAAAGAACCTGTTCCTGCTTGTTTTCGTTTGAAAGTTAGGCCATGCAACCACCTTTGACACTAAGTCAACATGGCGTTTCTCAAATCGGAACAGGGAAAAACAAGCCGCGTTACCAAGGTAATTGAAATTTAAGATGAAACAGTAAATGCTTTTTCTTCTACTTCGCAGTAAAATTTTCATGTATTCTGCTTGAGTTTGCATAAATTTGGTTGTTGTCAGAGGTATTGCACATGATATTGTAATTGAAATGATAATTTTAATTGTAAATAAGTATGTTCTTTTCTGACGCTATGAGGCACTGTAGATAAGTGCTTGTCGCCATTGGGTCGCTTTTGTTCGGCATTCCGTCTTTTTGCGGTCCTTAATTCGCCCCTTTGTCATATCTCGATTCGCTTATTACGGATTTCCGAGATCAGATTTCGATGTGACGAAAATCTTTTGCTTGAGCGGGCTATTAATACCCGATTAAAGGAATGTAGGCCCTCAAACTGTAATAATTCCCGACCCACTCCCGAAAATTAGCGTAATTATGAACGGACATGATAGTAGAATTACATTTATTTTCACTAAGCTGTATGATAACGGGCTGCAGTACTTAAATTTATTCTAGAATTTCTTGAAGCGTAAACTCACATTTATAGAGGAGGCTATGGGATCCTAAAATATTTGGCTGTTTGAAATGCTTGTTTTCTGTTTACTTAACTTTTTCCTGTGTCGGCCAAGCGATAACTACCTCCCCATCCCTCGGACTCCTGCCGCCCTTACGTCCTCTTATGGAGGCGCCCGGTCCGGGTTTTCTACGCGTGTACAGTGCAAGTACAGTGTACACTACCACCGTACACTGTACGAGTCCACTTCCCGCTCGTACAGTAGTACTGTATACTGTACGAGCACACCTGTCCAACCAAACAGCGACACTGCTAGTCGCGCCACACAAAACTCGCGCGAAAGGCCCCCCCACTCATTGTTGGCCACGGGCGCCACAAAATAATAACGGACTGCTGCTCAGCAGACTCCAGCTCCCCCTCCCCACATAGGGGGCCCTCGCATCACCGCTCTCTCCGTCCATCCCACTCCCATACCACGTCATCTACTCTTTCCATCGACCCCAGTCCACACTCAGCCCCTCAACACACTCAACCTTTCAACCTCCATCGAGCGAACGACCGAGGTGCTGAAAAAAAGCCGATATACGCGCGATATGCAACACTTTCCCCGGGCGAACGACCGAAGTGCTGAAAGGCAGCCAGTGTACGCCCGGAAGTCCCACATTCTCCACCCTCCGTCAACCCATTCTCCTCTCTTAGCATCTCAACAGCCCAAAAACCATTTGTAGCTCTTCTTTCCTTCCTTGACACCTTTAACCGCTCAAAACTGATTCACAAACCCTTTTTCTTTCTCCACATCTTCCATCGCTCATCAATCTCTTCTCCACTCTCCACCTTGCTGACTGCTCAAACTCATTCGCAACTCTTTCTTTTCTCTCTCCCTCCTCAATGGCTCGAACGAAGCAACTCGCTCATTTGAGTACTGGCGGTCGCGCACCTCGGAAGAAAATTGCCACTAAGGCGGCGCGAGTCGCCCGCGGCGCAAAGGAGCCTCCTCCAGTGGTAAGGGCGAATGTGATGCGTTTGTTTTCGGAACTTTCAGACATCCAAAAAGAGCTTTGTATCGGTAGGGAGGAGCATAACACCTTCGTTATCCACACAGACTCCTGTGGAATCCACCCGTATTCGCGTTTCGTGTTTCGTGTTAGGATTTACTCGATCTCTTCGGAACCCGCATTAAGTATTACGTAACTCACTACGTCGGTGAAAAGGTCACGCGTGAGGACGCCTTTCAACTCGGTCTCATGGAATCCCAGCACGATCGGCGCGTTTACGATGTGTTAGGAGAAGGGGATTGGATCATCAGTACGGTACGTTGGGACGACGACAACCGGACTTATCGAGCAGTCGAAACGGAAATTGGAGAGAAGCACTCGGTTTTGCTCTACCTTCTCGCGTTTTCCGGTCCCCAAGAGCCAGAGGTCACTCCATCTCCCGTCAGGCCCGATTCTCCTTTGGGTGCCAAGGTCGACTCAGTGCTGTGTCGAGCTTCCACATGTGGTGCCAATTTCATCCTGGTTGTCGTGTCCAGTTTCCATCAGTTCGTTCCAGGGAGCCACGTGCTTCCCCCGATTCTTTTTTGGCCTCTCCTCGCTCCGATGTGGTATCCCGTGATGACACCGACCTATGCATCGGTTTCTCAATCTCCAACGCCCTCTGGCAGCTGTGTGCTCCTTCCTTCGCCAGAGAGTGGTTGGAGTACTACAAGAGTAACGATCGAGCTTTGAAGACCGACATCACGCGTAAGGGTCCCGTCAGGAGTTTGAGGGACGCCAAAAAGGATGCGCTTCCCCGTTCGTTCATTCTTCATCAAATCTTCAGTCTCGATCCGGGCATCAAGGAGACTTTGGCCTTTCCGGCGGTCCATGGTTCCTGTGTTGTTCATCACTGTGTCACAATGAACACTGAGACCGGCCACATATGGAATCCATGCGAGCGCTTTGCTCTGGAACTCTCTCCTCAAGCTCTCCGGGAATGTTTCGGCGATAATTCTACGTTCATTTCCGTCTTAGATGTCCGGGAGGCGGTGCTCATGACTGCTGGAAAGCGCAGAAAGCGGCGTTCTGGTCGCGACTCCTTGTCAGCTCGTAAGCTCGAGCGGAGGATGAAGGAAAACCAGGGAGACAGTAGCGCCGCTCCCTAGTTACTCAAGATTCAAGACTTCACCCCCAATGTTTACAATTTCTCTGCGTGCTTCTTTAGTACTTATCCTTCTATCATGCGTTCTTCTCTGTCATTGCCCTTCAATCTACTTGATTCCTGGTTCTTCTTCTCTTGCTTCCTCGATTTTATTGCTTTTCCTTAGCAGTGTAAATGGGTCGATCTCTTCCTACACGGGACAATCCGGCGCGCAGGAATTGCTTTCCTTGTAACGCGACAGGTGGAGGACATTAGCTCGTAGCGAGGGTGGTTCGCCTTAGTCACCCAGCACGGTCCATAGAATAATGAATCGAAAGCCGGCCACTTGCACCCCGTACTGAAGGCCGCACCGTGCGACACCAACATTTTATCTTCAACCTTGAACTTTCTTACGTTTCCCTCGATCCTGCGGGTTCGCCAGATTTCTCCACCATACCAGCTCGCGTTCCAGAATCTCCTAAGGTCTCAATAAGCCGATGATAGGGACTTTTGTTACTGAGAAATGGTACCGATTAACTGGCCCGAATCTTGATATTAATTCCATATATCAGTCGGAAAGGGGAATGGGCGTCGATCGCGTCTGCGGTAACCATATAAGACATTGAGGAGGGCTTCTTCCAAGTCTGCCCCACCGAATACGATCGACGTTTTGAGGGCGTGCTTGATAGCTTCCACCATCCGCTCCGCGCGACCGTTTGTAATCGGCGCGTAAGGAAGCACCGCCTTCCACTCGACCCCCTTCTCTTTCGTGTACTCTTGTACCGAACCCGCCATAAACGCAGTCACGTTATCCGAGACGCTTCTCTTGGCGGACCGAACGTAGATATTATCTCTTCCTCGATGAATCTCATCACGGTGTCGGCAGTAGAATCCGTCGTGGCCCACGCTATGAGCCACTCAGTCATATGTTTCACGGCAATCAGAATAAATCCTTTTCCTGTCTTCTAAGGCTTGAATTGTCCAGCGAAGTCCATCGAGAAGTTCTCCAAGAGTCCCGTAACGGAAGCTCTCATAGTCGAGTGATACGTCGGCAACCTCCTCGCATGCTTACACCCATCACAACCTTGTACATACTCGGTGACATCACGTACACCCCAGGCCAACAGAATCGATCTCTCACGGACTTTATTGTCGATCCGGCGTCCCAGTAGCCAATATCATCGTGAAAGGTGGCCATTATATCCGGTCTTTGACCGTGGAGGCACGACACGGAGTCAGTTCTTCTCGCGGCGAAAGAGGGTGTCGTTCCAGAGCATGAAACTCTTTGCATTACGTCTGACCGCGACCTTCTTCTTCGGGTCGGATTCTTGAACCCTTTATCCGGCTAGGAACGGTGCTACGGCTAGCAGGTGCGGTTCCAAACCGTCCAAATTTGGGTCTGCCCAATCGACTTTTGCTACCAATCCTTCCATTATGTTTTCATCGTTTCTTCTTTCATCCATCTTTTCAGATCTTCGCGAAAGATAATCTGCCGCCCTATTCGCTAATCCCGGCCGATAATTTATCTCGAAGTCGTTTTCAGCCATCAAGTACATCCATCTTGCCAACCGCCCGTGAATATATTTCTTCTTGAACGCAGTTTGAAGTGCTTGATGGTCTTTATAAACGACGAAAGGCTTATCAGAAATAAGGTACACTCGGAACTTCTTAAGGGCGAAAAAAAAGGCGGGTGGTTCTCGTTCTCTTGTGGAGTAGCGGCGCTCCTGGTCCGTCATCGTCGAAAAGCGAACTGAATGGGATGTAATTTCCCGCCTTCTTTCTTCTGCCAAAGAAACACCCCAAGGCCTGCCGAAGAGGCGTCTGTTTCCACCAAGAAAGTAGAATTGAAACCTGGAAACGCTAATACTGGAGGGCTAGTCAGTTTCCCCTTCAAGTATTCAAAAGCCTCCTGCATCTCCGGAATCTATTCGAAACCCTTCTTGACAGAAGTTGCCGCATGCTGCACTTCTGAGCTGTCGCCAAACCCCCTTATGAAACTTTGGTATTACCCCTCGAGCCCTAGAAAACTCCTGAGTTCAGTCACTCTTTCCGGCACCGGAGCTTCCACTATATCTTTGGTCTTGTCGGGGTCCACCTTCACACCACTTGAATTAACGATGTGACCAAGCAACTTCACTTCTGACTGAGCAAAGCTGCTCTTGGTAACCTTTAACTTCAGCTTCGATGTTTTGATCCTCCTGAACACTTCCTTGCAATGAGCTATGTGTTCCTCCAACGTATTAGAGAAAATAACAACATTGTCCACGCAAAACATAGCAAACGGTAACCCGCGAAGGACCTCGTCCTTCATCCTTTGAAACGTCGCTGGAGCGCTCATGAGTCCAAACGACATTACCTCGAACTTGTACGTTTCATATCGAGAGAAAAATGTGGTCTTTTCCTTGCAAGTTTCGGACATTTTGACCTGCCAGTATCCTGTGTGAAGGTCCAATGTTGTGAAGAACTCTGCGCCAGAGAGTTCGTCGAAGATTTTTTCTACTTTCTGTAACGGCCAGCTACTTTCTGTAACGGCCAGCGGTCTGGCTTCATCACCCTGTTCAACTGACGGTAGTCGACGCAGAACCGGGACCTTCCGTCTTTCTTCGTGGTTATCACACCCGGAAAGAACCAGGCGTACCTTGATGGCGTAATAATTACAGCTTTCAATAATTCCTTCACTTCTTTCCTTATTACTTCTTTATGCTTCGGCGGCATTCAGCGGGCTTTCGGATTTATCTGAGTCTCGTCCGTCAGCTCAAAAGAATGTATCACCGGCACATGAGCAGGCTTAAGATCGTGAATGTCCCAAGCTATGACATCCGTTTCCTTGAGAGCAATCTCCAGCTCCTTCTGATTCTTCTTTTTGAGATGGTCCAGCTTCGAGGCCAATAGAGCCGAGCGGTCCACCTCCACTTTTAACTCTTTCTTAACTTCAGTCTTCGCAGAGCGAGGTAGATCAGGCTCGTACGGTTCCTTGTTAATGATGGCTAAGACCAGGACTTGTTCGGTATCCGATCCACCATCACTTTCGATAGACGACGAGAAAGGGTGGAGAGATTCTTCATCGTCCTTTGGGGGGGTGAAGTCCTCAGTGTCCGTCTGAGCCCCATTGATTCTGGACGGCTCATTGAAGAATGGTAACACAACCTCTTCTTCTCTCATAACCAAAGTGACGTGTTGGAGTGCACAATCAATGCGCGTCTGGAGAGCTTCCAGAGTCGTGCTTCCAACAATAATGTCGAACGGGGCATTGTTGACCACCAGGAACTCTAGATGCACGACTCTTGACCCATAAGACACCGGCACTCCTTTGAGCTTACCAATAACCTTGGCGACAGTTACGTCTGCTAGGGGTCTTTAGGGAATTTCTCTATCTTTAGAGAAATCTTTAGGGTATTTCTCTATCTCTATGCGGAATATATGGGCAACGGCTCTCCCCGTGGCCCTTCTGGTTCCAATAGCTGCAAAAATAATCTGCTTTCATCTTCACCGGAGGCGCCGTTCCGTCTAATTGTTTCTTCACGAGGAACGACAGTTCAGCGAATTGGTCAGCCAACTTATCCACCTTGTTTTCCAGATGCTGAGAACTACGAACATCTGGCCTTTTGAGGATCTTCGTCGTCGTTCCACTAGATTAAATTCCTTGAATTCATTCTCCGCAGAACGTCTCCTGTCCACCCACGAAGTCCGCGATTGCCCTTTTGAGCCCTTTGTAGTCCGTAGGGGCTCTGAAACTCACAAACTGCCCCATATCTTGATTTTCTGCCACTGCTTTCCGAAGAAGGCCAAAGTAAGCGGTATCATTGAATCCAACTCTCTTTTATAGAGCATCTAACTGCGCAAGGGAGCCTGACAAGTCCTTCGGGTCCAACCTAGCGTTGATAGCCTTCTTTAGTTCTTCTTCCGGCGTCAGAGTCTTCCCAAACTCCTCGATGCGCTTGGCCTTAACGGTCGAATAGTCCTTCGCCTCCTCCGTCAACGCCCCGTCTCTCGCGAAAACCTCGTAGTAACGCTCAAACGCCGCGCCCTCGAGGTGGCAAAGGATCTGGAGCCCCTTTTCTAGGTCGCTTTTCCCGCGCAAAACTAAATTCTCGTACGCGAAAAGCAAGCGCGCGATTTCGGAAGAAGGTGAACCGTCGAAGGACACGTGGGATCTCGGGGAATCGTTCATCTTCTTAGTCGACCTTGGATGCGGTACCATGAAATGGTTGTTTTCTGTTTACTCAACTTTTTCCTTTGTCGCTCAAGAGGAACCTACCTCCCCTTCCCCAGGACTCCTGCCTCCCTCTCGTCCTCTTATAGGGGCGACCGGTCCGGGGTTTCTACGCGTGTACAGCGCAAGTACAGTGTACACTACCACTGTACACTGCACAAGCACACCTGTCCAATCAAACAGCAACGGTGGTAGTCGGCGACACAAAACTCGCGCGACACCGTTTTCAATATCCTGAATTGACCTGCTTGATTCTTAACTTTTTTGGTCGACAAAATAGAAATAGCTCATTAGACGATGCCATCTGTCCTTTCCAACGATGTTGTTCAATTGCGGACGAAAAAGGAAAATTTCATGTACAAGCAACCATATAAAGGCATATGTCACCGTGACATTTTGGGAAATAGTTATTTGATAAAATTCGTCCAGATTTGCCCGCCACGTGTCGCTCTCGCTCTCATGAGGTCGCAAGGCTGTAGCGCTTTTTTTGAACGATTTCAACATAAAGAGGGGGGAGCAGTTGTTTCTAATCGAATAGCAGTTGTTTTAAATCAGCGATTGTAAAACCGTTGTACTGCAATGTCATCCAGCCACATTCGTGAGAACATTTTTTATTAGAATCGGCTGTGCTGGCCGGGCTTTTGCAAAAAAGCGAGAAAACTACCGAAAAAGAATAAATTTAAAGAAAACATTAACAGGCTCACCATCCTCATAGCCCTATTTGACCATCTAATAGCTTTAGTACTTCTATTCGCTTCTTTATTCAGAAACAACGATACCTCTTCAACTCACTGGCTACGATTGACTTAACACCCCCCCACTGCTACTCCTAGAAGCCCCGCGTAGATATATAAGGGGGGGATCTGGGCGATCTTTAATATTTGAAAGGTGCGATCAAATGGCTGACTACCTGCTACCAGGTTTGTGGACTGTTTTCTAGTAGCGAAGGAGTCATCGAATATTCGTTCACCTGGGCTGCAGTCATTTTTATATGCTTTAAATACCCTCACTGCATTATGCCATGTATTCTAGCCATATTATATCCTCCTCCGCAGTAAATCACCCCTCGTTTTCTCGCCGACCTATTTGTTTCCTCAAGTCCGATTCTGTTTCAACCTCCCTGTTGTTCCTCAGGAAAACATAATACTAAGCAATCATAAAAGCCCCCAACAGGAATTCCTTCATCATGTGCTACCCATGCGATAAAAGTATTGGTGCTTGGATAGAGCTACTATTTACAGAAAGATATGTCTGAAATCAAAACAGTTCACTATAAAATGCTATTTACTATTAATTCAGGTAGTCCTAGATAACACAGCATGTGTGTCCTCACTTCAAGATGATACTGTTCACAGTTTCATCTTGCAGTTCACATGAACGGTATCAACTTACGAAAGCCGGTAAAATCGCTGTTTCAAGTCTTATGATCTGTACTGGATTCTTTTGTTTACTTTTTGATTATAGTTATGTACAATACGAATGAAATATGCTCCTTGCGCTTCGACTATCATAAAGCATGCCTCTTCTCCGAGAAAGAAGTATAGAATAATAAATGTGCTACCGGTAGTTGACATGTGTCAGCTATGGGACACAAAATTGACCCATGTGTCGCCCACGCGACACATGGGAACATCGCTTGCAAGCAGCAAACTGCGTTAATATTAATATGATCATTATGAGTATCTCAAGGTCACTATGTTACGCTGCATTTAGCGATGACCGTCAGCATCTATGAGAATTCTTCCATATTGTTTGTCAATAGGGTCGCGTATGTGTCACCCCACCGACACAATTTTGGGAAGCTGACAGAAATACAGCACTGCAGTATCATGATAAAAAGGCGGTAAGTTTTAAATCATGTTGATGTCGATATCAATACATATGTATTCTCCCTCCCCATTACTTACCCCTCCACCGTTCGCCTCATCCTCACCGTCCTGATCAAGACTGCCCTCATCGCACCCTTCGTCCCGAATCTCCTCGCGACGCTGCCAAGTCCTTGCTCCCGCCTTGCCCCGCACCCACCACACGCCTCCATCCCCACTCTGCACCGCCACCCGCACCCCCTCACGCATCCTTCTCCGCCAAGAGGCCGCTGCCACAACCACGGGCAACACACGTATCCCACCCTACACCGCCACCCCGCACCGCCACCCCGAACCACCCAACCCGTACCACCATCTCCGAACCCCTGCCAAATGCAACCCCTTTCCACGCCTTCATTCTCAACACAGCATCCAAAACACCGTCTCCGGTACTGACGCCCATACTCGCAATCCCAGCACCAGATCCGGCACCGACGCCCATACCCGCATTCCCAACACCAGATATGTCCCTCACACCCGTCCCCGACAATCGACGCCCACAACCGACGCCTACAATCCGACACTGATACCAACAACCGATGCCAGCAACTGACGCCCACATTCCTACGCCGGGACCAACACCGATACCCACACCGACACCCACGACCGACGCCCACACTCGGACACCCACACTGGACACCGACACCCGCACTAGCACTGCCACTCCGACACTCCCAGAAACACACTCGCACTGCAGCCCGGCGGTAAGACTCCCAAAAACGCACACCTACCGCCACAGACGCCAAAACTTCCTCAACCACACACGCACCGCCACCGCCACCAAAACTTTCTGAACATCAACCTCACCTGTGCAGGCCACACCTGCACACCTGTATCAAAAGCTGCCTCTGTAAACAAACCTCCACCACCGTCCTGGCTACCGTTCCGCGCACGATTCTTCATGTCTAAACGGCGTAAAGTTATCAGTGCCAAATATAGGAAAGCTCAAGCCGTGAGTACTAGCCTCGGGTTCGTGAGGGAGAGCAGTGATGCAATGTATAAAAGGTAATGGGAACAATTTCGATCGTTCTGCATTGGCAGTGAATTGCAGGATGGGGGGATTTCTGTCGATCCTGAAGGACCGGGAGAACCAAGCGCATTAATTGTTGGGAAGATATTGGAGTTTTTCTACTACAAAGTTATGGAGACAGGATGTGACCCTGGCAAGGTGGTCAATATCAGATCTGCTCTTGCGAGCGTGTACAAAAGGAAATTCAGAAGGGATGGGAAATGGAAAACTTTTCCAGGTGGGAAGACAGAGGTAAATCCGGTGAACTCAGTCGATATTGAGGGCGCCATGAACCACTACACGAGGGCAAAATCAGATAGGATACAAGAGATTCCTTCCTTTAAAGTACAGATACATGGAACGCTTACAGAGATACTCAATCCGCGTGGGAACGCAGTCATTGCATTCTACGTACGTAATGCGAGCTGCGTCTTTGTGTATTTCGTTGTGGTTGCGAATAGACGAACTAGTGAAATTGAGCTGGGATGACATCCGATTGGACACAGTGAACGAGCAAGAGGGCCATTTATTAAAGTTACATTGAAAGGGGGAAAGTTTGAAAGCAATGCTGATGGGCATAAATACGCTATATATGAACAAAAGAATGATTTTTGTGTATGTGCATTCACTCATGTTCGTGATTGGATTGAAAAGTACCAATCTATAATGTCTCGACCGCTTGAGAGTGGTGATCCCCTATTTCCGCATGCAGGTGATGTTGTTTCGCAGATCAATTTTGGAACACGAATGAATCAGCAGAATTTCATGAAAAAAATTAACGATTGGGTTGAAAGGTGAAACATTATTCCCAGAAACACAGCGGAGGAACCATTAGGTAAGTTTAATATGCGTTGTTTTCGACGGGCGGGCGCATAACATCGGTTTCTTACGGGAGCCAAACGGTGGCCGCTTCATGTAGTTAAATGGTGGGGGGGTGGGGGAGCGGGGGTGAAGTGAACAATATAATCCGCTATCTGCTGGAAGAGACGTGGAAATATGAAGAAAGTTATACTCATTACCTCTTCAATCGTGGGAATGGCGTTGAGGTAAAATCAAGCATAGAGTCTGTGTGTGACCTTGAGGGCGTGATTTATGAACTAAAACTTGCAATATAGAAGGAGCAAAAGGACATGGTGGATTTGGAAGAAAGGATTATCACGCACATATCAGCACAGACAGATTTCCTGTCCGAACTTTGGAAAGAAAAAATTTCAAAGACATTGATGGTGCCAATGGACAGGATGATAGGAAGGGAGGATGCAGCAATAGTGGGGGTGTGCGCAACAACAGTGGGGTGGGAAGGGGGAGCTCAGCAACAGTGAGGGGGGAGAGGGTGGGCTCAGCGACAGTAGAAGGGGAGGCGGGGCTGAGCAACAGTGGTGGAGGACTGGGGGATGATGAAAAAGCAGGGAGGGATCTGGTTCTGTACTTGCATCAGGAAATGAAGAAGAGCTTTCATCTAAATGCAAAAAATGATACCGGGAGTTAATATTTGGCGGGATATTACTGAACACTGGACATTGGTTGCTCAGGATTGAACTTTGTCGTGCGACTGAAAGACTGGCCTGAAAAAGCCAGGACTGCGGCAATGAAATACAAATATCACGACAGGAAACTCATAGCAGAAGAATATGAGAGACTCGGAGAGAGATCTTTTATTGATGCGTACAATCGTGATGAAATTACGATCCTTGAGTTGAAAAGGAGGGTGAGAGCAAGCAAGATGGAAGCAGAAAACGGCTGGGGGTGATACACTTAGGTAGCTTCCTCATCATTGTGCGGGACACAATTTAAACAATTGGTGTTGGAGCAAAGTCTATCTTCCGTCTCAATCCAAGTGCTGCTCTTAATGGAAAGTTCAACAAAAGTAGCGTGGAGGGGACGGAAGCAGTGTTCACACTGTCTGGACATTGTTCCTGCTGTTTCAGTGCATCCCAGTTTGTAATTTCCGCAAAGAACACTACCGAAATCATCTCGCAACACGCTCAAAAATCACAGTCGCCGTTGTGGTAAGATTGGATTGTGTTTCTCATCGTGTTTATGTTTCGCTTTCCATCCCCAAGCTGCGACAACGTTTTCATACGCTGCCTTCCACAAATCCATCCTCCCGACAAATCCACGCGCTAACCTGAGCCAGTCCCCCTTAGATTTCTTCTTCTTGTCAAACTTGCTGCGGAGGATGGCTTTGTCGCGGACGTATATCTTGAACTCCACTTTCTTTTCCACCGCGTCTCTCCTCGAAATCTTCAGACGCCACATGAGCTGTCCGACGACATAGTTATTGAAAGCTTCGTCTAGAGCGGGATCTATAGCCTCGGAGAGCATGGAGAGGTGACTAAAGCTTGGTTGTGGTACTGTGTAACCACGGTGGTCGCAGACAGTCAGTGACTGCTTTTCGTTTCCGCGCAATAGTGAGGTGCAACCTGACACGAGGGTAGATCATAATAATGTGGAGATTAATTTAATTGCTGGAAGCGTTATGTGGATACTGAAGTAGTGTGTCGGTGACCTGACACAAGGTTGACATTTGTGTCGTATATGTGACACAACAACTCATAGTGCGACTCTGGAACATAGTTAATATGTTACAGATATCTGTAATGAACACAGGTCAAAGTATTCCTTGCATGATGTCGTTGAGTTTCAGAGGGTTGACAAAAAATTGCAACTATTGGATGCGTATTGCGTAGTCTCGTCGACGCATAATTTTCAGTTGTCTACGGAGTATGGTGATCGGTGCACGTTGCAAGGAGTAATTTACACAAAGTGTAACGTTATACCTTTCCGAAACATCCCTTCAAGGGTTGCAGAAAGGGCAACACAGTTCGAAGTTCAGATATCACAGTTTGCAAAGTTCAGGTGTGCAGTGAGGCGGGATTGTGTCGGGATGACGACACAACAACTTTGTATTGTGTCAGCCCCTCGACACATACCATAAGGTCTGAAGAAGAACTGCTTTTTAAGTCTGTGTCGGGTGGATGACACAATATCTATGTACAAATTGTGTCATCCACCCGACACAAGTTGTGTAAACCCCTCGACACATACCATAATTAAATTTTTTATATATTTTTTATATATTTATAATTTTTTACCATAACTTTATATGAAGTAGAGGTTCTTAAAGTCCGTGTCTGGGAGATGACACAATACCTATGTACTGTGTCATACCCTCGACACATACTTGAAAGTGCATGTTATAGAGAAGCTCGGTGCTTGAAGTCTGTGTCTGGGAGATGACACAATACCCATGTATTTTGACACCCCCTCAACACATACCATAAGGTGTATACGAATTACAGCGAATCTTAAAGTCTGTGTCTGGTTGGGGGATAACACAACACCTATGTAATGTGGCCTTCCCGACACATATCATAAGATGTATATGGAGTAGGGTGGTGGCTATAGTCTTGTGCCACACTGTATGAGTAGGCTATTAGGTTCAGTTTGTGTCGTGGGAACAACACAGTACCTATTTTTTGTGTCACCCTCGAAAAATAAGGTGTGTGTGCGCTAGTAGTTTCAGGTTGTGTCCTGTGGGTGACACAGTACATAAGTATTGTGTCATATCCATGAAACATACAATAAGGTATATACGGAGTACGTTAGTGGGTTCAGGTTATGTCGTGGGAGTGACACAGTACATAGTTACTGTGTCACCTCCATGACACATACAGTTAGGTATATATGGAGTAGGCTAGTGGTTTAAGGTTAACCTGTGTCACCCGCACGACACAATTGTGTCAATTGTGTCGTGGGGGTGAGACACAATACATAGGTACTGTGTCACCTACATGACACATACAGTAAGGTATATGTGTAGGCTAGCGGTTTCAGGTTTTATCCTGAGGGTGACACAGTACATAGGTATTGTGTTACCTCAATGAAAATACAGTGAGGTACATGTGTAGGCTATTGGTTTAAGGTTGTGTCGTGGGTGGGACACAGTACCAATATACTGTGTCATCCCCAGAACACATACCATAAGGTATATTGCAGTATAATGATGTTTGTCAAATGAAAATCAATTTATCATGCTGGCAGATATCCACAGAGAGCTGCTCGTTACCCTTCTATCTACGCCTCGTCCAATTCTTGCCCCTCCCCACCGTCTTCATCATCCTGCGCATCGTTTTCGTCCTCCACCTCTTCTTCATCGTCACCGTCGTCCTTATCTACCGAGCCATCATCATCGTCATTCTGCCCGTCGCTTTCCTTCTTGTTCCCGGCATTTTCCCCCTGATTACCGCTCTCGCCCTCAATGGCATGCTCCCGATCCCCGTCACCGCCCACCTCAATCTGTTCATTTGTGTCATTCTCGCCCTCCTCAATATCATGGCTACTTTCCCCGGGGTCTTCCTGCTCCTGTCCATTGCTGTACTCATCTCCACTACCCTCCTCCGCGTTGATTCCGGGCCGGTGACCCTTACGCGACTGTCTGCGAAACGGGTTCCTTCTCGGAGCACTATCACGACCAATTATGCGTTGTCATCCCTGCACCGCTTCCTACTGTGCTCCGTATAAGTGGACGACACGAAACATGTTACGGAAGACATCGCGCTAGGGAATTGGGAGGTGACGGTTTCTCTCTTGTCCTCAGCGATAAGATGGAACATAGGATAAATCAACAAGTGCGCGAATAGGTCATCGGCGAAGCGCTGGCACATCATTTAAACCCCCATTAGCACCGGTTCAACGTACCCCATTGCATCAGCTACGTCAATGAACATTCTCGGACCGGAATACACGCTGACATTTTCAACTTCTGCGAGGCAAATGATGTTTTCTTCGTACGATTTCCAAATGATCTCGGGAAGTATGTCTATCTGACGCCACAGCTTCCTTGTGAAGGCTGATTGGCCTTTCAAAATGCAGAATACAGTATTGAGATCCGAGTATGCAGCGTATATCGTATCACACAGCAACTTGTGATTCGTTTTTCCCTTGCGTTTTGTGTACAATGCCGCAGTGTCCGGTCATTCCTGCTTCTGCTGCGCGAACTCATACCACTCGTTTCTCGACTGATACGTTGAATTCTCATCACTGAACATACTATCTAAACGAGCAACGATATGGAGGAGAGCTAACGGCAACCCGACGCTACCACCGCACACATCAACAAATTCTGCATTCTCGCGGAAATCTTTCCATATCTTTGAGTCCTGTGTCATAGTTCCCTCTTCATGAATTGCAGTGGCATACTTCTTAACCGCGATTGCGTTTTTTTCATGTTCCAATGGCAGAATTAGCTCCAAAATAGCCGTGAAAATGTCCATGGCTTCATCGACTATAACATATTCGTTGTCAACCATATTTCGGGTGGATACAAAACACTTTCCATTCTCGTACTCATTGCCAATTGAATGAATTGGTTCCGAATTAGCCAGGTCTAATGCAATTGCGCGAGTACAATCCCTCATGAGTACACGGCCAATGCGCCCTGTGAAATCTAGCTTGATCGACTTTGCCCACGATGATATGCAACCCATGAATACAAAGAACCCAAGCAAAGTCAAGAAATGAAGAACCGGCAAATCAAAAGCGGGGGATAAAGTTCCAATCGCAATGAAAGAGCGAGAAAAACTATCAAGTCGAAGTGACAGCATGTCGCGATGGAACCCAATAGAAGTTCCAATTTTCTTTCCCTTCGCTCGATTCGGTGCACTATGGTTCTGTTTTGCCTTAAATGTCGATTTCAACTCGGCAAAATATTTGTTCACGTCCTTCAGTACATTCTTTAGCATTTTAACTTTCGCTCCAACCTTGAACAAGCACGATAACATAACGTGATACTCCACCTGGGGTAAATCGTGGTAATTGCAAAGTAAGTCTTTCTTTATAAAATTGAGCTTCTTTTTTGCGGTGTTTCCACGAACGTGTTGGAACTTCTCCAGCAGCCCATCGTCAAAGTTGTTCTTTCCTGCCTTCGCAAACCGCTCCCCTTGTGTGCCCAATACTCCGGCAACAACCCGTGAAAAGGGGAGGGAAGAGAACCAGAAGAGGCGCTTACCCTCATTTGCCGGGGCTAGCACATCCGGGTTTGCAAATGATACAAGCAAGTTGATGCCTCCTGCATCAATCTGGGCGGTGGATCCGCAGAAGCGGGTGCCCGGGCAAAACTGTTGGATGGTGTGTTGCTGGTGGCCATATTTGAATGTTTTTGGATGCACAAGGGATGTGTCGCAAGGTCGACCAACGCCTTTGAGCTGCGCGTGCCGTCGGGGGTTGCGGAGCAGATTGGGGTTCGAAGAACTGTGTCCGTTTAATTAAACGAGTAGTTATTTCTGGCCAACAAATTTCGGGAGGTGGAGGGGCCTTCCCAAAAAATGGGACCCGTAATGTCAAAAGTAACGGACTGTGTCGTGCATACAACACAACTTTAGCAGGTTGTGTCGTGTGCACAACACATTTTGAGTTTGTTGTGTCGGTAGGGCAACACAGGGTACAGGCTTGCTGGCAACCCGTCGACAGCGTATTTAAAATATTTGAAAAGTTTTAAAAGTTTCGAAATAGGGCTGAAATATTTCAAACCGTAACGCTGGAATACTCCCCAAAACAACCGCTGTGGGGGCTGTCACGGTTGTGTAAGCTCGCGAAACTGGTACATCCTGTCATCCAGAGTTGGCTTCGAGGTGCTGTGAGTATTTTTCATTACTTTTAGGGGTGCCTTTGTTAACTTCCAAAATTGACCCGGCCTGGAGGGGTATTTGAGCAGATTCACGACATGACAAGTTTTGGGCAATCCTCTGCTCATAATCCATGTCACCCACCCACAGCATCGAGATTCGAGGAATTTACCATTAACGGTGCGAGCTGCTTAGCAGTTTAAGCTGAGATCAACTCTGAATTCGCAAAATTTGCTGCAATTCCTTTCGGCTAGCACCATGGCCGCCTTCCTCTATCCTGTTCCTAGGCGCCCTCTTCTCACCCCTTCCTCTCTCCATATCTCAGGATGTAAAACCACCCCATCCTGCTTGACCACAACTCAAAAGCCGCTCGTATCTTTAGCCGCCCTTGCAACTGCTGCTGCCCTACTTTTGCAACAACCATACTCAATTTCCCACCCGAGTTCAGCCTTCGCGGTTAGTGGAGGCGGCAAAGATTATGCCTCGCAAAACTGGGACGGATCCACATTTCACGGCGACTATTCTGAGAAAGACTTTTCTGGCGGCCTCTTCCGCGGGTGTGACTTTCGCGGAGCAATCTTGCGTTCCGCCCGATTCTTCAAAGCAGAGCTGCGGGAAGCGGATCTGACGGGTGCGGATTTGTCTTTTGCAACAGTTGAAGCGGCCATCTTGAGGGATGCAGTTTTGAGGGATGCAGTGATGGTCGGAAGTTATGTGTCAGATTCCGTTCTAGATGTGGCAGCAATTGAAGGGGTAGACTTTAGTGACGCCCTCATTAGTCCAGCCAGTGTTGTAAGCAAGTTATGCGCAAGAGAGGATGCCACGGGCGTGAACCCTACCACAGGAGTCGGTACGAGAGACAGTTTGATGTGCCCAGATTGAGACATATGCACCTCTTGCATCATCGGGAAGGTCGGATTAGGGAACGTGGCATGAAAACGATTTTACTTCGCATGTTTACGGAAGACTTAACGCATTACACAATGCAAGAAAGTGGGAAAGAAACCTTGGAGTATATGACCGTTTGCTTAAGACCAAGCAGCTTCACAAGCCTCTCAGATACGTAGGTAGCCAGTGATGACGCCAATTTTCAGGTTCGTAGGCGTTCGAGCATTACATGCTTACTCATGGAAATACCGGTCGATTCCACCAAGTTATTCCTGGAGTACATTTAAAACCTCTTCCTCCTTTGCAGCAAGGTGAATGTTTGGCAAACTTTACATGTCCTTGGAAATCCCGAGGTGCTTCAGCAGTTCATTGGCGCGGTCCAGTTCAGACCCCCTCTCCGTTACCGCATTCTTAAAAGTTTGGCAACGCGTTTCGGTAGCTCCTTCACGCGGCAGCTAACTACTCAAGTAGAGCTTCAACGCTGCACCTTTATATTGCATTTCGGGGACTGGTCAGGTGTTAAACCGTGAAATCGTTCCTCGATGCAGTCCGCAAGATCTCTTGAAACCGACCCATATCTGCTCAATATCCTGATACTCTGCTCAAGGTCATTGAAGTCTTGGAATTAAACTTACTCGGAGTAGATAGCTAAATCCAGCGGTTGAAGGCGGAGATAACGTCTCACTGATGAAACCCTCTGGCGTTTTGGTACACCACCAATAACTGGCTCTCAAGTGGAAAGGAAGAGAGGACAGAAACTGTTCGCGTGAGCAGTGTGCAAGGAAGACAACATCGAATCAATATCTATACGTTCAGTCCTGTACCACAGCACAAAGGTCAAGCAGCAAGACGGTCCGGCAGCCATGTAACTCTGCAGAGTTTATGATGGAATAGATGCGGTGTTCAAAGTCACGCTCCTTCTCCGTAGAGAGTTCGGCCGAATGATTCCCCTCATCTTTTGCGCAAGCCAATTTCCCTAACGAGCGTTTGCTGGCAATGAAAACGCACATCATGAGGTAAACCTCGGAGACGTGCTGGTGAAAAATGTTGAGAGCGAAACAATTCGATCCCTCTGCAGCGTAAGTCTGGTCTCTAGCTAGGCGGCCTAATTCTATTGATCCCGCATCCATCCCATGCTCCGGTGTGCTAATGATGTTTGTTTGGCAGAAAGGAAGTGGCCATGCAAGACACCACTTGCCCAGTCTGGCATGGCATCTTACGCAGCAAATGCAGGCCAGACTGGGACGACGAATCAAGATACTGTATAATACCGCAAACCCTAACCTCAAATTCCTCTATTATGCCAAACCCGACTCTATTGGTCCCACCCGGAAGTTAGCCTTGCCAACTCCTTTGCGCAAATAGACATTGCCTTTTGCCGATCGATCGCCCCGCTCGACCTTGACAGCGATCACGACATCTCACACTGCACGCACGCGTTAAGAAAGATCCGGACTTCGGCGCCGAAGCCCCGATGACAAAGCAGGAATTCTCTGCCCTTTTGCGTATCCTCACCGCCGAGTTCGCTGAACTCTCCCCGCCCGAAACCTCAACGGAGGACCCTATCCACGAGGTCTCATAAAACCAATTATACCACCATCGCTGCGCGGCCACGGACGCAGACACCCGCGGCGCCCTCAAGCCACTCCCGCTGCTGTGTCTCCAAGACGAACCCCCGCCCGTAGACTCCGAAGGCCGCATACTCGATACTCGCCTCACCCGTCGCGCTCGCACTTCGCAAAAGCCAGCTCGGGGCCTTTCTCGTAGTCCTCCAGACAAAGCCGCCATCTATCTTTTTCCTTGTCGCACCCAAGAGGGCCCTTCCCCTCATCCACCATGCCTACAAAAGATTCGGGCAACAAGCTACCGCTGAGGGGCTAATTGTCCATACCATGCAATTCCACGACCTCGTACAACCCCAGGATGCATGCCGCACCACCTCCGAACTCAACGCCCTGTTCCACATCACATCTACGGAGATCACTCACTTGTCCAGCGACAACTGCATCTGAGAGCACCGCCACGACTATATAGCCACCCCGCGACCCGCCGCTGACCCCGCGTGAAACTGCTGGAAACGCCAACTACATAACGCTGAGCGCACCCACCAGCGATGGACCCCGCACCCACCAGCTCCTAAACCCCTTCGGCAGCGATGAGACAATCAAGGCCCGCCCAACGAACCCTAACTCCACGTCGCGTGTCATCTCCGACAAGACCTACGCCCACCCAGCGCTCCCGCAGCCGCACACTACAGATGTTGAGGTCACTGAGGGCCTTCCACTTGCGACTGCCGTGGACCATATCGCCCCTATTCCCCATGCCTCCAACACACCAACAGATTGAAACAATTCACATCAAATAGTCTCTATGGTGTCCGCTGCAGGATCCGACTATAGGGCTAGGAACTAACCGGGTGTTCCACTTCGGTCACGTGCAGTGGCGTTCGCGAGCAGATACCAATAACAGTAGAAGACCACAAGACGCAACTAAGGCGCTGATACACTTGCGGGCGTATCACGCCTGCAGTCGTACCATACTTCCGCGCTTTTCGCGGGATTAACTCCTCAAGCAAAACGATAGTTTGCGGGGCAGGCGCACCGAGAGAATCAAACGCAATTGGTTGAAAGATGAAGTTCGGTGCAAGGGTCGGGGTGTCAGACGGTAGAGGGGGACGGCGCGACAGCTTGCGTTCCAGATCCTAACCTTGTCACGGTGCGCCAACGCGGCAGCACCGCCAGCGGCTGAGTTGGCCTTCGTGCGAACGGCGGCCTTGAACGGGGGAACGACTGTGATGTCGCACGCGACGGGCCGTGTCTCTTTGTTGCTCGAATCGGCGGGGGGTGAACCAGGATGGTGGTGGCATTGGTGGGGTGGGCAGTTAGGAAGGCTGCGATAGAACTGTGGAATAATGCGATTCCGCGGATGGGGAGCGGAAGTCGGGGTCGTTGTTTGGCGTGGGAATAGTAGTGGCGGTCCAATCGCCGTCCTTCTATTGGACTGGGGATCGCGTCGTGCCGCGTTCTGGTTAGAATTGAGAAGCTACTATTGGGTGAGCCCGCGAGGACGTTGGGGGCGGAGGGACCAATTCCGGGGAACGATCGGAACTGGATACTGTGCTCAGGAAAAAGCGAATGAGTTGTTTGGTTTTAACAGTGAGGGACCCGTATGTTAGCTAGCATGGACATGTGGATATCTGAGCTGTTGGGCGGTGCGAGGCGATGAAAATCGGGCTGCGCGGGCTCAGTAAAGTGCGAAGGGCACATAAAGTTTTGCCTCCAAAATGGATTTATAGAGTCCTGCCACCTTATTTTGAGAGCCCTTTCCCAAATAAACTCGTGGCAACAGCTCCCCTCCTACGGTACGTATTATTGCGCTGTGCTATTCCCATTTGCACTGATCCCAACATCTCCTTTTGCAGATCCAAACGGGTTTGAGCGCCATCAAGCTGGCTGCCGATCCCGTAACTTTTTCATTATGATCGTGGAATATCTCCCTCTGCTCAAAACAAAGATAATCATCCTAGCATCTCAATCCCCCCGGCGCAGTGAAATTTTGAATCTCATGGGCCTCCCTTTCATTACTCAACCCTCCAAATTCGAAGAAACTCTCGACAAGGCTCAATTCCCATCCCCTCAAGCCTATGTTATAGCGAACGCTCATGGCAAAGCTGCAGACGTAGCTAGCTCCCATCCAAATCACAATCTAATAATTGGCAGCGATACCGTTGTCGTTCAAGACGGTAAGATTCTAGAAAAACCACGCTCTGAGGGTGATGCGTTCAATATGCTCAGATCGCTTAGTGGGCGCGAGCACACTGTCTACACAGGTGTGTCACTAATTGCAAAGGGGTGTGAGGCGCGTAACTTCTGCGAGGCCACAAAAGTGTGGTTTATGGATATGAGTGACGAAATGATCGCCGCCTACATCAAGACAGGAGAACCTATGGATAAGGCGGGGGCGTATGGCATTCAAGGCAAGGGTGGGGTGCTTGTGCGCAAGATTGATGGATGTTTCTTCGCGGTGATGGGCCTTCCTATGCATGCAGTCGCGAGGGAAATAGCACGGCTCTGCGAGGACAGGTTGTTATAGGGCGGCCTTATGTCTGCGATGTTTCGTTTGGGTTTCTCCCGTGGGAATGGTACCCAGACCTTAGAGATGACTTTTGTTTCCCTCTACCAGCAACTACTACAGATTGGACTGTCTGAATATGGCATGGCCGGCTTTGAAGTTGCAGAAGAGAGAATTGCAGTGATCATCGTCGCTACAAAAACAGAATCCCTTTCTTTCCTCCCAACGTGTATTGCCAAATCACGAAATGGAAAGCAGAAACTAAATTCCGCGTATCATTGGTGTAGGTCCACGCGGTTGCCTCATCACTGCTGATATCAGCAGCGACAGGTTTCTGGGCACATACAGCACCTCTACCTGGTTTCCTCGGGGACTCTTACTTGTTAAGATCAGGAGTACGCATCAGTGGAGAGGGCAGCGGTACCATTGTGTGAGATGGTGGTCAATTACGGCAACGGTGAATGGACCGAGCTAGATACCGTGAGGCCCATTCACGAGCAACGAAAAGCACGAGCCAACGGTGACATAAAACAATGCTTTGATTGCGAGGATTTGTCTTGGAAAAGCATTACTTTCGATAACCCGGAGTGAGGGACTAAGTCATCTTCAATGAACAAAACAGCAGTAAGATCACCAAGTCCTAAGAACCATCCTTGGGCAACCCATCTGTGCTCAAACAAATAATTTACGTGCTTTAGGATGGTTATTACATTGCCCATACTTATTGAACACTGCTTTTAACCACAAGTTTTTACTACTCATGAAATTAGCGCTCTCCAGCAGGCCAATACTACCTCCAGTCTATTAGTCGGATTTCCACTCCGCTCGTGCGCCATTACTGCCTACGACGTAGAAACACAAAGAAACCCTCCCAGCAGCGGCAGCTCAAAATCGCGTCTGTATTGTTCCATTGCCGCAATTCGTATTGAATTGCACTGCGAAAATATCATCAAGTGCCCTTGCAAGAATCTCTTTCGATTAAGGAGCTGAGGCGAGATGGAGTGCATGGTCAAAGTGCAGTCATGCGGGAACAAGTGTTCGTACTGCACAATGCGGGTCGACTACCCGCGGTGATGTGAAGTCAGGAAAGAGAAAGAAATGGGACAAATCCGGGCGCAAGCAGGACAATTACAGAAGTCCACGGAATGTAAGTGGGAACAAAGTACAACACACCCA
The DNA here is from genome assembly GCA_002205965.3 of Kappaphycus alvarezii. NCBI lineage: Eukaryota > Rhodophyta > Florideophyceae > Gigartinales > Solieriaceae > Kappaphycus > Kappaphycus alvarezii. The sequence goes on from NADL03000599.1 coordinate 97,968, forward strand.
TGGCGATCTGCGCCGATAATAGTTGAGCGACTACGAAACTCGAGATTTCACCACAGTGACCCAGATCTTCACTGCAAAAGATGCCATTGTTTGTTGACGGACCAATCAGGTTTAGCTTGAACTCAACGGAAATGTTACAGGCATCTACGGTTCACGCCGCTCCGCAAAAGAATAACTAGATCCTCAACCAAAGTCAGATGATGAAATACATTCTTAAGGTCACAAGGTTGTTCCCTCCGCATCATCCGCCGCAATCTTCTTCCCACGGCCCGCGCGGTTGCCTTTTCGATCTTCTGCAGTCCCTTGGCATGCCTTTTCCAAGTTTTGTGGAACCCGCTCCCTCACAGCCCGTCGCACCATGCTCACTGGACACAACGAGCCAAACGCCTCGCATCCCTTGATCACCACCTCCTCTCCCTCATACCGCAATCGCACCATTGCTTCTGTATTCGGCCGCCCATCATCCCATGTCTCCAGTACCACATCCGCTGCAAACTCCGGAATTCCACGATTCGCTGAATCCTCAAAACAACCCATGAGCGGTAGAAGCGTCGTATCATGCCCGGAAAAGATCTTCACCCGCCAGGGTACGGACTTGTGCTTCTCGGCATTTTCCAGCAGTTCCTCAACAAACTGCATATCAGTTGACCGCAACTCAAACCGACATACGCAAATGCGAAAGAAACATCAACAAACTCGCGTTAGTTCGCTCCCTTATCTCCAACTGCGCGCTACCGCCCCGAAACAAACGTAGAAACGAAAACACATACCCGTCCCAGAGACAACCCCCAGCTCTCCCTTCCATATATCCTTAGGATTTGCATTTCCGCCGCCCTGTCCGCTACTCCCTCCCATCTCTTCGGCTCACATCCATTCTCCCTCACCGCAATTGCCACATCCCTAAGCATGATCACCTGATGGCTGGCCCCCACTCCCCGCTCCCCCCCCAACACCTCTTGCGCCTCCTCTGTCAACACCTCCTCCCCCCGATACCCGCGATGCACCCCCATTTGCAAATCAAACAATCGATTACACATACGTCTCATCCCCACCATTGTCTCCATCGGCCGCGCACGAACCTCAACTGCAACCTCCCGCCCCAATTCCCCTTTCCCACGCGCCGGAAACATCCCCGACAAGGTCGCCATCGCAGACTCCACCGTCCGTCGCATCGCCGTCGACCGCACCGACACCTTGTCCTCATCAAATCTCTCCGGTAAAAACTCCCCATATCGAGCACGCAGACGGGCCCCAAGCGCAAACATCTGCGCAGCCCCTACCGGCGTTAACTGTCCCGCGTAACATGACGCCGTGTCCGACGGTTCGAACCGATGAGGTGTGTACGGATACAATGACACCGGCGGCAGACGAGGCGTGAAGGTCAAAAAGGTTCGAAACGCAGCTTGACCGCAGATCGATGGGAATGAAACCGCGCGCGCAGGAGAACGTGCCCCGTGCCGATGGATGATCTGCAGTTGTACAAGTTTGCGGCCGCACTCGTCTTCCATAGTGGGAGGCAAGAGGTTGGTAGGGGAGGGGGCGCGTTGCTTGCGGAAGTTTCAAGTAAGGTCTGGCACTTGCCGTGCAAACTGGTGCGATAGGTACCTGCTAGGTGAAGATGGGCTTTGGCGCCCAGGATCTACTTCAACTGCCGCCGTCGATGGAGGGGCTGGCACCTTTCGCACCGTTCCACTTACAAAGCGTGATATTTACGCTGCTTGTTGTACGGGAAGGGAGCGGTGTGGGATCTAAGATGAGTCCACATTGTACACACGCTTTCGGCCCGGTTGCCGACTGCATATGATTCTATTAGACCACAATTGTGCAGTACAGTAAAGTAATGCCCAGTACTGTACTGTACAATACAGTATAGTACACATACCCTGGGAATCGAGAGCCAGCGGTTGGAAATCAAAGTTGGGGGCTTATGTGCGGTTGTCACATGGTGCCGTAGGTTTCACTCATTAATTTTCTTCAGTACTTGTAAAGGGCCACTAGAATTGACTAGCTTTGGAGCGGGAGGCAAACATCTGCATGTTGCGGGCTACGACCAATCGCTGAAGCTGCTTACGTGGACCAAATGGCATAGCTGAGCTTCTGATAAAGCCGAAAGGATACCTTCACCTTAAAGCTTTGGAGGTGGTCTCCGACGGGCATCCCAGGGAATCAAAGGCCAGCACACACACTAACAGCCGAGTTGCGGGCGTCCAGGTGAAGCATGACCAGGAATGGCGGATATTTTGGTCGCAAAGTCCCTCGGTTTCCATCGTTCTGCCGCATTGGCGGCAGCGCGTGCATTCACGGCTCCCTTGGATAGGAAGCACTCTTGGAAAGGTGAGGAGACTGTGATGTCATATGCAACCGGGAGAGAGGGTGTCACTGTTGGGCAAAACCTAGAGAACTGGGCTTTGCATGTTTCCGACAATAATTGTTGCGGGACGTTTAATGAGTTTACACGTGGACACGGGCTGGATCCAGAGCGACTTGCCGTGTATGTCGTTGCCCTGTCTTATTCCTTGGGTAGGCCTTCGACCGACCCAGTATCTTGCTAATCGTCCTACTCCGTCGGTGGAGGAGGGCGGGCAAGAAGATTCAAAGAAAAAGACGACGGCGGCCGGGAAGAGTGGAAGGTCTTCCCACTCCAAATCATTACTTAAAGACAGAACACCCCAAACGACTCAAAATCTAAAAAGTAGAATTTCGCTATAGAATCGGCAACCCCTCTTCAAGCTACCAAAAATAGAGATTAGGCTTTCACAGTGTACTTATGTTGCTACGTTCATCGCCGGCGTGGCCGCCGTCTAAACCTTCTCCCAATTGAATCTACTGTCTAGCTGAAACATAGTAAAAGCTTTCCCGTTTGAACATCTTGGGCATATCATCTCGTAAGTCGCGCGTAGCCCGCAAAGTAACGACGGGGATCTCAACAGTCACATGGTACTGCACAGCACAGAAACGCGCTGCAGCTGTTGTACTGTACAGTACAGTACGTACAATGGATTCTGTACAAACAGCCCTGCCCAATCACAGGCTATGACTGAGCTGACCTGGCAGATGGCATGGTTTGCGCCCTAAATTTGTTAGTACAATATTACACTCAATGAGATTGAAAGGCGAAAAGTGTCACCATTCGGTGGCGCTGACAGGACCAACTGTAAGCTTACCGGTGCAATCCGCGTGTGTGGCAAATCTTTATGGTTTGTACAATGATGCACAGATTCGTGCGGAGGGAGCCTAGGATTTTTATCACTGTAACATGTATGAGAAAATCAGCGGCTGTAAGAACACTTTATCGCTGATCGACGGTATCGGAGACGTTCGTACTCAGCTTCATCTTCACCGAGTATGTGCCTCGGCATGCAAGCTTCAACATGTGATGAAGCTAACGCCGCCGGATGTGTCCACTGCCATTGCAATGAGATTTGATGAAGAACAGTTGGAATTCTACTCGCGCTCCAATAATGTGCCGATGACCGGTGCAGTTCGACAGCAGGTATCCTTACCTCTGCGATATGGCGGCCATGGCTTCACACCTGTTGCGACGCTCAATATCGCAGCGTATGCGGCGAGCATTATTGAAGCCGAGCAACTGCGATGCCCTGACGAGCCCGATGCGTTAGAACACCGTGAGTATAGGTACGCGGAAGCGGATGGACACCTTCGGGACTTTGTACGACAACTCCAAGCATCCTTTCCGAACGAACAAGGCAGTCTTCCAGAAGCACTGACAGCGGCCAGCCTTGCTGCCAAGCCCGATAATCCACACAACGTTCTATATCGAACCTGGTGCGAGTCGGCAGCAAAGTCCTTCTGGAAGGATGATGAATGGGCGAGATTCCCCAACCCCGCAACGCACTCGGAAGAAGATATTCGGCGAAGGATTCGCCGCCAAGCATACATGGGGAAGACTGCAGCAGCGTTCCTGACTGCGCATCCGTCTGCGGTCAACCGAACGTACGACGAGATGTGGACAGTAATGCTCCGTCGCCATCTGGGAGTGCCCGTATTTGATGACACTGCTCCGCTGCGGTGCGCGGAGTGCCACAGGCCCATGGACACTCTAGGAGACCATGCAGCAGACTTATGCAACAAAGGTCTCGGATGGACCAATCGTCACACAGCGGTGGTAAAGGTACTTGGCCGAGAGCTGTTCAAGGCAGCAGGAGTCAGCGTTCAAAAAGAAGTGAAGTACCTACTTCCTGGACTGAACGCGCGACCCGCAGACATTCTGGTGTACCCAAGGTCAGATGCAACAAACACCCAGTCCCCTACCCGTTTTACTGATGCCATAAAGTTACTCTCTCCCAGTGGCGTATGACGTGACTGTATCATCCCCGCTCCAAGAGAGCTATAAGTCAATGGCAGCACGAGAAGCGCGAGCTGTTGCAAACGCAGCAGGAAAGCGGAAGAAGAGAGACTTAGCTACGAAAGTGGCAGCGATTCCAGGCGAGGCAATGCCGGGACGATCAAGGCTAGGATGGGATTTTGTACCACTAGCCCTCGACTCGTTAGGAACACCCTCTTTAGAAACATCCAAGGTTATAGAGACATACGCGGCAGCAGTAGCGTCTCGTAGCGGATGCTCGACTGGGGGAGTGAAGACTCGCCTGTATCAGAAGCTTAGCTACTCAATCTGGTCAACATGTGCAGCATCCGTAATTTGTCGCGCACCGCAACACGCAGAGCTTAGTCACCCAATTCCAACTTAATTTTAAGTACTTTGCAACGTTGCACATTTGGACTGTACACCAATGATAAAAGACGAAGTAGATGTTGGAGTCGACCGTTGTGTTGTCTGTTTACTCGCGCGCCTTCGACGCTTCGCCTCCATGTATAGGCAAGCGCCGAAAATGCATGTGGTCAAAAGGCGGCCGGCAGTTCCTACTAGACAACAAATAAATTTCAAAATACAAATACAACTCGTACAGTACAGTATTGTACTCTACTGTACTTAGAAATAATTAAAAACAATCTAGAATGCAACATTTGTCCCCATCACCACCCTATCTCCAAAACGGACCGGACCCCGGGGTCGCATACTGTACTGTACGTTTCAAATTACCAGTCCTTCCAGCCCTTCCAACCCGACCCTCGACACCATCACTCCTGCTTCCCTGGCTTTGTTTCTTGGCTTGTGTTCCTCCACGATTGGGGCTCCTTGCTGCTCGTGTGCCTTGGCTTGTGTGTGTCTCCTCGGCTTGTGCGCTTCCTCGGCTTGTGAGCATCCTCGGCTTGCGCGCTTCCTCGTCTTGTGCGCCCCCTCGTCTTGTGTGCTCTCTCGGCTTGTTTGCCTCCTTGGTTTGCGCGCCTTGTTGCTGGTTCGCTTTGTGGGCTTGTGCACCTGTTCGGCTAGTGCGCCTTCTTTTCTCGAGCGCCTTGTTGGCTCATGCCTCTCGTCGACAACTAATTCTCCTCAGGATTGCGGTGGCAAACTGACGGTGAAGTGGAAGCTGAGAAGTACGGAGGTGCAGTCTCAGACTGCCTGTATATTCGTGGAAGCTGAGCCTTAGTTGTACACAAACACCGCATTAATGCGGACGAAGCAGTTGGCTAGATTGACCACGAGAGGCAAAGCGCGGCGGAAGAAGATTGCTACTAATACGGCGAGGATGTCGAGGGAAGCGGTCGCCGAAGCCCAGTCCAAGATACCTCCGCAGACAAGGGCCCTTCTTGGGAGATCGGATATTATTAAGATCAAGTACATTTCGTCGAACGAGCCAGAACTCGTTGTCTTCACCTCAGAGTCCCCGCGCGTAACAAGGGTTCGCGCTTGCGACTTTCCATCTTTATTCGGAAATCACATAATGGACTCAGTTTCCGCCTTGACTACCAGGGAGCTTACAAAGGAGATTTTTTGCCAATTGGGCTTGACCGAATCCCTTTACGACTCCCGTACGTACAAGAAAGTGTCGGAAATAGACTGGATCGTCAAGTCTATAGTATGGGAAGAGAAGGAAGGGTTAAATGAGGGAGAAGATGAGGCCACCAGTGAATTTAATACTATCCTTCGGTACAACCTTTCCTTTGAGGGTGGAAGCAGCTTCTTTATGCACGATATCGACGAAGAGGGCCTTTTCACGCTAGGTTAGGACAATAGTTGGGAGGAAATCTTTGAAATCGACAAATATTGCCAGGAAACCCCTGCCGGAAGCTTCTTCTTTCTTTTACCCCCTCTCGGGAACCCCGCGCTGACGAAACCTGGTACCGCTCTTTTCCGCTCCTCAAGACCCCTTTCATTGACCAGATGGAAGGGTGTATTGGCGCTTCCATCGCAAATGAGTTGCGGGAATTAGGGAAAGAGGGCGAAGCGAAGCGTTAGTTTGACTACTTCGTGTCAAATATGGCTCGACGCCTCACGAATTACTTGAGAAAAGGCCGTATCCGAGACCTACAGGACATCCAAAGGCACTTACCCCATATGGAGATTGTGTTCGAAAAAACCCTGCTGATGTACCCTTCTATTAAATCTGCGTTGGCCCTCGACCCCGCCGTCTATATCGTCTCTATAGAAGTTTCCAACGACGTCAGGCACTGCGTTGCGATGAATACTGAGACGGTTCACCTCTTCGGCTCCGCTGAAGCTTTTGTTCTTGAGATATCCGAGAAGTCCTTGGTTGAGTGCGTGGGCAGAAGTTCAACTTTCATCACCATACTGGAAGTTCGAAAGCTGTCAGTGAGAAGTGGACAGGCATCGAAGCGTCTCTGCCGTCGTGGCAGGACTAAATCGGGAATCCTTAAAAGTCGCGGCGCGCAGTCGGAGGTGAAGGAGAAACCGAGTAGCTCCAAGCAGTAGGATTCTACGGTGATCCAGCGGGTTCTATCACTCGATCTTCTTCTTCGGCGATTCGTTTCTTCTATCTGTCTTTTCTTTTTTTATGTAGGCATGCGCTTAAAAGAAACAATACAAATATATTACTCAAACGATAAAAAGATATATTGTTCAAACAAGCAGGAGAAAAGTTCTGCTAAAGGGAAGCTTTGTGAACACTATGATCAGTGAGAATGGAGGGCACTAATTTTGCAGGCTTTTGGGGCGGACCACAAAAAGAAACAAACGCCTGGCGTGGATAGCACGTCGGGAGTGACTACAACCATACGAGGTCAGCCAATACCTTGGGTAATCCCCTTTCCATATCTGGCACGGCCCGAAGTATCTTGACTTGAGAGTTGGCCCTTGAACTGTCGTTTGCAAAGCCGCCCCATGTGCAACAGGGACCCATTCGCCGACGTTGAACCCTACAGGTTCCGCAAATGACTTTTTTCTCAATACACGCTCTTGTTCATCCCTTATTCGTGTTCGGAGTGCCACGTTTGGTAACAACTCCAATCGGCGATGGCTCTCCGAGGGGTTGGAAATTAGAGCTATCTCATCTGATGATTCCATGCTCGGCACAACTCCGTATATCAAGTCGAACGGGGATGCTCCGCAGGCGAGACGACGACGACGGTAACCATACAAAACGTTCTGCAGACTCTCCTCCCAATCCACTCCCTGGCCTAGAACCATTTTCTTGATGGTAGCCTTGGTGGTGCGTACCATCCTCTCTCTCCTACCATTCTACATGGGCTCCAAGGCCAGAACAGTGCTCCAAGTGATTCCGTGTTTCCCCAAAAAGGAAATAAGAGAAGCAGCAGTGAAGCATCCCGCGTTGTCGGATACAATGGTCTTCGGGGGACCAAAAAGGAACAAAATTTCCTTCTCTATAAACTGAGCAACAGCTCAGGTGGAAGAATCTCCGGTGGTCGAAGCGATTGGACAACCCGTTAAATGCTCTATCGTAATGAGCCAAAACTTCTTCCCGCCCTTCGAATTCGGAAGCGGCCCGGCGAAATCGACCGAATGTTTCTCAAATAATCCTTGGCTTTGCCTTGTCTGAGACCGCCATCCGGCTTCCCCAAGCATTAAACGTCGCAAGGCAGCGGTCGGGAGAAGATGTATACGGAGGAAGGCAATGTGCACTGCTTTTGCGTTTCGTGCGTTTTCTGCGGATCGAAAGAGTCGAATGAGCAATACGGCAGGACTGTGAATGCAGTTCCCAGGAATGCGGTTGGAGATGTCCGAGGGCCTGAGCGGGCTGTGCAGTGCATCATACACCGAAGGAAGAGGATTGGTAGGGGTGGACTGGTCGTTGGTTGCAGAGGAAGTCGTCGGAGGCATCAGGGGTATTGTTATGGGGAAGTGGAAAAGGAGGGAGGGACTAATGGCGAGAGGCCTTGCTCGCCCGTTTTCCCAGTTGGGGGGGATTGGTCGAGTTGTGCCTTCACCGTCCGCATCTCCTTCATGCGTCGTGACAGGGCGCGGGTGCGTTTCGTGCGTCCTTCGGTCTTCCCCGTGTGTGTGGAGGGGGCTTCAGGAAGGTCCGGCTTTGGTTGCGTAAGCCGGTGAACCTCACCTTTTTCCTGGGGTTTTTGCGACCCTAAGGCTGACAGGTGAGGGTTCTCTGAGAGTAGGGGCCCGGATAGTTTTGTTTGTCGCCGGTGGCGTCGCACTGTCGGGTTCTTCATGGACTGTGGTGGTCTCCAGTGTTTCACCTCCACTGTCTGGGGTCTCGTCGCTGTTGTCGTGGTGGGCGGCTGGTAGATTGTCTGCCTCCGGTGCTGCGCCTGGGGTGTCCTGCGTATCCAAGTCAGTCTTTGCGGGAGCAAGGTTTTCGCACCCCGCGTAGAATTTCTCAATGAAGTTTTCAACAAAAGCATCCCCTCTCGGAAGGCTTGCTGTCGCTGCGTCAATGAGGCGGGTGATGGCTCCCACCAGGGCTTTCCTGTTTTCCAGTGTTGTTTCGGAGGCCACGGTCTTGAGCTTGCAACCTCGCGCGCAGCAGCGACGCAAGTGCCAACTTTCCACTCGGTTGTGGGGAGCTCGGCGATGAGATCGGAAAGCGGGCTAGTTGAGAAGTGGGTGCCACCGTAAATGTTTGGGATCCCCCGGAGTATTTTTAGGAGATCGTTGGAGTCCGCGGCGTAGTGCACAACAATTGTCCAATCTCCGGATGTGAGGAGTGCATGCTTGGGCAAGGGCACTCCGGCATCCTCGGCTGCGATTCGTGGGCTTGCCTGTGCGTCTTCGTATGGCGGCAGGGCTCCAATGCCCGGAGGGTCTGCGTAGAAAGCCAGCGTGGACATCATGGGGGCCAGCGTTGGAGGTAATCCTGTCGTACCACTCAGGGCGACAAGGGCTCTCGGTTTGGGGGCGCGGCTCCGACGCGTCGGGGTCTCCTCCTGCGATGGGGCATTCGGAGGAAGCGATCCTGCCTGCAGTCGGCAGAAATCGCGCACAGTAGAGGGGACGGCAGCTACTCGGGGCTCTTGTGATCCTTCACGATTTTTGCCCACGAAGGCGGGCGCGCCTTAGCTTTGGCCTTGGTGGCGCTCTCCATGTTGGCGGGTGGATCGGAGATTTCTGGGGGCGTTGGAGGAAGAAGAGAGAAAAGCAAAAGAAGGGAAAGGGGAAAAAGTATGGTTGAGCGCCTGGACGAGGAGCATGCACTGGTATCCGTGGATGGGCACGGCGCATTCAATCGGTTCTCGAGAATGCACATGATAAATTTGCTGCCGACCAAAGTACCGTTGCTGTGTCGTTTTCTGAACATGGTATACGCCCGCTACACGCCGTCGCTGATATTGCCCGTAGCGTCCGAACATGACATCCCCAGCCAAGAAAGTATACAACAGGGGGACCCTGCAAGCATGCTGTTGTTTTCTGTTGTAGTGCATCCAGTTAGCAGAAAGGCGGCGTAAGAGAGATATCCGACGCCCACTATCCAAAAACAGAGGTGTTGCGAACGACAACAGTACTATGGTAAGGTAGTTTTGAGAAAAAATGTGCTGTATACGGACGAGAGACCTAGGGAAATCGACTTTGTCCGAAAGGGGCAGGCTACACCTTCGCCTTGCGAACAACAGATCTGCTTTCGTGTACGTTGCAAGGCAAATCCAATGGGCTGAAACGGAAAAGGGCTCGGTGGATCCCCCAACAATCCTAAAGGGCCAGGCTCTTCCACCTAGCTACAAGGCTTGAGAGCCGTTTATAAATTTAGGCCCGAGGATGACTACCAACTTCGTTACTACTAGAGTATCTCTTTTGAAGTTGTCTGCCAACTTGCTTGACCTCTACATGAGGAAGCAGTTTACTCAGCTTGTATAGACTTTTGGCTACCCCTAAAGTCCGAACAAACTACAGAAGATACTAGGAAATGCATAAAAACACTTTTTGTGGATGATATACTCTAAGCAAAAGATACTTAAGAAAACAAACAATCGATCTGGTCCTCTTATTTCGCATTCTCTAGATAAGACCCAAACAACTCTTCCAAAATATACATTCTGCCCAAGAAGTCCCACAAATATCTGCGAACGGCTCATAACTCGCTATTTCCTCCTGGGAGATATCTAAACCACTAAAGATACTCCCATCCGGTTCCAGCGTCGGCACCACTTGGTCATTGCCGTCCAGACCCGGCCCCATCATTCCAACACTTCCCATGTCTCCCTTTCCCTCATCCTATTTGTCCTAGTCCTCATTCTCGTCGTCATCCTCCTCCTGTTCACCCCCTCATCGTTAACCTCGTAGACCAATTCCGGGCTAGCCACTCCTCGAAGGTCTCCCCAGCTCCCTCCTCGACTTCGCACTCCTGCCCCTCAGGTACCTCCTCCGCCTCCTCCTCGAGGAACAAGCGACGCACGAATTCGATTACCTTTTTTTTGTTTGTCGGCGTAGGTAGTCATCGCGATCAGCAGGTCCCAAAGGGGGTAGGGGAATGGAGTTTAGGGGGCGGGGGTGGCGATTTTTGGTGATGGAGGCGGAGGGGCGAAGGTTGTTCATTTTGGTTGTAAATAGAATGGGGCGATTTTGAATGGAGGGTAGAGGGTGCGAGGGGAAGGGCAGTTTGTGTAGGGGTTGGTAGATCTCAAAAAAGTTGGGTAAAATGGGTTTAAGTACACCTTAGAGGCGGACTAGAGTCGGTACCATAAAGTTAAAATCGAAATTGCAGTAGCGCATTTGCCTGAAATTTCTACATAAGGAAAGAATTTGATGAAGAAGGTAGATAAAAAAGAGGTAAAATGCTGATTTGGAGAAGAGGATACAGTATTAAAATGTCTAGGGAGGATGGTAGACAAATTTGGAAAGGATGGTAAGCGGAGTCAGGGGCGGGATCGTTGTGAGTTGCTGTTTCCTTTGGGAGGACCATTTCCTGTATTACACGAGGGGAGGACCATTTCCTGTGTTACAAGGGGGGAAGACCACTTCCTGTGTTACACCCGAAACACGCAGAAGTTAGTCACCCTATTCAAAATTAATTTTGTAGCGACTTAACAGTGTTGTACATAAATATCACAATGATAAACATCCTAGGTTCTCCTCGCGTTGCACAGAAACGTGCGGAGGGTATTCGTAAGTTAACTACGGACGCGGGCGGCGGGTGGAAACCTGTAGCGCCTGCATTACTTGGGCCTGCATTACTTGGAGACTAAACGCAAAACGGGTAGCGAAGTCGCGGAGCTCCTGTTGAGGGGAGGAACCGCGACGGGAAGCAGTGAAGGAAGCAAGGCGGCGGAAAAAACCCTTGCCGTCGTCGCCCAAGGCGCCATAGATATCAATCCCGACGGGGGAGAGTAGGATATCGTTTTGGTTGCAGTAAGTGACGTAATGACGATGTACCTCGCGCTTGGCGAGTGTCGCGGCAGCGCCTGCGGTGACCGTACTTGGCGAGATGTGGCGGCGTGCGGAGGGGTGGGCAACAGTAATGTCGACGGCGATATCGGTACAGTGAAGCCCGTATGCAGCTGGTATGTAAATGTCCATTCGTAACGCGGGGGGCTCCGAATGCAGAGACGAGTTGGGAACCTGGTAGAGGAGCGGATGCTCGACGAGGGCGACGATCCCAACTTCCTTACAATAGCGGCCAAGAACGCTGCGGATGACGTGATGTCGACGAGTCATTCCGTGTTCGTATTTGCAGGTCAACGCGTGTTGACCGCTTGGATCTAAGACGTGTGCGATGTCGGCCGAGCGCCGGAGCGCCGAGAGCATACCGGAGAGCGAGTAGATCCTGGGAATAGCGCGATGCCGAGAGGGAGAGCCAGTGCGACTTTCCACACAGAAGAGGAAATGTACGTACCGCGGTGGGGTGAGGAAGCGAAGAGAAAACAGAGGAGGCGGAGGATGTGCGCACGGAGAGGAGCCGTGCTCGGTCTTGTGCTGCCGCGGACAAGAACAACCTATCGGACTTCGATAGCATGGGTTCAGTTGTGATCGCAGACTGGAGCCTTTCGCCGGGGACCGGCGATGAACAATTCTCGAAAAGAGCCATAGCTGTAAGCGACGAAGACAGCTGCGGGAGGCGGGAGGATAAGATCGAGATGGCGGACCGAGGGATCTCTTCCAGGTGGCGGTCCTGGGAAAGAGTCAGCAGGTCGGAGATAAGTCAAAAAGAATCAATTACAGATGCTACGTAAGCAGCCTCGGTAGTGTCTCAAGTATGCAGGAGACCTAGACCGCCCACTGAGAAGGGGAGAGAGGCCTGAAGCCAGGCCCGATCCGGGAAGGGCAACTGCAATTGGTGGAACGCTTCCCTCTGCATCTGATCGAAGCTGGCTGCGAGTACCGCAGATTGCGTGGAAGGAAGAGTACGTAGCAAGTGCATGACCTTGGAGGCGTTCACACAGAAGCGGTGTAAGTGTAAAGCCAATTGAGCATCATCCAAGTCCCGAAGGGATTGGAAGATACGGTCAAATGCGGTTTGGCGGCCTGCTAAAAATTGGGAAACAAAAGGGTCCGAGCCAATCGAAGATCCCACCACGATGAAACCAAGGGGGTAGAAATGGACAGGGAAGTGTCAAAGGGGCGTGGAAAGGGGAGAAGCCATAAACTTGGGTCTTGGCAAGGTTGAACTTGAACCCGAGTGGACCTCCTTCAAGCTGGATGAAACGGATGGCAGCGGCGGCTTGGGACCGAGAAAGAACAATGTTACCATCATCTGCGTACCAAGCGTTCAGGGCAGGTGAGAAGTTCTCCTGTAACGATAGCAAGAGAGGATGGAGAGCCAGGGCAAAGAGCAAGGGACCGGGGGGATCACCTTGCTGAGTGCCCTCTGAACTACGAACATAGTAGGGTCCGAAAGCAAGCTCTGTAGGAGCATCGTAACAAGAGTGTACCCACCGTGCGCGGCCTGGGGCATGTGTCCGTACGGCTTCCAGAGTGCGCTGGCGGGAGATGCAATTGAAAGCGTTGCGAGCGTCGATCTGGAAATAGAGGTGGTCGTGGAACTCGGATCTCTGGGAAAGACACAGCGTTATTAAAGCGCCTAAACTCAGTTCCTTCCCCATTACGCTGTAGGTATACCCTTTTTGAGTCGATTGCGGTTGTCTGGAAAACCATGGGATAGGTCGGAAATATCTTCCAACAGTAAAACACCCAAACGTTTTCCCCTAAACTCTGACCTCCCAACGTAAAAAAAATAGAAACAGCAAGAAGGAGAAAGTATTGCATAACGTGGAATCGTCGTATACGCCGGAAGATCTTCGCTCTTGGCACTTTCTATATGAAGCAAAGTTTTTCTTTCACTTCTAATCGTCTAGCCCTCTACCTATTACACTACCATTGTACGTAGTTAAGGGAAGTTGAATATTCTGGTAAGTTCGATGACAAACTTGACAGGCGGTAGTGCAATTCTATAGTAGTATGGAAGTTGAAGGGAGTGCTTCCCTCCTGAGTCACAAATGCTGTATTGCTCGAGAAATGTTCTTGTCGTTCATTCCTTGTTCCCGCTTTGCTTCCTCCGCTGCTTCCCGTCGCGGTTCCTCCCCTCAACAGGAGCTCCGCGACTTCGTTACCTGTTTTGCATTTAGTCTGTAAATAATGCAGGCGCGACAGGTTTCTACCCGCCGCCCGCATCCGTAGTTAATTTATGAATACCCTCCGCACGCTTCTGTGCGAAATTGTACAACCAATAAAGATTTACCACATTCCTTGTTTTTTCTTCAAATTGAATGAGTTTCCTACAATACATGATTTATGAATTATCATGAGGGCCGATCAATGAAAATTAAATCGTTGGAGATTATTAAATCGGAAACTACATCTGGTAATTTCGGCCAGTAAACACAGTCCATCTGTCCCTCCACGACTTTCAGTTTTCCTCCAAGTCGGTAAATCTAAAATCCCCGATTTATGTCAGGGAAATCTAAAATTTCCCCGACAAAGAAATGATGAGTTGAAAACCCTAACTGCGGTAAGACTTGCACTGTCTTCCTCTCCCGACCAGCCATCGTTAATCCTCCGTCCCACTGTCCGCCTCGAATCTCGCAGCCCCCTTTCTTAACCGAAATGCCCGAAGATGACTCTCCTCCACCAACAATCGGTTGTCTGGAAAACCATGGGATAGACCATATATATCCTCCAAGAGTAAAACACCCAAACCTTTACCCCAGCAATTGTACCTGCTTAAACCTGCGCGATCAACCTGACCTCAACATATTGCCAGCAACGGCAACCCAATCTGCTCCCTTCCCCCAAACAAGATGACTAAACACCAGATGCGCGTAACAAAACACCGAACGCGATTCCGACTGTGACATTAGTTGACGCTGGTCCTGCGGTTATAACAGATAACGTCGCTACAACCGTGCCAAACGCTGCGAATGTTCGTGGCATTGTGCAAACGACCCTTGCACAAGCCAAACAGGTATTGCGTCCCGCACTTCTCGATAAAAACACGTTCAAATTTCTGTTGAAGGTCCTCGAGATTACCGGGGCAGCAAATGCGAAGCTTTGTACCAAACTGAAGATGTTTAGCGTCAAGATGTTGCAACGCGGATTTTCAATCGAAAAGGCTCTAGAACTAGTAGATAATCTCGAAGACGCAGCCAATACGCTATTACATGAAGCTCTTGCACTGCGCACGCTTAACCCAATAGTAGTCAAAGTTACTAAATCTGGCAGATGTGTGGAAGAATTAACTTGATCACGAGGAGATCTGCCAGTGTTTGAGGGCGGTGAGGTTAAGGTGCGCAAACCACCGCTGGAGCGTATTTCGGATGCAGTACATTCATCTGTGCCACAAAGGGAACCTGATTTTGAGGCGAATGAGTATTGTCGGCTACTGCATGGCCCTGTCGATCCTCATATGACTACTGCACGAACGCAATTGATGGAACCAAGTTCTCGGTCGGAGCTGGATTCTGGCCCATAGATCCATGGACTGAACAGATATCGCTACTATTCAGCGATACCGCTTTTAAACCTAACGCAATTTCTTTGCTAGCCGGTGATATTACGAGAGCGGATATTCTTTCTTTGAATCCCGCTTTGAGGCCGCATGAACGGGATGGTGGTGTGCTCAAGCGTAAGTTTGGAGAATTTATTTCCCCTTATGAGACCTGACTTTGCAAATATGAAGCGTCTGGTCAGGGAGACCCAGAAAAAATTTGTATACTTCGCGAACGGGAGAAGTTAAATAATGTACGCCTATTCTTTTGCGATGCAATCCTATAATACAGACTCTTGCAACAAGGGCACTCCAAAGCGATGCACAGCGCAAGGAAGGCGTTTAAAGTGGTGTCACACCGGAAATTAATTCAAGCCTGAAGCGTAAAAGAGAGAAATAGGAAATTAGTATTCTCGAAATAGAAACACCCCCTTCCGCGTTTAAACCTTTCTCGGAGGAAATTACAAGGGAGACGGAAGCCGCTGAAAGGGATAAAGCACGATTTAAAGCTTCAGAAGCTAAAGGAAAATCCACTCAATCTCTATTGTTTGCTATTACACAGGACGAAAGAATGGCTGCAGATGCTGATGATGAGGATGAGAGAATTGTTTACACTGAGATCGTCCATGATCACATGGCGGATATATCCAGAAGTCACTCCGCATATACCTATCGTCTGCTACGAGGACGAATCAAACCCTATTGATTAAGGTGTAGAGCGATTCGGTCTCTTTCAACTGCGTTTTCTCGTCTTCCTTGCCAATTCCTTTGGATATTTTGCTCTAAATGAAGATAATTCTGTAAGTGAAAAATAAGAGTACCCCCAACTCTGTTATCCTCAGCGACTTCTAAATTGGTACTTATGACGGATCACCAGAGTCCAGAATGAATTTGTGCAGTTTGCTTGTCACCATTATGATTAACGTATCCGTTGCAATACTGAAACGTAAAGGAGACCAGAATATGCCAACTCGTGACACCAAAATTCCAAATGCTTTTTCCAACGTGATTCGGCAAAAGGAAATATAGAAGTTAAAGGCGTCTGCAGATTGGGTAAGACCATATCCAGCGTAAGGTGTCGACAAATGATCGCTATTTACCTATGCATCGTCGGCAGAAATCTTCGCACATCTTGGAATTCCATTTTGTTCGAAAAGACTATGCAGTTGAGTCGCTTGAAAAGCTGTAGAATCATCCGTTGCTCTGGCATGCCGTTCCGAAACAAACAAAAACTTGTAGTCGGCTGCTGCAGCCGCCTGAACACACAAAGCATAGAATCATTTTCCATTATAATACGTGCGTTGATCTGGGGCTTCTCGAAGTTTCGGTTGAATTATCTCCACGGCAATACCATCAAGCACAGCTATGATGTCTTATAATGGGCTGCGCCGCAACGCTATGAATTCATTGGCTCGATGAACGCACTCCTCTTCTGATGTTGGGAAAGAGAGACCAGGCAACTTTTTGTCCAAAGCACCCAACGTTTTATGAAAGAGTGCATATGTTGACGATCGTGCCACCCTGTAAGGCCATCCAACATCTAAAATAGCTGGCACCAGCAAGTATGCGCAATGTGATACAGAGCATTATTTCTGTACTCTTCGTAGCTCCGGGGCAGTCCTCGCAAATTTTCTTGCGCTGTAAGGGTGGTCGCAGCAAACGTAATAAAGATTTGAAATGAGCAATTTAAACACGGTACAGTCTTTTAAATAGATCTTCTCCCACCTCGTCGATATGCGCATCCAATGAGAAAGACCTACGCTGCATTATCTATCTTCCATGCCGAAGATCTAAGCAGTTGACTGTCGCAGAGACGGTTGTCAACAAAAGAGAAGGTAGAGCAAGCTGTAGCGCACGTCTATGCTTGCTCTTAACCTTTAATAACTTTCGAATAGCATATGAACTTTGGCCAATGCGCATTATGATGTGGTTAATCTTATAGTAACCGGATGATTACCAAGGAAAGGAGGGAGTCGTTGACAGTTGTTTATGGGGGGTCCATCTGTATTTGTTTGTATCTTGTGGCAATGTGACTGCTGGTGGAGGAAAAATGCAAAGCTCATTTCCGACTTTAATAGACAGAAGCACGCTTTGGAAATGTTGAAATTATGAAAATTAACGACGTTTCCAATTTCCAATTTAGAACCGTCAACGATTCATAGATCGGCCCTGATACAAGGAGGTGTAGTCGTTCTCTATCTGTTAGATCTACAGAAATAGAAATTGGGACGTGGAAATATCAGAATAGGCGTACTGTGTTGGATTTTCGCGCACGAAATGCGCACCAAAGCAGTAGGCCTCTCTATCATATATTAAACAAATACTCAAATTATGTGCAAATCACAACATCACGGTAGTGCAATCGTATATTACCAAATGGTTTTGCAAACATAGAATTTTAAGTAATGGAACAGTATTTCAAAAAATAGTGCTCCACTCTATTATTTACTGCACACTAACGGCACAACCGTGCCATTACAAAAAGCATAGAATCAAAAAAAGAAACACCCCCATTTACAAAAGCGCACAGTATTTGAAAATTTTGCACGCCATTTCCAAATTAAAAGCACAGTTCTGATGACGAGCCCGAAATAGCGATGGACAGTACCACCAAAGCCCTTCAGTAGCAACATTTTCATGTGTATATATCCGTCTCCAGTCGCCACTTACAACGACCCCGCTTAATTCATCGCTCCCACCCTCTCTTCCACTCCAGTCTATCCCCCCACTGCTGCATACTCCTTCGCCCTTGCCAGCCCAGCTCTCTCTTCTTGCCAGTCCGGCCTCAGATACTGTTTCGCACTCCTCTGCTTCTCTGCTCTCGGCTGTTCCTTCAATCCCACCAGACGGTCCAACCATACACCTTTTCAAAGAACGAGTCTTATCTTTCAACCAGTATGAGCTCCTCTCAACCCACCACCACCGCCGTCAATGTGCCCTCCCCACCTGCGGCTGCCGATGCATTTCACTTGTTAGCCTCAGCTGCAGTGGCTAGGGAGCAGGAGATTCGGAAATACACCAATGTTAGACTGGACCACGACAGTGATGACGAAAAAGACAGATTGATTCCGGTGATCCCTTTTATGAGTCCGTTGGAAATAAATGTATTCACGAAATGTGCAACTTCAATGCGTCACATTTCAAGCAGCTTCGGAACTACTTTTCAAGCACATTACGAGAGGTGAACAATTTAGAGCTTGGGCGAAAAGGCGCCTACAATGGCATGGACTTGTTATTTATGACTCTAGTCGTATTGAAGTGCGGGACGCAGTAGGATATCACAGCTCGTGTTTTCAATTTGAAATGAATTACATTTAAGAAGGTGATTTCGAAGTAAATTGATGGTATATGGAAGTTCTCGTACGAAAGTTTAATAAAGGAAATGGGTGGCGTATACCCATGTGGTGAGTTACTAGAAAATCGCATCCGATTCAAGTATTTTCCTTGTACACGTTATGCGACTGACGTTACATTTCAGCAAGGTAACAGGCATTCGGGAAACAGGCAGGAGGGTAAGAAGTATTTCTCAGGCAAGCAAAAGCTCTGCGGCTATAAAGTGGAAGTCAGCGTTTTAAAAAATAGACAAGCTATAAACTGCAGCCGACAATACCCGGGAAGCGTGGCCTACTTGGAGATATTTCAGCGAAATATGCAGTTTCATAAAAGTTCTTTAAAAAAGAAACAGTCTGAAGTTGACATGGATGATGTCGGAGAAATTTCATGAGAGTATTCTCAGCATTGAGAATTTTTAATGGATAAGGGCGACCAAAGTGCTGGGGAGCTGATTCGAGCAATCATTCCGAAAATGAAACCTATGAATGGATTTTTACTCGCCGAAGACGTAGACAGGAACAGAAAAATTTCATCCGATCACATAATCGTGGAGAACTGCTTCGATCGGCTGTGCACTCTTTGGGGAGTAATGGGAGGGAAATGGAGGTGGAGGGAGGCCCGTTATGATGCAGTGTTCAAGCTTTGCGCTGCACTGACTAATTTTCACTGACTAATTTTCACGTAAGCTACCACTGCTTGCTGGCCGAGGATGCCCATATGTACAGTTCAGTGAGAAATAGTTTGTATTCAATCGGAACTGAGTCCCGCAATAAGCTGCGTGCGGCACAGACCGCCTACCGCGAGAAAAGAAGGCGCTTTTGTGAGTTCAATTTTAGGGCATCGTAATTCCAAGATAGACATCCGTTTGATTCTCAGTAGCAGAAGCATTTATTTCATTGAAGTGGGGCTGGGCGAGTTGCAGAATCATGTGAGGGATTATGTGTTGGTCATGTAAACGAAAGACCCCCGCCGAGACATGGCATGCGAGATAGGAGGGGAAGAGGACATTGGAACAGATAGAAAACCTTCCCCAGTGCGACAGTTGGGCCTTGATGACAGAGCATCGACGGGCAGAGCAAAACGAGACTTCGCAGTCACAGTCGTCGCCTTTCACAGAATGAAAGTGAGACCAATACATCCTCCTAACCGGCACTCACAGGCGCTCAGTTCCATACGGACCCTGCAGAGGTAAACCTGTGGTCATCTCCATGCTCTTAATAGCCTCGCCGGCGTTCCTAGTGTACGATTGCCTGTAGGCGACTTCGGGTTGAATGTAGTAGGAGCTGCTTCTGAATAAGATAAGAGCTTCCCATTATCGACAAAATATGTGCGTGAGTGGCTCGGTAGACATGGGATTTTGACCGGTGGATTGTTTGTTGTAAATACTGATGGAACAGGGCACAGTTCCAAAATCGCAAATTTTTTCGCCGTTTCCGAGCTTGTAGTAGTCTCACCCGCTCGCCTAGTGTACGCCTGCCCGTAAGCGACATAACGATTGAATGAGATAGGTGCGGCTTTCTGAGAAGATGGGAGCAGCTCGTGACTTATTTTTGAAGGGCTTGAGGAGTTCGGTAGACCCGAAACGTTGACCATGGGCCGTTTGGATTTGGGAACTGAAGGGGCAGCTGGGTTCGACCGCAATCCTTCATAGTCGGTGAATAGGAGGTCGCGTAGGGACCGATTCAACTGCCAAGCTGCAGTTTTCGCCGCCTCGACATGTAGCAGGGACAGAAATATAGTTTATGCCACGACGTGCCCAACTCCGTATCTCCACCACACTGTGCCGCCATGCATTCGGAAGAGCCGCTGCAGGTCTTGACACAAGGTGTTGAATGTGTATGCGCAAGTCTATGAAATTGGGACGGGGGGAACGAAGCTCCGTTTCTATCTCCTCATCCAAAGCAAAATTCACCATTCCCAGGTAGAACAACGAGAGCCCAAGTGGCTTGAGGTTTTGCGGCACCTCCGACCAGAGCTCGAGCTCTTCTGCAAAGGGCTTCGTTCGGTGTGCAGAGCAATCGGGTCACTGTGCCAGTCGTCGTAGGCATCAAGATCACCGTACCACTCGTAGTTTTCACCGTCGCCGTACTCTCCAAGCTCCGACACCCTTGAGTAAGGGCCAGTTTGCTTGGGCGTCGGAACACCGGGGAGGTGCGGGGTGTAGAGTACCGAGCTGCGCAGGCTCATGAAGGGGCCGATTCAATGATATTGGCGGCGATGGCGGCTTGAAGAGTATGATGAACAGCTGACAAACCCTGACCATTCATCCGTATTGGGAGGAAATCCTGGACCCACGCTTGGTCAGTGAGTGGAACTCCGTTCAGGGACTCGTAGGAGCTCCGTTGAAGTTTATCGAATTGAAAGACAGCGCTCGAGGAGCGCGGGGGTCAGCCAGACGGAAAACGTGTGCCACGAGGCAAGCTGAGGCGCAAAGGCGATGCATGTGGGGACGTTCACGCGGGTCGGACACGCCAAGCAAAGGGTGGAGGGTGTTCTGAAAAGCCTCGATTTTGGCTTCCAGGAATGAATTGGCGGAGTGCAAGTCCTTGAGAGGGACACCTAATAGTTCGAAGCCTTCATTCGTGCATTCTTCCAGGGGAAGTCATGGTAGATGGCTATGCGGGAGAGGTTGGGGGTATAAAGCTAGAAGATTTGGGGTTTGCTTAGTGTGAGAAAAAGGACCACGACAGGGCCTTGGCACTGGATCAACCTGAACGCAGTGGGGAGATCGTTCAGCGTCCCAATCAGCATGCCATAATCGGCGAGCCATTGGTTAAGTAGAATGTTAGTGTAGTCCGGAAGTTTTGAAGTTTGGAGCGGAGGTCGGAGACAACAGGGGCGTCGAAAGAATTCGGGATAGTATACAGTCTTTGCTTTTTATTTGAAAAAAATCAGTCTCTTTGTTTTAATGGATCGAAGTGACTTTTTTGGATATTTATCACTCATTTCAAGAAAGGTGTGATTTCTGGTCTGGTTTTGCGTCATTTTCTTATCATAGTTTCAATTGAAAAAAGTAGCTTAACTGCTCAGTTTGCTTTCATTTTGTTTTCGGACCTAGTAGGCTCGATTTCTGCCGGTTTTGACTATAATTTGTATAAAAAGTAGTCGTATGATGAGTGAAGTAGACCAAAAAAAAGTCAAGCAGCAAGATCATTGCACCGTAAAGGGTTATGGGATCAGTCTAACAGCTTCTGTGCACTTCTTTGTCATTAACCCTACAGTCACGTTACTGTGTTCTCTCATAGAGAATACTTGCTATTTACTTTTCAAGGTGCTTATTTCGAGGGTGACTAAAGTACCATTAAGGAAGATATGAAAGTTCACAAATTCTATGGTTGCATTGGGGAAGACTTTCAGCGTTGGATCGCCCGTACAGAAGCAGCACTGGTAGCAAAGGATATTCTTTCTGTCGTCGATTCGGACGTTCCCAAGGGAAAGGATGATCAGAAATCCACATTGACTGCGGATGTGACGAGAAAAGTGGCTTTTGCTCGAGCTATCATTATTCCGGGGCTTGCTGACCGCCCCTCTTCGGCTATGTTTACCGGTGAAGCAGAATGATTTCCAGATGTGAAGCAAACTGAGGGATAGGTACTCTGTATCCAGCACAGCCACACAGATGCAGCTTCAGTCCAGAATTGGCAGGATGTCATACCGCCACGATCCCATGCAATATTAACAGTAATGGAGCTGTTTGTGGGACAGTCCATTCCTGGCGTTCATTCGACGATTTTGGAATTGGCCCGGAATGGGGGACAAGTCTACTATATTTTCAGAAATTAGTACTCAACTAATTAGGCAATTTGTACAGTTCATATACTGCGATTTTATGCACATATGCAGTACTGTACGTGTCATTCGTAATTCCAACCGAAGCCATACAGTACCACCTCCTAACCTCTGCCGTCCGCAGAAATCACAGCTCCCTCAACCAGTCCCTCCTCCCCGACCACCTCGTACTCGAACCCCTGCTCGCTCTGCTTCAAACGGTGGGGCCCCGCAAGGCGTCCAGTCAACAATCACCACTACCATTCAAGAGCAACGCCTCCAAGCATACCTAACCTCTCCCCCGCAACATGAAACTGCAGCCCAACGCCTACTGAGGAATCTTAGCTGCCGAAGCCGCTCTGCCAACTCCATTTTCCTCACGCTCCCGGACTCACGCAGCTCCAGTCGAAATTCCCCCGAGATCTGGACGTACATGGTCCTACCGCGCCTCAGCAACCCGGTTTTCAGTGGCGTCGACCGATGCCCTCGATTTTTGCTCTCCCACGCTCGCTCCCCGCCCCTCTTTGACCCGCTTGGCAGACATACAACTCACTACCCACCTATGGAAGGAATTCTTCGAAGGCACAAACACCTACGGAACAAGCTGTTCTCCCTGCTTCGGCAACCATAGGCAATGCTTAATCCCACCCTCGAGTACACCTTCCCCGCGGAAAACCACCTCCCGCCCCAAGATCGTCGCAAGATTGACATCTTAATCAACAACTACGAATTCTCTCCTCGTCTCTGCGCAATAGATGTCTTTATCGCAAGTACGTACACAGCTGCCGCCATACCCGTACACCCGCAAGACCTCAGGCGGAGCCACTTCCCCTGTGGAGACCAAGAAGAGGGCACGCTACGCCGACCTTTGCGCAACAAAAAACGCTGACTTCTTCCCCCTCGGGTCTGACACACACAGGGCACTGGGCTCCTCTGCTCCACATGCGCTAGGGAAGGTCGCCGCCTTCCTCTCTACAAGGTGCGGCACTACCGCTGCCTTCGAATACGACCGCTTGGTCACTACCCTCTCCTCCCTCGTTCTCCAGCTGGCGGCCCATGCCGTATCTCACCGTGTTTTGTCCCTCACATCACCTGATGCCTGAGTGACCCTGCTCGGTTTAGTTAATATTTAATAAAAGCGTTTGTTTGTTCAAATAGAACACAGTAATGTATACAATTGTGAGTTGTGAAATGTGTTATTCTGAGGAGTGATGAAATACGGATCTGGATGGTTATGTAAATAAATAATGACTATTTTATAAAGTTTAGGCTAACCAAGGAAAGCATTACTAAGGAAAGGGAATAATGCAAATGGCAAAGATTTATTGATATACTATAAAAGATTTGCAAGTCTTTTCTTCGCAGCTTTCTTTTGCTCTAAACGGTTTCTAATTATCCACCTGCGTTCTTTTAGAGTTCTGGGTTGGACGAACTGTTCTCCGTAGCACTCGACGCCGTCTTGAGCCTTCGACCTTGCAATTGCATCCATCCAGGCCCTTCTTCGAGCTTGCTGCGCACCTTCTTGGGCTCTTCTTAACTCCCCATTCAGGTCCTTCTCTACCTGTTCTTCACGCCTCTTTGCTTCGAGAGACTTCAGCAGTGCAATGACATCTAAACTTGATACCTCAATACCCATTGTAGTGTCAACAAATCCAGCCTTCACTTTAGGACCAAGAGGGCCTCCCCGCATCATTTGAGCAGTATTCATCCTTGTCGTCTGAAAAACTTCGCTGACAGGTATCATTTCCTGACAGCGAGTTGACTTTCGAACGAGTAACCCTGCAACAGAATTCAAGTTGAGAGGCCAAAAGCCAGCCTTTTTAAACCCGTCCATGACATTTTTTTGCGTAGCAGCCTTCTTAAATCCTACTTGAATTGAATTCCAAACATATCTTTCATGCAATTTTGCCAACCCTGTTGACAACTGACATCCATATGTTAACGAAAATTTCATGACGGCTTCATTCGCATAATGCCTGAAAGGCCCAAAAACTGATACATCCAAAGGTTGCAAGCGGTCGCTTGTATGTGCTGGCAACGCAATTGTCGCAATTCGTGCCCTTCTCATCTCCTCAATTGCACTTGACAGCAAATGGGAGCGGCATGCGTCAAAAAATAAAACAATCTATTCTTCAACAGGATGTAAAGCTCGAACGGATTCGATGAAGCGCGACACCCATTTACGGAACACATATCCATCGAAACTGCCAGCATCACGTCTCAGAAATGCAACCCAGCTTTCAGGCATCAAATTCGACATCCTCTAAGTACGTATTCCATCACTTAGTCTCGGTTCTTGAATACCCTTGAAAACTACGGCAGAGGCCACGCATTCGCCAGTACCACTTACAGACAACAGAACAGATATGCGGTTCCCGTACTGAAAACTAACCCTGGGCCGAGACGCTTTAACTCCAAAAGATGTGACTACACGCTTCCCCTTCTTTGCAAATAAATCCCGCCCAGGAGAAAAGCCTGATTCATCCAGATTGTAGACTTGACGAGGGGCCTTGATGTTGTAAGTCCTGTAAACCAACTCCACTCGTGCAAAAAAGTTAGTTAATGTTTCAGCATTAAAACATTGAATAAGGAGCTGATCCACAGGACGACCAACGTAGGAGCTAAGCTTGTCAGAATTGCCTTTCAGAAAGCTACGAATCCAGAAAAGAGAGAATTTAGCCTCAATTAGGCCTCCAAATGCTTTCCCATTCCTTGCTAATTAATCACAGTACTGACCTGCAATGTTTCACAAGTCTTCATTTGCCAAAAAGGGCCCTTTTGTCAGTCTAAGTGAAACTCAACCAACAATTTCTTTCTCTCGTTCCAACGAGAAAACTGTGGCACCGTTCGGCCTTTCCGAGGTGATAAAGAAAGAACCATTCTTGTTTTGGCTTATCTGTGGTTCTGCCCGTTTGCTCCAGCGCTGCAAACTTGATTTGGAAATCTTGAAGAGTCCATTGCCTGTGGTGACACAGACGCTCCAACAAGAATCACCCGCCCAGATTCTTTCCAGTGCTTCGAACAAGGCACTGATGGCATTCAGCGCCATCTCCTTCGTCGCAAAAAAGGAATGTGTCATTACTGTGTTCAGAGGTGTATCTGAATTTGAAGTTGAAGGGATCAAATAACAAGCCACCAATAGATGGTGTCGTGTCTATTAGGGATCAAAGATTATTTTAACCAGTGGATACAGTTGGGTGACTGCTTGATGTTTTTGATTAGAATATTCATTTATTGCAAATTTTTTATAAGGCTATTTTTATAATTCTATTACCAGTTTCCCGGGGAAAATGTTAGAAAGCGCAAATTGGGCCACTTGGGCCCTATTTATCCCATTGAAACCCATTTATCCAGTTGTCATGACAATGACTCCATTGTAAATATTATCGCCAGGTTTGGTGTTCTATGCATGGTTTGTTCCAGAACTACGCCCTTCCAAAGATAGGTGACTTGCAAGGACGAGAAAACATTTTGCGAAATTGTTCAAAATTTGTTTTGAGTTTTAGGTTTTTTTACCGGGAATGTTTTTTTACTGTCACACAAACAGCTCTCACACTGCTATGTGGACGCCTACAACAAAAGTTTCAATAGGCTTGCTTCAAATGGTACAGCTGCTTCAGAGAATCTTCAAGTTGCTACATTTTTGGCGTCATTTGAGGATAAACAGAAGTCTCCACCCGGGTTTGTTATTGCTTCATTACAGACGAGCAAAGGTAAACTTCAGTGGGAGACTGTCAATGCTGTTTTATTGCAGGAACACGATGATCAGCAGTCAAGAAAGAACTCTTCAGTCGCATCCAAATATGGGAACAGTGGTCACTCCCAGGCATTGTCTGCAAGCGGTAGGCGACCAAATCGCAATCAGAGACCGAATTAGCACTCAAAAGCAGAGACTCTTTGTTGCTTCAGGTGCAATCATATTGGACACATTGCAAATAACTGCTACCTGAACAGAAAGAGGGATGGAGACAGAAATGAAAGGGCAAGCTCTCGCGAGGATAGCTCAGATTCGTGGGCTGCACAGTTGCTCCTAGCACATGGACCAAAGTCGGACGACA
This sequence comes from Kappaphycus alvarezii, assembly GCA_002205965.3. Classification (NCBI taxonomy): domain Eukaryota; phylum Rhodophyta; class Florideophyceae; order Gigartinales; family Solieriaceae; genus Kappaphycus; species Kappaphycus alvarezii. The sequence goes on from NADL03000599.1 coordinate 124,333, forward strand.
ACTGCAATAGTTTTGAGGGAGTTCATTCCGCACGGCGGTGTAAAGCTGAAAAGTCAGAGTGAGCAGCTACATTGGGAAACATTGATACAGATAAGGACTCCTTAGTACTTGATTCAGGGGCATCTGATCATATGGTGTGTAGTAAGGAGTGGCTACAGGCGGTTCAAGAAATCGTACCACGTGGCATCGTCCTAGGAGACGGAAAGATATTTTATGCGACACAATCAGGCACCCTTCTACTGCGAATTGCAGTAGGACGTCGTGAAGAGATGTTCGATCGAACAATTGTGTTACGCATAGTCTTGTTTTTCCCCGAGCTTCAAACATCGCTTATAATGTGTTCGATGCTTTGCGGTCAGGTCCATGATACCAGCTTTAGAGGGGCTAAATTTAGGTGTATCCTGAATGAGACGACGATGTTTCAGGACAAACTAGTCCATGGTGTCTGCAGAATTGAAGAGATTCCAGTGGCACCTGAAATTGTTTGTGCTACTGCGGGAAGAGATGACTGCAGTTCGGATTCAGAATCAGCACTGCAACTATAGCATCAGCGAGTCGGCCATGCAAATATAACGAGCATCAAAAGATTGTTAAGTTCTGGCGCTGTCACTGTCAAACACGAACCGAAGTTTCGTTCAACAAACTGGTGCGACAGCTGTCTCAAATTGAAACAGGTTCGGCAAACCCCACGTACACATCATCAACCATTCGCAGAGTAAGGGTGAGGTAATTCAATCAGAAACATGTGGCCCTATTTTTGTAAAATCGTTTCCAGGTTGCCAGTGCTTTATTTTATCTGTCGATGAATACTCAGGCCTGATTCGCATCCAACCGATCCAACGGAAAAAAGACGCCCTGGGCCAGTTTAGACTATATATAGCTTGGCTAAAGAGGCAATTTGACTGCAAAATCAAACGGTTGCATAGAGATAATGGAGGGTAATATATCGCTTTCAGGGAGCATGGAATTGAGCACACCACCGCGCCGACTTACAGTAAAACCGTGCCAATGTCGTGCCAATCGCACTATCGATGAATTTTCAAGAACAATTCTTCCGCATGCGGGTCTTGCGAAGGTATTTTGGGCAGAGGCGGTTTTCCATGCTGCAAAAATCAAGAATAACTTCTTCTGCCCTCGTAACTCCTCACGTACCTCCCTGGAGATTTTGACTGGCAAGAAGCAGGACATATCGTTTTTCAGGGTGTTCGGATCACTAGGATGGTACCATGTACGCAAGTAACTACGCGGAAAACTCGACCAAAAATCACAACTTGGTGTTATTATCTTCTGTTTACACAGCCTTCAGTACAAATTATGTATTACGAGCCGGCGTGAGGCTTTCATCACTCGGGATATCACAGTGATCGAGAATAGGTTCCCTCCACGCCAAAAAAACATTCAACAATTTGAGTCACCTGAGAGTCATATAGAAGAAGAGTATTTGATTAATGACGAAACTGACGATGTGCACCGGCGAACTACCGAGGATATCGATGTAGAAACCAGCCCTGGTCTTCTAAAAAGTGCCACAGAGAGTGGCAGTGATCTTACACAGCTAAGTCCCGAGATTTTGAAATCTGGAATAGATACTCTAGAGCATGTACCCTTGTCTGCACAGGAATGGAACGATCATGTTTCGTGTAATGGTGCAAAATGCCTAGCTACTGTATCGCATGTTCCTCCAGACCCTCTGACAGTCAAAGAGGCAGTTGCCCAAAGTGATGGACAACAATGGCAAACAGCAATAGATTCCGATATCAACTCCCTCTACCAACATGGAACGTGGGACAATGTCAAGAAAACACCAATTGCGCATCCGTCATCGACAAGATTAATCTCTACTCGCAAACTGGATGAAATTGGGAACGTAGTGAGGCAAAAATCACGGCCCGTTGTGGGAGGATTTCTACAAGGAGAGGTTAGCGGTACAATTTCCACGGTTTTATACTTCACTGCTGTGCAGTTCTTTCTCACCGCCACAATCCAGAGGGGACACATCGTTAACCAACTAGATGTGAAAACGGCGTTTACACATGGTAAAGTTGATGAAGAAATCAACGTCACCGAGCCAGAGGGGGTAAAGTTTCATGAAAAAAATGAAGTCGTGAAACTGCGACGTGGCCTGTATGGCTTGAAACAAGCACCTTGTTTATGGAATACCAAATGGACTACTGTCATGAGAGCTCTAGGATTAAGATGTTTCATTCTGATGAATGTTGTTTTCGTCGCTGTAATTTATAGATACTGCAGTATGTTGATGACATTTTAGTCATATCAAAGAATCTAGATGAAGTCTTCAGTATCAAATGGGAATTACAGGGGCATCTTGACATCAAATATTTGGGAGAGCTGCTCTCTTTTTTTGTACTTTTATTCTCCCTTGACTCTAACGGTGCATGGCTTACACAACAACTCTATATTGAACAAGTGTTATAGACATTTTGAATAAAAGGATGCCGACCGGTGTCTATCCCAGTATTTGAAGGTGCTAATCGAGATTTTGCGGAGGAAAAGACAGTGTGAGCCAACCGACGGCGGGAAGTTTCAGGAACTGCTTGAATGCCTAATGTTTATCGCAACGCGTACCCGGCCTGAAATCAGCTTTGTTGTTTCGCTTGTTTGCCGCTACACATCTCATCCTTCCCAATACCATTGGATGGCACTTAACGCATTCTTCGTTATTTACGTGGAACTACTGACTTAGCTTTGCGTATTGATGGGAATGAAGAGAATTACATTTTAGGGTTCAGCGATGCCGAATGCCGCCGGGATCTGAACGACCGCAAACCAACTACTAGGGCCGTAGTAGTACTTTTTGGGACAGCTGTAGCTTAGAAAACGCAAAAGCAAAGCGTCATAGCTTCATCCTCTACGGAAGCAGAGTACATAGCGCTGTCTGGGAAGATGAAGCTGGCTATTTGGCTTCGGGGAATGATTAACGAGTTCGACTTCGGAATGGATGAGTCACTATCTTTGAGGATAATCAGGGATCTGTAAGCTGGAGTGAGTCAGACGTACGTAATGCGAGGCGTGTATCAAATCGCAAGAATTTTGTGAAAGAGCAAGTGGAAAGTGGAACAGCGAAAGTCCAGTAATTTCCTACAACCGAAATGACAGCAGATATACTTAACAAACAGCTCAACCGCCAACTCTTCATGAAACATGACAATCGCCTTGGCGTCCGCCAGATGAAAGATTAGTGTCTCAAATTGGCTTCTATTTTGCTCTCGGAAAGCAAGAAGGGGAGTTGAAGAGAGTGCTTCCGTCGTGAGTCATAAATGTTGTATTGCTCGAGAAATGTTTCGGTCGTTCATTCATTGTTTATTCTTCAAATTGATTGCGTTTCCTACAATAAATTATTTATTTATTTGCATTAGGAAAGGAATCTTAGTTGTTCTCGACCTTTTAGATCTACAGCAGTAGAAATTGGGACGTGTAAATATCAGGATAGGCGTACTGTGTTGGATTTTCGCGCAGTAGGCTCGATTTCCGCCGGTTGGTACTAGAAGCAGTATAAGACGTAGTCGCATGATGAGTGAAGACACAAAAAAAATCAAGCGACAAGATCATCGTACAGTAAAGATAGAATCGTACATTACTCGTGCAGTGTGTACTGTAGTGCACCTATACAGTACAGAGTACTGTACATACAGCACTGCAGTGGAAGAGGTTTACAGATGAAGATGATGGCCGACGCTTTGAGCGTTGTGCAACCTTAGTTCTGTAGTAGTCTCTAACTATAAAGCTAACTGCTGGAAACAACATTTCCTCTTGCTCTTTTTGAACTTTTCGCATATTCAAACTCGAGGGCGCACGACATCGACAGTAGCAAGACTTTGCGGTGCTCCCGAACGCAAGCGCACAATGACTGCGCTCACGGTTGCTTGTGTGCTTCACTGACCATGGGTGCAGTCATTAATGGAATCCAGTCAAGGTCGCAATAAGGATAGTCTTGACGCATGAATACAGATTCATGAAGATTTGTGCACTTTTTTTTTCCAAAATGGCGGCGAGTTTCTTGTTGTCCTTCTGCTTGTTCAGTACCTCTGCTTGGCTAATGTAATCTATGATAAGGCATAATGAATTGACAGCTCCAAGTTTGATCTTTTCTCGCTCTCGGTAACAAATTCGGGAATGTAAATTGGAGTTTCCTTTCGTAGGTTTTTTAATACATCAAAATTAATGAGGGCGACGACAGAGGCCTTTTTCTAGAGAAGTTGGAATGCCATGTGACGAAAATCTTTCAAGAAACGAGGAGCGATATCGAAAGCCGTAAGTTCGGATTCCTCCATGCTGTGCGCTCTTCATGTGGTTCGAGAACTGTTCCAGTGAACAAGGTTGATGTTTTCAATATTAATGTAAATAGAAATTAAGTAGCCGACTTGCTCACCAAAATTTTGTTAGAATACGTCTAAGTAAACTCGGATCTGGATCGTCGCATCGTATCGAATGACTTAGGACTGAATGAATTCTACCTTGTACCTCTCGTACAGGTCGCTTGTGGGGTCTAAGTTATAAGTTCCGATATTTCCTCTTGGAAACTTTCGATGGCGTCGCTTCTAGTAAAGTACAATGTAAATAAATCACTAACTCTAAGACTTCGAACGTACGCAACTGTGCGGTTCTTTAGAGAAGCTGAGTTGAACCTCCATATAAAGTTTTGGTGTTCCAAGACTTCCGTTCTTTTGGTTACAGAAACGCCTGAGTTACCGATGTGGAGGGCGTGTGGGCACTTGAGGCGGCGCGTCGGCTTCAAATAATAGTCTTTTCAAGCGTATTTATAATGGTCGAGGTACTTTTTCTAACATTCACCTAGAGACCCCAACTTTTTTTGCTTCCATTACTGAGTCTTTGAGATATTTCATGGGAGATTTTGCCATCAGACAGGTAACATGAGCCTTTGGAAATAACTTTAGATTTTACATGTTCAAATGGAACACCTGTTGATTTTAGGCTCCCTAGAGAAACAATTGGAGTCGATGCATCTAAAGCGGCTAAGTTGTGTGCTTTTTAATATATACAGTACGGTTCAGTTTTGAAAAAATGTACAGACTCAAGAGAAAATTCTCTGATCCTTTTAGTCGCAAAGAGGCACAGGAACCTGCGTAGCAAGTGTATCCGTAGGCGGGCAGTCTTCTGAAATGAAATCCCTGAGTTCTACGCCGTTTAGGGTTTTAGCTGCCTCATAGGCGTGAACGGGCTCTATAAATCCGATTTGTATGTCATTACAGTGGCTAATGCCTTATCAACACATTACTATGCCCTTTATCAAAGATGGTCAGTTTGGATTTCTCCTTTTTGTATTTTCTGTCGTTTGTTTTCCCTTTTTTGTATTTTTTGTATTTTCTTTGTTTTTGAGAGCAGTTTGTCTGCGTTTTAGAACAATTCTTCCTTCTGTTTTCATTTTTCAAGGGGACATTTTCTGAAGCACACTGTACTGTTCTGCGGTGTTTTTTCGTTGTTTGTTTTTAATTGTTTTGACATCGCAATTGAAATTTGCTGTACTAGATCCAGCTGTTCGAGTACTCTTTCCAATTTGGCTATAAGGTAGATCATTTCCACAGGTTATGACAGCACGATGACGCTGTAAGTTGAGGTGTCTCTTAAATTATAACGAGCAAGTCTTACAGATAGACTATTTCTTTTTGTTCTTACATCAACTGATGTGCCTGCGGCTAATAAGATAGTAGAAAGCCGTTTTTTGGCTATTGCAAGTCACTTTGCGCAGCTTGCAATAGTGCTTGCCCTGAGGATCCCATTTTGTAGTCCCCTTGGAAACCCCGGTCGATCCGCGAGACGACGGTCCTGCTCACGACGATGACGGATATGTGGGCGCGATTGATTCTCTGTCAATGCTCTTCCTGACATTTCATGTGTCATAAATTACACATTGAGCATACTAAGCAGCTCTTGAATGAATAACGGGGCAGAATTGACTGTGGATATTTTTCGGGATCCACTTGGCATTCCAGACCTTCGCAATCGTCCTCCACTACAATCCGATTCTCGTTTCGAATAATTTCGGAATCTGATTGTTCGAAGATTCCACACAGGTCGAAAATCTTCTGGAAGAGCGGGAATTGTTGCCTCGAATTAGCACTTAGGGGTAATAAGAGAAATACTGTCTGCAATATGATTGGCAACTGAAGAGAAACTTGGCAGTAGGAGTATTGGAAGAAATGATGGTTAGTCTGGGGCTGTCTTTTTTAATTTTATGGCGGTTGACAGCACGATTTAACCTCTTCAGTGCATTTCTTGACCTACGTAAGTCAAATACTCTCGCTAATCTGTATCTAGGCGCGACGAGTGCCGGGAATGGTGTGATATAGGGCACTAGAGAAGTTTTAATTCGACGTTAATGCAATAAAGAGTGTTCAAATAATAGAATTGTAAATCGTAATGATATAATTTTCTGGTTAAAGCGCAGCTTTAAACACTGCTAGAAATTGTTAAAGATCCGGTTGGTCGCGCTGGATAGTGCGAAAACTTACTTTTTAAAAAACCTTAAACAGCAAATAAATCCTTATTGTTGAGAATTCCATAGTCAGAAATGTATAGCGGCGCTCGCGGGCGACTGTAAAGATTTTTGATTCGGTAGGTTGGTTTCTGTGCCGATAAAATTGTTTAGTGTGTCTTTCCATTACCAGCTCGGGCGCAATCGCCCCACTACATATACACAACTCCGTAAATGTACTTTAGCACTAGAATGTGCGATAAATTAGGCCTACTCCAATAAATATCTAGCTCTAGTATCCATAAATATTTAAAGCATTAAATATCTATAGATTATATGGCCTAGGGAGACAGAAAAAACATAAATTGAAATTGAAATATCTACTACAACGGTAATGTAGAACTACAGTCTAATAATAGGATGAAGAGAGAGGACTAAGAAAAGCTGTAGCGTATAGGCAAAGATATTTTCCTATAAATGAACTGGAACCACTTTAGTGCTACTGCAGGGACAATTCTTTCCCAGAACTAGAAGCCCACTGCCTCAGGCATTTCTTCCTCTGAGAGGCCCTTAAGAATTTCAAAGGCTTTCTGTTGGTCTAGATTCTTCATCGGGTCCATCTTCGTTCTTTTCTGCTGAAATTCTCTCAATAACCGTATTTCTTTGCAAGAGCTCTTCAAATTCTTCCTCCGAAACTTTTATTTCTCATCAATATTATTTTTGCTATTCGAAATTTTAGCAACAGTCATTAATTTCGATAGTGAATCGAGACGCCGCTCACTTTCGAAGATGTAAGGTTTCATCAATTCCATAGCCTTGCATTCAGGAGAGAACGAATCAAATTTGTCTTCACTATTTCGTTCTCACGAGGTACTGCGGTACTTTTTTTGATAATTCACTGCCACTTTGTCACTTTTAATCATGCTATATCTCTCAGAAAACTATTCAGCTAATCTAACTGAGGATTGGAAAGAGAAGGAGGCCGCCCGTTTATGCCAGAAAAATATCTTCTTAATATCGGTATCATCTTTTTCATTGATTTTGCCCATTTCATTCTGCTCCCGAAAATTTTTCACACACTGAAACAGTTTTTTCAAGCAAAAATAAGAGGTTATGTTTACTTTTTTAATGCTTTCATGGGCTTAAATTGCAGAACAAATATAAAAGATTATGTTTTCACAACTAAAGCACCTTTTCTGAATCTCGTAACTAACATATCTCTTTTTAAATTCCCAATTCGTTCATTTATTTTATTGCTGCAGAAAATGAGGGGTGTTAGACCCATTTAAAACTCCGAGACTTGAGTGCTTCTGATATTCCAAAATCCAATGTAGATCCTTCTCTTATTTTTTATTTTCGAAAACCAAAATTTACGTTAATTTCCTCTATAGCAGTAATGGAACTCTTTCATCTACACTCTTTTCTAATCATGCCAAATTTGGCCCTATGAAAATGTCATTTTTAACGTTTTTATAACCGCTGCTTCTTTTGGAAACCAATTTGACTAAGTGAAATTTGCAATTTTATAATTCGGTGGAGACCTTAAAACCTTCTGCTGAATCCCATCTATTACTGTTTCTTTTCAATCACCAATGTGTGCTCTTTACTGATTTGAATCATTCTTTTTGCAAGGGTTTGATCCAAAAAATCTCTCACTGTTTTTCAATACTGCACTAAGCTTTTCTCTCGTCGAAGTTCCAAATTTGAATAGGACTAAAAACCCCGAGTTGCTCCTTTCCAATTCTTTAAGAGCTGTGAGAAAAGATAGTACTCGCATTCCATTTTCTACTGATAGCTTTGTGAAGGAGACACTCTTTGGTATGATATCGGAGGAACATAATGTCACTTTTTTGCAATAAAACTGCGACCATGATCCTTACTAGGGACTCTTTTCTTCTATCATTTTCTGCCATTCACTACCATTATGGTCAGTACACGTCGAAAACTGTGCATTTTGTGACAAAGCTACGATAAGCGGCATGAATTAAACGACTTTCACTATTTTGGTTTCCTTCGCATTCAAATTTGGCTTAAGTAACCCCTGCAAGACTTCTGAAAGTAGTGTTTGACTTTTGGCCGCATCCTGCGTGCTATAGCATGTTTCAGCGTAATTATTCTAGCGGGAAAAAAGCTCTCACATGCTCTATCTCTGCAAGTGCCTATTTCTATTCCCTTAGGAAGAAGAAAATTCTCGCGTCGGTCGATTTATTCCAGTTCCCCTGCTTCTTCTGGTTTACAATGGCATCTGACGAATTACGGGCATCATCGTTATCGAAATAGTATCTCTAGGTGAATAACAGTCTTGTAACATGAGCTCATGTGAAAAATATGCCTTTGGGGCTTTATTTCCATAGAAAAATCTCCAATTCTTAACATTACCGCACTGCATCGGTCTCAAAATTGTTGGAGGGATTTTCTCCATTTTTGCTGTGTCCCCAGAAATAGCAACTTTGGAAGGTACGTAGTTGTAATTTTTCCGTTAATTGGATTTTATACTAAGACAACCACTGGGATCCAGTATATTTTGGCTTTACAGAGCTGGGGATATAAATTGTAGTACTTTTTACTAGGTAAAATTCCCCAACATTAGCTTCAAAAACATTCGAGGACATATTAATTTAATTAAACTGTAAATTATCTGAACTTCGAATTTGTTTTATGAGAATAAAGTTTCATGGTATTTCAGTTTGTATTGTTCAATTAATTTTATACATGAGAGAATGAAATTTTCCTCTTTCAATTATTTGGTGCCAGGTGGAAAATATCTGTTGTTTTAATGCTTTAAAATATGATCGGCTGTATTCTATACTACACGTAGTAATAGCTGACTTACAGAGGATGAATGTGATTACTCAGTTCAAATATTGTTCTTTTATTATTCTTTAAAATACTTTCCCGAGCCTGTCTAGGAGGCAGGCTGCGTATGACATGAAACCTGTAGCGGCCTTCGTGCTGTGGTCAAAATTGTTGTCAAAAAAATGCGAAGGTTTATTTGCAAACATAAAGAACAGCTTCTAGACACAGCTTATTTTGGCGTTGACCTGGATCAAGGATACTTTAGATAATAATAACACGAGCAGAAAACAGCTTGGTAACGCTCAAGTAAATTACCATCACTGGAAGATCTATCAAGGTAATATTTGTATTCTCAATTACTACGTATAAATTTAAAGCTTTAAATGCCTTGAGAAAGTTTGGAATAGGTTAAATCTTGTAAATCTTTCAAATTAAGGTCCAAGACGCATCTGGGATACTCACTGCATGCTAAATCCTCGCTTCAATTATAGTTCTCTTCAAAGCGATTATCACAAGGAATATTAGACTCCAACTGGATACAGGCACCTTCTTTCGCCAGCTGCTGCCATAGAATGGCCTCCTGACCAATTTTTCTATGGTGACACAGCTCAATCGCAGAAAAATGCCAACCTGTTCGACCTCGTTACCTTAAATAATACGGGCACCGTAGATACTGTATTTGTGAAAGATATGGTCATTAAACGTGAAAACAATCCAAATTATTTCTAATCTGGGCTCAATATATCAATATGTAGCCTTTAAATTGAATTAATTAAGACCAATATCCGAGAAAAGTAAAATATCAAAAATAGACTTATTAATAGACTTTTAGGCCCATTCCAAGTCATTTATTCTTCAATAAGCTGACTACTGGAATAATTTACCTTCGAATAGCGGCCAAATCATCATCATCCTCTGTAATTTCAATGAAATTATCCCTTTTCCTCGTTCTGCTAAAAATTATTCAATAGAATCATCACGTAGCGCCATTAACTTCCATTCAAATTTTTTCTTTTAGCAGGTTCTGTTCTTAGACCAAATTAATTTTTATTGAAAATGATAGTTTCCCACTCACATGTTTGCCTCGCAGATGTAGGCTTTCTAATCCGCAAAAAATTTCAGAGACTTCACTTTCAGTAGTAACGTCCTTTGATTGTTTCATAAGAAAGATTTAATTAGCTGTATAATGCATAGTTAACTACAAACATTCCATTTTTCTCAAATATACTGTAAATTTTTTTCAGAAACCTCCCCACTCTGCGATTTTTGAGTTTTGAAACCATCCGAGAAATTAAATACAAGACTGCTGATATGAAAAATTGGCGCACATGGGAATATTGATAAACAAGTGACCTGATCTTCATCCATTTTAGGACATTTATTGTCAAATTGTTCGCCTTATAGTTTTATCTCACCATCAACGCAGTATGTATCTCTTGAAAGGTAATTAATCTCCGAAATAACTTCTTTGAAAGCTTCTACCTTCGAAACATCAGGCACTGTGTCAATCGAAACTGATTGTTTTAAACTTTTTTGGAACCAAAGCAGTCGGAGAGGCGTTTATGAAGAGAGGGCTCGGTACGCATGATCGATCAAGAATATGGAAAACTCATCATTCCCCATTTAGAAACCAAAAAAATAACTTATTTTGAAGGTTCGCGTTTCAGAAATCAACCGCTTTCTACTACCAAATGTTTTTTCTGTTGCCTATTAAATTTAGAGTAAATAAATCTACACATGGGGTGCCTCTCGTGCAGATACTCCAGAAAAAGGATAAAATCTATTGAATATACAATGATAAAAGCCTATAAATGTGCTATGTGACTGATAGGAACAAGAAATGAGGAGCAGTTGGAATGAAGGCTCTTTCAGATCCAGTGGTGCAATAAATGTAAAAAAAAGATCTCTTTGCTTCATTCCCATCCTGTGCATTAGTTTTTCGCCCATCGGTTCCTAGAGTAACGAAATTTCTCGCCTTTGAGAGAAGAATGAAGAGTAAAAGCTGGAAATATATGCGAGATCTGTCTTGCATTCGCGTAAGACACAAGCCAAAAAATAGCCGAACATGAATGACTCGTACAGTTCAGCAAAGCGAAGGAAGACGTTAAAATCCACCAGCGGCTCAAAACTTGTTTCCAATTGTTTTTTAATTTTATGCCCAAAATAATTTTATTTTACTTCACTATCTGCGTTGAGATGTTTCGGTTTCGCTCAAAGGTCTCTAAGTGTAGTGCTCAGCACTATTTTTAACAATTTTATCTCCACTGGATCTCCATGACTACCGTTGTCTTACTTATTTAATACTTAGTCCAATTAGTCAATACTAGCATTAGGATACATTACAGTATTCTTATACTCAATTCAATAATTTTGACGCATTTGGGGAGGAAATCTATTTAAAAAATCGGAATAGTCCTATAAACAATCTCTATTTTCTTCAGTGATTTCCGTTAGAAGATACGGCTAGTTTAGGAACAAAATGTTTTGTGGATAAAACATATATCCAAAAGGTACCATAGCGCAATATTAAATTACCAGTACTCGAATATTTTCTCCAAAAAATAATAAATGAGCACTTGAAAAATATTTGCTGTCACACATCAGAATAAAATCTAAGACGGTAAGTAAAATAACATATATAGTTGGCATATATTGATAGCTTGAGGAAATAAATTTGTTTCGGGGGAAGCAAAAAAACTCATCTGCCTCGTTCAAATTTGGCTCTTTTGGTGACAGGCTTGCCTTGTGACAGGCTTTCCTTCACCAAAAAAATTGAAATTATGATTTTCGGCAACTTGCCTCGGATGTTAACTGATGAGCACTTTCTTATAGGAGAAAGATAATTTAAATATCCTATCGCAGTGCTCCTCAGATCAAACTATTCTTCTAGACAGTAATTTCAAAGGTCTCCCCCCAAAAAAATGTAACATAACTAGATCACTTACATTATTTAATTTTAATCCTCCTTATTCAATGTCCATACTACTCCCGGAGGATATTAGATGAGCAAAATACCTACAGAAAACTCTTTTTAGTCTTTTTTAAACCTTATGCGCAATCTTCGTGACCTGGAACATGTATTACGCAAAAAAATAATATATCTCAAGAGTATTCATCGTTTTTTTCATCATTTCAAGCTCTTTCAAGGGATATGTGTTTCTAAATATCTCTGATTCCTAGATGAAAGCAACTCCAGCATCAATTTGGCCCATTTAGCTGGCTAAAGGAGCATATTGCTTGGCCCCATCCTGTTTGTGGCTGGGCCACAGTTAAAGTATCAGATTCAGATAGCTTTCATGAATGATTTATAGCGCTTCTTTATATAGCGTGATATCTTGCTTCAAGCACTCAACATAGCATTGATGAACCAGCTTGGTACATACACATCTGGGTAAACCATGATTCATTTAAAATTTTTTTTTATACTTTATCAGTGTTTTACTGCCATCTAAACTCCAATGAAAACCTTCTCTGACACAAATCGGAGTTAAAGGTATCAGCACGAAATGACCGGCTCTACTAGAAATCGCCGTCTTTGTTCAGCTACATGGAGATTCAGTCGTGTCTATTCATTTGAGAGGGCCTGTTCTCTCTTTTTTACTACCTTTTACTGATCCATATGCATACAACAGAAATTCAGTTGGAAATTGTGAGCACCTCCACTTTATACCGTTGCGAGTTATTTTCACACTAAAATAGTTCTTCTCGTCCTCTAAACTGACACTGGGAAGACATGTCTGCAGTTAATTAACGTCATTTTCCTATCCAATCGTCGCTAGAATTTTTAAATCGACTTTCATCTTAATTTGAATGGGATAATTATGTAAACTTTTCCAGGAATGACCCGAATAACTCATATTAATGTCATTTATAAAATAAATTGTGCTCCATTCCTCTCAACCAAAAGGTAATATCCAGTGTTTTCCAATTCATCCCGTGTTTCAAGATATTTAATAGAAAAAGTAGCACATCTTTAGCAGTTATGGAAGAATTTTTTCGAAATCCTCCATTGTATCTGGATACAATTAAAACTCATATTTATTATTTGGCATTAAATTTCAGTTTGCCGGTGTCCATCGAAAATTGGTGTGTTATTATACTCTACTCCTTACTCATTGAAATACTACAAAAACAGATATGAAGGAGAGTCGAACTCATCGAGAAGGATACAAGAGACTCAGATTGCTAATAAAAATAAACTTCATCAACGTACTCAATTCTTGCGCCAGTCAGCCTCTATATTCCTTTTGATGCTTCTAAAATTTAATTTTCAATTTAATTTTTGTTATGATTCATTACTGTGGCTTGCAAAATTATTGGATGAGGTAATACTGAGAGCTAACATGTTAAACTGTTGGGACGCAGTAATGTAGTTTTTTCTTCCAGTCTTATGTGTCAGGAATTGGTTCAGATTTTGCTGCCTTTTTTATTTTAATTGCACTATAGACACTGATAAGCTTTTAAATAATGGAAAAGTCATTACCTTGTAAGGTACCCTACGTGTATACGTAGCTCTTACCATATTTATTCGTACGGAAAGTAATTAATTTATCTCTAAATACACTTTTCATAGATAATTCAAACAAATAGCAAGAAATAATTGAAGCGGTTAAAATTGGAGAGCAAATTGAATTTCTTTTATCATAACAATACAACTTGCTCTTATTAGTTCTTTCCAATCGACCCGGGTACATGATTATTTACCCTATTATCAAGTTACAGCCAAACGAAGCTACCTTATTAGAATTCTTTCGGCTTAGAGATGGCCGAAGTAAGGTAATTGATTACTGAGCTTTTGATAACTATTTTTGGTACTAATTAAAGCCCTTATTGTTAAGGGCTCAGCAACAAAGTGCTTTAATTTGCCGAGCCATTTAAATCATCTCCAAACTTTAGTATTATTCCATTTTTTTATTGATGCTTCATGAACTCGACCTATTCTACATCCAAAGCGGATATAATATTAAATGCCCGTTTATTTCGTCTAAGTTGAACGAAATAAGCCTAAATCTCTCATTTTTAATGGGTAAATTATTTTACTAACCAAAATTTAGTCTTACGGCCTCAATCTGAAATTCAGGGCTGTACATGCAAGAAACATAAGGTGCTACAAATATTTTATATTTCCCGAGTTAATTTTATTATACCTTTATTTAGGTAATGAAAGAACCAATAATCACATAATATTCAACTCAAGACAATAAAAACATTCAAATTTTCGAAAAAATTAAATTACAAGGTACCATCTGCTTGATTTTTTATCCTTCTCGTGCACCCAAATATCATCTATATACTGTTTAGTTTGACTACATTGATTTCAGAGCTTGATCATGAATTTTTTCGATTGAATCAATCTATACATGTGATAGTTATGAAATTTTCAAATGATCCAGCACAACTGAGGATAATCCTTTGCATTTCTCAAATCGATATTGTGTCAAGGACGAGATACATGAAAATAAGCAGTTAAAATTAGGCATGAAAATATTTGAAGTCAAAGGACGAAAGCTGGGCATAGTTGGGATGAGATGGTATAATAGTACTATGGTGACAGAATAGGGTCTAGTAGACATAAAGAGTGGGAATATAATGCGATCATTATTCTGGAAGCCGGATAAATTTTCGGTTATTATCTTAAATGTGGGATTTCTAACTACAGTTTGAGATTCAGTATGACGCATTTATTCCTGATGAAAGGCCAATGAACGAATTTTAAAATTCAAAAGGTGTATGAGGGATTTGAAATATACCCAACGATTGTAGAACTGTGTAGATAAGGTTCGGCAGTATTTTTCTTTTGGAGGTGTACTTGGAAGTAAAATATGGTGCAGAGAACCACATTACGATTATTTGCTCGGTATTTCCACGGTACTCACTTCCTTTTATATCTTATATCTTACATCAAACTCTGATGGTAGAGGGTGCTCAGAAATGCAGCTCTCTCAAGAAGGGCCATTTTCTATATACACCAAAGATAAATTATGACAAGTTCTGAGCATTGCAATTGTCCCGGAGAAAGTGGTCGGTTTGAATGAGTTCAATTTTAGGGCATCATATTACCAAGATGGACAGACGTTTTGAGTATTAGTATTGTACTGTCTTTTCACGCACTAAGACTTCAGATTCACATTAAATCTCGTTTTTCCTTCTTACTGTTATTGCTGCTCCGTTCGATTAATTTCTTGTATCTATTCTTCAGAATCCCATTGTAAAAGAAGAATTTTCATTTATTTTTTAAAAATTAAGGTCATTATCTGTACCATCCAAGAAATTTTTGTCACGCTAACCTGATTATTAACTTCTAGAAAGCTAGGGTTATATGGATCTTTACTTACTTTCTATACTATTTTTGCTGATAATTATATTGTAGGCTCTGGAAACTTTAAGGAATTTGGTTCGTGGTTACAGATTTCATTGCTACATATGTTGATTTTGTGCAACTATATTTGACCTTTAGTTCCGAGATGTCCTTTTAAGCTTTCTTGCTAACCTCCTACGTCTCTTCCAATTTCAGTAAAAAACTTTAGTTTCCCAGAACCCAATGATTTCTGACCCATAAATACTTGATACACTGTGAAATCCATTTTTTGTTCTGCGGAAGTATTCGGAGTAATGGATACCTTATTCTAGATATTTTTCTCAACAATTTTATGCAAAAGCCTTTTCTTGCCTCTAAATTAGTGAGGAAGTTTGTTGATCACAGTTTGCGAAACTTTAGGGCACAAATAGAAACATTTTTGCAATGGCGTAGACCTACAAATTCTTCTCGATTTTTCTATCAAAATTCGGTGCTCTTAGCTAAACAGACTCTACCCTGCTTAAATACTGTAAAATCACATATTACTGGTTTTATGATTTTTTTATTGCTTTTGGTAGATATCTGATCCCTTCCCAATCTTTTCCGTAGTTTTTAGATAACTGCAACGCGTAATCACACAATTTTTTCCAAAGGGAAGTTTAATTTCGCTATAAATGAAACTTCTGCAATTTGAAGGGTTCCTTACAGGATTTGGTCCATCACTGTACCCTTATTCGTTACTCCATACTGTTGGGGTAAGTTATTAGGCCTCGCTTTGGAAGTATCTTTGAACCTTAAACGATCATGTGAATTACTTCGTAGGAGCCTTTCAACATGCTCACCGGAACACTGCTTCCTGAAATCGGCCAACAGATCCTCTCCATAATTTTAGATTATACCAATAGTGTTATTTTCAATTCCATCTTGTAATATATGAAACTCTGGGGAAGTAAAACTATTTATTTTTGGCGTGGAAAATAATAATAATTGGTGAAAAATTCAAAAGAATCTCCATCCTGTAATGTGTATAAACGGTGATTGCATCATAGGAGCTCTAGTGAATGTGTTATCTTCTCATTTTTCATATTTCACGTCCAAACTGACGTATTATATCCATAAAATGGAAAATCACTTATTATCCACCAAGAATTTTGGCTTCCAGTAATTGAATCCAAAAACTCTAAATGCACTTAGTTTTTGCACAGGATTTTCCCACATTATTCCCGTCTATTGTTTTCCACTTAATACTGATGACTGAACTAATTAATTAAATTATTGCACAAAAATTTTCCTGTAGTTACATTTGACTCAGTCCACCAAAAACAGTTTTCATCAATGAAATCACTATTTCAAATAAATATCATGCATTTCTTAATTTCAAATCTATCATCTTTGCGAATCGGTCACGCAAAGCAATTAATTTATTGGGTTAGTTGTGTTCGTTGGGATAGTTGTGAGATACATATGTCAATATGTATATATATATGCAGCAATCAGAGTCAAATATACCATAAATCTGAATACGCAAGTCAAAAAACCAGACTGTGAAATATTGAGTGGGTATTACAGGTATTTCTGTATTTTTTATGATATTGTTCGTGTGAATACTCCGACAGAAAGACTATACTTCAGATTTCAACCAATAGTTAGAAGCTAAAATGTCATAGCTAATAATATTAATCAAATTGATAGAAAAAACCTCGCGGATACTTTCGAATTATTCATAAGTTTCTCTAAACGATAGTAACAACTTGAGAAGATATAGAATATTTAAAAATAGAGAGATCAGGTTTCTTCTCTCGAATAGCTTTTTGGGTCCTTTCTACGGTAGATATGATCTAAATTTTCGTCAAAATTATCTCTTGATTAGCTATGTATCCACAGACTAAAATTTTTAATTTCTCTACGCAAACGCATATCATTGAGAGCACAACACGAAAACTCAGATGTTATCAGAAGCAAAGGCTTAAATTTTGATGGTTTCCAATAATTCTTTATCTTAACTGTATGAGTGGAACAACTCTGAAAGATCTCGGATCAGACATCTCTTGTTCGAAAAGTTAACATTCAAGGGAGGAGCAAATACCCCCGTATCATCAGAAGAGTCTATTCATGATTCAACATCTCCTCAAACAAAACTTTGGATGTCAATTGTTTCTAAATTCTTAATTTCAGTTGCTCAGATTACGATTACGATTTATACAGATATGTTACTGTCTGCATTAAGTTTAATATATCGATAAGATCACAAGCTTGAAATTATATCCTTCCAAAAAGAAGAGGAAACGCGGAAATTTTGGTCATAGTTTATTTTTTTCCGTTGAAATGAATTTTAGTCTCACCTGAGATCAATCTACTTTTTCAGTAGAGAATTAATTCTTTTAATCCGTCAAAAATTTTCATTTTCATATATATGGGCATACTACATTTTCTTACGAGACTTCACATGCTTTCGGGGCTACATATTCTCAATGCCACCGATCATTTTTCGAAGATTCTTTTTGCAGAGGAAGTCTCTCTATACTTAACTACTTGTTTCCATCTTGACTACATCCCTCAAAATTTTTATACTGTAATATAACGAATGTCTTTACAGGCTTGAAAATCCCCTATTTTTTATGCAATCTCCATCAGAGGAGTAAAATAAAACTTTGACTTTGATCGATGATAGAATTTTGGTTGCTTGTTTTCCCCGCCATTCAGCAACTACTACTTCTTAAATATTAATTACTATTTCCATAAACGGTGGGAAAATACAAGAATCCAAAACAGTGAGCTAAATGCGTCCCATGGGCTCTTAAATTGCCACTCTATATCACTACACATTAGGTAAAACTTCGAGATTCCTACCTGTACACTAATTACAAATAAAAATAGTACCCATATAGTAAAGTGAAAAATTATAGTGCGGGTAAAATTCCATATCCGTCCAGGAACGCCTACTTTCAATCTTTATGCTTCGATATTATTCTTACTTGCCACCATAATTCTCCAGTGCATTTTGCTTCCATCATCTTCTTCATACTTTAATTACAAAATCAGCGCCTCTAGCAGAGCCGATTATAACTACTCTGTTGCTTCCAATAACATTGCTTGGTGTATTTCATTTCTATATATATATTCTACCCACTAATTACAATGCTTTGAATATAAGTTCATAATACTTCCTGAACCATCCGCTGTAAACGAATCTCAATTAATACCTAAGCACTACAGAATTTATTCAGATCCACGTTAGAGGTAGTTGGTTGATCAAGCGGATCACGTAGCATTTTGTGTGTTTTGCCCACACTGCACATGGTTAATGGGAATTTCACCCTATGTTCAACTCTCAATAAACTAACCCAAACGTTCCCCTCTTTTTTCTTTCGGGGAGTTGATTGAAAGCAGCGAAGTTTGAAGGAACCATCGGGGTACTAGTTAATAGTTACTTGGTAATTAGTGTACCTTACAGTTTTTACATTTATACAGTCGATTCTTTAAAATTATGAAGAACGTCCAGGCAGAAATTTAATAGGTGGGAATAAATGCAAGTGATGAAATATTTCTACGCAACATGGTATCCGGCGTAGTTAGGCTAATACGCAGATGTTCAGTTTAGAATAAGTTAAAACTCCGCTTTTTTTCTTTTTTGATTATGCTCATAGGAGTATCTTTACATCCTGCTGTTGGTATAATTATCCGATACGCAGAAATTTTTGGCATGGGATGGCCTGGCCTCTGCCACATCGGCGGCTGATTTTATCTTACAGTATAAATTCCATTACAGCAGTACAGTCATGGCACGTTGTGGGGAGAAGACTAACACTCGTGTCACTGTATGCAAGTTATACAACTTTTCTGAGGGCACCCCCACCCCTGGTTCCAAATCCAATCCCAATTGGTTTTTGGATTTGGATATGTATTTTTTTTGACGTACTGGCAAAATTCAATACAAAAACCAATCAATTATTTTGGATTTTGGACCCCAGAAAAAGCAAACCGTGATTCAAAAACTTTGGTTTGGACTCTGCTTTTCAAATATGAAATCCAATACAAAGCCAATGGGAACACAGTGCATGGCAGTAGTACAAATTAATGACTGAAGCTTCAAGAGGCACTGTTTGCTTCTCCCGGATCTCCCCTTCCCTTCACGTCGACAATGGTACCCCAGCCCCAAAAACAGTATCTCGTTACAGAGCTAAAACGCTCCGCTTTTCGTCTCCCTCCTCACTGGACCCCCAACATCAATCGTTCTGAACCCAGCCCACTCTGAATCTGCCAAAATATATTTACCCTGGCCACCACACCTTCGTGGGCGATGAAGCAGTCCTTCGGAAAATGGCGGTAAACAGAAACATAGAAATGCCAGCCAGCTGCTTGCGTGGTTCCCGCCGCAACACTCCCGCATCTAATATGAAAAAAAGCGATTCCACAACGTCAGACAGCAAAAAACGAAAACCAGCGGTAAGGGCAAATAAAGACGATGTAACTTAAGGTTTCCACCCAAACAACCTTCAACGTCCAAAAGCTCAGGACACAGTATGGTATCCTGGAAAGTGTGGAGCTCCGAGGAAAGTTTTGCAGCATTCTAAGCCGTCACCGCTGCTTCAAACGATCCAAGATCAGGGAATGGGACTAAAAAGAAGTGTATCGCCCAAAAGTTTTGAAACTGTACAACAAACTGATGGAAGTTGTATCCAGAAAAAACCCAAACTGCAGTTACCCAGAACGTTCCGGAGAGACTATTATTCAACACCATAGAAGAGCCAGATTCGAATGAATTACGTTCGAGGTAATCTTAGTAGCTATAAAAAAGAGAAAAACCAAGGGATCCCCTTCCGAAGAAGATTTGATCCGTGCTGTAAGAGCTGTTTATTGTGGTGATGCAAGTGTGTCAAACATGTAAACAATTCTCCGTGACTCAACTGTAGATTGCGGGTCAGAGTTTCCTTTCTTAGATTGACTGCTTTTTCTCCGATCGACGCATTCTTGTTCATTGATGGTGGGGTTAAAAGATCAGGGAACCTCAGCTTCAGAAATTGAAACTGTTGTAAATGCGGAAGCGGTCGTAATCGAGAATTCAATTGGTGTAAATCTGTTCGCTAGTAGTTTGGGTCTATCTAACACTACTGGTGGTAACCGTCCCGTCGGAAATAAGAAATTTGTGGAAATGGCAAAAGGAGCGCTTTACTTAAAGAGGGAAGCGGACGTAATTGAGAAAATGGCAGAAGCCTCCTAGAAGCGAACTAAAGTGGCTCAGAAAATGCTAGAAATTGAGAGACAGTCATATATGATGAAACTGTTTTCTGTACCGGGAACTGATACGGCTCTGCATGACCGTTTTTTGCGGTCCTCGCAGTTGAAGGCGCTGAGGGACTTGGAGGGTGACAATAATGAGAATAATATTGGTACTTATCTCTCCCGGAATTTTGAGGAACCGATAGCACAGAATATGAATACAGGAACACATTCCCAAAGGGTATGTGCCCCATTGCATGCAAAATCAAATCAGAACGTGACTTCTCGCGGTGCACATGGACTTGAGGTGGACATGGGAGCTCTTAATGAAGCAGATTCACCATAATCTGCGTATCAGTGCCCTCCCTTGCAATATACAGTCTATTTTGAGCTGGAGGTATGTATTAGAATTATCGCTGTAATTTTGAAGGGTATCAGAAGTATGTCTTTATTGGCCGTGCTGCAGCCTTCCTTGCCTCCTGCTCAGTCTGTGAAAAATTGTGCCAGGCAGTTATTCCAGCGACTGTTTACGCTTTAACGAAATAGATATGTTCCTTATACGTCTATCTGTCTTGGTCGCTATGCTGCCCGGTACTCAAAATTAGAGCTCAGCACCTAGAATTCTCGGTATTGCTTAAATACCAGTGCGAAGTCCCGTTCTTGTCTCATGTTATTCCTTATCCGAGTAAGATCAGTCCTAAAGCCGTCGAAAACTCGTCAATCCACTCGCAGCCTCAAATGGCAGAGAAGAAAAGGGGGTATTTGTTTACTGCGAATGATTTAAAGGCTGGTAGCCCATTACATTTCAAGCAAACCTGCAAGATCCGCATTAAATCTGTCCAGGCATTCAAAGGCTATACAAAGGACAGTAGATTTCGGGTCTTCAACCGGCTGTATCCCTGATCATGCAGGCTGCATTGGATAAACTGCCGCTGCAGCGTGCTTTTGAGTAAGTAACCCCTTTATTTCCTCAAGCCCTTTCCCCGTTCCGTCTGAATGCGGGTAAAATATTTTTCAATACACAATTTAGTTTTATATACACACTTTTACTGGTCTTTAGAGTAAACCTTGTCCGGCTTCCTCCCTTTGGTGTTCTATAATGCATCTGGTTAGTTCGCGATGCAATTCCTGAACTTTAATTTCGTCCGCAATTTCATGAGCCTGAATTCCCCAAGAAGAGTCAAGGGATTCGATTGGCTCGATTCCAATATCGTTTGTCTCATCTTACCCGTTGAATTCAGCAGAATAACCGCCGCTTCCGTCCCTTGAATATTTGTCACGTCTGGCCTCCACAGTCATGTCGTGCAAGACTACTGTTTCCATGGAAATCTCCCGCATTTTGCTGACACACCACAGCTCACTAAATACAAAGATAATCCGGAAACGTCGGAACATTACTCCAAATACCATTTCCACATACTTCCGAACGGCGTCCTACCTTCTGCAGAATAACTCGCTTTTCTGGTCAAACGGATTTGACAATGACTTTACGAACAGCTTCCACGGCGGATAAATGCCGTCATCCAAAAAGTAAAACCAGTCAAATACCTTACTGGCGAGAGTATAACTTGGCAATGAGGGAGTTAATTCTCCTCCCAACACCTTACTAGAATGGTCACTTACTTCCAAGATGTTTAAGTCATTCATACCCCGTGGCAGACCAAACTGAAAGCTCCATATCCGAAATTCTAAAGAGCATATAACTTCCATGCGCAAAGTGTGTTTGCTATTCTTTCCTGTCATGATTCCTTGAAGGGCTTTTGGACCATTTTTCCACCCCTAGCCGGCGCAATCTAAGCAACCGATGCAGCCTGGGAGTCCAACAGCAGCAAAGTCTCGTTCAATGCGCCTCTTATCTTCTGTAGTTGGCGATCGAAGGTACTCAGCTCCAAAACGGTAACCTACAGACTTGCAGAATTACTTCGAGCATAACAAACTCGTTGTTTCAGATACATCGAACATTTCATCTGCAAAGTCAGCTGGAAGGAATGCGCTACCGTTCGAAAGGGAATAATTACTTTCAATAACGGTGCTATGCTAATTCGACTTGTTGCATCCGGACGAAGTCCTTGCCTCATCTAGGCGGATTGCGACACGACTGTGGTGCACACTCGATTAAAAACAGGCCTCGGCATCCTGAATCTCCGTTCAAACGCCTCTTCGATTTGTTCTGGCCCGCACTGTGTTGTGCCTGGCCTCTGCTGCCTGTATGGCCAAAAGAATTTCCTCGTAAACTTTTCGTGAGCTCCAGCATAATCAAGGTGGACGTGGCCAGATTTTCCCGCTGCCGACCCCCCTCTTTGCCCTTTACTGAACGATTCTTTTGCAATGGCGACCATCTGAAACCAAAATGCAACCGTCATGGACTCATAATCGTCATGTTCGGCGTCCTGTAATAGTTTTCGAACCATCGGTCTATTGAGTGTTGTAAGTGCATAAACGATTGGGATATACGCCTTTGTTTGATACTCGAGGCGGAGGACAACTGAATTGTACTGTGCAAAGGCGGAGTTGTTTGGACTGGGATGGCGTAGGTCTTTCGAATATGGGCGTTGCAAGGTTGTGTGTTGTTCGATTTGAGAAAGGCGAATTCAGTACAGTTAGAGAAATTTTGTGTGTGCAGGTTATTCGGGGTGTGACGGCGTGTTCTGAAGTGCAATGAGGGCATATTGCTTGGAATAACGCTGCCCGAGTGTTGTTTTGGGTGGTGAGGAGTCAAAAATGTCGCGATTTGTGGTTTGTGCGATGGTTAAGGGGTGTGCGAACCGCGATATTGGATGGTTGTTTGGAGTGCGATAGTAGAGTACTGGAATCCGATAGTGGAGCACCTCGCACCCCTAGACTCAAGGGATATATGAAGGGCAATGGCGGCGGTTTGGTCACAAATAAATTGATTGACATCAACAGACAGAATGGAAAACAAAACAAGTGCGTGAATCCGTAGTTCAAAGCCATCGGTTGAACTCCAGCGTTGCAGTTTAACTGCACTGATTGGAATGGCCATTAATGTCCTGACATTTGGCATTGTTTTGGATTTGAATCTTGGCATGGGTGGGGATGCCCTAACATTTGAAAGAAGTGTTGAGTGTGCAACTAGGCTGAGCTACTGTATCACCATTATCATCTCCGTGCCGTTTGGAGCATTTAGAAGACAATTTTGTCCGTCGTTTTAGGGCTTCCTATCTTAAAGGTAAGCCAGATCTGTACAAGGTACAAAGATAATCCGGCACGAGTGAGAATTTATGTAGCATGCGTAACGAATTAGCCCTCGCGCTCCTTGACGGTAGCTCTAATTAAAGCCACTGCTCTTGAATTCGAACAAGAAGTGGCGTTGATAACTTGAAGCAGACAGCCGAAGGCGAACGGGCGCAAAATGCGTAAGTCGAGTAGATCATAAAATGTTAAAGGCGCCAGTCTCCCAGAAATCTGATGGGCATCGCAGAGGGGAATGGCCATCGAGTTCTTCACTTTGTTACCCTGTCGTCCCTGATCCATCTCGCTAAGCTACGACCTGTCACATTCTGCAATGAAGAGAATTATGATGAAACAAAAGTATTGAATCAAAGGGGGACAGTTGTCTGCTATTACCGAAACTGCCCTCAATAGTGGTACGCATCACAATGAACCCAAAGGTATAAAGTGCAGAAAAAGGAGCACCGCTCTGGTGGGTGCAAGTAGGTGATAGTTGTAACTGAACTATATCGACTTCGCAGAACGTTACTTTCAATTTTAAAGCAAAAGACTAAGCGAAGAATTTATACACAAGTAGGCTCTCGGAGGCTTGCGTCTTTAGTGTATGCAATGGCTAGTAGGGCTAAACTTGCAGAGGAGCACAGCAGGATATTTTAAATCAATAAATCAAATCTCATGCAAATTGCTTCAGAGTCTGCAAACTCGGCTACTTACTGCGCGTAGTCCCGACGTCGTCCACCGCCGAGGGCGCTTCCATGTTTGACGATATGATGGAGCGCTGCGTCCGCACACTAGCAGGGGGGGTCTTGGATTCAGAGGTCTTCCGTGAACTTCAACTCCTAGTGAAACCACTGGATGCGAAGCGGCCGTCCGTTGGGATAAGATTCACTTCCGCCAAAAACATCGCCGCGGCCGCCTTCCTCGCCTCCAGCGCGGCGGCCAACAGGTTGTGCAAAGTTGTTCTGCCCGCTCCTATCAGGAGCCTCGCCACCTACAACGACGCTTTGGACGCCCACCGGGATTGGTCACTTTCCTGTCTTAAGTCAAGGATTCTACCATTTGGTGCCTTTCGCTCACGCAATACACCATCGCAAAAGAAACTAACAGACGCAATCCATGCAGCAGTGCAAGAAAGCATTTCCCCCGTTGATCAAAGAAGGCAGGCATTCCGCGCCTCCATGGCCCTGCCGGGCGCCAAGGAATGGGTGTACTGTGCCCCGTGCCCCGGCCTCAAGACGAGTATTGACCCCCGTGAATTCGCGGTATGGTTCCAATACTTCTGCCAAGTCCCGCTGTTCCCTTCGGACGTGCCGTGCCCAAAACGTAACTGCCCCGAAACCCTCGACTCTTTCGGGGATCACCTCCTTCACTGCAGACATGGTGAGCACAGGACTCGACGGCATGAGAATCAAGTGGCCCTCTTTGCGCAAGACTTGCAGAAAGAGGCCTGTCACCCCGCCGTCGAACCGTGGGACGGGGTCCATCGCACGAGGCCAAACATCCGGGCGATGGGAAGCAGTGGAGGTAGGGACTTCGTAGACGTGACCTTCGTCAACCCGTTGGCGCCCTGCCACAGGAGGGCCCAAACCTTTAATCCCCTCACCTCGCTCAATGCCGCCGTCTCTGCGAAGCATAGAGGATGTGATTCTTTTCTTGCAACCTCCGTGAGAAGTAAGCTTGTGGCTATGCCTATATCTACTCTCGGAGGGTGGCACCCGGACGCTTACAGTGTGCTAACCGACGTCGCGCGGAACTTGGCCGTTAGGGCGATGGAGGCTTATGGTAAGGTCCGTGCGGTACTTACTCAGAGGCACGCTGCCATGGCCGTAATGTTCAAAGCAGCCTGTCTGCTAGGGGGCCTTAAGCCAGCTTTTTAGGGTAATTTAAGAGGTATTACTGGGCACCTTGTAGGATACTCCGGGCCAAAACCGACCATATCTTTCAAATATTAAATCACCCTACATTTACCTTATGCAATGGGATATTCATGCAAAGGCACGCTGCGGCCGCTGCCAAGTCCAACGCGGCCTGTCAGTAGATACTGAATGCATTAAACTTCTTTCTTTCTTTCTTTCTGCTAGCTGGCTCGTGGAAAGCTGGCTCGAGGCCAGCTTTTCAACGACCTTGAACCGGTTTAATTCCGTTCCTTAGTTCCCCCATGCCGACCACTTGTACCAATTACAGTTTTTGATGCGCTTTGGAATATAGGCGAACCTATCTTTCAATCATTAAAACACCCCAATTTTTCCCCCTTATGCAATGAATCCGCTATAATAAACTGTCGCAAAAACATTAAAGAAAGCCCACGCATTAATGACAGCAAGGTTGCCTTACGCTTGTCGAAATGGAATTGGAGGACAAGCCAGAAAAATCTGACT
Source organism: Kappaphycus alvarezii (assembly GCA_002205965.3). Taxonomy (NCBI): domain Eukaryota; phylum Rhodophyta; class Florideophyceae; order Gigartinales; family Solieriaceae; genus Kappaphycus; species Kappaphycus alvarezii. Next base: position 150,671 of record NADL03000599.1, read on the forward strand.
GCACCTTTCGCTAGTGGACGGCAGATGAATGAGACATTTGCCAATAAGCTTGATAACCATCACGCCTCTCTGCAGTACTGGTTGAGGTGCAAAACTGTGTTTCCTGCGTAGCAAAGTAAAGTTATTTCGCACGATAATACCGTTAAGTTATTCCATTTCCGCGCCGTCGATATTGCCACGAGCAGCGATGCCGTGTATTTTTTGTTTGCTGCAGTCCGTATTCCGGGTCAGACAACACTTCAGTCTGTGAGGAGACTAATGTCAGGATTCTTTCGACATTTCTAAAAACAATCTGTCAAATGCACAGCATGAGCCTCAGGATCTGCAATGATCACAAACCTTACCTAACCATAGATGCACTTTTGAACCTGGGCCATCAATTGTACCCCATGGGAGCTGAAGAAAACTGCCTCCCGCATTTGCAATCAAATATTACATGAGATCTTTTTCGCAAATCTCCAGTAGTGTGGAGTGACAAAGTAGATTGAAGCTAAACCTAAGTTCTGCGATTTAAGTGAGGTGGGGAACTTTTGGGTGCTTCATTGCAAAAACAAGTAATGGCTCTTATCCCAAAGTCATTACACCAAGAGAGTAGTGGGTATGCGTCGTGGGGTCACTTTCAAGTTCGATGCGAGGCCAGCCAGGAGGCATGCTACATTGGACATAACAGTCGCTATCGCATGCCGTTGCATAAGGACTACGCGCGTATTTTCAAGGGGTTCCGTCGTCACCCGTGCCATGCCCCTCGCAATATCCGCGAGATAGGTGGCTTTTGTTTTGCATGTATACCGTAGAACAGCATTGCACTGTTTTTCAGAGCCCTAGCTCTCAGCACTTCGAACTCTTGACCCCCTATTTTGCCTCTTGCAGAAAGAAATACGTGTCTTCTAATTTGCAGAAAGAATGGAACTGTTTATTGCGTTCCACAAGAAAATTGGAATCTCGAGACCAAATGAAACCAACAAAGAAGTTTGGTTATCGCTGTGTTTAGAGCACTCGAAATTCAAGTGAACTGTAATGAATGTTGTATGGCAAAACGTATCCTAGCCATCAATGAGATATCGAAAATTATATTTCGGCAGTTCTTGGTGGGAGATTGCACATATTCATGAGATTTCAGTTGACCGAAATCGCTCCGGAAAGTAATTTGCAAGGGTCCATTGGGTCCTTTCAAAGCAGTGCACGGTAAAACAAATGACTGGGTAACTTATTGTTGTAGGTTAATGTGGTTTCTGGCCCCGGCCGCTGTCTATCATACAGGCACCGCACCAACCGACGAAGAGCAGGGCAGTATGATATTACAGGTCCGGTGCTGTGGTTGTCAGTATGGTGATATTCCTTACAAGAGGATTCGTCGTCAGGCGTATAGAATACCCCAAAGATGTTGTGTTTTATCGTAGATTTATCCCTAACTCGCTATGCATTCTACTCATTCTGTTGCGTCTTTTCATGTATTTTCAAAAGAATAGCTTTCATATCTTTGTTTCAGGTAAAATCGGCAAGTCTTCTCTACAATTGTATAACCACTCTAATTCACACATTGCACAGTAATAATTCCCGGCGAATCAATAAATCTTGCGACTAAAAACCATATCTTTACAATCGATAATTTCTGGAACAGAAACCATATTGGATTGAGCGATTTATTTATAAAGTGTAGTGTGAAACCGCGAAGGTAATCGGTGCTCTGCACACTGCGTAGAACACCGATTCCCTGGTTGGAAAAATAGAAAAACTTTAGCGCTTGTAACAGCTTCAACAATAAACCAGATTTGCCGTGTGCATTGCTCACGCGACTATCGAAACAACCGGTTGAGGTATTTGTTATTCTGTTTTCGTTGAAATTTTCCTATTTCAGTCCTAACCAAAAAGAAAAACTCTTTTTCAATGTAAATCTGAATGAAGTCACGCGATGAACAGATCTGGATTTATGCAAAGGTTAAGAGGCGTGGGCTACAAATATGCATACGTAGCTTACGGCGCTCTGTCATCTTAATGCCTGCCAAAAAAAATACCGCGAAGGAGTTGGCTTGTTGATCTATCTTGATAGACTCTACTGGCTCCGAATTGAATACGGGCTTTTCTGCTGCGGTACAACAGCTCGAGTACATGAACTTGCGCGAAACAAACACATACATAGTGTGCGAATGCGTTCCTTTCATATTTTCAAAGTTAGTGCGAATGGCAGATGGTTTTGCTCTTCGCCGGAATAGTCGGGCCAGTCATTGTACATCGGAGACACAGTTGGAAGTAAAGATATCAATTTACCATAGTCGCAACATTGTTGCTCCATACAGTATGCATGTCATGCAAATCAAAGAAAAACGATTCTAGACTACTTTGAACAAGAAGGCAATATTACAGGAGATAACAGTGAAAGTACTAGCTAATTGATGTCAAGAGGGCCTCCATTGTATCGATCGAGCTGTTATGGTCCTGGGCGACAAGCTAGGGCTTGCTGTTAGCAAAATACAGACCAAAAAATAAAACCCTCTTACTGTAGGTGGTGTATGACATTGCTATTGGGCATTCCACCAAAAAGGTCAGCGTGACTGAAAAACCCTACCAGGGTTTGGTTTAGTAATCGACTGAACAAAGGACGGTTCCCGGGTAGCCCCGTCATGTCCTTGATGCGCCGAATCCGCCGCTAAAGGTTGAGGTCCCAGGCCGTTTCGAACGGTGTCTTATTGAAAGCGCCTTTCCTGTCAATTTTCCAAGAAGGGATGCACATGAAGCATACTGGCAAGTGATACGGTAGTCTTTTTCAAATATATAGAATCTACAGTAGCTGTTTACGAAACTGGTATATCGCCGCTGATCGACAGTGTCGGACACCTCTTACCCAATGCAGAAATGAAAGGCTAGATTAGATTGTAATGGGGCGGTCATGATTCATGCATTGATGAAAAATTACGCTGCATCCACACCCCGAGGGGTGGTGAGAAAATTTCAACCGTTTTTTGTCCTCTGTGGGGTCCTATCCCGAAATACAGGGGGAAATACAGTATAGATGCAAAGCCATATTCCGACATCGGACGCTTCTATGCAGGGTGCTTTTCGCTTTTAATGGGGAAGCCCAAGGGACCAATAGCCTCTCTTCTCTATCAATCTGCGAGTGCCCATGAACATGGCTTGCTGGAATGGATGCTGTTCACTGCCCCTCTGTTGTGTTTCTTGGTGCAGAGCAATAGCGCCAGGCGAGAACAAGGGATTTCGACAATGTTGGCCCCTCTTTCAGAATCTACGTGACAATGTCGCACGGATTTGGCAATTGCATATCTTGTTTACTGGCTGACCTCACAGCCAACTCTTGTCGCAACTCTTGTCGTTGCCGGACCAACATGCATTTACGCAGTTGATATTTTAGATTAGTTGACAATGTGGTTTTCAATCAGCTGGAAATCGATGGTGGTTAAGATTGGTTGATGTGATATCAGCGCGGTAGCGACTTGATATTAGGTCTAGACAATTGTAAGGACAAGCGTGTTTCTCGAGATCGACAAGGCGTCGAAAAGGGTGCAATTCCGTACAGTATGTTGAGAATAAATCACGACAGAGTGAGAAAAGATAAGTTTTGCGTTTTTCGACGAGATAAAGTAGTGTTAGGTCGAAACGACCAATGGATTTCCTGTACTTTCCATTTATATGACCTACATATGTCGCGCTTTCACGACGACTCCTTGCGATTACCAACTTTGTCAACGCTGTTTTTAAGTGTATCTACCGAGTGTAGCGACTTGAACAGGAACATATAATCTATATTTTCTCTCACGCTTGTTGCTCCTCCGAACTTTCGGCAAAGCTGTACATTGGCGACCATTAGCAATTTCGAGCCATGGGTATCATTAAATCGGGCAGCAACTACCAGCGCTTGGCTGGGAAGTGCGAGGACGTGTAGCTGGCACCGTTGCAGTGTTTGAGTAGCATCCCTTTCTCCTGTTGGAGCTTTGAATCGAGACCGGAAGTGGGCTATGGTACATAGCTATGGCAAGCTTACAGGGGCGATTTTCCACAAAAAAATTCGGAGAAAGTTCATTTCCGTACTTAGTACTCTACTGGCATACTACTGTACTGTAGAGCTTGAATTGCTACGGCAGGGATGGATGGATGGGGGGATTTTTGGGGTGCTTTACTGATTAGGGATGCAGGACGGCTATTTTCTGAAGGCTAAGGGATGGCGAGTAACGCCAAGTTGCCTCCGTTTCGATTGAATTTTAATATTGTACTGCAGGTGATCTCGATTGCGTGTATGCTGACCGTACCTGCTGGGTACCGTGAGATCGTGTGGTAGTTGGATGGCCAACTCAGGAGGGATACCGAGCTGTACAGTACTTTAATACCGTTCGGCGCATCAACGTACCGTACAGTACTGCTCGGTATCCGGCCAGTGTCCGCTTGAATTACAGGAAAATATTGTACTGCAGAATGGAAAACAAAAGAATTGTCGCTGTACAGTACTGTGCACTCCACCCCTCATAGAAATAAATGCAGTTCACCAAAGTGTGGTGCACTAAGTTTTTTGAAATGTTACAAGTTTTTCTTGAGGGGTGTTTTCTGCAGCTCCTGTGAAAACTCTGAAAAACTGGTGAGCTCGAATTAATTTAGTTTTTCTAATTTTTGCCCTACAGGTCTTGTACAAAATTCGGATGCACCCTACTGTAAAAGCAGCATAATTTTTTCAATGAAACAGTCTAAGCCAGGATGGCTTTGTGTTGTATTTTATTCATCACTGCACCCCAACCACAGTACTCTACTGTACTGTACTGTAATAGGGTAGAAGGGAATGTGGTACCCAAGATGTACTGTACAAATATGACAATAATGTACAGTATTTACAGACCTCTTTGAGGAAATTTCCCGATTGCCTTTGGTAAAACATACAGTAGCAACCAATAGATTTGTATATTTATGCTTTATAAAAATATATTTAATTGAAATATGATTGCAAAACTTCAAGCACTGGTCTGCCCAGACAAACGAAACGGAGATCGAGCAAGCCCTTGGTACAACAAAGAGGGTTGCTGAAATGGATAGAGAAATATCCAGGTGATTTCTAATTTAAAATTAGCCAAGTGACGCGAAAGAATCTTCCGGCAACAGGCACCGGAAGACGTTCCAGCCAGCGCCGAGTCCCAACCGACGCGGCTACAGACCTTGGGCATCACCTTGTGCTCTCGAGCCAATCACCGGCGGGAATTACAAGGATTAGGTTGGATAGCGCATCAACGGAAGCCAAGTGTCGCTTACGAAGACACAGGAAAGGGGTGCTTGAATGTGGCGCGGTGCTGGAGGGAAACAAAGTTGAAAGTATTTTTGTTGACAGGAGAGCGTGACGTTCAGACGGAGTGACACAAGGACAAAAACCCTCTCTGTGTTACAATAATATTTTCAGTTTTTAGTAGCAATATTTTTAAAACGAGGGGAGTGTGACGAGATGGCGAGAGCGGTTTTGAGGATGAAAACGGTTATTAAAATAACCAAACGTCAATCATTTGACAAACGGAATAAAATAAATAAGCATTCATTGGTTGCATTGTTCCTTTTTATTATTTCTCGAGGGGCTTGTGCCCAGCACAGTCGAGCCGCTGGGTTGCCGAATTATCCCCTCCAATTTTATAGTTGACCTCCGTTTCTCAAGGATTTGCCAATACTGTCGCTACTTTTTCGAGCCCAGCTTTCAATCGCATACAGTACAGTACGGTGCACCACCCCAAACGGTAGCCTCCCTCTCGGCATACACCCCAATTTCCCTCCTACACGAGAGGAACGAACGCCCCGCTTCTCGATATCGTTCAAGCCTATTATTGCCCACTCCATCCACTCCACACCCACGCCCCCGTTTTAATTCCATCACCTCCCCGATCTCCACCCCTCCCTCTCCTCCTAAACCCAATCACCGCACCAATCCACTCTCTTCACTCCAAACCCCTCAACCCCCTTCTCAACACAAAATCATGACCGACACGGCCAACCCCTCCAATTACGACGCCATCATCGGCCGTCAACAAAAGCGCATTTCCCAACTCCGCGCCGATCTCGCCCACTACAACTCCAAACTCCGTCAACTCCGTCTCCGCGCCTCGGACTCTCACCAAGCCGCCTTTGCCGCCGCCACGGCAGCTGCCGCAGCCGCCGCCGCCGCCGCCGCCGCCCACTCACACGCCAACCCCAACGACTTTGCCCGCGTCCACGCCGCACACATGCAAGCCGCGATGTACATGGCGGCCCCGATGCCTCCACATCCGGCGGTTGCTGCTGCGGCGGCGGCGGCGGCGACGGGGGGAGGGGCGGGAGGCGGGGGGGGAAATGCAGCGCTTGGAGTACCGGCCACTGTGCCCCATGTGGCTGCTGTTGGGGAGGGGATCGGGAGAGGGGGGATGTCGTGCCTACGTGTTTTGGATCTGCGCAGGTCCCGCAGATGGTTCATGAGATGGGTGGTGGCGCTTTGAATGTCGCGGGGGGGGGCCTGCGCTTGCGCCAGTGCCGCAGATCCAGCGTCGGCAGGGTCAGGGTATTGGCAAGGGGAGTGGGGGTAGGGGAAAGGCTAGTGGTGGGGAGGAGGATGATCGTGCGGGGAAGACGAGGTATTGGACCGAGATGGAACATAATCAGTTTTTGTATGCCGTCAAGTTGTTTGGGCCGAAGAATTATGTGGCCATTAGCCAATATGTGGCTACAAGGACCCCGAAGCAGGTGAGGACCCATGCGCAAAAGTATCAGATGAGGTTGGAAAGGGAGGCTAAGAAGAGGCGCGCCCAGGCGGCAGCGGCGGCAGCGGCGGCGGCAGCGGCTTTGCCGGTTGTGACTGAGAGAGGGGAGGAAGTTGAAAAGAGTGTGAGCACCAGTCCTATGGAGGATGCAGAGGTTGGCCTTTTGAGTGAGGGTGTTTGCTCTCCGGTGTCGGACGAGGACGATGTCAAGGGTGGGATGAAAAAGAATTCGAGCTTGGGCAACTTGGCAGACTATGACGACTTTATGAGGAGGATCACGGGTGCAAGCCAGGTTGCCAAGACGGAGAGTGAAATGTTTAGTGAGAGTAACGAGTTGGATATGGATATTTTGGATGGGCACTCCAAGACGGAGCAGTTTGATGATTCGCTCCTGGCGGATATCTAATGGATTTGGAGGGGCGAGAGTTTAATTGCTCAAGGTGTACGATGCCTGTGCGGATGACAAGCGGTTATCTGTTTCAGGAAACGACGTGCAGGGTCAGTACGGATTAGGCTGCAGCTGTGTTGTGCTAGCTTCGACGACGTGAAGAAGAATCGCGTCATCCTACATGCCTCATACGAGGCTTTCAGAGTTAGGACCACTCCAGATGTCGATTTCCGATAGTTGTTTGAAGTTTCATTGCGCCAACGAGTCGAGCAAGAATTTTCCTCGTATGGCAGCAGCGGACTGGTCTCGTTTACACGAGTATGTCGAATCTTTGATTCGCCTGAAACAGCGGATGGTACTAGTTGCGCGACCATTCTTCGTGAAGCATTTTCTTCACAAACGTTGAGGTCTACTGTTTGCGTCACATTGGCCATACTCGTGAAAGGAGCCGTTCAATAAAAAGTTTTTCTTCCTGTTGTAATCTTTGCATACAGTTATCGTAATTCCTTGAAGAAGCGGAGCGAATCGGAGGTAGGCAAAGCGGATTCCGACGCATCATCTCCTTGCCCTCTGCACAATGTAGCTTGTACAGCCATGACCGGTCATGTGGTTTCTCAGAGCATTTGATCAGGGGGCGCTCAGGGGCTAGCCTATGGTTGAGGTCGCGGCGTCACCACAATCCATCACGGCCATGTTGTCAGGTGAAAGGCGTGGAACAGGTAAGAGGACCCAGAATGAGGAATCGGGCTGTGGTTCTGGCAGGGTAGGGCACCAACGCGTTTGGTACAAAGTATGCGAAACGCGTGAGATGCCTTTTTCTCTGGGGGTTTTCGACTACTTTTACGACCCGCAACGCATGTGGTTCTCTAACAATAACTAGGAAACAGCTCTAAACCTGCGGGGAGCAGTGTTGCATATGCATATCTCGGCAAATAACGCAGCGCTGTAACAAGAGCAGAGCTTCCTCTTTCTCTCCAAGGATTTTGGTGTGCAAGGTTGGTTTATTGCTTCAAATGCAGTCGTGTGCGGACCAGCGACGAGGAACGTTTCACTGTGGAGTGCACAATACGCAAACCTCAATAGGAGCGTCAGGACTCTGCAGTGTAGACATAGCTCGAATCTCACGGCACTGACGCACGACCATGCGTTACTTTCAGCAATATATGTCGAGTGTTCCACCGCAAAGTTCCACTCATTATGGCTCACCAAGAGAGCAGCCCATGTTGTACTGGCAATCATTCCACTATCACAAGCCCTAGGAAGCGCAGTAATGGCTGGAAGGAGCGGAAACTGCGACGAGATCTGTGCAGTATTTGTAAACAGCGTTTTTAATTTGCGTCTCATATTGTAACATACAGTAGCGGTATTTTAGTTGGTGAAAGGAATTTGTTGCGTAGGCGTGTGTGCAGCTAGCCATCACCTGATGGGGTAGGTATCGTAAAACTACGACCACCGCACTCGGGAGGCAAGTAAATGGGGGGGCAGGCGGGGAAAATAAAGCAAAATGAATCAGACCGGCTCGCAAGACTCTCACCGGAATTTCCAAGGACCTTGCGCAAGCGAAACGATCGAAACGGGGGTGGAGCGATACAAATGGGGATATGCTGTAGAGTGCGATTGCAGCGAGAACCCAATAGAGGATGCGTCTGTCAATTCTGTAAAGACGATAGAAAACGGGGGAATTGAGGACAGCGGCACGTTAGGTCTGCCAATGGGAGGAATCGTTGGGAAATTTCAAGCGACTTGTAGAGGAAATCTCCGGATTTTTGGTGGGTATTGAGATGGTGGCCATTGGCTTGGAAATGGACGGCGAGGAGGTAATTGGTGGATTTTAATGGCCATCGGACAAGGTGGGAGGTAGATGCGGGTTTCGAATTGGCACTTTTGAATCCGAGGCATTTTGACTCGCGCGAGTGGGGCAAGAGTGTGGCCTGATTGGTCGAACATTGACTTATACTCGGGCGAAAAGGGGGATACGTGGGGAAATTGTGAGCCGCATATTGCGCGGTATTTGTGGTGCAACAAATGTTGACAGTGTTGTACATGTGTGTGGACAGTTGTTGACGAACGGCAGTGCTGAGTGCTGATTGTGGGTCACGCGAGCGATTGACAGTGATGCTCTCCGAGGTACAGTACAGTGCGCTGTACCGGTCAAGTCATCGTGCGAATGTTGCGGCTGGTGTTGCTGTTTCCAAGAGAAACATTGGTTGGTGTGGCTGGGTTCGAGTTAAAAATCAACAACGATAGATTAGAAGAGTGGAAGTGATTTGAAATAGAGTCTAGACGATAGCTTGGTAGCTTGTGGTACAAGCAGCTGAAACTCAGATTTAATTTTGTGGTGACAAGCGATTGCTGGCAGATATTTGGCGAGTCGGCACTTATTTCAGATTGCAACTGCAGAAAAGCATAGACTTTGATGTGTGAACGCCTGCTGGAACAGAATCCGCAAAGAGTGTGGAGATCACCATCTGCTGTTTTCAAAACAATACTGTACAGTACAGCAGAGTACCACAACACAGTTGGATGCAGACATCTATACATTCTGACATACCGTATATTAGCTTGACGGACCGTCGTGACGTGCATCGGCAGAGGCCAGCGTAAACACCGCGGTCACCTGAGCGATGCAGTATCGATAAAAGCGGTTACGTTTAGCCATCGATAATCTTGTTGCTTCCGTCAACCGTCAAATTTCTGAAGTTTTCTCTACTAGCTCCTGTCGGTATCCATGTTCGTCAAAGTGTGTAAAGTGCACTCTTGAGTATTGTACAAAGGTGCACAAGATTGCCACGTGCACAGCAGCTTTGGCATTTTCACAGTGGGAATGTAGATTCATTGATACAGCCTAGTCTTGAAGGGGACGTCCGACATATCTATATTTCCTCGTCGCATGAATCGTCCTTTTCATACAACCCTTGTCTACCGACCGACAACTCTCTCTAAACTGCGATATCGCACAACTGTCGTCCTTTTCCCTGGCACCAAAATATGCACAATGCGTTCCTTCAACCCGCCCTGCTTCAACCATATTTTTTCAAAACACCATTCTACCCTCCCAGGACTTTATCAGTCATGCGCAACATCCCTCAACAACGTGAACACGTCAGGGATTTCCACCTGTCCAACTCTCCCCCTTCATCGCGTTGTCGGCAAGTCCTTTGTCGCGTGCTCCACTCACACCTCACAGGCTCATCGTTCACCCAAGAGGCTATCAAATGTAGAAATCCGCCTGCACCCCACCGCCAAAGGCCAACACCGTACTTTTCGCTACCCCTCTTGCACCCCGCCATCACTCCCATGTGATGTCTTCGCTTGTTGGGACATGTCGTCGGAAATCCCCTTGTCCAGCCCCGTGACATCATCGGATTTCCGACTGTACAAGCACCGGGGAGCATCCCACCCCAACCGCCGTCACCCCGTACTTTTCTGGCACTAGCGCAATTCCTTGCCGTGTTGGCGCTTTTGCGACATGCTTGTCGGGCAAGTCTGGGCAGCCAAGAGGCGGTTTGTCCGCCGCCCACCGCGATTCTTGCTGTGAATTTTATGCAAAGTTGCAACGTGACTGTCTGACACCAGTGTGATGGATCTTAGAAGGAAGGGCTTATCTCCCATGGAGACTGGCTCTGGTACACCAGGGGGGGACTATTACTTTTAATTCATCTAAATGTGTCAACGGGTTTAGCCTGGACATTCCGCCTCAGTTGGCACTCGCAAATATATCAAGGCAAACACCTATGCTCCAGCTCTATTCTTACGACTTGTCACAGACAAGGCAGAGTAGAAAGTTGTTACAAACCTCTTGAAAAACTCACTATTCACAAAACTTGCAAACGACTCTAACGGCAATCTACCTAGCGGCAAGGCTTCCGCCTCGCAGCTTATTCATTGGTCCCATTCGCTGCTCTTCAACTTGGTTTCCGAGAGGGTACGATAATGCACAGTTAGACTTACAGTAGTGCACCACACTCACTGCGACTTCAGCGACGACTGGCACTCCAACTGTCAACCCCTCAATTTTGACAACGGCCCAATACCCAATAATCCCTAACGTTACCTTCTGGCCTATCGCCCTTGACTCTGTAGCCGCCCCGTTAAACGCCACCGTTCGCCTCAATACAGAATTCATCACGGATATCGCCCGCCGTTTGTTCATGGATGCCGGATCGGTTCGCTGCAGGATCCGTCAATGCTTTAGTTTTACCATTTGGTCGTCTCAAACTAGTGATGTCCGACCTGTGTCGGACCCCTTTGCAAGTAATTGACAAAGTATGCCGTCTAATTCCCGACTACAGACTCAGTCTGGTCAGAACAATCACCCAAAAACACGTAAAGAAAAATGGAAAATCATTCTCCAGGCGGCCTACTACACGCAAGATAGCCTGCTTCTAAGAGTCGGACCAAAGTGTCCCAGAAATCAACCGTATTTACTGGCAACTTTCGGCAACAATGCGGTCTACCGGAGAGCCGAATATTGCCCTCTTGTTATTCCAGCTCTCTGTTACGGTGTTGTTACAGAAAACTTGGATTTTCACTGAACCGTGTACAAATTCATGCAGCTGTGTATGGGGATTACTGGTGGGCATGGTGGTCTTGTGCCATGATTTTCTTTGACGGAAAAGCTGCTGTGGCGACACGTCTTCGTTTCAAATTTGTAGGCATCCGATAGTAATGCAGTCAAGGCTTCTCTTCAGTTACTGTCGAGACAAGCAGTATCTCGCAGAACCATTTATTTTCTTTTCAGCTTTCCTATAATTATTTACACGTCAGGAGAGGAAGTTTTTACGTTGCATTTGTTCCAAGTGCATTTGAACTGACGGTAGGCACCATGCTCATCTGACTGAGTAGTATATATCAAACCACGAGAAAACTACCCTGCCTTAAAAGGGTAAGGACAATTTGAAGAACAACAAACCCACGATACCTCCATTCGAGTGTACCATTCTACTGGGGGGAGCTTGCGATCCGTGGTGAGTACGGCACCGACATCGGCAGCTGTAAGGCGCTCTGTCCTGGCTCAATTCGAGCGGCAGTTACCTCGCATTAATTGCTAACCAGAAGAAATTACAATTATTTTTCATCATACCGGCAACAATCAGCAGTAAATCACAGGAACTTTCTGTGAATCTCTAAACAAATCGCGACTTTCTATCCATTAATTAGATGTATAGTACTGTACTGTTACAGCTTCACCCGAAGTTGTAAAGAACGGACCAGGACTGTCGTACTTCCAATCACTCATGCCTCACCGGTCCTAATGCCCCGGGTTGGCGTCTATATATGTGTTATACAGAAGGCGCTCGCGATGGTGCCAGCGCAGCAAGGAAACGGTTTGCTGAGAAAGCTCAGCATTTGTAACAGTTCAGCAGGAATGCCCAGATGTTTCATGATATTGATACAGTACAAAACGCTACTCTAGCCACTAGATTTAATTTTTATGGTGGACTAGCTCTACACGGCACTGCACTGTACAGTACTGTACTTTCAAAAACAGTGTGTACTGTACTTTCAAATACAGTGGAGAAGGGCTACAAAAAATCTATATAAAGGCTTGCGTACAGAGTAGCGGAGCAAGTCCAAGAAAAGAAGAATCATCAGCGATCAGACAGAAGTAAACACCTTTTCTTGCCGCAATAGGGGGGGTCAGACCGTCGAGCACAATGGTCAGTAGTTGTGTCAGATATTGTAAGCTCGGCTTGTAAGGCTTACAGTTGACTTCCACCAGCAACCTTGCTGCGTGCTACACGTGTCATACCTTTTGGGCTGTGATACTACAATACGGACTCGCGAGGTGCCGTAAAGTGACTACTGTACTACTGTGCTGTGCACTAAAATGCATCAAGTACAGTAATTGAATCGAATATGGTAGTTACATTTGATACGAATGCATGCACTACAGTATTGCAATGTTCCGATAATGCAATCGCCAGTGTACTGTACAGTACTAGGCTGACAATACACCTGCAAATTTGACATGCTAATTGATCCCTAACGTGCGTACCTTGTGCACCCCTCACGTAGATCACCAGCAAAAAAATCAACTTAAAAAAAACTCACAAAATCAACCAAAAAAATCACGATATAAACCCAAATCACGAGACATGAACTCAAGCAGTATTTCACGCCCTTCCTTATGATTCCGAATCCGACCTACACGGCAACTTGGACGTCTGCGGTACTTGGTCCGTGCTATTTGCAAGGATGACTGATTGCGGTTGTTTATCCGGATCCGCCAATGAGGAAGCCGCTGGAGGTTCTTAGGAACTGCCCGCTCTCATTGTATCGGGTTCTTTTAGCGGCTCTTGATACCTTTTGTCCCACTCGACGATCACCAGACTGCCATAGTCTCAACCCCTCCTCTTGCCCCGAATTTACAACACGAACTTCATCTAATCCCCTTCCTCGATAAGAGGCACCTCCCGTACCAACTTAATCATGAAGCGCTCCCCTTTAATAAGCTCTTTACTAACCTCAATCATGAATCTTTTCCCGTTCTTCACCGCCTTGCACGCTTTCCGGATCTCCTCTTTCACAATCCTGATTCCCTGCCGTGGATTCGGGTTCGCCACCGCGGCAACCCTTACTTATGTATCCTCCTCGGAAAGTAGAAACCACAACTGCTGTTTCTGCCGCCCCTTTCCAAGCGTCGCCTGCCCCTGGGAAAGGCGTACCCTTGTCCTTATAGCGTCCCCTTTTAATGTTGATCAATTTCAATATAGATTAACAATGGAAATGTTGATCAATTCCAGTCTAGCTCTCCGAATCTCATTGATCAATTCCAACATAGCTCCCCGAATCTCGTCACTCCTTTGACTTACACTGGATGTCTCTGTGCGGGAGAGCTGGAATCGCTGCACCTCTTGAGGGGAGGCTATCTCGTCACCACTTTGACTTCAATACCCCGACCATCCACTGCACGAGCTCCACCATCCGTTGGATGCACAATCCCCACATTAACCTGGAACCACTTCAAGGCAACCGAGATGGAGGAAACTACCGTATCTACTGGTGCATGAATATCCTCGCCAAACATTTTGACTGTGACTGCCACCTCTTCGTCATCAAACATCCCTTGCCACCAAATCGGTTCGCGATAAGCGCAAAAAACCCCACGCTTGTCTTTAACCACCTTAAGTTGAGGCTTTACTTCCCGACTGGGGGCTTTGAACCCCACGAGCCTTCCTTCTGTGGCCTCTATCACGATAGCGCCGCATCACATCATTCTTCTTCTTCCAACAGTTCCTAACTATATATATGAACTTTTCATGGCAGTAGTAGCAGGTTATTTGAGGGTAGCTATACCCTGATTCCTCACTCGGGACTCCCCTGTATGGCTTGTCTGGCTCTTGGACCTACCGGAAACTTTACCGACTCGAAGACTGACGCACTACCGCAAGCCTAGAAATGATACTCAACATGGTGTCGCAGTCCCCAGATACCAGAATTGCTTGCTCCTGGAGACTCGCAGGCAGACCTGCTTTAAAGCGGTTGAACATGATTTCGTCTGAGATTGTGATCTGCAGAGTCATGGAAGCAGAATGTTGTGTAGTGGTATGCAACGGTAAACGTAAAGATTACCAGGCAACGGTAGCTACCTTCGACGAAGGGATCCACACAATCGGCGATGAAAAAGGTAGCACAGGAACGAGGTTGGCTCACTATCGGGAACGGTCGTCCAGGACGAAGGTGGCAACAAAATCCGTAGCAAGGCGCCGGCGCGTTAGAAGTCAAAGGGGAATAGGATCACCCGTAAAGGAGTTGTAATAAAGGGTAAAAAGTAAAGTTGAAGGTAGAAGAGTAGGGTAAAGGGTTCTTACCGTTTACCTAGGAGTTAGGTGGGGAAAGGGATATTAGTAAAAGTCCTACCCTTGTCTAGTGCCCCGATAGGGGTGACCCTAATGGTCCTGCCCCGTTGTGCCACTAGATCGAGATCAATACTAAAAATTTCTGCCCAAGTTACACTACATTACATAGTCAATCACCTATGTTTGTCCACATAGTTGAAATAAGGTGAATCCTCCTAAAGGTGCATACACGCGGCGGTACTTTGCGCTTCCTCCCCGTCGGGTGATTGTGTCACTACACGACACAAAACTTAAGCGTTCTCCAAAAGCGGACACGGTTTTATATTTCTGATTCCATTTATTGTTGAAGAAATTATCTTGCAATGCACTTAGCTGTGCTTTGTTGCACAGTCTAGCCTCCAAGTGGTCCCAGAGCTCCTCGGCTTTGGAATTCTAGTGTACAATCGCCACACTCTCAAAGACTCCAGCCGCATCCTCTTCGAAGGGAAAAGACAGAAGGCGCCTCTCTTCACTCTCCTGAATTGGAAAGTACTTCAACGGGCGGTACCAAGTTCGTTTGGCATCAAAGAAAGAGCCGTCTCTGGCCTTACGACAACGACAGTTTTCGAGAGAGCTTTTGTATATCTTTTGGGCTACTTGTACAAGATAAGTGCCGCAGGAATCCTTCTTCGAGTCAATCCTGTCTTCATCTTCATCGGCCACCATCTCCGTATGGGCCTCGTCTGCATGCCTTCCGCAGACAGACTCCTTGGAAGCCCCTTTGTCTGGTCGAACTTACTAGTAAGCTGAGGTGTCTCCTTTACAATGGCTAAAATACCATTAACCGCCCCACGGAATTCCTCGATCACCTCAACAGTGCACTGAATGTCTTGTGGTGTGACTTCGCGTTTGATTTCCACCTCGGCTGATGAATCCCCCAGTCTTGAGAAATCGGGTCTCCTGGCCGAAGCTTAGCACCTTCCTGGGCTCGATCCCGTATTTATTAATGTGGGTTCGCTCTTGTTCCTGGGCGAACCATTCTTCTTCTTTCTTTAGGCGAAACTTGACGTTATCAGTCAGCAGGTTGCGACCCTGGTTCTGACTTCGACTTTATTCAAGGACGTCTCCTCTCGAACCGGCAAACTATCGCCTCGTGCGCAGAAACTTCTTTCCGAGAGTCTTCTTCCATATCATCAGCTTATAGTCATTGATTGACATGCCTACGAGAAGTATAGATCCAGTGAGCCCGTTAAGTGCCCTTCACGGACGCACCAAGAAAAAGGTTTCTTGTAATGCTAGCCTTTCCTCGGGCATTGGATACCGCCCAGATTCTGAAGACTCTCGTACCTTGATTGCACCTTCTCAATGATTAGTTTGTATATTCGTGCTGGTAAAATCGATTTTATGTTACAGCTCCACTCCGAAGTTGTAAAACATGGACCAGGACTGTCGCAATTCCAATCGCTGACGCCTCACTGGTCCTAATGCCCTGGGTTGGCGTCTTTATGTATACTCGCGAGGTTCCATAAAGTCACTGTTGTTCTACTGCACAGTACTGTGTACTAAAATGCATCAAATGCAGTAATTAAATCGAATGCAGTAGTTGCATTTGATACTAATGCATGCACTAATGCAACGTTCCAATAATGCAACCGCCACTGTACAGTACTAGGTTGACAATACTCGTGCACATGCCACGTACTAATTGAACGCTAATAGTACAGTACTGTAGTGTTATAACTTCACTCTGAAGCTGTAAAGCACGTACCATGTTGCTTGTCACACGAACACTGATGCCTATCTGGACCTGGAGACCAGGCCAGGGGCACTTTAGATAGACTCGCGAGGTGCCGTAAAGTCAGTACTGTACTACCGTACTGTGCACTAAAATGCATCAAATGCAGTAATTGAACCAAATGCAGTAGTTGCATTTGACACGAACGCAATAATGCAATGTTCCCATATTGCAACCGTCACTGTACTAGACTGACAATACACGTGGAAATGCCACGTATTAATCGAACCGTATCATTCCTGCCTTCTGCACCCTCGCGTACAGTATACCAGCAGCAAAAAAATCAACTTAAGAAACACACACAAATTCAAATAAAAAATAAAAAAATCACGAGACAAATCCAGCACACGAGATATAGACTTGAGCAGTATTCCTCGCCTTCCCTTTCGATTCCAAATCAAATTCAGACCTACACGGCGACTTGGACGCCTGCGGTACTTGGTTCGGGCTGCTTGCTGGTTTGACTGATTGCGGCTTCTCATCCGGTTCCTCCAATGTGGCAGCTGCTGAATGTTCTTGGGAACTACGTGCCTTCTTTTTCTCCCGGTTCCTTTAGCGGTTCCTGATACCTTTTGTCCCATTAGTCGACCACCAGAATGTCATAATCACACACTCCCATCTTGACCTGAATTTCCCGCACGAACTGCACCACTTCCTCGATATAAGGCACCTTCAGCACCACCCTACCCATGAAGCGCTCCAATTTCGCCAGCTCTTAACTCACCTCTATCATGAATCTTCTCTCGTCTTTCACCACGTCGTATGATGCCTGGATCTCCTGCTCATCCATCCTGATTCCCTGCCGTCCGTTCAGGTTCGGCACCGCAGCACCCCTTAATTATGTAGCCTTCTCGGCAAGTAGAGCCCTTCCACTCCCGTAGCTGCCACTCCTTTCCAAGCGTCGCCTCCTCCTGAGAAAAGCGCACCCTTGTCTCTATAGCGGCCTCTTGTAATATTGATCAATTTCAATATAGATTAAAAATTGAAATGTTGATCAATTCGAACATAGCTCTCCGAATCTTGTCGATCAATTCCAATGTAGCTCCCCGAATCTCGTCACACCTTTGACTTACACTGGAAATGTCTGTGCTGGAGAGATGGAATGGCTGCACCCCTTTGAAGGGAGGCTATCTCATCACCCCTTTGACTTACACTGGAAGTCTCTCTGCGAGGGAGCTGGAATCGCTGCACCACTTTCAAGGGAGGCTATCTCGTCACTGTAGTAGAATGGGCTCGACAGTCCACTCACCAGGTGGGATTTCGGAAGGAAAGCTTCTTCGGGAGACTAGTCTAGCTGGGCTAGACAGCCACAGTAGTACAGTAGTAGGGTAGAGGAACTGTAGATCGCGCTCGTAAGGACTAGAAGGATGCCTGGGGTCCTCCAGGGATACATGGAGTTGTGCTCAAAGGAGGAAAGGGGGAGAAATGGTTGGTTAGGGTAGGCGGTCCCACCCAGAGAAATGCCCGAAAGGGTTAGTAAAGGTGACTACTACGGTCATTATGTCTACTACGGACACGAGTAGCGCCGTCTCCTCCGGACTCACGCTAGGGGGTTCTGGCTGTAGTGATCCCGAGCAGCGCTAGGCTTACCGGTACACTCAAGATAAGTAAAAAGAGTAAAAGATTCTCTCACGCAACTAGGCAACGCCTCGACAAATTACACCGAGACTAATCCGGTCTTCGGTGATGCTGATCAGGGAATTAGAAAGGGGTTTTGTTGGTCATCGTTTTTCATGTTTACTGGTACGGCTCCCAAGGCCGAAGGGCGTAAGTGGTAACGGTGCCACCTACTGTAATACTGGCAGCTAAGTAATCCTACAGTAATTACAAAAATAAAGGGATAATTAAAGGGATAATAGTAATTGCCATCGACCTTACACGTGGGCCTTAAACGTGGCAACTACACGTGGAACTGGACGGGACAGCCTGTCCATACAGTGGTAGATACAGTATGCGCGCGAAAAATAAAGGCCAGGTTCCCGCAGTTACCCCTTTGACCTACACTGGACGTCTCTGTGCAGGAGAGCTGGGATCACCGCACCCCTTTGGAGGGATCAGCACACGTCGGCATCGTTGCGAAACAATTTCCCACACTTTCGCTACAAGTACCGCAACCCCTGGCTCACCTGTATTACGGAGCGCCGCCCGCAGCAATGCCACATCCTTAGGTCGGGAAACAAGGGACGTCATCGCTGTCGGTTTTTACGATGTTATGGCCAAGGCGGAACTATTTCGATGGTCAGTCTCATCCCGTTTGGGACCATACACAGGCCGGGAAGGGAGTCAAAAGCCGGAATTTGAATCAGTTGGATGCAGCGTATGGCAAAGGTCCCACGTCTACTCAAATGTGCACTCCAGATTTCACTCAGCCGAAGGCGAAGCAAATTGCTGCTGCCACTCGTGGTGGCCAGTTCTCCCCCGCATCCCCGTCTTTCCGCTTATGCTGCTAGTCCCTCAACGTCAGTCCAGCCATCACAACAGCAATCCGTCCCGACACTTATTAACAAATATTCGCTCATCACTTCAACGTGCCCATGTGCAACTTGTCAGACGATTGCGGAGAGGAAGGCGAGGACGAAGGAGACTGGCATTTGGACATCCCGGAGGATCTCGCAACACCTTTTGCGAGGGCGGAGGCCGCTTGGTCGGACGTCCCGCGGAAGCTTAAGCCACCCGGAGAATCTTTCCTCTATTTGCGACTGGTCTATTTCGCTCTAGAAAGTGAGGTCCGTTCCCTGCTCCGTGAACCGGAACAAGACCTCAACGGGTTACATGCACAGGTCAAGCACCTCGTGTCTGAACTCCAACGGTTCACCCGCCTGCACAGTGTAACTGTGTGGCGTGACTACGGGATCGGCCACGTGGTGGCGGCAATCATCTGCGATCTGTTACCTCGTGTGAAAGCGTCCAAGACAGCAAAGCGTGGTTTGAACCGCCCCCTGAGCGACCTTTTGTTCGCAATACTTGATGGCTTAAGGTCGGATTCTCACTCGGCTCCGTCTGTTCCCCAAAGAAACAGGCCCATAGTGAACTACCCTGTGGCACCGAACACCCCGCGCCCGCTACCTAGTGGCGGGAAGCTCCACTCTTCCACCTTGGTGGAAGCCGCCGATTCCCAAACAACACCCAAAGGCGTCTATGGGCAGGCGTCATGGCGCGAGAGTGGGGTTATTACGGCCACGGAGAAGGACACTAACCTGCCTGTGATGGGACCCTACGGCACGGATCATTTGTAGGTGCCTGCTCGCTGGACGGACTGGTCTGATCTCAACTCTTCAGAAGACGACGACGTCGGTGATGTCGTTGCCGATCTGGAGGGGTTAGAAGTTGGTGGGGAGAAGGATGAGTAAGGGGCGGGCATATCTCGTGGTATGCTCAAAGCACTTTGCTTCATACAAGATATCAGGTAACTTTGCTGGCAAATAGGACGTTCTATCACCAGTAACCCTCGAAGGTATTCCGGGCCCCAACCGACCACATATTTCAAACAATAAAGCACTCCGGAAAGCCTGGAGGGGAATCCTCAACCTCCGTCGCGACGCTGCCCGGACTATCCTCCCCGATTTGCAGGAGTGTGTTCCCGCTGCGGTACATTCTGAAGGTGCACCTGTCGTCAAAACACATTGTAAGACGAGGCTACCCTTATCAGGACCGTCAAGCCGCCTTCCATCAAGTGGACTTCTTCAGGCAACACATTGCCATAACTCCTCGTGGCGAGAAGAGATGAACGTGCAAATGTTGCAATTGAAAGTTTGAGCCAAAGCCTCACATGAAGATGTACATCGACACGCCCCACTTAACGACGCGCGGTCACCTGTGCTACTGTTAAAAGCATTGGGACTCGATACAACCTCACTTGGCGCCGGAGAACGCATGAGCGAACCCCAACGAAGCATGTTTGCATTGTTTGCAAGAGGCCTGTCGGGTTGATGTCGAGCCTGGCCCGGCATCAGCGAACTCTTCCCACACAACTGCAGGTGTTGCCGCTGTCGTTGTACTGGGGATGCCGAGTTTGCTTTCTACTTCCGCTGTGCCTCGCGCGGCGGGCTGTGCCCGAGCAGCATTCTTTGCAACCAACATTCTGGGCTCCTGCATTCACCTGAGCGACACGAACCACACGATGCGCTCGCTTCTTTGACCCCTTCACTAACCCGCAACTTCCCAGTCCACCCCTCCGTGCATCGAGAGAAAAATGCCTTACAGTGAGCTCTACGTACAGTAGCACAACGTACAGCACCCGTTGAGTCCTGGGTACAGTAATCATTGAGAAATGCCTTACAGTGGGCTCTCCTTACAGAAGCACAACGTATAGAACCCATTTAAGTGTTCTATATCGAGCCTGGTGCGGGTCGGCGGCAAAGTCCTTCTGGCAGGATGATGAATGGGCAAGATTCCCCAACCCCGCAACGCACTCGGAAGAAGATATTCAACGAAGGATTCGCCGCCAAGCATACATGGAGACGCCTGCAGCAGCGTTCCTCACTGCGCATCCGTCTGCGGTCAACCGAACGTACGACGAGATGTGGACAGTAATGCTCAGTCGCCATCTGGGAGTGCCCGTGTTTGATGACGCTGCTCCGCTGCGGTGCGTGGAGTGCCACAGGCCCATGGACGTTCTAGGAGACCATGCAGCAGACTTATGCAACAAAGGTCTCGGATGGACCAACCGTCACACATCGGTGGTAAAGGCACTTGGCCGAGAGCTGTTCGAGGCAGCAGAAGTCATCGTTCAAAAAGAAGTGAAGTACCTACTTCCTGGACTGAACGCGCGACCCGCAGACATTCTGGTTTACCCAAGGTCTGATGCAACAAACACCCAATCCCCTCTCCCAGTGGCGTATGACGTGACTGTATCATCCCCGTTCCAAGAGAGCTGCAAATCAATGGTAGCACGGGAAGCGCGAGCTGTTGCAAACGCAGCAGGAAAGCGGAAGAAGAGAGACTTAGCTACGAAAGTGGCAGCGATTCCAGGCGAGGCAATACCGGGACGATCAAGGCTAGGATGGGATTTTGTACCACTAGCCTTCAACTCGTTAGGAACACCCTCTTTAAAAACATCCAAGGTTACAGAGACATACGCGGCAGCAGTAGCGTCTCGTAGCGGATGCTCGACTGGAGGAGTGAAGACTCGCCTGTATCAGAAGCTTAGCTACTCAATCTGGTCAACATGTGCAGCATCCGTTTTGTCGCGCACCGCAACACGCAGAGCTTAGTCACCCAATTCCAACTTAATTTTAAGTACTTTGCAACGTTGCACGTTTGGACTGTACACCAGTGATAAAAGATGAACCCAACCCGTTTAGTCCTGGTATAATAATCATTGAGGCCCAGTAACCGGGGCTACTGGGAGCATACTTCAGGCGCCCTACGTTAGCACCCACTCACCTTGCGTCGGTGTTTCCATATCGTCAGCTTCACCAAGGCTTGGACGACGAGAGGTTGATGCGATTTCATCGCGGAGTCGAGCCTTGTGACTTGAACTAATGTCGCTCGGTCGTACTTCCATGCTGCAACGACCAGTCCTTAGGGGCGTATAACGGTGACTGCAAGCAAGCATTTCCGGCAGACAGATTCTCATGGCGTGCAGTCTTTACATTGTCTGAAACTGGCCGCGCAATTTCCTGCAAGAGACTGGCTTATGTTACAGGGTGAAAAGTGGCTTCCGCCAGTAGCGTCCTCGGGACGTCTCGCAAGGATCATTTCCACCCATTACGTGCGTGTAGGGATGACGCAGGCAGCTGAAACCACGTCCTACCCAGCAGCTCGCTGGGGGCCGGGTCTCCGACACCTACAGATCCTTGGAATGATGCGAGAGTACCTAGACCATCTTGGTTCGCGCAAGATGAGGTCAGCAACGAAATTGTGTCCCACCTGCAGGGTCTGTAGGGTCCTGGAGGCCGACTTCTGGACAGGGTCCGAAGGCCGTAGCGTAGCCTCCCAATGGGAGTCCGGCCAGTATTTTTTGAGCAGGTTAGCATCCCTCTTGGGTACAAAGATGTCATGTACACGCACCACCACTTCCGGTAGCTCACTTTCCGGGGTCCATCTCGGCGATCTTCTTCCCGACATTTGCACCTTGAAATGCCGCTCTAAATCTCCGGTCTTCTCATTCCTCCTTGTCTCTTCTCCTGATACTTTTTTCGTAAGGAATCCGGAAACACACCACCGGCCGGGTGTCAGTTTATTCAACTTCATCTCCAATTATTCGCAGCCTGTTGGCCTGTGCCCGGCTACCTTACCCCCCATCTGAGACTCCAATATATACCCGACTATTCCTAGCCTTCCCTTGACCCGATACAGTCCAATCCAGGGCTTGATAACCTTATTTCTTTCTGTTTTGCTCAGCTCCTCCGACCATAGCAAGACGCGCTCCCCCTCCTTAAACTCGATCGGATTGACATGTAAGTCATAATTCTACTTGGCTCTTGATCCTGAACTCCGACCTCCGGCATATAAGAGGCGATGAAGAAGTTCTAAGCCTCTGAAAAGATCCTCCGGCTCGTCTTCAAAGCATGCTGTATCCATTTCGCCCCAGGACCGGAATTATTCCACCCCAAACATAGCCTTGTACGGCGTGATACCTGTCGCTGCGCACACGGCAGTATTATACCGTAAACATGCTAAAGTGACTTGATCATCCCAATCCTTCGTGCCGGTGGCCATAAAACCCGCAAGGTCTTTGATGCGGCTACGCTTCTATCTCTCTACCATGCCATTTGCTTGTGGGTGGAAGGATAGGCCAGCATTCAACCGATGCCCAGGAGATCAGTCAGGCTTTTCACTACCGATCCAGTCATTTTTGGAACCCCATCCAACATCAAGGTCCCCATCGGGCCGAATATCGATATCAATTGATGGATGAGGACTCTCGAGATAGTTTCAGCTCTTTAATCGGGAATGTCTTTAGCCCTCAAAAATCTTGTGAAGACATCCACCATTGATAGAACCTTGATTTTACGGCCTGTCGTGCGTGTAAGGATCGTCTGGATTTCAAAAGCAACCTGCTAAAACCTTCGTTTCGGATGGACCACCTCCAAAGAGACCTGCAGGGATGTATTACGCCCCCGTGCCACTGTGCAATGCAGACAGTTCCCCAAGAATGCCGCCGCATCACGATTCATACCCTTCCAGTAGTATCGAGGAAGCAACTTGTAAATCGTCCGTCCGAGACCATACTGCCCATTCATTGTGAACCATGGACCTATTTCAAGAACTCAGGCACTAGTGCCTTTGGCGTCACGATAGGAGGCTTATCTCTTCCGGATTTTCGCATAAACTTGTCATCATCCACCACGAACTTATCTCGCGATCGTGCGTAAGGCTGAAGATCCCCAAATTCTGCGATCTGTGCCTCCCGCAATCCCTACTTTTCTGGCAGTTACCGTTATTGGTCGAGTTTTGATGTTCCTCCATGATAGTATTCTACAAATATCGAGATGGATTCGTTCCTTACCTCCTCCCTATCCCGCTTCAAGCTCTTGGAGTCAATCTCCCCGCAGCACCTCTGAAATAGAGGCTTTGGGACGGCGTCCCGGCTCAGGGTGTCTGGGAGCACTAGCTCCGGTCCGTTACGGTGCTCGCTCTCGAAGTCAAAATCCTGAATTGCGTTGACCCACCTGGCCAGCTTCTCCCGAGGCTGTTTAAGGTTAAGCGAAAACTTCAGACAAATGTTCTTTCACTTCTGTGAAAGATTCTCTATGCAGATAAAGCCGCCATTTTTGTAAGGTATACACGATTGCCAAACACTCTTTCTCGGTGGGTGCATAGTTCTTCTCTGATTTCCTAAGGGCGCTGCTGGCAAACGGGACGGGACTCCATCTACCCGTCTCATAGGCTTGAAGCAAAACTCCACCGAGTCCGTATGAGCTAGCATCTGCCATCACCCTTTTGTTTGATCCACGGATAGGCGCGGCCAAGAACTCCGGCTTACTTTAGGCATCATTTAATATTTTCCAGGCCTCCTCTTGCGCCACACCTCATTTATCCGACCATTCGGGTTCTTTATGTGGCCTTTTCTTGGAAAACATGTTCCCTTGAGGGCGTCATAGAGTGAGGCCGCTTTGTCAGCAAAATGGTCGACGAATGCAGCGAGGAGGTTCAAGAGCCCCGAAAAGCTCATTAGTTCATCCCTTGATGCCGGCTCGATCAGGTTCCTGATAGCCTCAATGTGCTTTTCGGAAGGTCTCAACCCTTCTCGTGCACTACGAGTCCCAAAACTTCCGCTTGCCGAACCCAAAAGGAGCACTTTGATAACTTGTGTCTCACACCCGCTTTGAGCAGAGTATCCAATATGGCACCTAAGGAATCGAGATGCTCCTTCTCAATGCTAGTTCCGATGCATGTATCATCTAGGTAAGCCATGACATATCTCACTTTTAGGTACCCCAAGATGTGGTTGAATACCCGTTGGAAAGTTCCAGGAGCGTTTTTAAAGCACATAGGAAGACGGGTTTATTGATACAGGTCTAGCACTGTGCGCACCGCCGTAAATGGCATGGAATCAGGATTTAAAGGGACCTGTTAGAAGCCATCCCTAAGGTAAAAGACTGAGAAGACATTATTACCGCCCAACCAGTCAAAGATCTCTCTCATGTTCTCCATTGGGTAAGAGTCTGTGATAGTGAGATCATTTAGGCGTCGGATATCAGATGTAACCCGAATTCCTGATTCTTCCTTTTTCACAATCCGTCAGTATCCCCAAGGGGATACTGACGGCTCTAGAACCCCAAGGTCAATAAGCCTCTGCATTGAAACTTGCTCGATCTCTTCCTCTTTGGGCGATCTCCTCCGCATAGGGGCACAGACCGGCTCTAAGTTGAGCTTTAGGGATATCCTGTGCTATATACCTACATTTTTCCCAAGGACCCTGAAAATATCTCGACGCTACCACAACAGATTGCGAAGCTTCTTTTGAATCTCCTAGCTTGAAGAAAAATCGGAAAGGTCCATGGGAGTTACGGCATTGTCCACTTCATTGTCCTCAATGACCGCTTGAATTGTCTCATGCTCGAATCCTCTTTGCTCTTTCTGTGCGGTTAGCGAACCTTTAGACCTGTAGACTGAAGCACTGCCGCAAGCCTAGAAATGATACTCACCACGGTGCCATAGTCCCCCGATACCAGAATTGCTTGCTCCTGGAGACTTGCAGGCAGACCTGCTTTAAAGCGGTTGAGCATGATTTCGTCTTAGATTGTGATCTGCAGAGTCATGGAAGCAGACTTTTAGCGTTCTCCAAAAGCGGACACGGTTTCATATTTCTGATTCCAT
The DNA here is from genome assembly GCA_002205965.3 of Kappaphycus alvarezii. Lineage (NCBI taxonomy): Eukaryota > Rhodophyta > Florideophyceae > Gigartinales > Solieriaceae > Kappaphycus > Kappaphycus alvarezii. The sequence goes on from NADL03000599.1 coordinate 176,612, forward strand.
TTATTGTTGAAGAACTTATCTTGCAATGCACTTAGCTGTGCTTTGTTGCACAGTCTAGCCTCCAAGTGGTCCCAGAGCTCCTAGGCTTTGGAATTCTAGTGTACAATCGCCACATTCTCAAAGACTCCAGCCGCATCCTCTTCGAAGGGAAAAGACAGAAGGCGCCTCTCTTCACTCTCCTGAATCGGAAAGTACTTCAACGGGCGGTACCAAGTTCGTTTGGCATCAAAGAAAGAGCCGTCTCTGGCCTTACGACAACGACAGTTTTCGAGAGAGCTTTTGTATATCTTGTGGGCTACTTGTACACGGTAAGTGCCGCAGGAATCCTTCTTCGAGTCAATCCTGTCTTCATCTTCATCGGCCGCAATCCCCGTATGAGCCTCGTCTGCGTGCCTTCCGCAGACAGACTCCTTGGAAGCCCCTTTGTCTGGTCGAACTTACTAGTAAGCTGAGGTGTCTCCTTTACAATGGCTAAAATACCATTAACCGCCCCACGGAATTCCTCGATCACCTCAACAGTGCACTGAATGTCTTGTGGCGTGACTTCGCCTTTGATTTCAACCTCGGCTGATGAATCCCCCAGTCTTGAGAAATCGGGTCTCCTGGCCGAAGCATAGCACCTTCCTGGGCTCGATCCCGTAATTATTAATGTGGGTTCGCTCTTGTTCCTGGGCGAACCATTCTTCTTTCTTTAGGCGAAACTTGACGTTATCAGTCAGCAGGTTGCGACCATGGTTCTGACTTCGACTTTGTTCAAGGACGTCTCCTCTCGAACCGGCAAACTATCGCCTCGTGCGCAGAAACTTCTTTCCGAGAGTCTTCTTCCATGTTATCAGCTTATAGTCATTGATTAACATGCCTACGAGAAGTCTGAATCCCAAGAGCCTGCGAAGTGTGCCTGAAAGACTCACCAAACACAAATATTTTCAGAAACGGAGCTACCTTGCCTTAAAGAACGGATTGCCGTCCACATATTCCAAGAAAATAGTACCCTGATTGCACCCTCACAATGATTGGCTCGGGTAGTCGTGCTGGTAAAATTGATTTCATGTTACAGCTCCACTCCGAAGTTGTAACTCATGGATCAGGTCGCTTGTCACACGAAAACTAATGCCTCCCTGGATTCGGAGACCATGCCAGGGGCATTTTATACAGACTCGCGAGGTGCCGTAAAGTCACTAATATACTACTTTATTGTGCACTAAAATGCACCAAATGCAGTAATTGAATCGAATGCAGTAGTTGCATTTGACACGAAAGCACTCATGCAATGTTCCGATAATGCAACTGTCACTGAACTAGACTGGTAATACACGTGCACATTCCACTAACTAATTAAGCCGTAACAGTACTGTTAGTGTTCAATTAGTGCGTTTCATGGGCACGTGTATTGGCAGCGAATTTCAGTAACACCTAGAGTATTGTACCGTCCGAAACGTGCCTAGTCTGCATTCAGTGAAACTCTTTGGTGTATATAAAGTTGCCCTGACCTGGTCTTCGTGACCAGAGAGGCATAAGTGGTTGGAGGTACAAAAGTCCTGGTCCGCGATTTGCAACTTCGGAGTGAAGCTGTAACATAAGATCGATTGTGGGAGTACAGGTGCTCGCCTTTTGAGGAAATAATTCGGGAAGTTGTGGGTCAGTACCTTTTTGAGCAAGACGGTCAAAGGTTCGAAGTGGTGAACGCAATCGGGAAATGCGGAAGGAGAGTTGACGCCTATAAAACGCGACAAAAGTATATGTGAGTTGGGAGGGAGAGCAACCACGGAATTGCAAGATGGAAAAGGTGCAAAGCACCACATGCCTGTTGCATGAGGCTGTCAAAGGCGCGCTAAGGGTGCTTAGGCTAGTGGAGGGGTGGTGTTCTCCACTGTAGCGGCATGCGAAATATAGCGGTTGAGGCACAAAAAGGACTGAGATAAGGCACGGAAGGCTGCCCAAGATGCGTTGGCGGCAACGGAAAGGGCATTAAAGATATGGACCGCCGAAATTGTGCAAGCACATCTCCAATCTGCTGAAACTCTCTCAAGGGACGGTCGGATCAAAGAACCATCCCGGAACTTGATTAGAACCTGATCAATGATTTCAGCTCCTTCGCCCCCTATACGGACTATGCGACGCAGATGAATTAATGACCATAAGAATAGAGCGGAATCAACGAAAACACCTCTAAATGAAGCCATTTCCCATATATCTATCCCTCTGTGATTTCCTTCCGGATGAAGTACTAAAAGGAATAAGTGATGGCCACGTTGATAAACTCATCCGTTGCGAGGATTACAACTTCTGAAATCATTTCTGGAAGATTAAGCAGAAGTTCAGAATGACGGAGAAGTCCTTTATGTACTTTGACATCACCGGTTTTCTCATTCGTCAAGATAGGAACGGGGAGATTCCCATCGACCAATCTGGATTTTTGCGAAAGTTGTAGAACTTTCCGGAAAACGCTTTCTTCTTCCATCTTCGATCACCTAGCATGAAAATTACTGGAGTTACGTCGAAAATTTTGAAGCTGCGCAAGTAACAAAGGAAAGTTTCCTCGAAAAAAAGCAAATAACATTCTTCGTCTGAACAAGGCCATCGCGTACGCTATCTGCAATCTCCAATGCCTCAGGGATACCAAACTAGAAGGAAATCATCTTCCCATTGCCGGATTTTTTGACTAATCCCAGAAAAAAAGCACTTATCTCTCGTCGCAGCTCTACCAACTCGTCTTCCTCTGGGATGAAAATAGAAACGTTTACCCGACTCCCGCAAATTCTATAATGCTCTTCGACTCACAAGGTCTGTAATGGCGAGAAAATTGATTGCTTTTATCGACATGTACAATATAAAGATCGCATAATCCCTCTACTTATCCTATGTACATCAAAATCGGGTGCCAGTACAGATATTAACCAGAAATACCTGTATATTCGACGTATTCAGTAAAGAATCAAATGTTTCCGAGAATCGGGTGATGTCAGACAGAGAAGCTGCTTGCGATGGCTTTCGTGAACACCTCATGTCTAGAATCGGGCTCTTCCGCAGCGAGAAGAACCTTTTATATGCCTTGAAGAAGCTAATGAGTTAGAATGACTTTCACGACGTGATTCAAACTAGTCTTTTACGAATAAAGGCAGAAAAATGGATTCTATGCAATGAGTTTCTTGGTTTAGCTGTTAATTACCTCTCTCAATTAACCCACTTCTGTTTCGGGCGAGAAATTGCCTCTATTTGCGCACATTGGCATCCTTTTCAAGCCCAGCTGGATCAAGTCATGCATGGGATTAACCCGTTGTATACTTCAACTAAGAAGCAACGATCGCTTTTGTTTTGATCTCTCCCATTCCCAACTAGAAGCAAGATCCAAACCCCAAGGAAAAACCTCGTAATATTCGCGACAGTCCCTCAACAAAAACGTTGGCTTCTTTCCGCACTATCTCCCAGTAAGGATACGGCCTCATGTCGAGCTTCATCTTCAATTAAAGCATAAATCTTTGCGATATACGCATTTTTAAGTTACACAAAAAGGATTCAGTGAGGCAGATAAAATATCTGAATATTATAAACCAAAAAATAAATGCGATAAAGCCATTAGAAACAGATAATAAACTTCAGGACCTCAGAAATACTGAAAAAGTAATCTGAAAACGCTATATAGTTCTAGAACTAAATATGTTGCGGAAAAATCCCTCAATGAGCTGGCTGAAGTAGATGAGGCTGTCATTCCGATCCATGAGAACTACACCCGACCTGCTTTTATGTTATCTTTTGATGAAAAATGGATGAAAAGCTCTTTTCAGTGAGAATAAGTAATTGCGTAAATATTCTATGAAATAAAGAGTAGACTGTCCAATTACAATAACAACTTTTAATTTTGAACGAGAGAAAGCTCTTTCCACCGAAAATTACATCACGATGGACAATATTGGTAACCTTAAACGTAATTTAGAGTGAGATACACCAAAGTTTAGGCCCATATAGTTGCAAGAGGTAAATTGAAGAGCATAAGGAAGTTTTACGTCGATACTCAATGTGTTGGTCGTCTGCATGGAAATTGTAAGATTTTTTTTGATCTTATCCTGTGTTTGATTGTTTCGTGGAAAATGTGGAAGTTGAAAAGGCAATTTTTGCATCAAAAAACATACTAAATTCTCAGCCTGGATTTGATTCCCATTGCATATACGATATCGATATTGGTAATGACTAAAATGTTTCTATTGATGGGAATGTTTTATAGATTACGACAGAAAATGAAGCTTTCGTAGTAGTTTAGTAATTGTGCGAAAGCCGAAAATAATGTTGAAGCTGCATGAAATCAATGAGGGCGTGTGCAGTGAGAAATTATATCCCTTCGATGTGTGAATTATATTAGTTCCTTTTTAAATGGTAAAATTCCTCCTGCTTGAAGCTTCCTAATTCAAAGTAATTCGAAAAAATCTCGGAGTAAGCCACATTCCTATGTTTCATGAAAATTGAAATTCATGGGGATTTTAAATCTTCATCGAAGACTGTTTGCATGGAAAATAATTGATTCTGAGAACATAAATGAACCGAAGAAGTTTGGAACTCTGTTTTCAATGGGAAATGCACTGTCTGAAAAATTGTAAATCTTAAAGCCAAAGAGAAGTATAGGATTGGAGCGAGGACATATCTCATCATGTTCGAATCCTTTTTGTCACATTGAAGGGTTCATGATACCGGAAAATCATCAGCGATTTCACTTCTTGGATAAATGTTACTTCTGGAAACCTATGTATTAGAAGGCAAGGCGTTATTTGATTAGCTATCTGATAGATCCAAAAAATTCAGAAAGTAGTGATATGTGCTGATCTTTCTGCAAATTACTATGTTGACTGGGCTAGGGATGGTGATCCACGCAACTCGGATATGAAATCGCGCTGCTGCTCGTTGGGACATGTTTTGTCCGGAAATATTACAAAGAAGACATGCCAAGCTCTATAAAAATCAGAACTGGAGTTTATCTCTTTCTACACAAGCATTTAGAGTCATAGTTGAATCATGGGGAATACTTACTGAGATTTCCCTCCGTTATATAAACAGCAAAAAAAAAATTCAGGAAATTATGGGCACTATCGATCAAAGTATCAAAGTAACAGTTCTTTTCATGACAGGCCAATTAATATCGAATATAAACACGTTAGGGAATTATTCCATACTAGGGATACTAAGTCGAATTATGTCCCTTCGGAAGATTGAAAGGAAGATTTGTTGACCAATGCGTTGCACTATAAAAGATCTCAAGAGCCGTCACTGAGACGTACTAAACGTTATAGAACTCAACCAGAGGAGATGTGTGGGAGTGAGATGATGAATCTTGTTCGTCGTTAAAAGTTGCTATTCTAGTAATCAGACACCGAACTACTTGCCCACCCTGTGTCAAACTGTCTTCAAGATTGAAATAGCTTAAATATGCTGTTATTATTTTGGTGGATGTGGTAAAGCACCTATTCTTATCAAACAGCATCAAGTGGTGAAATGCATAGAATTTCCATTTAACCTTACTTTCCAATAAATTAAGGGAGTAGAGCGGAACATATTATAGATTTATTTACCCGTCCTTGTTTGAAAAAATGTTGTAATTGATAATTATTTGCGCTCCAAAAAACCCCCACAGGATGAGTTTTATTTTCTTTTCTGCCTAAAATCTCACTAAAGAAAATATTTTCACTTTATGAAGTTGAGATTCACATAACTTTATATATATGCGCTTCATCAGTTCCTTTTACTTCAAAATATGTCAACAGACTATTAAAATTCACCGCTTGAGAACCAGACCCCAAAAGTTTTCTATACAGCGACGTTTTTTTTCAGATTTAAAGTTAATAGACATTATTTCTAATATTTTTAAGTATTTCTGATCTACAAAAGCTTTATTTAACGACTGGACGAAACTGAAAGCTTAAGATGTGAATTTCTCTCACCCTTTATAAATAGGCAATTATATAGTTGCAGTGCTTCAAACTCACGTTACCCAGCAGGAGCAATAGGTTGCTCAGGATTATCAACAAATTGAATACTTCCTAGGGGTCTCTAAAATTTTGAAAATAATCTACTAAATACGCTCATAATTTATAATACCTTTAATACTTTTCTAAACATTTTCGGTATAAGTTTATAATTACAACAGATGTCAGTACTCAATTGCAAAAGCTAATCATGCGTTAGGCCATATTAGTACAGTAAGATTACAATAGAAGGAGAAATAAGAAACAGATCAGATAACTTTCAAATATTAAAACCGTTTCAAGTATTAAAAATTCAATTACAAAAGTTAAGTAAAAATTGAACTTTAGGAAAGGAATGTATTACGCGACTTTATTCAAAGTGTCTTACCAAAATCTTACAGAGAATTAAAAACGGATTCCTCTGATTTTTATTGAAATTTATTACAAAGAATCGAGATGGAAAATTGTTTCACTACATAAATGGCGTGAAAATTATAATAGAAATGATATTGAAGTGATTTGAACCATTATGCCGCCGCGGATATCGCTGCATGGCTTGTATATATTAGCAAAAAGGCTTTTCCGGGGTTTACCGGTAGATCAATTCGAGTTTTCATATAATCAAAAGACATTTTGTGTAAAATTTGTTATATCTGAAGAACTTGAAGTAAATGTGAGAACAAAACGGTAAAATGATCAAAGTTTGACTGAAAATGGGAGGGGTACAGTTTACTTACGAAAATGACACTTGGAAAAATATTTATACAGAATAGAACCGCTCAAATAAATTTGTGGTCGTATATTGAATATTGAATAGAAAATGAATTAATAATTGGTAGGGCTTGCTTATTGATGCCAGGCTGATATCAGATTGAGACGAGGAAGGTTGTTGAGTGATTTGAAGCCAATCAAATGAAGAAAAGATGAATTGTTCGTGTTTAAAAACAACTTTCAAACTGCGTGATCACCAGCTGCACACAATCACCTGAGACAGCAGTAGTTTACTGGTGCGGTTATTGTGACTGATGTTATACCCTCTGGATTCGGTCTTTTTCCCTAGCTAGTCTTATTTAACTACAGCATGTACCACAAATCTCCCATTTGCATTCTAATGTATTCAAAGTAGTCGCAACGACAGTCATAGTTTCCTTGCTTGACGCATATTAATTGCATTAGGCAATGGACACATTGAGAAGTTCGCGCTGCCGTAAATGTTCACATTCAAATACAATTCCGAACGGTCGAGAGTCGTGCACAAACATTTTCAGTGATGGGAACCATGAACATTCACCAACACACCCCAAAGTTTACTCACTCTCAAGACGGTCGGTATATTGGTCGAAATTTGCAGCGATAAAAGATCAACAGAAAATAAAAACTTAATGTAGCGGACTGATAGTAGTAGTTTCAGCACTACGTTAGTGCTAGAATAGTAAACGCATGGTGCATGCCGCATTTCATCACGCTCATGAGCTTTTTCAGCAACAATTAAGGTACCTGAGAGGATGTGCGCAAGACCCATTGCTCTGGGGAAACAGTCATGTGCCCGCGCATGAGGTCAAAGAGATGGCGGGTATTGACAACTTTCGTCATAAAATCCGCCGGGTTGTTCGCCCCATACAGTGCGGGATTCCATTGATCTCCCTCTTCTTATACGACTCTCTGATAGCTGCCAGATCAATCATAAACCTTCGCTCTGCGCTTTACGAGTTCCTTGTAGCCATGTCGAAGAGACCCTTGCTGCCCGTCATTACTTGCAACCGAATGGTGCGTTTAGTGATACGTTCCAGATCATGACGAGTGGTGAAGCCAGCGTCAAACCCGGCAATCAAAGCCATTAGTTTACCAGCCAGACTTGAATTAGTGATCCCTCTACACTTAGCGCTACTGTAGTCTGGTATGTTAGCCTTCCCGCTTCCATCAACAAGAGCAATCACGAACCCTGTCTGGCTAGATAAGTCACACTTATCTGCAAGCCCAGCGTCAGTGAACACCACGAGAGACGTAGTGTTGAGATCCAGCTTCGGCACCTCGATCCCAGCATACGGAGACTTAGGAACATTACTTTGTTAATTGCTCGCACACCTTCCTTGTTATATGATCCTTTTGTGATCTGCGCGAGTTTGGCAACAACACATGCGATATCTGGAGGGGTATTACAGAGCCATGAAAGCTTGGCACGTGTAGATCTGAAATTACTGAACGAAGCATCCTTGTATAGCTTAGAAAGCTTCCTTGCATACTCCCACTGGCTCAGAAGAAGGGCATCACCTTTTTTATCAACATGAATCCCAGCAAAAACAATCCCTTCAGTAACCCTGTCCTTACACCGGAACCGATCCAGGGTTTGTGAGGTTAGATCCCAAAACTCCTGTGTTCCACACTATAGAGTTTCATCCACCGCGATACCTGAAATACCAATAAGACTTCCTTCACATTGCTTACCGTAAAGACTAAAGTCCCCGATGGATGGATCCATGCCCAAATCTGCTGCGTAGTGAGTAGCGTTCGTACTCCCCAATAGTCACCACTCTCTGCTAGCCCATACAGTGGCTTGAGCAATCGCAGAACCTTACCATTCGAAAGTCCAAGCTCCTTTGGCGGCTTCGGGAAAATTTCGCGCAATAGTAGAGACTCTGACTGAATTTATGCTCGCGTGATATCATGTGACCACACACGAAAATCATGTGCTGCTGTAAGTGACAAGATTAGGCGTAGAGAACGTTGATGTAGCGTCGTCGAGTCATGCATCAGGCTATACTTCTATCGATCCGTGTGCCCCTGTAATACCATCCTCGCTTTGACCTTCTCAGCTTAGTTCCAACATTCTTCAATGCCTGAATGACACGAGTACCCATAACGTTGGCGTTGGGTGGAAACTGAGACTCATTTGTGATCTCCCATACCCCCATCTTGATCCGTCCGTCAAGTTCTGTCCTCACAGCACCCTTTGAGCGCGTTTCCTGAAGTCTCGGGTCTTCTGGTGCGATTAAGTCAGTTACTGTAATGCAGAAATTCCCGCCCGGATCAGTATCAGAGGCAAAGATAGACCCTTCCGACTCGTAACCGGGGATGAAGTCCAAATCACGAGGATCATCAACTTCGGAATCATAATCTGGAAACCCGTAAACCTCACTTGATTTCTCGCTATCAGGACTCTCGACGTCTGCGTTGCCTGCCACACGATCTTGTGAGGTATCGACGCCGCTTAAAATTTTCTTTTTGACATTGGACGCTTTGAACTCCCTGGGCGCCCCGTTTTCGTCCGCCAACGTGACTACCTTTCCCTCGACCTTGATTACCTCAAAATGGACCAGTCCAGCGACTGCTGCTTGGTTTCCGGCCTTTATGCCATACCAGTACCAGATCGCCCTCGACTATAATCGACGCTATAGCCCCGGATTTCCTCCTTTCTAAGATAGTATGGAGGCGCAATCGGGCTGTGATGTGCTCCATCTCCTGTCTGGCAGTCTGCATCATATTCATTCGTGCTTCCTGATCAGACAGACCAATAGATCAAGATTGCATCCCTGGCACTGCACCGAAGACGAAGAGGCTAGGGACGAGACCTTCGAGCCCCATGGTATCGTTCATTGCTTCCATCGCTAGAGCCAAGACTAAACCCAAGCTATGGCCGGGATGTTCCGCGAGAACCTTGTGAAAAATCCGACGTAGAGGGTCGCGATAGCGTTCCCCGCTCCCATAGAGTTGGAGCTCTCGACTGGTGCTATCTTGACAGCCACCACAACTTCCGACGATAAACTATTCCAAGCCTTGGATGTGAACAACGACCCGTAGTCTGCTTTTAGGATATCTGGAAATCCTGTACAAGTGGACACCCAGCAGCGGATGAATGCGTTCCATACAGTCTCCGTGGATTCACCATCCAAGAAACGTGCTGCGGAGTAGTGGGCATCGGCATCAACTACACACAGGAGGGGTTTCCTCTGGATCTACATAAGATCTAGTATCACCATGCGGTTAAAAAAATAGAGTCGAGGATTGTAGCGCTGAAACGAAGCGGCCTGGGGGAGTGAAACTGGCAAGCCCTGCACTGCCGACTCATTTCTTTGATTAACTTCATACTTTCCTTGGTGGCATGTTCTGGCTTAGCACGCTTGATCAAGTTAAACAGCTTTTCATTTGCCCGATTATAAAAACCATGGTGCATCTTACGAATACCAGCAACTTTGGAGAGAATCTGTGACTCCCATTCGAGGTATACGTGACCAGCCTTCTAGTGAGCGCTATAATCCATCCTGCTTTGTCGTGAACGAGTAGATCCTTGACATTATTCACGTATATACCGAATTTTTCTAGGGCATCAAGGTCAAGTAACATCGGAATGTTAAAGATGACGACGTAGACTCGTACCTGAATGAAGGAATGCCCTGGTATAGAGATACGATCCACAATAGTCCCAATACTAGACGTTGTCTGTCCCCCAAAACGGAACACTCTGTTGGACTTTCCGAGCTTGAAGGGAAAATTCATGAACTCTGCATAAGCTCTCGCCTGAGGTAGTCCGCACACGGAGGTTGCAGCGCCAGTATCCAGACATATAATTCAGAAGTGAGGTGCGTAGATGAGTTTGAATTGATTCATAAGATCGGTGCATCATCGGGGATCTCTGGAGCATTTGGCATCGTGTCCGCGTCGGTGGAGCTTCTAAAAATCAGCACCTCATCAACATTTTCAGGATCTATGTTGGACTCATGTACGCCTGGCTCTTTTCCATCGTTGTTCGCATATTGTTGAACGAGTCCACTGTCCTCACTTTTGATTCCTGACCCTTCGAAAGGAGGGCTCGTTAACGTTGCAAGACCTACTTCAGCCTCCTCAACAGATTCCTTACTGTAGTCGATCTCGCTATTAGTCTTGTCCATGAGTAATTACTCTCAATCCTCTCCGCACTGTACCTCTAGTTCATCGATGACTTTGATTTCTTCTGAGAGCGAAGTTACTTCGTTAGTTGCTTTAAGGGCCTTTGCACAGTCCCTTGTGTAATCCTGGCGTTTCGAACAACTTTGGAAATCACTACTCTTAAGCCCGCGACGACCACACCCAAAACAAAATCCGGCAAAAACCTTAGATGGCCCATGTCCGAGTGGTTTATGATTGTGATTTTCCTTTGCCTTACATACATGTCCCCGAAACAGACCCCTTTGTCTCGAAGGCTCTTGTCTCCTACCTTGTGGTTGAAAACGCGGAGACACCTAGGCTTTTTAACTTTGTCCTCCTCGATAGCCTGCGACTTGAGGACAGCATATATCTGGGCGAAGTCAATCTCGTTGGCCATTGCAGTAGTGGGCCGGCATCATCTGTAAAAACGTACTGCATTCCTCAACCAACGCTTCTGATCTCGGTCAGCTTGCCTTTCCTTCGGAACGAGGTTCAAAAGCTTAATGATTATCTCGCGTAATGCCTTTAAGCCAGCTTAGTAGGATCCAAACAATACCACGTGTTCCTGCACGGAGAGAGCGTCAAGGTATTCAACAATAGCTTCCTGTGCCTCCCTTCCATGAAATGTGTCCATGATAAGACGGTTAGCATCATTGAGAGGCTTGAAGCATGTAGGATTAGCCTATACCCTGCGCTTGTAGTAAATCTTTGCCTCAACCGCTAGTATTGTTTCGATGCTGTGTAGAGCTGCAAGCTCTGGGACACCCACTGAGTTACAAAATTCAAGTAAGTTCCATATATGTCTTCCCAATTCTCAACCTCGTCTCCGCCGAACTTGTCCGATCTGTCTTTAAACCTCGTCACCAGCTTGGACAGCACATTGACTGCATGGGTAGAGATACCGCTTAACTCTCCATAGTCCTTCTCGGTGTCCCTTACTCTTTCATTTCTACAATTCTACACGGTATTGGTCATGTTTTGGGAATGTCTGTTGTTAACAGGACCTTGTTGGAAAGGAGTGAACGATTGCTTATTGTTCATGTCGTTTCCATGGTGAGTGCCAAAAACCCTTGGCGAATTTTCTTTCTGTATGTGGGAGATTTCAGTCTGAGGTTGCTTCCAGGCAGGCGCTGTGAGCTCTTGACAGTGTATCTCCCTTCCAACTGGGCCAACAAAGGTGCTCGTAGATGGTACATTACTGAGACTGTTAGTTGCACCGTTTTTTTTGGCGAAAACTGTTTTTGTTCCAGACATGACCACTTCTCGAGCCAAATCAAGCGCATTTGGGGTTGCCTGGGAGTCTGTGCAGTTCGCAGCCAATGCTTTCTTGATTTTTAGTCACCTTTTCTTTTCTATTCCTCCACTTCTTGCAAAAATCAGGTCTCGCAATTCTTTGTACATCATACGGGCGATACTGCCATTCTTGACATCGGCGACAAACAGTTCCTCAGGAGGGAGCAGCTCATTGAACATGTCGCTCGGGTCATCCCCTTTTGAGTTCTTTAATAATTATCCAAATCATGCATCAATACACGTACCCTTGCTTTGCGATGCTCTCATCAGGGCGCCATTCTGGTTACTCCACTCGATCGAATGTCTTTCCTTTGTTTACTGGGCCATTTATCGCTTCCGTTGGATTCTCAATAACCAATCGTGAATCTGGACCTGTTTCAGGTTCTCCTTCACTCGACATATCTTCCTTGATAGCCTCAGGCTCGAAGTCAGCTGAATATTCCGTACTGATGTCGGACTGATATCAGACTGAGACGAGGAAGGTTGTTGAGTGATTTGAAGCCAATCAAATGAAGAAAAGATGAATTGTTCGTGTTTAAAAACAACTTTCAAACTGCGTGATCACCAGCTGCACACAATCACCTGAGACAGCAGTAGTTTACTGGTGCGGTTATTGTGACTGATGTTATACCCTCTGGATTCGGTCTTTTTCCCTAGCTAGTCTTATTTAACTACAGCATGTACCACAAATCTCCCATTTGCATTCTAATGTATTCAAAGTAGTCGCAACGACAGTCATAGTTTCCTTGCTTGACGCATATTAATTGCATTAGGCAATGGACACATTGAGAAGTTCGCGCTGCCGTAAATGTTCACATTCAAATACAATTCCGAACGGTCGAGAGTCGTGCACAAACGTTTTCGGTGATGGCCCTCATGACCCTTCACCAACAGTTATATGTATTTAATCCTTCATTCGATTGGAATTTCAATGCCAAATTACTGAGAAATGGTGGTGGTTTAGTCAGTCTGGACGCTAAGGGCGGCCAAAATGGGTCATCACATCAGGTGGTCATATTTACCGCTCAAAATGTGACCTCAACAATAAAAACGGTATTAAAACAAAAGATGACTTTACGGAATGGAAAATGTGATAAGAATGTACTGAAATTCGAAGAATTTCGAAAAAAGCAGGAAAAATGTATTTTAGGAGAGATGAGGAGGATTATTTTACATTGTTCTGAAAAATTGCAACTGAGAGTCTACCATATGTGAAAATTGATCCAGAAAATACGCAAGACAACATATTTGGACCTATTTATAAACTCTCCGAGAAGTCCTTATTGTAAAGTATCCAATATTAAAACGCAAGAAGTAAATAAATATTCTCAAGAAGTTTTAGAACACTTTTACATAAGAGGGAATGTTATTCTTTGGGGTGAATATGATCTCTTAATATATAAGAGGGAATAAAGAATGTAGAAATACAACTTTTACAACGCTTTAAATAAATCAAAAAAAGATTGGAAATAATCGCTTGGATGAGGTCTAGGACCAGAATTGAGGAGTAAAACACTTGTCATGAAAAGAACTAAATATAAGTATCACCAGTTAAGTAAATACAGTAGGAGAAATCTAGTAAATGGGTTTCAAAAAACCTCTTAGATAGCTCTTATACCTTAGTACAGATTATTAGTGAACTTGATCCTCAGATTGGTTAAAAACTGTTCATCGAAAACCGTAAGACCTATTCTGATTGCTTAGTCAATAAAATAACTCTATTATATGTTCTGTAAATTTTTGAAGAACAAACAGGTTAAATTATAATTATAATTAAGTTTTGAGGAAAACACAATCTTTACGAAAAATTAACTTATTTTGCTTTAAAGAATGAGATGTGGATATTTTTCTTTAAAGTGAGAAATGAAGATTTGTGAAGGACAAGAAATTACGGAAAATGGTTCCACATCCATTTAGCTCTTTTATTAATAGGTTTTTAGAGTAAATAAATGCTCTTGAACTTAGAAAATGGAGATTTAGGTTGGATATTATCCATTCAACGAATTATAGAGCAGTTTTGATAATCCCGAAGCCTCTTCAAATAATTTGAACATAGGGAAGTAATCTGATAAGCCGGGAGATGCAACAAAAGGGGAATTAATTCCTGGAAAGTAGCAAGATTGGTCTTCAATACATCATGAATACAAAAATTGAAACAGAATTACAATTTGAATAGCATCAAAACCAGTAGTAATCACCTGAACTTGTTTTTACGGGAGATTGATATGATAACGCAGATTAGTTTTTCTGGTTTCTTGTAGGTAGCAATTAAGATTCGAGATGATATTCCATATCACCATCAAGGGCTTTTAAGAGAACTTGAGACAGTTTTTCAACGACGAAACCGGGGCTCAGCCGCTTGTAAAGTATTAAATAATATATGGAAGTGCTTCTGGATCCACCGTTAATAATCTTTACACGATCATTTCTGTGACCATATCCTCGATAAATCATAAAGTGCAGTACAATTGGAACTGAATAACAAGGAAAATATTTTGACAGAAAAATGTGATAATTTTGAGTCGTAACTTCAGTTACAGCTTAGTTTCTTTACCACGAATAGGGTTCGGCTAAGAACTAATAGGTATCCAAAGTACCTTATTGCCGTGGGTGTCAGGGAATAATTTCAGTAGAAATAAATGAATGGACAGTTCAGGATTCTGAAAAGGTTGAAAGTTTTATGTAGAACCTGTTTCAGTCCATAAAATTCTTTTAAATTCGATCAATATTGGATTTTTTGAGCCTTGGAATACAATAAAAGTATTAATAGTTATTTAATTAGCATTTAAATGTTCAGAAATGACTCTTGAATCCATGAGTAGTTCAAATAGTCCCATAAAAGCGGAGTAGATCAATGAAAGAAGATTTGTCGAACGAATTTGCCGTTGCCTCGGGATTGAAGCCCAGTATGACTTTTCAAGTATACAAATGAACAATGAAACATCTTTTATGTCCCCTTCTGAAAATATAAAACCTTTTAATACACCGCTGCTAAACATTTATTCTCTTAAAGATAAATATATATGTGTGTGTGTGTAATATGTGAGCCAATCTGTGATTGCAGGCTTAGATGACGGATATGAACTACATATAAGGACGTAATCATAAACTCAACTAGAGATTTGGTGATATCTAAGATTTACAGTCCTTAACAGGGTATATGTTCCCTTACCGTACAAAAAAACGTCCAAATGAATAGGAAGCAAGGATAAAATAACAGTTAAAGGCGCCGATATCAGTAGCTTTGCCATAGAGCTCACGGGGATAATCTTGTGGTGAAGGCCCGTGGCATCTTGTAAAATTTAAGTCACGCATCACATTTATGTGTTGTTCCGGCGCAACCTTTAAGATTTGTAAACGGAGCCAACTATTGGGGCTGCGAAAAACGCCTCCAATCAAGAATTTATGATAAAATAAGAAAGTAGCTAGTGAAAGTTGAGCGGCCACTGGAGAAATTAGGGGTGTACACGGTGTAGAAAAGTAGTTCTGTGAGAGGATTATAATGAAATCTACTAGAATGAAAGGAGGCAGATTGTACCGTAAAGGTCGTTTCAAAAACTAAACTACACCTTTCTGTTTAGTATTTTCAGAAACTTCGGTGGGATTAAGAAAATTTACTCCTCTGTCTTTGAAATGGATCAGTAGAACCCGAACATAATGGATTTGAGAGCAAAGAGATGTATTTTATTATAGCACCGAATGCTGTATCGATGTTTTACTCAGTTGCTAATTTCAAATATTTAAGCTGTTGTGTCTTTTCCATGGCTTACCTGAACTGGCTTGCCTGAACTCTACAAAAATATCCACCACTTATTTTGCTTTTCCATGATCAAAAAGACTTGGAAAATTGGCAAAAAAAATTACTTTACCAGTGGCGACCGCTCTTCAAGTTATCAAAAACATCTTATTATTGACTGTTTTGTCAACAAGAAACATCAAAGAGTAGAAAAAGGACGGAAAAATCACCTGAGGGGCGTAAAAAGGAGAAAAATAATACCAAAAGGGGTTCTACATTAATCTGTATATGTCAAATCGTTAAAAGTACTGAAAAATGCAAAAAGGAACTTTATAAAGCAATATGAGTGTGGAGAGTATGAATAAAGCAACATCCCATTGAAAAGAAAGGAACATGTTTCTAATAAGTAGGTACTAAGAGTAAACTTTCAATAAGTGTAAACTTTAAATGTGTGAAATTGCAGGGAAAGAACTGAAATCAGCACGGAAAGAACAATTTTAGACTATATACTGAAAAAATGTGTACATGCATAGGGCTTTTCTAGAAAAATCATTGATACAGTGCATATTTAATGTTTCCAAAGATAGCAATGGCTATAATGAAAATTGAAAAAGATAAAAGATAAACTAGCCGGTTAAATTTCAACAGGTAAATGTGAAAATATTTTCCCCACGAGTTTGATGTGTTGTAAAGGAGATACTGTACCATGGGAAAGTATTGAACTCTCAATAATTTCTTTCACCAGTTGAACAATGTTTTATTTCGTCGTAAATTGGTCATAATTTACTTCGATTTGCTGCCATCATAATCTCTTCTTAATTTAAATGGATACCATACATGATGATGAACATTTCAAGTAATCTGCAATCTGTAAAGCGCAAAGTTTCTCGGGATTTAACCATTACTCTAAAATAAAGGCAAAAATCTTTGCTTTAGGGTAGCACATCTAATTTTCGTTCTCGAATTACCAAAGTGTAGGGGTAAGACTATTTTTTTTGTCGATGAAAACTTTTTTGAATAGGATATTCAAAGTTTTATTTCTCTTATGTCTAAATAATCTTTATTTGAGCGAAAGCTATTTAATATTCAACACAAATGAACAATTTTTGCAGAGTTATAGAATAGATATGTAATTTTCTTCGTAACAAGCATTTTGTCCCGAATTTCATTCATTCAAAAATGGAAAGAAGCCTTTGGTACCCTAATGTAGTGCGTTTTATGAGATATAAATAAAATGAAAACAAGAAAAATCCTGAAAAAAAATTGAGGGATAAATATATTATTCGTTGATAGAAATATGTAATGAGCGGTAGTAATTTAAAACATTCTGGCGAATTACTTTGATTTAAAACAGCAATCAGTTGAATAATGATGCAAACGAAATAATTGCGAAATAGTAGCGTAGTAAAGATATTGTATATAAACTGAAGCGATTATACGTCAAACTAAGAGCAATTTTAAGTGTGTATTAAATCTAATACACGCATTGAGCATGCTTAAGAATGGTATTTCAGGACGACTATCAAAGTATGTCACAGAAATACAGAGAATGTATTGAGACAATTATCCAAAAACAATTTTTCACGGTCTTTATTTCATTTTTAAGATAAATTTGGCAAATAAAAGTGCAAACGCCTGTCTAAAATTCTATCTAATTTAAGAGTAGGCATTTAGTTTTTTAAATAGTTACCAATTAACTCTATTTTCATATGCGAATCTTGAAACAAGTTCGATGAGGCTAATTACATGAAAATCTAAGATTTTCCATCGAACAGTAGCTATAACTTAAAATATATGATTGGCAGTGAAGCGCATGGAAAGAAATGTTTCGATAACTTAGTTAATGTGTGTTTTTGCACCGTAAAAGAATAGGTATTCAGGCTGATATTTGCTAGCTCTTGGACCGGAATGGCTAACTTTTAGACTTAAAGAGACTGTTACCAGATATAAGGATTAGTCCAGTCATACTATGCCCTCTTTGAATCTCCTCTCTAAGGCTGAATTCTCCTGAATCTTGAAAGGACCGAAAACATGCTATCGTTTACCTCTTTCTCAAAAAGAAGGAGAATTAACCACCAATGGAGCTAAGTGTATTACGTCCTTGTAATTGAAATTGAGACTTTATGTGCCCCATAATCTTGTCCTAGCATTATTTATTTTTGATATAAATTTATTTGTGCGAAATTAAATATTTTGTTGCATCACCTCCTGGCTAGCATTTTTTTGTACAGTAAAGTTTTTGTTTGCATTTTTCATATGACTTGCTGCTACCTCAGAATGTTCATTACCAAGAAAATATAAAATAACTGAAAAAACAAACTTAATTGCAGTCCCTAATGAAAATTATATTGATCGATAAAGCCTTGAAGCTGATTAAGCCTCTTATAAACTCAGAAAAACCAGACTCTTTTCAAAGACTGGAGAAAACTCAACTGCCAGAGTTACTAAAACTCTAGTGAGGTATTTTAATATATTTCAACTCAAATGATGTCCCTTAAGGATGCCAGAATGAGGAATTTGGTAGCCATTTGCAAAACAGTTATTGGTATTTTTATACATTTTACATGACTTACGATGGCTTAACGGCCGTCATTTTGTAACTAAATATTCTCTATATAGATTTTTTATAATGGTAATGCTTCATGTTTCCAGAGACTACTAAGTGCATGCAAAAAAGTAGCTCGGACCAATTTCAAGCATAAAGTGCTCATTTATCGTTTTATTCAGTCGCCTACTCGATATTGTATGCTTGAAAGTAGAGTTGGAGCTCAATTTGATATAATAATCGCTTCATATTCTTTTTTGGGCCTTAGGTACTAACAGTTGTACAAACTCACATTTTTACGAGAAAGCTAGCTTAACTTTTCAATAGCGTACATAATTCTTCACTTCAATACATTTTTAGAATATTTGAAGGAAGAATTATTTCATCAGCCACCTACAGTCAAGGAAACGGGAAATACGAAGATGAATTCATAGCTGACATTTCTTTTCATCTTTCATAGTTCCGAGAAGAAACCATTTGTAATATTCTAGCTGCGCTGGATTTATTTTGAAATTATTAAAATATTCTTGAAATAAGCGCATTTCAAATTTATTTATTCGGGATATAATGCTCTTAAAGGATGTATCAGTTCATTTTGGACTTTCAATTCTTACAAATACTACAAAATATCTCTCAACTTATACATATTGGTAACTAGAATTACTACGCATCATAAATGCATGGTCTGAGTAGTTTATTTGCAGCTTATTTTACCTTTATTGTGGTATATATTGGCCAAAATGCTTCAAGAGATCAACAAAAACAAATTTTGAATGAATACTACAAGCTGAAATTTAGATATTCTTGTTCATTATTATGGTATAGCACAGCATCATTTTCAGTCGTGAATTTTCACAAAAGCTGTAAAATATTTGATAACAATAAGTTTTTCAGTTGATCAATCAGAATTAATAAGTAGCAAATAAAATTGAATATGTACCGGTGTGACATGCCATATTTGAACCAATATCCATCGCATCGATAACAGAGTATGAAAATAAGTGAGTACAATTATGTAATCCCGATGCCCCAGGAAAAAATTAAAGGACTCTCTGAACTATACTAGACTCCCAAAATTCCAGTTAGCACCTCGATTACTGACATCATGAAATAATTATAAATCTGTTTTGACCTATTATGTTCCATCGAAGGCAAAAGAATACCACCCGCTCAATTGAGATAATTTAAAGAGATTTTATCCATCCTCCCTGACTTCCGATATCGCAGGGAGTTGATAAAAACCCATTGGATTACTTGAGTCTTCTTTTAGAAGCTTCTAATCCTCTTGTCCAACAAAATTTTTTGTCCATGGTGCCGGCGTGCGTTCTCTTGTAAAGTTTACATCAAATGGTGTCCATAGTGTCCACTGAAGGATCCAAATATAGGGCTAGGATACCAGAGGTCCTACTATTTTTGCTCCAAAATTTATATCGCAGTTTCTCAAGAACCAGTAATAATCATAATTTTATTCTTAACCTGCTCAAAAATTGTGCTAGATCCGTTGGAATTTGTGACCATCAACATTCTTTCCAGCAGATACCATATCCTGGTGGAGGTCTCCGAAACAAAACTAAATACATATTTTAGACTTCAGAAGCCAGGAAAGGACCGTAAAATTGAACTTTTTTTGTGTCCCGTGATCATCGATTAAAGATATTCATATAATTTCAGTGGATAATTTTAACCAGCCGTTAGCAATTGTAGAAATTAAACTTCAATTTCCCCACCAACAGTATTTTATAGCCGTAAGTAAAATTTACAATGCATTTTGTATAGTAGAAAATGTACGCCTGACTTGAACACCAACAACTCTGCATATTTTTTGTCTTGGAACAACTCAAATACATCCTCATTCACTTGGACCTTATGGGTCCCAACTCAAATATCTTACGCTAGAAACTTTCCCCAAAAAATCATACTTATAACAATATTAGACTCATAATATACACCTGAGACAAAAACATAACTTTGACGACACACAAATGTCCAATATGGTTTATGTTTGAGCTATCCGGTGCACATTTTCTTGTAAGAACTGTATCTTTAATTGCAGCTCTTCCTTAAGAGCTTAGAAATGCCCCGAAAACTGGTTAATTTGTTCCAAATAAATTATCATTCAACAGTAGAAAACATCGGTTGCCAAAAAGAAGGGAAAATATGACCCCACTTGCGGAATCAAAGAACAACATATTTGAATTTAATTTGGACTTCAGAAATAAACTAACCTCTTGCATAGAGCCTAATACCAACTATTCAATCAAAAGGTGGTATTTATGTTCTTGAATGGGACGAATATCTTTTCAAAATGCACAGCTGTTCTATATTGATCCTTCCTTTCTAAAAGAAATCTGCGCACCGTCTACTCCAAACCATTTACTCATAGAACTCCTAAGCCCTGGTTAAAAAGAGTTAAATTTATCTGAAGCATTCTAATTGTAATCATATACAATTTAACAAAGCTGAAAACGAGCGCACCAACTCAAAACTATAAAAAAATATTAAAATTGATCTCATATTACAAGCTTTATTGGTCTCCACCTTACCAGTCCTTTTTACACATTGAATAACTCCACTGTCATGCAAATGTTTTTTTAATTTGATCTAGTCATTCGCCAAATACGTTCTAGGAGGAACCACTCATGAGTCGACCATCAAAGACATGCAAATATAGAAATTGAAGAGTTTCGTTCTTTTCCTACCTATTTCGTATGACTAGTGTCTATAAATTAAAATTCAGATTTGAAAAACTGGAACTCCCTGTCTGATATGGTAATCCGTTAATTTTATCTGAAATTCTATCATTTCTCTACTTGGCTTCAAACCAGAAATGTTTCAAATCACAAAAAGCAGAAAGTATAACAATGTGATACTTTCTCTTAGGCTGTTGTTTTTCATTTGATATGAGAATTTAATCACAAAAGGGCAAAAGTTTCGCCAAACATCAATATTAATAGACAATTAGACTCCATCTATCCTGACTAATCATTTTGGAGTTATTCGCCACGACTTCTATGTTCGCAAAACTGGTTTCCTGTTTTGAGAGATAGATGTCCGGATTTCGTTTATTTGTTAGGAACCACGAAAGCTCTGGTAATTTTTCTTTCGTGGGACAAATTTTCAAGTTGCTACTTGAATAACTTTCCCAAAATCTTGTCCTAACATTCTCAAATACGGGGTAACCATTAAATATAATACAGGAGTCATATTTCAAATTATTGATCTTCTTAAGGGTAAATTATTGACAATAAGTAGGTGAGATGACCAAAAAAATATTCAATTTGTCCAAAAATCAATAAAATAAAATCACACAGAAAAGAAA
This sequence comes from Kappaphycus alvarezii, assembly GCA_002205965.3. Taxonomy (NCBI): domain Eukaryota; phylum Rhodophyta; class Florideophyceae; order Gigartinales; family Solieriaceae; genus Kappaphycus; species Kappaphycus alvarezii. The sequence goes on from NADL03000599.1 coordinate 198,358, forward strand.
CACCATTTATGTTTTAAATATTCTAAATTTACCTTTATCTAGTTTCCGTATTTTAATTTGCAACGTATTTGGCGATCTCTTTTTATATAAAGCCTCTTCAGGGTTGTAGTAGATAAAAGAATAGTTCTCAGGACTAAATTCAAAGCCCCTTATAGTTGAGAAGTCCAGAATACGGCTTTTTTTATAAATTGATAAATTTGACAGCACTATAACCTTTCAAACGGTAAAGTAATTTTCTGGATTACTTACGCCTTTCTTAAACGTAGACGGATTCATCAATTAGAGGTTATAAACAGTGAAATTTAATTTTATCCTACCAAAATTGTTTCATGCATTTATATATTCTTTAGGAATTGGAAATTCTGAGGCCTTTTTCAAAGAAAAATTACAATCCAGAGCCAATATTCCTATCGAAAATAATATAACTTTTTTCTTGGAATTTTTTTCGGTAGAACGTGAATAAGAATAACGGTATTAATCAAGTTGGTAGTACATAAATCATGCTAAAGGTGGTATTAGAAAGTCAATAAACTTCTTATCGCATTGATGACCCATGTAGGTATATTATGCCAATAGTTTATATTTCGGGACTACTGCGAGACGTTTTCTTCTAGATTTTAAATGGCTACCAATTCTTTTCCAGCGGGTATTTGTTATACTAATATTTCTGGTAACCCATATTTTACTAATCAAAATTTCTATTTCGACTACTTTCATTTCTTTTTAAATATATATCTGTTACCTTTTTTCACCAACCTGAAGTATGTGTGGTTCCAAAATTTCATTTATTAGCTTACAGTTCCTGCAGTTTTGGTATATGTTTCGCTTAGTTAAAATATAGCTGAGACTGCTCAATATTTTGAGGAGATAATTGTCCTTACAGGCATTTTGAGGGTATAAATACTGCATGATATACTTTTTTTTCTTAACGGAGCATTATTTATCAAAGAGATTCTCCTTTTAAACAAGAAAATATTACATGAAAATCATGGAGAAGCATCGTAAAAGTGAACGTAATTTTATGGTTTGGATATTCAAAATATTTTCTTTGTGACTGCAAATATTTTTACATACGTACATATGTACGTACATGCATAAATAGTGACAGGGCCTTTTTTCGTTTAATTTTTCGTGCACAATAGATTATCCCTTACCTTCTCCTTTGTTTTTTACTTCAAATACAGTATTTGACTTGATATGAAGATAATCATGCACAAAACTGAATCATACTTAGTTTTGAAAGCTAAAGAAAATATTTTAGAAGTATTTTCTTTTTGAAATCTGGAAAAATTGGCCAGACCGCAGGTGCAAATAATTTATGGTTAGTTACATAAAATTATCCAGCACGTATGTACCTTCCGCAGAAGCAATAAGTAAATTAATTCGAAGATCTAAACAGGGGAGAATCTGATATCTTAACTAATAAAAGTGCTATTCAATCTTCACAGAGAATGCGTTTCTCCTTCTATATGGTCGCAAAGTTGCAACGAGGTCTAAATAATTAACTGGAAAAAGTCAATACAGGAATACATAGATGCTTAAGTAATTCGTTATATATCAAAAATAATTCTCATAAAGAAAGCGGCACATAAAATTTGGGGTTGAACAATGTAAATAAATTGGTTCGGTGTGAAATATTCGGCATTATGTACATAAAAGAATACGATTAGTAAATCAGAAGAAATATACTTACATCGAGAACCAAAATTACAAAAGTAACACAACGAAAAAGTGGCACGAAGAGGATGCATTAAGATATATTTGTATTACATATTTCTTTTTATTGTGTTCTGAGATGTTCTGCAAATAAGTATAAATCTTAGAAACCAAATTGAATGATATGGGCGAAAAAATTAAAATTATTGTAGTTTGCTAGCCTGAATAGAAGAGTGAAAATACCTGAAGTGGAAGACATCGAGTCTAGGGCACTATATTTACGCAGAACCATAGCGAAAATATCTTTAATTTTTTCATGCAGGTAATATCAGTTTAGATTGTTGATATTCAAAGGGAAATCAGATAAAAATTTTCTAATGGATGCAGTGAATATGAAAGCGTCGAAAATGATTAATAAAATTATTGCGTTTGAAAAAAAAAGATAAAAACTATCGACGAACTGAAATATTTCTCAACTCCCAGCTAAATCGTAAAGTGAATTTCTCCACAAATCTTTTTAAATTCATGAAAGAGGTGAAGAGAATTTGGTAATCATTAATGCAGTAATGATTCTTTAAAACAACTGATTTCAAGATTTGTTTACAGAGAAATATTTGCATTATTCTGATAATTATTGGATACCTATTACAGCAATATTTCACAACTTAATCATTAGTTTACACTTTTTTTAGCAATAAACATCCTTTTCTATTCATATTTATCTTTTTATTGAATTAACAGTTGTTGTTGACAGATAAGATCCCCAAATGCTGAAAAAGAATTACACAAATTGGACGCTATTGAGATTGGGATTTTTTTCTGCACACTCATAATTATTCATAAGTATTCATTAAACAATTATTAAATATTTGAAATAAAATATACAGCAAATGTACGGAAGACTGAGGATAAAGGAAAATTTATGAGATGCGAGAAGTATAGAGTTTCATCTGGCCAGAAAAGGCATTCTCCTTGGAGATGAAATCACATCTCAGTACTTTAAAGAGACTTTGCTTGATGTTCACCCCGCAGATAAGAGTGCAAATATTTTAAAATCAAGTAAATGCCTTATCATCTACAGAATCTCCTATTTTGTCTAGCATAGACACTGTAATCAAGCAAAAAATATCGTCAAATTCACAAAATGGAAGAATACTCCCTTCAATTTCGTGAAAATCCGTTCACTGTTAAGTTAAAAAATATACATCTCTAAGAGCCTGAAATCGATATGCAAAAGCGCTATGTTCAAAAGTTTCTAGGACAAATTTTCTTTATTCCGTATGCTCCAGCAATGCATAAATTTGGATATTTCTTGTTTTCCATATATTCCATATTATAAAGCTATAAAAGCTCAACCGCAGAATATCATGTTTAAAAACTTTCTTTTAAGTGCTGTGGTAATACGATACGTTAATCATTTTCTGAAGTTTTCTCACATCAACAATTAAGTTCTTTTTCCCTGTAATTCATCAATATACTAAAAAAATATCCGAATATTGATCTATTTATTATTATAGGAAAGATGTATAATTTCTATTGCAATAATGAGGATAATTCTGGATTCTAGAAAGGATTACCTATGAAAACTTTCCCCAGAATTTTCGCTCACGAAAAACATACTGATTTAATAAAATTGTTAAAAAATATTGTCACTTTTGATAAAAAGATTGGGTCCTCCTATATCCAACGGGTTTTTGAAAACACGAACATGATTTGGAATATCAAAGATCAGAATTGACTCTCTCGATGTATATCCAACCAAGACAAACCTGCACGACTTCCGTACTCTTATATGATAAAGAACGCTTATCTTTCGTTTTTCTTCAGCACTCAGACTCGAATCAAAGCCAGGTAAGTTGTTCCATTGTTCTGTTGCTACCATCTAAAGTGTCTCATCCATGTATAACTTATTCTGATAAAACGGAAAGGATGAAGCCATACTATGTATTTCATTTTTTCCATAGCTGAATTTCAAATTCTTGGAGCCCCTGAAGCATATTTCGCTTTATTTCAAACCAAAAATTTATCAAGAAATTAGTAACTGTTTATAAAATTTAAAAAAAAATCTTAGATTGGTTTCATTCAATACTTGTTGCAAGAAATTATTGGAAGACAGAAAAGATACCATTTTATGACTTAAATCATGAGCTATTCTTCACCTGAAATAAAATCCAAATTTCTATTTGCTGTAATGATATTGCTTGAATTGAAAGTGGAAACTAAAGTTTCGTGGTCTTGAAACCCCTCAACAGCATTATCTGAACATTATAAAGCCTTATTTAACTTTTCTGATCAAAGGTCTTGGCAAGCATAGCACGGAAACTTCTTTGGTTTTAAACTACTGAAATTTGGTCTACAGTTTACTTCTAATAGATTGTACGAAATTTTTTTGACTCGAAGAGATAATTATTTCATAGAAATCAACTTTTTTTCAATCATTGATTTAGTAGGTGTTTATTAATTTCAGAAATTTTATAATATTTCTGCTTCAAAGTCAAAATGAGTATTTCTCATTTCTAGTGTTTTCAAGGTGTCAAACGATTTGAATATTTGTTGTAAGTTGAATCTTACTTTCAGTTTTTAATTTTACGAGTAAGAAATGACATGATGCAAAATAAGTATCTGTGTTTTGCCATTCAATACGTACGTTATTTTCCTAAAGTAAATAATACGTAGAAATTAGAAAGATCGAATTCAATTCCACCTTATCAATAGTTCATTAGATTAAATTGTTTCTGAGGCAACTGAATAACGACGCAAAGAGGTAGTGACCTAAAGTATGTAATGCTTCCAAGAAGCTGTTGTAGTTTTGCAACAATCAAATTTAAAGTAAGCAACTCTTGATGAAAGACTAGCGAAGAGACGATTTATCTTTAGAAAGAGAAGGTGAAGAAAGGATAAATTCCCTTCTCGTCGAAAGACTTGAGGAGAAGTGTTGAAGCTACAGACGGTCTGGGAAATGTATTCAATCGCGCCACGTATAACAGCATTAAAAATTTATCTGATAGGGAATCATAAGATTGGCAGCGGCCAGAACTAAGGACCCCAAGGCCGATGCTCATGCAATTACCATAGTATTCCTTGAAAAATTTTTGATTCTATCATTCTTCCGCATTACTAGCAGGGTAGGTAATACTCCAAAATTGGGAGAGAATAATTGCAAATAAATGCATTATTTCAAGACCTGGAATATTCATGTAGCCAATGTAGACCTGGCGTTAATGAAAGATCATAAAAGTAGATCGTCGTTAAGAATCTATAGGCCTAAAATAATTACCTATTAAGCATTTATTTAACTGTAGGGAATACCATAAAGATTACCCATAAAATTCAAACGAAACGCATACAATCTTTTGGTATGGGAAATGGAAGCATTTTTTGTTTTTTGGGCAAACAATTGGTCAGATATGCTGAACCAATATTTTAATGTAGACTATTTTTAATGATTACTTCAACAAAATGTGGCAAAAATTCCATAACGGAACATAAAAAGTAACTTAGCGCTAAATTGAAATCCGGATAACCAATTCGCAGGGTTCTCGATTATTCGCGTCGCACTAAATAATCGAATCAGATGGATTTAAAGGCTCTCACATAAGCTTTTGCAAACAAGAGCGCCGTAGACAGTAATAATGTGGACGAAAATGATCATTTTTATGAAAATTATGCAGATAACATCTCATTAAGGGTTTTTATCAATTGTATCGAAAGAATTCGTCGGCTTGATAGTATTATACTGATTTATGCCTCGAGTAATCTGTTATCATGCATAATGTTTTGCTTTGTTATTCAAAAGCTGAAAAAATAAAAGTAATTTAAAACTGAACGCTTCATGTAGTATAAATAAACAGGAAACAACTTATATCTTACAGATGGATGTAAAAAAATTTTACTATCTATCAAACCTCTTTTGGTACCTATAATAACTTAAGAGAAAGTGCTTGACTTTATCACAAATTGAAGGTCAAAAAGGACACAAATGACCATAAATGTAGAATATAAAATATAAGAAGATCAATTTTATACGGAAGGGCCTTTCAATCACTAAATTTTGTCCACATAAATTATTTTCGAAAGTAGTTTTTGAGATTTCTGAGACAGAAGCAAAATCCAAAGACTTTAAAGAACCTTAATGTTCTCAAATTGAGCCATCGCATTCGATCGAAATTTAAAATATGCACCGCAATTGGAAAGATGATTTTATTGCCTTGAGTTATTTTTTGGAGTCCGAGGTTTCTAAATTTTCGCTCGTTTACATTTACATGGACAGGGAATATATTTAACAATAGAAGGAAACATAGATATTTTTATTTGTGTCAAGAACCATAAGCATCGAATTCAAAAACTCCCACTGAAACCGTGATTTGCATAAACATATTATTCAATCCTTTACTCCCGAGACCTTTGGTGGCACGCATGAAGATAGCAGTAGCACGATAAAATATTACTAGGCCAATTACCAGATTATTGCCAGGTCTTCATTATTTTAAGAGATAAGGTTGGAGATAAGGTTTGTATTACATATTTCAGAGAGCAGTAGGGCTTTTATTGGCTTGGTTGGAGAAGTTCAGGTTCCCTTTAATATCATGTCTTAGTAAAGCATATCTAAATTCCTATTTTGACGAAAAAGCTGGTATTCATACTAAAGGTTATTCATCATCGGAACAACCCAGCCATTTCGTTGTAATTTATTTTTTGCTATTCACTTATATTATTCTTGAAATTATATTGATATCTAAATCAGTCTTGCATATCAATTCTACGCTGGTCATATGTTTTGCGACTCAAAATACTATAAAACCCAGTAAATGAATTGTGAAACTATATATTGAACAATTTTCAGTCTTAATGGAATCTTCCGATTCCTTTCTATCCAAAGTCTCACTTGATTTCGATGTTGTATTATTAATCGATGTTTTTATCACATAAGCTTCTTTCACTGAAAATATTAATATTTTGTATCGAATTTTTTTTCATAGTGAATCTATTGGTAATGAATTCTAGTAGTATATTACTAAATATAGAAATTGATTAGCAAGTGTAGCGGATAGTCATGTCTTACTCACAGACTATTCTTATCATCCATAGTTTCATATTCAGATGAAGAAGAACTTTTCTGAACGATTATCGCCTCAACCCAAATGCGATGGTATTTTCCATGCAAGAAGAGTAATATTTCCATATTCTTGTCGTTAAAGTACATGAAAAGTTTTCATTATCTAAACATTAACAATTTTTAAGTTTTAATAATTTCCTCACCCAGATAGATTTCCAAGTAGTAGTGAAGATTGTGGATTGAATTCTGTCCTCGTATTGATATCTTTAAAGTAATCTGATTAACTTTTCAGTTCAATTATTACGAACTGCCCTTTTTTTCAAAAAGAGAGGGATGAAACCAAAGCGATTGCTCAAAATATAAAATACCGAGACGCATACCTTTCCAATGAGTTTCTCGGCTTCTTCGTTGCATCAATGGCTAAATTTTCTTCTTATTGCTCCAAAAGTCCTATTTGACCCTAATTTAGGGATGAATAACTTCAAAGTAGTCGACTTACTACCGTATAAAGATAAATATTACTGTCCTCGCTCTCCAGAATATTCAAGTGGCTGGGTTCTTTCATCTTCTTTTAGGTTATAGGTATTATGTACTCTAATCAAGAAATCTTGTTACTCGACAAACCATTTCTTTACCTAAAGAACGATTTAGACACCTGGCTATCCAGCGCTCGAAAATTAACGCTAATACTCGGCATACGTCTTGAAAAATGACATATTTTGGACGCTTTTACGTAAAAATCGCAGATCAAATGTAATAAAAGCCCTCATGAGATATGGCAGCTCCATCGGGTCGAATAATCAAAAAGGTTTAAATATTTAAAAGGCGCATCTCGCTTTCAATTCAGCGGCGATGATACATTCGAAAGATATTTGGAAATTAGTCTGCCTTTAAATAAATGGTTACTTCGAAAAATATTTTTCGGTTATTTTGAATTTCCTTTCCGGCCTTATATTTTACATTGAAGCAAAAAATATTAACCTTAAAAAGAGAATTTTGAAGTGTAAAATATTAACCTTAAAAGAGCATATTGCAGTCTTTCACTAGTTTTTGACGAAAACCCTGTAAAAGCCAAACAAAACAGAGGTGGAAACCCTTCAGACGCCTTATGAAAAAAAAAAAAAAAACTTTTCAGAAGATTCAAGATACCAGATCTGCCGTACGAAGCTCTACTTTTACACTACCCTAGTTAGCTTAATCGGTTTAGCAGAAATGGTGTCAAGACATTACTGCAGGATAATGCGAAAAGTTTCGAAATGATTCAAGGATATAAGTATACTGTAATGATTATGTAATGATAATACTGTCATCATTATATGCAGCTATATAAGATTATCTGCAACTGGGAAATTACTGCAAATATTTTTTGTCAGTTACGGTGTTTTTCTTAGTCTTGGTGCGAAGAAGGCGATTGTACCTGCCAATTACAAATTGGCAGATATTTAAGGCTTCCATGTAAACTACGCAGACTACAAATGTCAAAAAAAACTTTAAATGCATTTAATTTAGAAATTTGCTCTCTCTTATGTGATTTGAGACGAATTGAATAAGAGTATTAAACAAAAAAGAACTTAACGACATGCAGACAAACTTTAAAAGTGCGTGTATGTTCCTCTCCAGTAAAAGCAATAGATAGAGTGTAAATTGATATCTATGGGTCTAACACCAGATCTAGCGGGGAAGTTAATTCTGAAACAACTATATATCCACATTTTGTCCTATTAAGGGATAGCAATCCCGTGCTCTGTTTGCAAGACGCTGCAGTGGCCTCATTTTTTGAAACAAATGGGCCCTATTTGACCAAAGAGTCTTTTTCATGGCTGCTCGGCTACTTAAACCACCATTCATTAGTTATGCGAATAATTCCAGTTATTAAACTTCGATTGCTTTACATATAATTGGTAGAAAGTTCGAAAAAAGTGTTTCTGAGACAATCTCACAGCTGGAACAATTCACAGTACATTCAGCTTCTCATTATAGCAGTCATTTTGAGACCATATGAAACATATCTCAGCAATATTTCTAGTACAGATATGGCCCTAGAACCTATACAGCTTTATTAATGCACCAAATACACGAATTAATCTTTAATTTCATGATGAACTGCTCTCAATAGTCTCGGTAAACTATAATCCACGAATTAGTGACAAAAACTTTCATAATTCGAAGTACTTGCCATACTTGTTCATTCTAACGTCCATTTTTCATAGAAAATCTATTCAGTGGGGTTAATACATCCAAAATTCTCGTATTTCGTGGAAAAAATTCACCAATAACGCCTTATAAGTTATTTTCTCTCACCTGCGTTAATTTTGTCTCTCAAAGCAGCGATATTTACAAAATTTTCCAGCTTTTCTCTTTCAATGTAACTAAATCCGCAATGAGGAAATACTTCGAAAACACATAGAATATCAGTACAAGTCTTTTCAGCTTTAAACCACTGAGAATTCCAAATGTTCCCGTGTTGTGCTCAAAATTTTCTCCAATGATAGAACGGGAATGACCTCCATCAATATTTATTACATTATCTTATGTTAGCGAAGGGGCTTTCATTACAAGTAGTAGCATTAATTGTTGCACTTATGTACCAAATGTTTTGGATAACATTGGAAAATGTGTGCAGTTCAATCGATGCTGATAATCCGGCAAACAAAGATATTTGTATAAGGGTGAGGAAGGGAAAATTTTGGTAATTCGGAAGGCATATATTATTTTAGAAATGAGCCACCATTATTTCTGATCCCAGTGTCAAAAGGTCTCTTCTAATCACTTATTACAGTCTCAACGATTTTTTGGACCCCCTGACATGGGATATACAGCTCTGAAAGGTAAAATTGCATGATGATCCCGCAAAGAATTATCTTATTGATCTCTTCAATCATAATTATGAGTTTTTTTGTTTAAATTCTTATGTATATTTTGATTTTATGGCACAATACCAAATATTACTTCTTTAATGTCCATAATATCACCTAAGCAGCATTAAATTGTGAAAGTATTGGAGGTTTCATTTCCTTTTCACATTGCTTATATCCCTTCATTCTTTTTGAGTTGCGTTGACAAGCTTATTTCTAAGAATATTGATTTACTATTTCCTTCTTTTTCCTTGAGAAAAGCTCTCTCTCGATTATATTCAATATCACGCTTCCTCTATAATCACATCTGTTGGGATTAATTGATGTTATAGAAGGTATCAGTGGTTAATTTTGCACGTAATGAACAGACGTAGTCAGGATTTAGTTGCGCAATACGTGACTTCACTATGCTGGATATGCGTAATCTCATGATGGAATAACGAAACTTGCGGATCCATCAGATCGGTATCGGCCGTCAAAAGGCCTATTTCTGGAAAGCGGATACTCACTCATAGAGGAAATTCTAAATCGACCAGAATTTATTTTACATTATCATTTCGCCAAGAGATTTGACAACGCTTCTAATCTGACCGGTGAGTTTGTAACTTGAACATTAGACAGTACCTTTTTTCTTATTCCACATAGAAACGTCTTGACAATTCGGTATAATTTACACAAAATATTGTGCTCTACACCAGATGACATTTATCTTATATATAATTATTCATGTTTAACGTTTTTTGCTTACCTTATCCTTTAAACCTCATGAGATGAGTCGTACTTGTGGTCTCTGTTTCTTCAGCACGAACAATAATCTCCACCAGCAATATTTCTGAATAAACATTACTGTTATGTGTAAATGTATCTTTGGTGGTGCAATGTATGTAATCTATCAACTGTGAAAGCAAATTATTTAAACATTCACATCCATATCTAGAGTAAAAATCACTTCCGTCGTTGATGATGGTACCATTTTCACTGTTTGAAAGTCTATGGTATTTTCAATTACATTTCGAATTTTCACGTTTATTAGAATAGTTCTGCATTAATTGAAGTTCCCGAAGTATAAATCGCTAATTAATTCTCGTTTTTTTATTTGCATTGTGTCCCGTTTGGATATAATCTGTTCATTTTTTTGGCCTGACGCACCATTTGACACTTTTATACGCTTCTCAACTATTTCGGTGTGTCAACGACATGTTACATGCAATTCTTCCGGTTGGTCAATCAATTTACAAGCTTCTGTTACGTCGATATGCATTATTTCTCTCGTTGATTGTTTGAGGTAGTTTTTCTGTTTGACTTATATCTTCTGGGTAACATTCTGGTCAAGATGGGCACATTTAGAGTTTTTATATCGTTTACACATTATCATATCGAATTTTGTAGAGATTATTCTTGGAGCGCGGCCGATTCTAGCATTTGTTCTATATTTCAACTCAATTAACTATTTATTAGACAAAATTTATCGAAAATCCCATAATTTAAGCAAATATTCCATATTTGTATCTACAATATTTGAGCTGTCTTTCTAAATTTGATGAAATGTGTCATGGCTCATTTTAGCAATTACGCAGTAGGATTTCAGAAATAGGTTGTGGCTAATTACCCTGCGAAGGGATAGTGAAAAGAAGTAGGCACAAATTTACAGAAATCCATTTGTTTTGATTTACGCACGCATGATCCGTGAGTATATGTCTGCAAGACCTCGTACTCCCTCAGTCCCCGCGGCACGCACCACAATGGGTCTCGGACGACAGAGAGACCACACCGCGGCGTACCACGACACCATGCTACGCTGCATGGAGCGTACCACGGGCCCACACACTGTCTCGATAAGAGATGTGTATTTAAACGAGGCGCAATACCTTCGTGCACGGCTATACTATCCATGAAAAGCAAAGAGCGGGAATGGAATTACTGCGCGTTGGTTTCCAGAGGTGGAGGGTGAGGGCGATGGCATGCGTGGTGTCGAAGCAGGGGCGTTGTTACAGTATGCGAATGTACCGTTTGCAGGGTTGTTGTGGCCGTTGGTGGAGGGGATGACGGGACTGAATTTGCCTGCGTTGTATAAGGGGGGGAAATGGAGGGTGTATTTGAAGTCGTGTTGTTTTCGCATGGGTTGAGGGGATGTGTTGGGGGTATGGAAGTGTGTGTTGTGAGGTTTCGAGTTGGGGGTATGTGGTTGTAGCGGTGGAGCATACGGATGGGAGTGCTGTGAGGGGGCGGTTGAAGGGTGGGGAGGTTGTGGAGTATGTGCGGTATAATCCTGTGGTGCATGGGATGGAGTTTCGGCAAGGGCAGTTGGGGGTGAGAGTGTGTGATTTGAGGGCTGGGTTGGAGGGGGTGAGGGGGATAGGTCGAGGGGGTGGGGGAGAGATTTGGGTTGCGTGGGTGGGAGGGGCGGATTGGTGAGGGAGTGTGGTTGATGGGACATTCGTTTGGTAGGGCAAGTTTTTTGGAGTTGGCGGGGTGTTGAGGGAGCAGGTGAAGGGGTGTGTGTTGTTGAATGCGTGGGTGGAAGGGCTTGGGGTGGAGAGGGTGAGGGAATTGATGGTGGGATGTGATGTGGTGTTTGTGGACCAGGGGGCGGGGATGAGGGGGAGTGTGAGTTTGAGGAAGGGGTTGAAAAAGGTGGGCGGGTTTGGCAGGAATGGGGTGGCCGTGGTGGGAGGGAAGCATCAGAATGAGTCTGACTTTCCACTGAGAGTGCCGTGGGTGGTTGTCAGGGCGATGGGGATGTCTGAGAGGGGCAGCTATCCTTTGTTTTTGTTGCAGAAGCAGAGTAAAGCCGTGGTACGGTTCCTCACAGGATCTTGGGCCGAGTATCGGGAGCAAGTGCGCCGCAGCAAAGTACAAGGCATTGTACTGGCCGACCTGGGCGATGCACGTGTGCTCATCTAACAACTGATAGAAACGTACCTACGGTGCCATACCATACAGTACATAGTTGCAGCAAGATTTCCAAACCCACCATTCTTCCCCAACAGTCAGAAGATGTCAGCACACATGGAAATCCAAAGCCAAGCCTCCGCCGCGGAATATCCAGTGCACGTCCGACTGTACACGCCCCTACCCTACGAGGGTACACACCCCAAACGACCGCTCCTCGGCAATGTTTCACAAGATGATGCGACGGCGCCACAAATCCATCACGTGCGGTTACCCAAGGGTGTAAAACCGCCTGCGCCGACGATAGTATCATTTCTGGGGACGCATTTCCCGTTGTTGCAGGATCACATTGAAGATTTATGTAAATTCGGAGCGGTTTATATGTAAGTTGAAAGGGGAGATCGACGGATGTGCGGGCGAGCGGTACGAGTGGGGATGGGAGATGGAGATGGGATGATGGGTTTGGTGCCTGTAGGGAGAGGGGGTGTGTATTTTAGGGTACATGCGAATCCGACGAGGCATTTTTCCAGGAGGGGAGTTGGGATATTGAGGGTGATGGAGTGTAGGGTGGTGGTGGTTGATAAGCCAAAGGGGGTTCCGACGGTGGCGACGACGGATAATGGGAGGGAATGTGTTGTGAGGATGGTAGGGGACGAGTTGGTGGTGGAGAGGGTATTATCGACGACGAGGTTGGATTGCGGGACTAGTGGGGTGGTGTTGATGGGGTTGAGTGGGGAAGTTGCGGGGTTGGGGAATGCGATGTTGAAGGGGGAGGGATGTGCGAAATTGTATGTGGTTGATAGTGATAGAGACTTTTCGCGCGGAACCTCGGCCATTTCAAAGGAGTGAGGAGGGTTGGGGAAGGAAGGCGTGCGTCGTGGCGCGAAAGGCACCTCGGGATTTACTGAAATGTATTTCACTGTGGAGCCATGTTTCAGTATAAATAGTCACAGGATCTCAGCAAATTTCCGCGATGTCTTCAACGTGGCACTTTGCACTACTGAAATCCGCAACTATACTTAGCGAAAAGTGTGTGCGTAAACCATCTAGTTTCAAATGGCACATATGAGTTTTAATTTGTGTAGCGTTTATTTTTCTGGAACCTGTTGTATTATCTTTTATTCAAAAATGTCTCTGCAAGCTTTTTTATCACATTATTTGTTGTTATTCTTGTGATTTAATGAATGTTTTTTAACTGTCTTGGAATGTCGGAAATGTTAGAAGAGTAATGTAATGGATTTTGGGCACCTGTGGTATGAGACACTTGTCTTTTTCAGTTCAAGGTTCCCTAAAAAGGTCTAAATAAAAAAAATTATTCGGCTGTAACTTGTGCTACTCCAGAAGATTGGGAAAATGAAGGGTTACGAATGTCGCAAGTTATGCTGGTTTTTTATGTAAGCTCAGTTTGTTAGAGAGGACCGGATTCTAGATTTCGAAAGTTAAGGCGGCAGTGAGGGAGGTATTTACTATTTGATTTTATTTTTAGAAGGCTCAATTTAGCTTTGCTCTGAGTATCTATACCTTTTTCGGGCGAATAGGATTTTCTCTTTTTAGGGATAGGCACTCCGAATTTTTAATGTTTTTCCTGATCATTAAGTGAGTCTCAACCGATGTGCTCATTTTGATCAACCTTCTTCGCATAAGTTCTTTTGCGGAAAGTGTTTTGAGCATTACCAATGTATAATTTTGTGGTTCTGCTAGTGAAAAATCTGTAAATTTATGCAATAACGTACATCTAAAGTAGGAAACGTTTTTTTGGTCATTTCTGTCAGGAAAGCTTTAAAATTGTTCTCAGAGAGCTTTTTATGAAAATGAGTAACAAGTGCGAGTATTAATATAATAGTTAAATAAAAGTGTTCTTATTGATCCTTGTAGGCAAGTAATTCAAGTTTTAAGATTTGAGATGAACTTTTGATGTACAATATCTTCGCATAAAGACTTAATAATAATTTTGTTTCAATTAATTATTGAGATCGATAAGTTTTCATCTTTTAGTATGAAAATTTGCTTATTTGTTCCATTTAAATATGCCTAATTTTCTCTGTGATTATGCAATGTATTTTTTCGCAGTTCGCGAAAATACTGTTTCATGAGGAAGCGGTTGCAGTTTTAAACTTCCTCGGAATACTGGTTTATCTTTAATATTTTCTGTATGATTCTTTCATAATTTTTCTCATTGGTTCTGGTAGCTACATTTTACTACTATTCTTGCCTATTTTCTTCAATATTCCATTTAAAATGGTAGGAAACGGCCCTCTACCTGCTTGATGATATTTCAATTTGGTATGTATTCCAATTTTCGTGTGAGTTCCACTAAATTCGCTAGTTCAATAGTTCTCAATAACATCATTTGTGTTTTTTTTTGGTAATATCATAGTGTTATACGTACATTTTCTTTTGGATTATGCAGTTAAGTATTTTTTACGTTCTGAGGAGGATTTAAGCGCAACTTGACTACATTATTCGGCTTTAATCAGAGCATTCATTATATTATTATGATTTCTGCGTATTGTTACTAAAGCTTTATATCATAAGGTGATGCGCTGAAATATTATTATTGATCAAAATCAGGATTTTTCATTTTAAACATTACTTTTTGGGTAACTTGCGTAAGATTCTGGTTTTTTCGGTGTATCAAGGCTTTTTTGCTCTAATTAAGTTCGAAAAGGCCTCATCTTCTCGGATGTGTGCCAGAGTTTCAGTTAAGGCAAAACCAAACTTGATCTATATTTTACATATATGATGTCTATTTGCATCAGGCTTTGAAATTTTTGTAATTTTCGCTGTTTTTACGGCTACTTCACGTTTTAATATATATTTTTTCTTAATATATCTATTTTCTGTTTAAAAAAATTATCGATACATAATCATGGAAGATATAGGAATGTTTCCGCGTTTCAATACTCTGGCTTGGAGAGATAATGTAGTTATATGTCTTTTTTCAAAAATCTATAGCGCTATGGATGCGTAGGCTAATATTATGTGGCTATTAGAGCATAGCATCTCCATTCGTACCTTTTGCCATCGTATTTTCTAATTTTATACTATCTTTGTCTCTTTTTCTTGTTGTTATGCTTCCTTACTTCTCAATCAATATCTTCAACTTTCTATTATTTCTTCAGCTTCTTCTTTTATTGGTTTAACATGAGACCTGTTTTAATTATTTCCTTGCGGCGCTTCTTTCATTATGATCCAGGATATGAGGATATGCTGTATCTGAAAAATATCTCTATTTACTTGTTGTTTTACTTCCACTACAACATTCGAAAAAGTATGGTCAACTTCTCTTGCACCTTTTTGTACCTAGTGAGACGGGAGCACTGTATCAATGACATTAGTCAATATTCCAAGTATCTTTTTAATATAAGTACAAGTTCCTCTCTTTTGCAGTATCGTATATTTCCTATATTTTCCACCAGAACGCCTTCCTTATAACTCAAGTTGATGGACATTTCCAAATTCTTATAACGGTTATAACTATACACATGTATCAGTGATATCTACTTGATTCTTCCAAAGCTCTTCAAGATATTCTCCTCTTCTTCGAAGACTACAGGTTCCTACTCTCGTTTTGTCACGTTTTAAGTGAGTTTTATGCTGATTCTATACATTTAATCGTGGTTAGCCTTCCAGAATGGCTCCAGAAACATGTCTTGATTCAAGTTTTTCGGAAATAACATATTTAAACTATTATATGACCGCCTACAGTAAATAGCTTTAAGTAAAATTAAATTTATGTGCGCTTCGTGGTTTTGAGCGCAAAGGAAATTTTTCCTGGTGTTGAGGCTCGGTGCCTCCAAGTTTAGTGGGAATGCTCTCGTCAGTGCCTTAAATACTGTGTTGTTTCAATTTTTGGGAACAGTCTAAACTAGGCTATACCCGTGGTGGTGTGTCTCTCCGACATCCATATGGGTTGCTTTTGTGCAAAGGTGCCAATAACTACGCTTTTTGTACCTCCGTGGTGGAGTATTCTCCTACACCGAGGTGGTTGCCTTTGTGAATTAATTCAATTCACTACAATTTAGTACATAAATTTACATTTTTCGTGGTAGAAAATATGTATTTACGTTTTCTGAGATTCAATCCCCCTATACCTTGATGCATCTTCTCTATGTGTTGTTATATATATATTTTTAAGGATACGTCAATAATCCAAAAAACTTCATCAATGACCACTGAAAGATTTGTGACAATTATACATCATGAGAGCCTAGCTAGGGAGTTCTGTGTTGATATTTTTGCAGTAATTATTTATTTACCGGAATCTGGAGCGTGTTTTCTACAGCAATTATTCGACCGGTGTACATTTTAAGGTTTTCAATACTTTCATTAATCACGTTTACGATTATTAATTTGCTTTAGAATTCTTCAAGTTGATCCTCTTTGCAATGGTTCCATCATCATTGACGCAAAGTATCGGTTTAAATACTTCTCGAAACCCCGCAAACTTAATGATAGGTATTCGTTAGAGCATCGGGGAGATTGAATAGTTTTAGCGGTCATATGTTGACCGCTTTTTGACCAGACGGAATCTAAACTGATATCACTGTGTATAAGTCGGCTCCCTTGGGCAATGACTGAAAGTAGTCTAAAAGCATATGCCCGATGACAGTAAATTATTTACCAATCTTATAATATTAAACATTAGCTTTTCATTGAAACTACTATAATACCAATATAATGCAAAAAAATCAATGTTTTTGTTTGAAGGTGCCAACAAGAATGTCATACTGCTATCAAGTCTTGAAATACAGACATTAATTTTTCATTTCAGTAATGAAGTTTTTTTCTAATCTAAGAAATTGAAGAGAATAGACAATGCGTCAAATAAAATTACGAAATTATTTGCCGCATTTTCAGGTATAATGCACTAGATTAAAACAAAATGGGGATCTCAGTTGCGTATGCAACGCCAACCGCCCTTCAAACGTTTTCGGGACATAAGTTACACTAGAAAAACAACAAAGACGCATCTAATTACATGTCTCCGATCTATCCTCCAAGAAAAGATATTATTTGAGCTCATTATCGGAATGAGCTGCTAGTAAACAATTCAAGGTCGGTAATTTCTACGAAAGTTGAACTTAATTAAGGAATATTTCGAAAGCAGTAGCTGTTTTTCTGAACATTACCACCAAGAACATCATTCAACCACTAGATAAGTCCAAAATATCCAAGAATGCAAGATATTAAAGACTAGCACTTGAGTCAGATGGTCGTAGGCAGAGAAACTTTGCTCATTTTTCGTACATGGAAGTAAACGCATTAATCTCAAATTTTTAGATGTATCGGGGAGAAAACAAGCGAAATGGGTTCAATCACTTCAAATTTTGCTATTTAAATAAATTGAGAGGTTTTCTTCGGCTTGATCTAA
This sequence comes from Kappaphycus alvarezii, assembly GCA_002205965.3. Classification (NCBI taxonomy): domain Eukaryota; phylum Rhodophyta; class Florideophyceae; order Gigartinales; family Solieriaceae; genus Kappaphycus; species Kappaphycus alvarezii. The sequence goes on from NADL03000599.1 coordinate 216,191, forward strand.
GGTTTCGCGAGCTTTCTAGCAACAATTGGCTGAAATGTTATCTATCGCGCCCTATCTACTTCACATTTTCATTCATATCAGGTACAATTCTATATCTCAATTAGTTAAAGGTCGGTACAGGGTTTATTCAGCTTATTGCAGTTCGTAAAGAAATTTTTGCGATAAACTTTGGAAAGCTTGCGTAAAGCTCTAACAAGAAAATTTCATCGAAAATAGGGTCCCGTTTGATATACCCATTTTAGGGAGAGGGTTCAAGTTCGGGAAATTTATCAAGAAAAGCTTTCAAAATGGACAAAATATCTTTCTCAGCTTTAAGAACGGGGTTTCATTGGTATTAAGTGGGTTTTTGGATGTTGAATATGCTGATGAGATTATTTCATATGTTTTGGCGTTCTCGCAGAGCTGTTCATGTCTCGATTGAAACTGAGGAGTGACGGATTTTCTAAAAGATGGACTAAAATCCATAAGTGGCTGCTTGGGTTAGAATGTTGATATTTATCCCACATTTATACTACAGTGCAGTTTGTAAAACGTTAAATAATAAACTATTCCAGAATTACCTGTTCAAAAACAACATTTTACAAACATTAATTGCAGTGATTGGTGTACTGTAATATTTTCTCACGAGTCTGATGATCACAGCCACAAAAATATGCGCTTTCCTTTAAAATACGAAATTCACAGCTACCTTTCATTGTGCACTGTAATATTTTTCAGTAACACATATAAGAAAAAAGTATAGAAGGGTCTAGATAAAGAATCGAAATAAATACTCATGACAGGGACCAAAACTGAGAACATTGCTTTAATTTGATAGTAACGAATATTTATATAGGAATTTACTGCACAAGCTTGGAATTAAACGTCCCTCAAATCCTCATTTATTTCTCTCATTGCCTGCAAGTCCCGTTTCTTCGGTATTACTATCTTTCCGATCCAATTCCCGTGCCCTGAACGGTGCTGTCTCCGTCGCCCCGGTCCCTTAGGATGTAACATAGCTTCTCGACGCCACTGCGGGCTCCGATGATTTCATCTGTCGAGAACTTCAGGTTATATTGGACAGCTATAAATCCTCGTAGCCCCTCCACCCGCTTCCATCTCTACCGTGACTCTTATTCGGTCTGCCGCGTGCAACATATTTCCGCCTGGTTCCCCCTAATAATTCATTCTCGCTCGCGATACAGTTTGACTATCCCAAGGGAAATGCGCAAGCTCAGCTAAATCACCTTTCCCTAATTTCATATAAATCGCTCTTAAGTTACGCTCCCCATCAAGTTGAGGGGGATATATTCCAGTCATTCTCCAATAATATTCATATATTGCTTCCTACTGCACAGGTCTAACAGTCACTGCAAAGCATCAAGTCATTAGCCCTGGCAGTTTTCATCCCTCAATCTATCGAAAAATAGTACTTACTTTGCTTTTGATGTTGGATTTATTACCGCCTGCAACATTTTTATTCTCAGATAAAGGGTAGCTCACCTTACTTCAAAATTTTTAAGCCTGTAGGGGAGTGAAATCTATCATCTTTTAAATCTCTTCGTCTCATCTTCCGCTTCCAATCCATTGTAGAACGAGTAAATTAATGGTCACTGTTATCCATATTCATCTTCATAATTCTCTTTTTGGGGCACATCGCAGTACTGACATACATTCGTACAATCCGGAATAATAGTATGGTACAATGAATTCAGGGCGTTACACAGTACTTGGTGGATGTACTGAGAGGGTATCCAACCAGTGTATTGATAAAACCTTTTTTACACCGCGGGGACATCAGAGCACCAATTGGAGGAGCGCCAGAACCGAGGGACCGCATGATCCCATCGGTGGACCTGTAGTGCCGGTACCTTAGCAATGTAATCTAGCCATACTGTATGGTAGAATAACATACGTGAAAAGAATTGAGTGCTCTAGGGGGTCCATGTTTCCTTTTGAGAAAACACTGCAATAGGCAAGTATTGGGGCAGTTAGCCTCGTAAGATGAGCTGCATGTGCAATGAGTGAAGCATTACCAAGAGTTAAGCACCCTTTGGCCCTACTAACTACGTTTTCAAGCTGACTTTTTTTAGGATACCTAAACCATTTACACCTATTGTTTCAACGCCCGCAATGTACCCACTCGCTAACCGCTACTCCTCTCTTTTTTATCCCACTGAAGAAATTCTCTGTCTCCACCTAATAACGCGCGGTCTAGGCCTCTATTCTTTTGGTTCATACCGAAGATGTCGTTGGTTACTGTACCGCAATTTTTCTTTCACACAAAACGTCAGGGCCGCCTACACCGAAAAAGTCAAGTTTCACCAATATTAGCTATTCACTGAGAAGTGGTTTTGAAGGAAATCACCACTTCCTTTTCCTTATCACCGTTTGGCCTCGAGTTTCATCACTTGCACAAAACGAGGGTCTTTAATCAGCAGCTCGCGCGGGAAAACCCCGGTGCCTCGTTATGAGGAGCCGACGGATCCATCATCCATAAATCGATAGGAAGATCCTCTTTCCGATCGACGCCGGTCACATGTCAAGGACTACCGAGACGGCGTCTCAGCAGAAGGCGGAGGGAATAACGACGCTGCAGGAGAACCACTGGAATTGGTTAAAGAATTAATAGGCCCCCGTCTAACTGTTTTGGTGACTCCTGAATTAGAGAAGAGTATCCCGGACGCTATTTAGCGCTCACTTAATGGAGACTCTCCCCCAAATCCTAGCGGTTGTGGTGGGCCAATGTATGGGCGACAGATTGGAGTAATGGTTTGCCCAAGTAGAAACAGGTCATATCGATGAAAAATTCCGTGTGATCCTCCCCGAGGTATTGCCTTCACGATTGAGAGCGCCTTTGCGAAAGGAAGACACTGCGTTAGGAGCAGAAGTAAAAAACGAAGGATCGCCTTTGTATTGTTACCAAATACCTCTCTGGTGGCTACACCCGCAGGTACGTTTACGAGATACGCCGTCAAAAAACGGGGAGACCCGCTGGTAGTGGGTGCCGTCAGACTATTAGAATCCGATGTCTGATCTTGACCATTGGGAAGGTGATCAAGAGTAAATGCTTCCTGTACGAAGAAGAAGCCCTACATTCCTGGAGGGGGAAAAAGAAAACCAGAAGGAGCATTCCTATTAACTTTTGGAGTTCAATTAATTCGGACTCAGACACAAGTTCTGGTGAGGACTCACGGAGGTTCCGTTAGAAGGCGGAACTAGAGCGCATCACTCCGTCGAATTAACGGTTCGCAAGTATTGTTAACTAAACTTCGTTTGCCCAAAAGACTGCTCCACATCATACTCAGCCCATTTTGTAAAACATTTTCGTCCTAACATAAACTTTTGGCGGTTCATATGCCCTTCGAAAGGTTTATTCGGAAGGATCAAGTCCCGTGGTTGCAATTCTTAATAGATTTGCGCAATTTCTATGGTCAGAACGACTTCACTGAAGGTATTTTTTTTCATTTATTCATGTAATTTAGAGTTATAATAACCTGTAGACTCAGTTAAATGCCTATAGAAGAATATTGATCAGTGGGAAGACGAAGAAAACTTGGTAACTTTCTATTCGGAGGCTGTGAACTATCTCCTAAAAATATAAGCTACCGACGACGTGATATCATAAGCCTATCATCTGGTAATATATATGAAGCACAAGGCCACTACGACGGATTCCGGCTTCGCGAAAATGATACGCGCAAATTCGTATAGTTTTTGATCGGTGTTCCCGGAAAGGTGCGCCTACTATATCTTCTTGGATGCCTTTCGTCCACCATTCAGGTTGCTGTGCGGAACCATCTATTGATAATCCAGTAAATCATTTTTACGGAATTGAAATATTATGATCTATCTCTATACGCCCTAGGATGAGCAAGAAAAGTCAAGGAGTATTTTTTCTCAAATATATAGACTGTGACATGGAAGAGGACGCCGACGTGCCCTCAACAAACGTCGACATCCGTCATTCGGGTAATCCCACGAATCGCTGACAGTAAATCCTCCGAGGGCAACAGAAGCTGGACCGCACCTGATTGATTTCGCGGTCTTCATTGTTATAATTAGACCTCGGCGGCCAAAAGAGTGTTCTGGATATGCGGGATTCCGACACATCTCGCGGACGACTACCCTACGGTGAACCTAGAGGTAAGGCACGGCATCTTATAGGAAAGAAGGGCGAGCCTGTTCTGTATTGATAGGCTGGGGCGGCAGACCCAACCTCCGCGTCCTTGATCATTTCCTATTAGACGTAGACTTGATCACCGCGCATGGGAGTACGGGCACGCTAAGAGGAGTAAATCAAAGGTGTCACCGCGAGGAAGACACCTATGAAGGACGAAAAACCCCTTTTGATAATAATGAACTAATACATCTATGTGTGTACAAAAGTCGGCTGTGCTCTGTAGTATCATGCACAATACCATGCATGTAACAGCCCAAGGAGCCCTGAAACACCAAAATATAAATACCGATAACGATTTTTTTGGTGCTACTACAACGATTTAATGGTGTTGCAAAAGAGTAACCACCGCGTATGCATGATTTTGTGTACGAACAGTAGGTATTTACAATACACAAAGGGAGTTTTGTATATCAGAGCAGGCCAAAATTCTGCAAAAGTAGAAATTTTATGCCATGTTAGAGATCTTATGTTACGACTTATTTGGATTCCACAGAGATCATCTAAGAGCCTAAAAACCCTCTGCGTTATTTAGGAGTCACCCCGTTTTACGTACAGATTGGCTGCCTAGCGGCTAGAATCCAACTCCAGGTGATCGAATACCGATCGATTGAATTCATCCTGGGTACGCCCTCCTTTTAACGATTCTTCAGGATCATTCTGCCGAGGAAGATAATAGCCCTATTTTAAGATTCACATGCCATTGGAATCATATAGAGCATTAGTAAGGATAAATGGTCGAAATGAAAGAACACATACTCCTTCCAATATGTTTCGGATCGCCAGGAGCAGGAGTATCCCGCATGTGCACCAAGCGGTGGCCCTAGTCCAAGCGGAGGCCGTAGGATTAAATATGATACACAATAAATCAAGCACGATAGTTTAACACCACCTTTGAATGGCAAAAGGATTGCGCAATGTCATCCCATCGTAAGCTATCCCTGTATGGATATTTAATTTCAGCCCCCGGAAGGGTTCCGTTGCACAACAGTCAAATCTTAATAAATTTCTTGTCTGTGCTAGAGGATATTTTCGATCGATGGGAGGAGGAGGAGTGAGAGGATCTGACAACAGAGTATCCTTATGGGAAAACAGCATTCCATTGCAAAGACGGAGTCCATATAGAGTCGAAATGCGGCGAAGAACGCCAACAGTTGGTCGAATTAAGGACCGAGTTCAATACCATATGCTAGGGGAAACTGAGAACTGTTAAAGCGATAAACAAATAATTGAGCTAAAAATATGGCCAGCACGCTCGGTTTACCAGCAACCCTATAGCTATGGCAGTAGCGAACGGTGTTTTTAGCGTCAAGAAGTTGCGCGAATGCTTAAAAGAGGCGTCATTGAGCCTTCTCGCGCCTTATATACAAGAACTTCAGTGCTTATCCTGAAATCTGATGTATCAATCATGTTCCGCGTAGATTAACGCCGATTGAATTCCTTACCGGTGGGCGACTTGGAATCTCATCCCCCGATTAGACAAGTGCATTGTTGCATTTCACTTCACAGGCCTTACAGCTGTACAAGAATTTACTGCATCTGCTGTATTTTAGATTCAAACCACTGGTAATCTTACAACCAGGGCTACTAGGAACTTTTCTGTCATTAAACTTTCCTTACAGTTCTGAAAACAGCGTTTGGCCCCATTGGTACACTTGGAATAGTTACGGGAGAGTTGCACACTGGGATATTATATCATTGCTTTACCAATCAAAAGTTGCCTAGCTATCCCATGCCACCTGGACCAAAGTATTTCTTACATCTTTTCAGAGTATGTCACTCGTGCCGACTACAATTCTGAAAGCGCTACTTACGATACCGTCAGGGCTGTCTTACGGGAAAACCTTTGAATTCGCTACTGTTAGACTGCATTTTCCTTTACTATGTAGCTGTATTCAGTTCTATATTAACCCTGGTTTGGAGCGGCCGGCTTAACCCAGCAAGCCTCAACTAAAGCTTCAACCACAGCTCTACCTAGATCTGCTCGTGTGGGCTTAACACCCACATTCATCGACTCCTTGGGGGACTACGAGCAAATCTTTGTACTTGATTGCAACATAAGGAACCGGAAAGTATTCTTTTAGGCTGCCGATGCGGATAAAGTGGCTTTAAACTTCCACTCGGGTACTGCAAGTTAAGGTGGGCACACTTCGATTACCTCCTAACAGCACTCAACCTCTTTAAAAGGGCTTTTGCGTTATTTCACTTGAATAAATTCAGTGTCTTTGAGAACTTAAGTCACCTAGTGCTTAAGTGGAAGTTGTAACTGGCGTCGGGAGAAAAGCGCGACCGCCACGGTACCAAACGGAGCTTCGATCCTTTCTGGGGGTAAACAACTATCGAATGTTCGCCCGAGACTACGCCCGCATCTTCCGACTGCTCAGGCGCGGATTTTACAATTATCAAGCATTCGGTTTTGACACCCTCTTCAGAGGGGAGCTGGACCTCTTCGTGGAGCTGCGGAAAGCCCTGAATTTCCCCCCAGTGCTCGCTCTCCAAAAGAAAGGTCGATTTCTCTACTTTGATACTGATGTATGCCACGTCTAAAAAAGGTGCTGTACCCTTCAGGAGCAAACTTTGGGAGAACTTCTGCCTATCTGATATTGGAGACGTACGTTGTCGAAGCCGGAGCGTGGCTAATTTACACCGAAAGAAAGGTCGCGTGGTTTTGCTTTATTAGAGTACCTTAGTTTTTGGAAGTTATACGCTTGTAATGCGTACATATCACCAACAGTTACAGTGGATATTGAAACCTACGGATTGTACGATCCATTTGTCGCGCTGACAAGTCCGATTGGCGAAATTTTATTTGTAGTTGTGGTACAGCCTTGAAATTAAGGAAAACTCGGATAAGCCATTTGAAAGCTAGCCACAGACGGGATTGATCAATACCATCTGGATGAAGAGATCCCTTGCTTTGCCGTAGAGGCTCCACGTAGCCTTCAACGCGTACACTTTCGGTTAATGTAGCCCTCTCGCAGGTTTCAGAGAAGGCAATTGCCTTCTATGAAGGTCCGCGAATAACCATAGAGATGCTTCGACACCAGGAAGTAGACCCTGGTGTCACAAGATGTCGTAGCTCGTTGATGATGGTGATTAAAAGTATCACCTTAGTGCGCGCAGCGTATTGGTCCGAGCTTCATAACTGGATGATGTCCTGCAGGGGTCATCCCCGAAACCTTCAGCGCGCGGATATTTTCTGCGGCCCAGTACTAGAGGCCCGCCGGCCAGCCAATAGATCGATAATCCATTACACCTAAAGGCGGGAGTTCTACCTGCCCCACATGGCGAACGAAGTGTTCAAGACTGTAGCGGACTGCGAATGCTATGCTCTCATCGTGGTACAATTCTGCGATACCAGAACTACCTGAGGTTTTTCCCGGCAGCGGGTCTCTCGGCATTGACCACCAGGTTCCGCTGCCTCGCACCAATGAAGAGAACCACAATGCTATAGTGATCACCGATAGGTTATCCAAATTATGAATCATCATCTCTCTAAAAGATATTACGGGAAAGACGGAACTGTAGGTGTTTCTGTCCCATAATGTGTACCCGCACGGTTTGCGGGTATATATTCTCCCGTAAAATGGACCGCAATTTGTATCCTAGTTATTCCCTGCATTTTATCAACCCATAGGGTTAAATCTATTTATATTACAGTGTACCACCCCCAGGGGAATGACCAAGAGGTGCGCTTAAACAAGGCGTTCATACAGAAACTGCGGTATAATGTAACCGAGGAGCAAAATTATTGGGCCCGCGTATTGTATCTATTGACCTACTCCTACAATTGCTAGGTAAAACTAACGACAGGCACTACCCTCTTTGACTTGATGCCATCGCGCCGTCGCCCATCTACACACGTGTTGAACATCCCGTCGCAGAGCATCGCTCACTTGGCTAAGGCGGAGCTGTCCCGTTCCGAGTTAAATCGTTTCATATTGCACCAGTTAGAGCAGCAACTCCAAAAGACCGAGAACAATATGACGTAATTATAAAGTCTTGCTTCCACAGAAAGGTGGGGACTACCCTATAGGTTCAGGAGGGTAACTGGGTGTACCTACACTATCCCGCCTTCAGGAAGCTCCACCTGAGGGACCGCGGAGTCCAAGAGAAAGATAAAACCCGTTCAAAAAAATTGGCTATATCAAGGACAGGGCCCTTTCATTTGGTTTTGTCACAGCTGCCAGTGGTCATCATCGAGGAGAACGGGATCCCGCTCAAATCTAGCAAAGACTGCATTACTGTAGCACCCAGCTCCTGGAACCCAGAAAAGGACAGAATGGGTGCCCAAGCGGATAAAGAAGAGCCAACCAGGGAGTTTCGTAAAGGGAAGGGCAATATTTATCTCGTCAAGCGGTTGGTACTCCATCTACTTTACGGATCTGGCTACTAATATCTCGTCCAGTGTCTCAATTGAGGTCCAAAGAACGCTGAAAGCTTATACAAAAACGATAATTCTCTTTATTTCATCATCTAATATTGGCGCCACAAGCGCAAACCACTCTGTGTGCGCTATCTCCTCTGAAATAACGGTCAACGGTCGGAAAAGGGGGACTTGTCGCGCCGCTGACTTTTTGAATAGGCCATAGAGTTCGAGTAAAGACAATGGGTGTACTATCGAGGGACAGGGGGCTGGTCTGTCGGAAGTACAGCACTACGCTAATTGTGGAAAGGATAGGAAGAGCTAGCTTCGACGAAAAAACTGCGCTCTAGGAAGAATAGAAGAGCGATAGAAGGGAGTTGTGTCGTCCGTTGAGCACTCTTGTGAAACTTGACGAGCTCGCGTTCTTAACGCGCCACCAAAAGGGAGGGAAAGGAAACCATTTCTTTGTAAAGCTTCAAGCAGCACTCGGTCATTCCCCGAACAGAACCCAGCGGCGAGCCATTGAGAAGGATTCATCCATTGTTTCGTGGTGCAATGACACGTCCCGCGCTGTAGTCCTCTTGGAGGACCGAAAGGTGCCGCGCATTTTTTCCAGCAGGCAGCTCAGTGGTGCTCAAGGTCGCCGGTGAGAAAGTGTTGAATGAAAAAACTGGAATTGGATAACGAAAATGAGAAAAAGAAAAGTCGTAAAAGAAAACACAAACAACCCCTTTCGATGCTGACTGTTAAGACGCTCCTCTGTATCATACATGATTTTAGCTACAGCGGGGTAAGTTAATACATCCGTTGAAACTTCTGTGGTCACTCCCACATAATTACAGTAGATTGCTCTAGCCATTGTCTATCGGAACATTGTCGCCAAACGAGAGCAAATTTTTGGGCTAACGTTTTTAGGAAAAACCTACTTTTCTTTTGTTTTCGCTCTAAAATAATGCCTCTAACAAATAGTGAAGACAGATCAAAACAAACATTTCGGTAATTATTAAGGGTATTAAACTGTTCTTTCCTCTCGGTAAACTTCGTATTTAGTGCCAATTTACCACATCTTATCCTTTGAGTACCTAGAGCTGGATCATGTACCAATAGCTGTGTAGAGTTTGAGCTACTAAGCACCTACTTAATGCAATATGTTCCAAAATTATCTTTTTCAGAAAATATTTAGGGGCCCACAAAAATCATTTCATCTCTGCAGATACTGTAAATTATAGGCCTTGTCCTCTTGTGCGAAATAACTATGGGTGTAGTACATTTCCTTGATAACTTTAAAAATATTGATTTCAGTATAAAAAAATGCCCAATACCTTTCTTTTCCAAAAGCAGATACTGTCACAAAAAATCAAGTGACTACAAGAATGTTTTGGAAAAATATTCCAAAAAATCTATTCTGGAGGGTGAAATATATATAGCCGCAATGACCTTAACAAGGCTGCAACTATATAAAGAGGTACTCTTTAGACAAAAAAACAATTCCTGAACAGTTCAACGCCCCCTCGCTCGTCATATGGCCGAATACAATGGAAGAAGGAACGCAAATGGCCCTCCGCGATAAAAGAAAAAAGATTCAGGAAACAGGAAAACCATAACGCTTAAGCGCTCAGAAAATTTCGTTAGACCCGAGACGATCCCATCTTCGCATTGAAGCATCTAAAGGCCGAAGTTGGCTTATTAACACAGAAAAAATGCTCCAATTTTCGGGAATTAAGCACTGTGGGCAGCATATATTCTCATAAATTTAATTTTTGAATTTTATAAAATTGAAAAGAGCTCCAAATCAAAAACTTTTGCACATTACAGCCACTATTTCCTGGGCTTGTGAGAAAGCTTTTTGAAATATGGTTCAATGGATCTCAGTTGTTTTCTCTCATGAAAAATTCAACTTGAATGGTCCTGATGCTCTATAACACTGGTGGCATGATCCTAAAACTAAATTAAAATTGGTATCAAGATACTGGCGAGGCCGAGGTTTGTTCATGGTACAGGGTGCTTTTTTGATAATTTAACTTCTCTTTTGGCCATTTTGCGGCAAGAAAGACGCTGAGAATTACACCAGGACTCCATTGGATCATTTTATTCCGTTTAACGATGAGAAGCACCAAAATGGATACATTTTCTTCAAAACAATGCACTATTCATAGGGCGAAGGTCACCGACGACTTTTTACAGAAAAAGAGTTTTATGGACTTTCTAGCTAATAATCCTGATTTGAACCCGATAGAGAACGTCTGTAGTATTCTATATCGCGCAATTTACTGGTTACGAAGCCAATTTATTAACATTGTGGAGCTTCAGTCTTCTACTTTGTGTGAATGAGAAAAAATTGACACTAAGTACCTCTGTATTCATATTCCTAATATGCATCAATGGTGTTTAGATGTGATGGAGTGCCAGGAAGACAAAGCAGGCCATGTAATATGTTTTTTTGGTAAGCAAAAATAATATGAAAAGTGAGCGTATCTATATTTTTTCACATTCTTGAGTAGCCTCTTTGAAACATTTTTTAAAAAATCTTTATTTCATCTGTTTTTTGGGTATTTCGGCTTTTGTAAAAGATCCAAGGGGGAATTTGGGGTGCTTTAATTTTTGAAATATAAGGTCGTTTGTGGCCCGGATATGCTAGAGCGTTACCAGCAGTACCCCTCGTTTTCCCGAAAAAGCGGGCTCAAGGCAGGCCAGCAGGCATGTTGCGTTGGAGATTATGGTCATTTATAGTGTTCTCTTGGGTGAGAACCGCTTGAAGAACATGATTTTCAAGTTTTTCATTTAAATCAAATCTTGTTCTTTGAAGTTATCAAAGAAAATTTGCCGTGTCTATAATCATTTCAGACAAAGTTGACTCATGCAGTATGAGGACAGTGCATCGCGGATGGAAACTAGTATGGAGTACTTTACATCACTACAGCATATCGTGATCCCAAATTCACGCTCCTCGATATGATTAAAATAGATAGAAAAAGAGACCTTTTATTTCATGTAGTTTAGGGGTGGATCACGCATGAACCCTGTCTGGAGGTCAGATGGATGAGTGCTGAATGTACGCTGTTTTCGGTGATTCAGCATGACCGCAGTGTCTTGTGCAGTAGGACCAGCGCCTACACACGTGTATAGGGATAGGAACATTAACAAGTAAAGTTTCGTTTAAAATTATTGAACTATAAGCTGCGTCACCTTTTACAAAATAGAGAGATTACGTAAACAGAATTCTGTAAATGATGTTGCATGTTTCTGCAATACATGTAACAGTTGTCGATATTTGCCGAATTCTGCAAATAAGTCGTGATGATAATTGCAGAATAGTGACACGTTTGTCACGACCCGACTGTATCGGATGTGAATAATATAAACGACAGCTATCCAAATTTGGGTACTGTTTTCGTAGGTAAATCGCTGTCACGTTGGAGTAAAATTCCGTGAAGGGCAAGATCGGCACGATTCGCTTTTCTCCATCTCGCCGACTTCAAGGTCTATGGATGAACATCTACCACCTGTTCCCCTTACGTAGGAAACTAGCGCTCGTGCAGGACAACAGTCAAGATTCACCTTTGAAAAAGATCTCGCGATCGTTCGAAAAGTAGCTGCAGCTAACAAATATCATTTCGAATTCCGTGAAAAACGCCAGAAATTCGGAGTAGACGCACAGGAAACGAACAAAAACGCGTGTATGAACCAGAATGTGATACAGAAGAGCGTAAGCAGCCGGTATAAATGCGTTAAAGTGCAGTTCATTCGAGAAAACAGCATCAGCCAACGCTTATATGTAGTTTATGTGGATTTTAGCGAACCAGACCAACTTTTAGTGGGTGTGAAGGGAGCTCGAGAAGATCTATAGGTGATTAAGAAGGATGAAGGGACATACAGAAAAGAAATATAACTGAAAAAACGTTTGGGAAATGAACTAGTCGGTGATTCCCTACAGCGAAAGAGAGGTAGCAGCAAAAGCGACGCAGAAGAAGATAAAGCAGGCAGAGCAGAAAGAAAGACCAAATGCGGGTTGCTTCTTTGAATAGCTTACCTTAATGAACCAACGACGATTAAGTCCTTTACCGCCGTAAATTCATTACTCCACTCCGTCCCTGTTAAAGATATGTCGCATGAGCCCCTCATTATTTTTTCTAATATAAAGCGTTCAATCCTTCCTGATTCCTTCCAATGGTCCATACAAATTTATTTTAAGTAAATAAGGACTCTTAACTCCGTGAAAATATAAATCATGCTTGCGCTCATGCCCTTTGTATGCAACTCTTTGTATTTCGTTGCCGGAAGGCCTTGCAATTTAAAAGAAAGTTCCATCTACGAATATTATGACATTGACGAGACCTTCGCTTCATTTCTTTACAGTATTTTCGTACTTTGAGGCTCTGTCTGTTACAAACAAGGCGTCGATATCTCCTATTTGCAATTATTTTGCCTCTGATACATCACTTTTTATGGATACTCGCAAACTTTTTCACGGAGCTGTGGAGGGTGTCTGCCAAACATCTTTTCCACATCTTTCAATCGCTTTGGGCTCTAAAAAATGTCGCAGGAGAATTCGAATACCTGGCAAAAGCCGGTCATTACCGGTTTCGGGATTTTTGTCCTTACAAAAGCCGATACCCAATAGCATTTATCATTTCAATTATATCTTGTTTGCGAAATCGGAACACTACTATTGCTTTTTCATCTCTGAAGTAGTTGAAAATGAGTAAATTCCGCCAGGCTTATTCTGTTGCTGCGCAATAGTTTCTTACTCCCTTATGCTTGTGCTTTGCACCTTTCGCGTGCTACTGAAACGATAGGACTTGCCATTCCAAACGCTGAGTTCTGCTGTTCGGGTCAACGCTTCCTTACACAAACGAGAACTGTACGCCATTGATGTGCTCTTTTGAAAGTTGTATTTTCGTTAAGTCTCTCTGCCTCTCTGTCACATATACTGTACTGTAAATTAGCTTGCCGTAGTGGCGTACTGAGCAATATTACCGGTTTGTGCGGGTACTGGAAGGGGCTATTTATTTTAATGTTTTCGTTTTGATTTTTTTCTGTTTTCCTTTTTTCCTTTTTTTCTTTTGTTACTTTTGTTTCTTTTCCCTTTAAACCTATTTAACCCCCATCTATGTCCTAACGATACCAATTAAATCTGACATTCTTTCCCTCTGACTCAACCCTTAGTAGCCGTGGTGGTCTTGCTGCGTCCTCATGGGTTCCGCAGGCCTTCGACCATCACCTTCAAGTACCAGGAAGTTTTAAATGTTAGCAGTCACTTAGGGTATTTCCGCCTGGAACTTCGAGCTAAGAACCTAAAGTCCAAAGAGACACCTGCAGTATAATTTTTATTGCCCCTTTGACCTTCGGTATGCACACTGTAAGTCCAAGGAGACAAGGGACGCCACTGCTTTGAGGACAAAAGACAGGACAAGGCAACATGGTAGTTGTGGTAGTGTTGGGATTGTTGGTGTTTGTCGTGTTGGGGTGTTGGGGTGATGGGGATGTTGCTTACCTCTCTAGGTCTGGTCCGAATCCATCCTCATTCCCCTTGATGTAGAAAACTCAGAAATGTCAAATGCGGTAGATAGTACTAACAACCTAGGACATAGATACAAAGTAGCCTCCACAGTACTTTTTCGCCCGGTTGTGCTTATCGCACTGTTCTGCACTGCGATGTTCACAATACAGTACAGTATGTGGCCCAGAGCCATGCAAGGTACTGTATAGTACTGTACATATCACGAGCGATCCAAATTTGAGGCCATGCACAATACTGTATATGGCTCTCGGGAGCCAAATTTGTGGCCGAATAGTGTACTTACTGATGGCGGTACAGTACAACACAGGTTGTGTAACTGTCTTCATCGGCATGCATGACTGTACGCAAGATGGGTGAATACTGTACTTGTGACGGTTCTGCAGTTTGTGCTGTGCGCCCTGCGACACCTTCGGGGATCACCTCCTTCACTGCAGACATGGTGCGCACAGGACTCGACGGCATGACAATCAAGTGACCCTCTTTGCGCAAGACTTGCAGAAAGCGGCACGTCACCCCGCCGTCGAACCGCGGGACGGCGTTCATCGCACGAGGCCAGACATCCGGGCGATGGGAAGCAGTGGAGGTACGGACTTCTTTGACGTGACGTTTGTCAACCCGCTGGCGCCTTCCCACAGGAGGGCCCAAACGTTTAATCCGCTCACCTCTCTCAATGCGGCCGCCTCCGCGAAGCATAGGAGATATGATTCTTTTATTGCAACCTCCGTGAGAAGTAGGCTCGTGCCTATTCCTATATCTACTCTCGGAGGGTGGCACCCGGACGCTTATAGGGTGTTAACCGACGTCGCGCGGAACGTGGCCGTTAGGGCGATGGAGGCATATGGTAAGGTCCGTGCGGTACTCACTCAGAGACACGCTGCCGCGGCCGTAATGTCCAACGCAGCCTGTCTGCTGGGGGCCTTGAGCCAGCTTTTTAGAGTAATTTAAGAGGTATCACTCGGCACCCTGTAGGATATTCCGAGCCACAACCGACCATATTTTTCAAATATTAAATCACCCCACATTTACCCCTGCGTAAAGCATGAAGTAAAGATGATGACACAGCCACAATACAACGTACGATATAGTGCTACCCCGTACATGGGGCTTTTACAGGCACTAATGGGAATCGGCACTATTCTGTCAAGCTCTCGAGAGCATCTCAGGAATCAGAACTTGACTCTGTTTCTTCGTCTTGGCTTGCTGAATGGCGGTAACGAAGCCGTTCAGAGCGCGACGAAGGCCGGCACTTACCTCTAGAACGTTGCAGTCGCGCGCAAGATTCTGAGGCGGTTGAAAAAGCGCGTAAATTTGAGACGCTGATGGTGGGATGAACATTTTATTTACTCCCGACGAAGAGCCGTCCAGGGCTACGTTGTCGGGGAAAAGTAAGATGGTAACCGTAGAGTTTTCGGTGCGTGGTTCGAGTATAATTCTTGGGGTCTATGCGCAGGCCCAAAAGAAACCCAGAAGGAAAGAAAACAGGCCTTGAACTCGAAGCCGATCCTCCTCGTCTAGTACTTTTCTTCGCGGAATTCGTAGAGTGTGAGGTAGTCCTTGTCCGAGAGCCAGTGCTTGAGCTTGTGTTTGATCCAGCCCGCTCTTGCTTTGCTTGAGTTACTGCTTCAGCGTTCGTGCATGAATTATACGCCTTCCCAGAGATGGTAGTCGTAAATGGCCTTGCTAGCGGCACTAATAGGAGTGTCGCACTATTCAAAGTGGCACTATATCGTGTCCCCCCCCCCTGTACAGAGCATATCCTGCAGGTCGTTACTCGTTTTGACAGCACTCTCAAAGAAATATGGCAGATGATTTCAGTGGGAGTGCTTCACGCGGTTTGTTGTAATACGAAGGTATGCTGCGTAGCTGAGACTGGTGAAAATACGGCGCTGTCCACGCTTACGCATGAACAGCACCGCAGAACATCGAACATTTGCAGACTTCCAAAGAGTGTTTGTTTCGCAACTATACGTCTTGATCAACGCGGGGAAGTTAAAAGTGCCTCATCGCGATTACACCCATACCAGTAACAACGATTGTGTGTTGGACGACCGGAAAAGACAGCACCTCAAAACGAAAACTGTCCTGGTTAGCAACGCAGCAAAAACCTTTTTCCCAGGGCGAGAAATTGAGGCCATTTGTTACGTAAGCGCAGCATATCTGGCACGCGCTGTTGTTTTCAAATCAAACAAATCGATACTGTACCGTGATGTGGGGAAGGTGCGGTTTTTATTGTTGAGCTAGGGTAGACATGGGTTGGTCTAAAGTGGAAAGTGGGGCAGGTTTACAGCGAGTTGTGCCAGGGTCGGGAGTCCAACGAAGTTGCGATCAAAGCGAGGATCTACAGTATATATGTATTGCAAGTAACGGAGCATTTCTACAGTACGAAGTAGGAGCTGGTAGCCCAGTAACCAAATACTTTATTGTAAAATGTACTGTACAGTACTGTACGGTACTCGTGAGTTTTCGCAAAAACAGATTTCTGCAAAAATTCAGAAATATGTAGTATGATAAATTACAGAATAGTATTTCTGTCTGAAATTTAAAATGCCGTTTACGCATTGACAAACAATACAGATAAATGGGAGTTATTAGTTTTGTGATCCGAGCTTTCCGGGTGTCGATAGCCCTCCAGGAGCGAGGTGCTGGGTGCATTGCGCCCCCTGCCCGCGTCTCAAAACACACATCGATTCCATGCGCTTTAATCTGTGGCTCTAGTACTATTGCCCAGCCCCGCTCTTCCTCCCGAACACACCATGTCCGAGGACCCACTGCCCGGAAACTCTCGACGTGTTCGGAGAACATCTCATGCATTGCGCACACGGGCCAGAACGCATTACAAGATATGAATGTCAGGTGACACTGCTGGACTCGCGCATGGCTAAGACGGCCAGTATCTTGTCCTGAAACATCGCCAGGCCGGTCAACATCGGACCAGGCTGGACATCCGCGCCATCGAAAGCAGTGGGTGCATAGACTACTTCGACGTCACCTGCGTGAACTCTCTTGCTCCTGCGAACAGACTAGTCCTTACTTTTAACCCGCTGACATCCCTGAATGCGGCAAGGACTTCGAAATTCAGAAAGTACAAGGAGTTCATCGCCCACTCCACGCGATCCAGGCTCGCACCATTCCCTACATCCACACTTGGGGGTAGCACCTGGATGCGTACGCCGTGTTCAGGGATATTCCGAGGAAGTGCACAAGCAGCCCTTATGCAGAGGCAGGCTGCAGCGGCTGTTGTGTCCAATGCAGTATGCCTCCTGGCTGGCCTCGCGTCGAACTTCTAATGACCTCACAACGCATACCCACTGCCCTTTTGCTTTAATGACCTTGGGATAGGAGCCATTGGATGCTTTTACAGAAAAAGATCCCCCCTGTTTTGTGAAGGTTATTCATTTTCTAGTGTGAAGCGCGAGTGTCGACCTTTTTCATCCCGCGCAACTCTGCTCTTGCTGGTATGATGGTGCACATTGCTTCACACAGCTGTAGGTAGGAGAGGGGGAGGGGGAGGGGGGTGGCCGCAGGAGCAGAAACAGGCTTGGTAGGGGCAGGGGCAGGTGAAGGTGGAAGGGAGTAAACATTTGTCTCGATGATGTTACTGAGTTCGTCCATTGTGGTAGGACGTATGCACACCACAGTACAGTACTGTACAGTACAGTACAGTACAGTACTCTAGTACGCGCGAAAATTAGAGTCACTCGTCCATGGTTACTCTTTATTTCTGAAGGGTCTTCACTAACTTGCCACATTTCAGCAATCTTTCTCACGACTACTGTACATTGCAGAATTCTGCAATTGAATTACATACTGTAATTTCATTTCCGAAATTTGAATTTTTTTTTCAGAATTCTGTTTGCGTGAGCTCTCTACTGTACAGTAATGTACTGTATCCGAGTTGGAACACCAAATTTTACGAAGACAAGGCAGTCAATTTGATTAAAAAACGGGAGTCAAAACAATTCCATTAGATTCCTGGATCCCCAAAATTTGGCACATTGCATCCGCCGCATCGCCCGCCGCTACCACACGACCGACAATGTGATCCGGCAACGCATCTATCAGCGGCTCAGCGGGGCCATTTGATCCTCATCGGCCCAGGCTGTCCTTTCACGGGCTCTACTGCATGCGGCTGATATGACTCAACCGGTTAGCTCTTGGTAAAAGGGGAAATTTGGGGTTATTTTAATGCATGGAAGTTGTGGTCGGTTGTATCAACGCTGCTCGTACCCTTCGTTGTGAGGGATAAGTCATTACTTGGTGAAGTACTGCACAGTCCGGTCAGTGTATCTAGTTAAATAGAAATAAAAATTAACAAAAGCATGGGGCCCTATCTACTGTAATGTTCTCATTCTATTAATTCGAATAGCTGTTTAACTGCTGTAATGAAAGTCTCTGGCAATGACGTAGACTATGAGTCATGAATCGGGAGATTTACAGCCTTTTGAAGACATCCCGACATCATGTATAGACAGAAATCGAAATTTTGCCAGACGGAAAGATAACTCGTCAAATTGCGAGACAATAATACATGTATATGCAGATTCCTATGTCCATTAGTGAGATATCCTCAAAAACTTCGGAATTCAACGATTAGATGAGAGGATCACGGAGGAAGAATTACAGTTCACTGTACCGTATAATTGGTTCCATGAATCCCTTTCGTGCTCCACCATCTATCCAGGAACGTCGAGGCCATCGCATGCCTTCCCCAAGTAAACCAAAGCTCCAATCTTTGTTGGATATCCGGTACAAACATCTCAGAGGAGAAAGAACCACGTGCGCCAAACAAGGTTCCACTGCCCTTGTGTACGTACTTACCCGCACCCCGTTCACAATGATGTCACCGTGCAATGTTTGCGGGTTGTACAGCCCTCTCTCCACCGTTCTGCTCACGGCGACCACTCGACTTGTGCTTCCGTCCGACAGCTCCACCAACTCCCCCATGCGCACCGTTTCCACCACCCGCAATTCTCCATTCACGTACAAGTAGTGCCCCGCCGTGAGACCCACTCTCTCTCCAGACTCTGTCTGCAACCAAATAAACTCAGCCTTCACTTTCTCGTCCCGGTGGGTAAACATGAACACTTCTGAAAATACTCCATCACCCACCGCCACTCTATCCCCAACTTTCAATGCCCTCATCTCCCGCAATTCGCCGCTCTCTGTAAAAACCGTTGCATTTGCAGGGAAGCACTCACTTCCGTCCCGCGGTCGTGCCTCCAAGTCGTTTTCGCCCGCTGACTGCCCTCCGTCAACTTGCTCCCCTTCCCCAGCCTGTGATGCGCTCTGTGTTTCTCCGGTAACCTCAACTGACGTTGCGTTCGTACGAGTGGGCTGCGATCTGTACACACATGGTTTCTTGCGAAAGGGAATCATGACTAACCAACTCGCCCCGGTGGTCAAACGAACGCCAATGGAACGCACCTCAAACGTCCTTTTCATCGGGCGTAACACATAGGCGACCGTTCCGCGTTCAAAGACGGTGGTGCCATTACATACCCGGTCCACAGCCTCGAGTCCGATGAAATACGGTTCGCCAAAACGCTCTGCAGCGCCGCGGATCTTCCTAGCAGGGCTTGTGATGTTGAGCAGTTTCAGGAGAAGTGGTGGGGCCGAAAGGTGCTACCCGGGATTGTTAGATTGCGATGGACGGCGGTGCGAGTGTAAAAGCGGAAGAGGCGTTGACGTGGAGGCTCGGAGGGATCTGAACAGGCGATGGATTCGTGGAGGATTGCGGTGTGGGGGAGGCGGACGGGACCCTGGCGAATGCGGGATGTGGACAGATGTGTGATGGTTGTCGGGCATTCCGACGGGGCACTTGGTGGCTGCTCAGGGGAAAGCTGCCATGATCCGACAATGTCAGCGGGGGTGGCGGCGCGGATAGTTTTGGCGATGGAGGCGGAATGTGCGGCGGGGAAGAGTGCGATGGGGAAAAAGAGGAAGGTAACAAGGTGAAGGTGACGCATAATTGACAGGGTGGGGGAAGGAGGGCCTGCGGGCTTTGGTTTGGAAGCGAAGGGACGAGTGGGTTGCCAAAGTAGCTGTGATGTTCTGACAGAAGCATGTATGACGTTGGCGGATGGGATGATTCGAGTAGAAAATAAGGCAAGGGGCTTGTGAGAAAGAGGATTGCTGATGCCGGGGTGTAGAGTTGGGCATGCTTTGTCAGAAATATCGTAACTCGTTTGACTGTATGCCTACTAATTTATCGCTACAATGTGATGGTTGAAATGAAGTTACATGAAATTGTCCCACGCAAGCTTTTAACCCCCCCTCCAATACCGTGTGCACAGCTTGCGGTAATCCATGCTAGATACGAGACGATACGGTAGTTATTTTTACGTAAGGAGCCCTGACTTGTCCAGAACTGAAGCTGCAGTTTGTGGGCTCAGTTTCAATTTGGCTGTTGAAACGATTGTTACTGGTTGCTGAAAAGTTGTGGGCAAAGTGCTTGGGGGGGTAGTCAGCCTGCCGAAACTTCCAAGCTCGTTCGAAGCACTTTGCTGGCGACCAATTCCATACATACATGTATAGCTCTACTGTCTTTCGTTCCACCACGTACTTGATAATTTGACAGAATGTCTCGCACTGTACCCACCGTGTACTGTACGGTACAATCGGAGTCGGGTGGAAATGTGTCATTTCGGTCATAACTGCGAAGCTGCACTCATACATTTTACTGTAGAGCACTGTACACGAGTCTGTTGTACAGCACTACTTGAGATTAATCATTGCGAATAAAGATGCATTGAACCGATTTGTCCGCACAGCAGTGTCAGCAGTAGAAAAACTCAAACTGTACGGAATGGAAATTGCGTACATGGTATTGTACCCTGCGCCCTTTACATTTACTGTACTGTACAGTATAGTCCAGTAATGTACTGCGTAATATTCCTAGAGGTACAATCTATCGTAGTAGCATTACTGTACAGTACTGTTGCTGCCAGTATATGTAAACAGTATTTTCCAGCATCTGATTGAATGGCTGCATTCTAATCGCTCGACGAGAATTTCTCGTGGTACAGTAGTGTGATGCCGTACAGTGCTTTCCTGTATGGTACGGTATGCAGCGAGGACAGACTTTTATTGGTCGGTACCATAGTTACTGTATACTGGCACTGTACAAACTGTGCCATACCTTGCTGTACCAAGAATTATACAATGCGAATTTTATCAATAATATTGACATATTACAGTGCTGTACAGCGTTCCAGTCCTATTGCTGCAACAATCACAGTTTTTCATGCCCCTTGGGACTATATTTACAGCAAACTCGGGAATTGTACAGTTTGACTCCTGACAGTAGAATACAGTTATACTCTGGCAAATATCTCCCGAGAGGTAATATCACACGTCTTTAAGTTTTGGGTAGTCCGCAAATCTTACCCAAGTTGAGACAAGCTGTTGCTGGCGACATAGGGAAATGTGGGGTGATTTACATAATATTTGAAAGATATGGTCGGTTGTGGCCTGGAGTATTCTACATTGAATTATGCCATTTTGTTTACTGTCATTGCTGCCTACCGTAGCAATTCCTCTTGTACAAGACACCTGTCCAAGCTTAGGAGTCAAAGGCAAACGTTTCAAGGTTGCGATCAACGCAAGCAAACTCCTGACCAGCGTCACCAATGAGCCCCGTGCTACGGTACCAAGTCGAGCCGCAACAAGCCAAATATTCTCATAATATTTGAAAGCATTGATAGTCAACAGAGATCCAGTCGGGACGCTGCGAGCAGGAGGTACAGGAAAGGTAAACCAGACCAACCCCATGAATCTCTAGCTATCGGGAAACTCAGGTATAGTTGCTTTGTAAGTTATGCCGTAAAGTACTCACAGAGCTTTACGACATATTATGACACGCTTATTGCTTGCTCCACTTCAGCATACAATCCCAGTATCCAGTTGGCACGCGATTCAATCCCTCAATCAAAGCCTTTTTCCTCCCGACCCACTCCCTGCATGGATTTATCGCGACCATGAACTTAGGTCGTAGTGCTGACGACTTGGGCCAACCACATCCGAAAGAATCAAAGGATCTACCCTAAGCGTTGGAGCAAGTGAGTGGATTGGTTTCAGAAGTCCCCCTGTAAACAGGCAATACTGTAGGCCTGCTTCCCAAGAAAAGTTCTTCAAGTCGGTTACAATGTGACCCTTCGTAGAATCTTATTGATAGATTGGATAAACTTACTGCTGTCACAGTAATTAAACTAATACTTTAAGGATAACCTTTATGGATCCAATACTGCACGAGACTTGTCTCTTCGTACCGTACTCTGTATTTTATTGGCCTCAAAGGACAGTCTGGCCACGGCCTCAACTGGTGGCATTCTGTTACGGAAAAAGAGTAAGTCCCTCATAACTCTTCGGGAGCTCTAAAAACCTCGAGATAGTGCAGAATTTGGGGTCCGTGATGAAAAAATTCATAAGCTGTGAGGACGGGGCTTTGCAGAGACGAGAAAGGTTTGCATATTTGCTTTCGGAAGATGTACTCGACTCTATCCCAAACTACAGCAGGCACCGACAGTCGACCCAAAAGGGCATTCCGACACAGTAATTGGGGAGGAACTACGCTTCCTGAAAGGTCACCTTGAGGTTAGGCATCACGCAGGCTTTGTAGTTTGCAATAGCTTACAATGTCCTTACCGAGTAGGGTAATTTGGCCTAACTTAGTAACTACGGTTGGGACAAATATCAATGAAACCTCAATTGCCGTAACCCTCGGAAACTGTCTTACGATGATCAATCGGACACTAACCGGGGCTGCCTCACCCTTGACGGGCCATGGCTCAGACCTGTATCGATCTGGGCGCAAATCACGCAAAGTCCCAAACGACTCCTGTACTGTACAGACTTTATTATGAAGGCCCCTCTCTTGGCCAACCCGAACCTCACAGTTTATCGTCCAATGATTACCCAATGTTGAGCAGCCAGCGACTTGGATGTCAAACGAAACTTTGTTCCGTCTCCGCAATATTGTTCTGAATAAAGATGTAGAGTGGACTCTATCTCTTCGAAAGTAGAAGCCAGGAGGCTTTCGGTAAAAGCGGGAGCAGCTCTTCCGTCAGGAACTGTTCCTGTTGTAAGGCGGGATGAGAAATCCTGCTGCAGACGAAATGGCCCCAGCTGCCAACAGGAGAGATGGTAACAGATACCAAGAACGTTCAGTAAGATCATGGTAAAGATACCGACTTTGCTTCTTAGACACGCTGCGGTGACTGTTTTGTCCAACGCAGCTTGCCTTACGGCTGGTCTTACACCAGCTTTGTGAGATAGTCCCACCCGACTCTGTCTCCTTTTCAGACTCTCCAATACACAGAACTGCCCCTCCCACGTCTCGGGAAATAGCCGTCCTACATCTCTAATCAGTAAAGCCCCCCAGATTCCCCCTTTCAAAGCAAGTAGAGATGTAACTGTAGAGAACTTCCGAAAAGAATGGCTGTAATGAATTATCAATACCCTATAAAATACCTCTTGATAAAGTTCAAAAACTTTGGAGAAGACAACGTGAGGTCAGGTAAATGTCCATGAAAACTACAAAAGGACTGCACCGAAGACCTCATTCGCATAAAGGAGAAATTTGGGGTTATTGTAATGTGTGGAAGATGTGGACGGCTTTATCCACGCCGCTGGAAAAGCATAACGCGGGACGTTATACAGTACTTAAGATTGCACGATTTTTAATCTCGTTGCGCGTGCCGGAATTTTGGCGCGTTATTAAAACTCCCTGACACTACAAGTTGACTGGGTATCAGCCGGCTTACCTGTTACAGTAAATGAACCCCTCGTGTTCCCCCTCTGTCAAGAATTGACGGCAGGAGACGCTAAGATACCCAAATATGCCAAGTTTGGTTCGGCGAACCCCTTGTAAGGTCCACATCAAATCTAAGTACCATGCGACGATCAACCGAGGCACGACACTACTCAACATGGGGGAAAAGGGGGGTGTCTTTATTGAGATGTATGGATTGGCTGGAATCCATTTGGAGTTGCAAATCTGAATGTCACATTAAATACTCAACATGTGAAGGAAGGGGTTTATCTCCCCTTTTCCATCACCATTCACTTAGATCAAGCTTTGTTTAGTCTCATCGGCAACGACTCATCTCCTCGTATTTTCCACTGACTGGGTAATATCTGGCCCACAGAGAGATAGATGACCCAATTTGGCTCTACCCAAATTCCTGGTGCAGATCTTTTCAGGTTTGAAATTGTGCGTAGAACCACCTCTCTGCTTCAGAGGAGTACGGTACGTACACACTACGAAGTATGAACTGAATGGGTATGGCTGCCTTGAGAAGACCAATAAATGAATCGAATCTAATGAAAAGACATTTTAATGACGAAACGAATGGAGATAAGTTCGAAAAACGAAGTCTTTAAGAGAATTGGTCAAGATTTTCGCGATATTTTCAAAGATAGACATATGTATTAAACATAGATGGTGCTAAGGGAGAAAACAAAGTATTCTCTTTACGTGCAGAAATTCTTTCTCCTAATGTTTCTCTCTACACTCTCTAGTTCCTTTTACGAGACGAAATTCTCATTCCTTTATACTCTTTGCTTTCTCTCGTTTTCTCTTTTTGCGTACAATTATCTCCCCCTTTGAAAGAGATTCATATAGTCTTCTCGAGATGTTTGATTTCCTCGACAGCAGAAATATTTTTCCATAATCAAGATACCCTTTTAAAGGTGATTTTTAAACAATTCCCATTGCAAGACTATTTCCCGCCTATTTTTATTCGGAATTCCAGCCAATCTGAGCCTTTTGACGCTATTTAAACCCCTTTCGATCGGGCTAAAATTTACCCACGGCCCTTTATCAACAACAACTCGACAATCTTAACCCCTCCAGCAGCCAACAAGCACGGACTTCTCTGTTCTCGCCCCATTTCGAAACCAGGGTATCTTCTCCCTATTATCCTCTCTCCTCTGTTCACTTCGGGCCCAACCTATATAGAGGACTACCGACGTCGGCAGACTAGAAAGCTCCCGACGGAGCTTTCAGCTCGTTATCTGGTAGAGATCGAAGTACAGGACACAGCGAAAGAGGGCTTGGAAGAGGAAGAAGGTAATTAAGGAGGGTGATTGAAGGACTGGGTGACCCGGGAACTTTCCAAAGTGATAAAAGAAGAGGATTAAGAGAAAAAGTCGGAGGATGGAGAAGAAAAGGCCGAGGAATCTGGAGATGAAAAGAGGGATGTCAAACGAGGTCATGTTGGAGCGAAAGGAATTAATTGGGTGGATCAGGTGGTCGCGGACATTTAAACTGTTGTAGGGGAGTTGAGTGAGCTAGATTCGTTGCAGGAAGGGGTCGAAAATCGTGAGGTATTCACGTGTACGTGTGAGGACTACATGGGTATGTATGGTGTCTTGAGGGAAGTTTTAGATTCTAATTTAGAGGATGAAGCTTTTTAGGAGTATATTTACTTAGTTTCTGTAAAGAAACTTTTTTCAACTTCGGTGCGTCCACAATAATTCTTTTCCTGCGTTTTATTGCGCTTTTAGTAGTTTTATCGAGATTTTAGTCTGGAACAAAAGTCTGTATAAGCTGAAAAAATGCTTCTTTCAGGGGAAAGAAGGCAAGTTGAGAGTCAAATTCGAAGCGAAAACCTTCAATGCTCTCTCTAGCCTCCAAGTGAGGTGGCAGAGTCTGCCTTTTTAGAATTGATTACCAGTGCAATAAATCTCCTCACAATGCCACTGCTCTGCCCTGTACGCTTATTTCTATTGTAGAAATTTAATCGCGTACAGAAACTCTCAACTCGGGTGGTCGGCGGGTCCCTTTCCCGTTGATACAATTTATACCCTGTCTAATGGAATCTTCAGAGGCAATGAGATTTTATGAACAGGCAGAACATATTTGTTGGATACTTTGTTGCAGAAATGGATATTTCACGTAGTCAGGTCCGGTTTGGCAAGGTAAATAGGGATTTTTGTTTAGCATTATTAGGTAGTTATGTTCATTGTATCACTCATAGCGTAGAATTTGCCCACGTAATTTACTTCATTCCATTTTGTGGTAAAAAATGTGCAATTATGAATATAGGCTCACCTTAGAATTATGTATAACCTAATTATATTTCCTTCCTTGACATAAATATTCTTAGCTGGGAGAAAAATCAATCGCACAATTGAGGATTAACTAGGAGAAAAGTCAATTTAAGACCCAAAAAAGTTTCAACATAAGTTAATAACACGGGAAGAAGAGGCTTAACCTGCCTTTCTTGCTTAAATTGATGGGAACTCAGTCCTTCGTCTTTTCTCCCTTCTTTTGCCACCTCGATGAGGCTACATTAGCAGCCTTTCCTCTTGAAATGAATGTTTTTGGTATATGGTGCAGTGACCTGCAAGCACTGTTGTCAAAAGTGCTAGAACATTCAGATCAACACTCGGTGAAATAGGTGATGCACACCAGATGGGGGTTTATGGTGTGGTTGAACCTTTTTTCGTGGTAGAAGAATTCCCAGTTTTTGAATTTCCGCAGTGGTTCAATGCAGAATAAAGTAGTTTAAAGTGATGAAAAAGGTTGTGAGAAGGTGTGATGCTTGTGCATCGGACTGAAAGCGGGGCCCAGAAGGTCCCAAAGGGACTGCACTGTATGTTAATAATTCCCAATGGTGCGCCTCAAGAATAAAACAGCAAGAAAATTATACCCCATACTGGTCCCTCCATTCGATTTCGCTTTGTCTAAACGCCTGACGGTAAAAGAATTTATCTTAGTCGTGGGACCGTTTTACAGGCTTGAAATGCGCAATCTCCAATAGCAAAACACAACCCCAATCCATCAAGCTCTTTCCCTCTCATTTGTATACCTCACACTGTGTTCCCCCAATAGCGGTGCGTCTTAACCAACGCTTGAAATTTTTGGATCCATTCCATATACCATATGTACTACATAAAATTTGGGAGGGTAAAATTAGCTTTCTAATTACCATTTTCTGACTTGAACTACACCAAAAACTTAAAAATAGCCATGATAACATCTGAATGGTTAAAATAAAGGCTATAATAGTTTTCATTTGAATTTCAGCCAACTATTTATCGTACAAGGGTTTTCACGGAAACGGATATTTTGGTGAACAATATATGTTTCAGGCTCGCCTTTAAATGATAAATAGATCCTTTTGCCCTAAAAACTTACTAAAAAAACCATGGCGGACCATGAAAAGAATTACATTCTTTCAAAACTCGTTGAGCACAAATATATGCCTATCACCAAACTTTCTATGGACGAGAGATAATTGTACCGCTCTTCGATGAGTTCCACTTTTTGTAAAGCATTAAAAACGAAGACGGAATTGGATAATCGCTAAATTGCTCTTCGAGAAATCATGCGAATTAATATGTCAAGAAAATTGTACGCAGGGAAACATGAGTCTACTAATTAGCAGGTTCTGAAAATGTCAACCGAATGCGTATTCTGAAATAAAAGAAGTACATAATATTTCCATGCGCTCTGTTTGGAGAGCAATCTAAAGTGCGCAAGGTGTTTTGTATAAGTATATCATAAGTTAGGACTGCAGGTGCAAAACTGTCTTTTGATTTTTGAAAAAAACGACGGGCCTAGGAGGGAACGGGAAGGTTAGGCAGTCAAATAAAAAATCGACAAGAGTTGAACAAGATACAATTTCTTCCAACTCAAGCCTCAGCTGTAGCGAAAAAAAAGATTGGCAGAGGAGCTACAACAGCTATAGAAGTTGATCATATTCTTTTGAAATCCACCAATGACAAAATAGACATGTACATATTTCCATATTTAATATTCAGGGCTGGATAGATCCCAGATATGAGTGATTCGATTAATGACTTGCCCTTGCAGCTGTGTGCAAAGAAAGTTACAGCGGAACTTGAGAAGTGACCCAATAAGCAAAAGCTGCTTGTGAAGCCAGTTTTTGTGTATTGGTCAATTTGCGCAGTAATTTGTGAAGAATAAATACCAAATTATTAGTTCACGGAGGCCGATTTCCTACAGATTTGTAACGACTTTTAACCAGGAAATGCAACACACGTATTTTAACGTCAAATCCAAGCCAATCTTTGCGTATACTTCAAAAAAAATGAGAACGGTCACTATTTACTGCAGAAATATTATTTTGATGTAGAAAAAGAAACGAGACTAGTAAAACATTTCCTGTCCTTGAACTGGCCCTAGAGAATGCGTGCAAGAAAAATTGACGATTAAGGAGCTTCTCGTACCATGTTCAACTTTTTTTAATTGTGATATGTCTTGGTGGATCCTCTTCTCGAACACTGAGAGGATTCCAAGAATATGAATGGATGGAATTTGTTTCCCACAAACTAATTACTACCATGAAACAATAAATGAAAGGTTTGAAAAGAGGCTACACACTACTATATAGCTGCAATCTGTGTCTGATTCGCACGAAATTGACTTCGTTACGAAACTATTTCGAATTTTCAAGAAAAAGGTGTCATAAAAATTTTAGGACCGGATAACACCTTTTCTAGTAGTCTTAGGTGAGGTTCTTAACATATTATCCCTAGAGTAGGATGTCTTGTAACATCCACTAGGGCTTGTAACTGGTAGAGGAGTAGGTTTGGTGGAGCTAGATTACGGCACTTACTTATAAAAGGCCCAACTGCCCTTGAAATCGCTGTAAATACATGAAGCAACAATTTTATTTCAACCTATTCAACTTGTTAACCTAAGCAAGACTGTATCCAATTTTTCCAGAATCACCACTAACACCGCCGCTTTCGTTTGCTACGTCAACCCTTGAATTTTCGCGAAAATCCGGATTTATGAGTTATTAGGTAGTTTAAGAAAAAGTCTAATTGAAAAAAATACTTGTTTGTTCCAATTTTGCGTTGTTTAGAGCTATTTGTAATCCAATGAATACTAACAATATTTATTTTTTAATTCATTTTTGAACACTATCCAGTGGCCAATAAGAACTGCAATACGCTCGCGGTGACACATAGCCAGCCTGACCCGAGAGGATCCAGAACAGGACTGAAATCCAGATCAAGCTGACTTCTACTGTAAAATGTCCCCCCACACTGACTTTCAGTTTTGGAAACACGTCAGCCACCCCACTTTTGTCAAATACGCTCTCTGCTGGGACCAACGAGGTCTTGCCAAGTGGACAGGTAACCAATTAAGGCTCTCAACGATGCATCCAAAAATCGCAGACTCAGAATTTTGGATCTCATCGTCTAAAACCAATTAGAAAGAGAAAACTGTCCCCTCAGGTTCAGGTTCTACCGATGTTATTTCGGGTTCTACTCATATTTAGGTTTCATACCAGCTACTGTACCGCGCCATCTACTTTCAGAAGTTGACTTTACAGTTCTTCTGGCCTTACAGCCTCTGATAGAGAGAACAGGGGATCCCTTCGCCTTGCCTGCGCCAGAAAGGTGACCGTCGATTGGCTGATAAGATAGGTGTCCTTAAGCCTTAAAAGAAACGCGTGGTCGGGAAAAAGACGCACATGCAAATTGTGCAGTGTCATGTGCAACGGGTCAAACTATTTTTGACCCTGTCAGGAGCAAAAAGCACTTCAACAGCGTACAGGCTAAGAATGACGTCCATTAGGGGTTCGTCGACTGCAAGGGAAAATTCGGCAGTCATTCGCTTCGCTATCTATGTGGCGCATATCATCTTAAGGTTAATAGCAGTAAGCTAAAAATACTTTAATTTTAGATCTTGATCTGTCGTTCTTTTTGAGGGGGTTGGATCAATATTTAATTAAATTATTCCTGCTTTCTGCTTTCAGCTGGAAAGATCGAAACAACAAAATTTAACCCTCCTTCCAGAAACAGGGCATCAAAAAACGAAAAAGGAGGGACATAAAAAATCACTAAAATATTAAAGAAAAACGACAAATAAAGTCCATAAAAGCTATAAATTACGAAGTTAGGGGATCAAATAAAAAGTTAACCTTTTCAAAGCACTAAATCAACCTTAATTTTCACTTGAAAAAAAAGTTAAGTAAGCATTTTTTTCGGTCGAGGTGTTAGACAGACCTCTGAATTGCAACGTTCCTTTGTTAACTGCATCAGGTGATACTTTGGGGATAGTCCCCTATCCAGTGAGAGTCCTAGGGCTCGCTTGTTTGAGTAATTTCCCATCTCTGTGAGTTTTGCGGGAAAGATTCTGAGCAACCCATCCATTATTCGCAAAAGCATTGTATTCTTTGCCGACCGTAATACCCAACGGTTCGCAATGATTTCACTTTCCTTTGAAATACATTTGTGCTAGCTGTTCTCCGTAATGGTGAACTCAGCAAATCACTGGCCTAGATTGGTGCTTATTTAAATTCTATTGAGTCATCAACTGGATCACCTGTAAGAACAGCTCCAAACCACATACGTTCCGCTCCGATGTCCCACCAACCATCCGCGCTGTCGGAAGAAAAGGTCCCACATTATACCTCCATGTGCTCCAGAGAGGAAGTAAGAAATTTTCTAGTAGCCTAGCTGGTGTGGGAACGAATTTATAGCGGAATACAAGTATGCGTGCCAAGACTACATGATCAATGACTTGAAAATCTCAATTATCTCCATGACCCTATCATGTGAAATGGAAAGAAGTTCTACATAAAGACTGAAAAAGATGTATATGAGACCTATTCTTATACACCAAAGGCGCTGTCAAGTGAGTATAGCTCAGAATTCGGGCGAAATGGAATCACTGGATTTCTTTTAAACATTGGTGTAAGGCACGGCGTTTCTCCCACCTGTACTTTGAATGATTTATTCGATAAATTACACGAGAAAACATCTAAGCTCAATCCCCAGGTACCACCTCTTTCCAGTTCAGAAAGGCACAAAATTGAATATATTCAATCCGCAGCCATTGGATTCTCCTGTACTCTTGGTCCTTACAGCGGAGCAAATTCTGGTGAATTAAATTACCAACAATTTTGTAGGCAGCTTATTTCTGCTGCGCAATTTGATTAATAGAAGACATTTGGACTAATGAGGGATCAGAGGATTCTACGCATGTTATAGATATCAGACGCAGACCCTACACTCCGTGGTGGCATTGCTGATATATTTTATGCTGGAAAATCACTGTAGGAGGTGGTAAGGGGTCCGCGAAAGTCAATGTTCACGACAATACTCCAAGTAAAGACGAAAATTATAGAATTCGTAAGGAAAAAACCCGTGAAGATAGAGCTTGTTGCAGTTTTGGAAAAAGGGTCACATTCTATCACAATTTGGCCGGTAATGGCTGTGAACGTTCTTAGAAAAGTTAAATATTTTCAAAGAGGCCCATTTAGAGACAAAGCCGAAGTCACAAAGCATGTAGTCATAGAGATTTGTCAAGAACTGTATCATGGTGTCGTGATCGATCAGTTGAAAATGAACTTTTACCTGCAGAAGACTTTATTGTAGACATCATCAATAATCATGGCAGCGGAAATCTCGAAATGGATGAAGAACATTAATATGAATCAGCCCATGTTCCTGAAGAGTTATTCCCACAAACTGTAGTTAAAGAAAGGACTTTTTAGATATATATTGTTTTCAATTAGGGCTTCTCAAACAAGCCGAAGCGCTCCTGAACGAATGCAAACTGTAACGGAATGCAGCATACATCCCAAGTCCAGCGATAAAATTATCACCTTTCTAAGAAAGAAACTGAAAAGTTAAAAGAATAAAATTGAGTTCTATAAGAATTTAACTATCAAGAGCAACAAATCGCCCAAGTAATTCAACTTGAAGAAATCCCACGGAGTATACCATGACACTGGTGCCCAAAAATCAGTGATTAAAAGATCAAAAACAAAAGCACATTCAGATCTCGCTGAAATCAGAATGAAGCGAAAGCTTGCAAAAACTGCATACAAGTTCGAAGATGTAATATTCCCAAGTATTTATCAGATTCCAATTCGTATCCAAACTCCTGATGGTGCTTTTATTCCGCTATATATTGATTCCATTGCCGCCATTATTCCATTATTGACTGATCAAGAAGCTTTAGAAGGATTACGAATTGTTTTATACAACGTCAGAACCCCACTTGTCCCCAAAATAGATAGAATATGTCAATAACACACAAATACGGCCATTTTTACGTATTTTGGAATTTCTCTGAAACTCTGTTCATTTATTCTCAATTAAAGCACACTCCATCAATATTAACCCATCCACCTGCTTTTATACCGTATAAATTGGCCAGCAAAGCTAGAATAGAGGAATAAACGCCTGGGAAACGAGAATTAATTACTAAAATATCCAAACCGTGCCCTAATTTTGAGCAATTTGAAACGAAACCTAGGTCATTTTTAGTCAATACGCCCAGTGAAATCATATTCAAGATACAGTTATCTCTTTATATTATGTTTCTTGATGAAAAACTTTTACTTCATACGGTCGATACACGAAACCATTTCTGCAACGCTGTAATTCACGCCGTCAAAGTGCAGAACCTATTTAGAACTCATTTCTTTTGTGATAGTCGACACTTTACACTGGATTTTCTGACAAAATGGAAGTGTCACAAGGCAGTCAATTTGTTTCCAAAGCATAGAAATACCTACCAAGATCTAGTTGGGTTAAGCTCAGTCTATCCGGAGTTTAAATGTATAAATATATTGACTCTGATGAAAGATTCAATGATACGTTTCGCCATCTTGACATTAAAATTATCTATTTACTGCCTTTTATTAAAACTGAACTTTCTATACGTTTATCCGTTAAGGCTATGGACGATAATACAAACCCAGAAGGTCTAGCTCTATCATTAATCGTCTGTGAAGTTTTGCCGAGGGTTTCGAACATGAAAAGCGCGCTTCCGAATAAATGGAACGAATGAGAGTGCTCTAAGTAGAAATGGATGAGAAGCGGACTACCATATCAGAGCTCAGACCTTCAACACGCAGCTTCCAAACGCCACTCTACATAAACTCAACTTTGGAAGTGAGGCCAGGTCTATCTAAAGAAAGACCCTTCAAAATCACGAAAAGTAATTATAGAAAAGTCTTCATTGACACAAAATGCGAGGTAAAGAAGCATTAAGGCTCTCAAGTGAAGAATTATTTAGATAACAAAGTTGGAAGACTGTTTGAACGTTGTTCATTAGTGAAAGGGTTATACTGTAAAATCTTTCAACTCATTGAAGTCCTCAATAAATTTTTACATCCAAGAGATCCCAGATTTAACTATATTGAATTCCTGCAATCAAACTGGAAAGAAATATAGGATATTATTGGAAGAAATATCTGAAAAATATTCTCTGAAAAACCAGATACCGAAAAATGCAAATTTACACACTGTAATATTTTTCTGTCAATCTAAAGTAAAGGACACTGACAAAGAAGTATACAAAGCACGGCTTGAAATAAAAGGCCATGGAAACAAGGAAAAGAAATAACTCGCACACAAAAACAAAAACATATTCCAGCCATCTACGTGCTTATTAGCCACAATTTACGATTCCGTCAGTTGTTCTCAAGATATCAAACAGGCGTTATTACATTCAGCTCAAAATCTGTTGCGCCAGGTTTACCTTATATCAATAAAAGACCTATTGATTACCAGAAAATCAATTACTAGAGTTTATAGAACCTCTCTACGGGATATTTGGTTGAAAGCACTTCTTGTAATTGCACTACGAATTTACACCTGAGAAAAGATCTCGGTACGAAGCCAAATTATAGAGATCTCTCCCTCTTCGCCAAGCACAAAAACGCAAAAATTAAGGGATTGGATGGAACCTATATGTACGACTCTCTACTTAACGGCATCAAAAGAGTTGATGATTTTGTCGCAAAAGACTCTTCATAAGTTTGAATCGCGAGGAGGGGAGTTTGATGACTCTTTATTTGCAGAACTTAGAGTGAAGAGAACTCATTATGGATCCGAGGTAAGTCAGCAATAGTATTTGAATAAATTACGCAATCTGCCACTGGATGCCTATTTTTATGATTTAAGATTTTAAGGAATAGATTGGCGTTGCTACACAAACAAATTCTGAGATATGCCGCACTGTTAACAGCCATTGATGGCTGCACAAGTGACTAAACCGAAATTATAGTAGAATAAATAGATCATTTTAACAAAGTTGTAAAGTAAATGCGGAAACAAACCATTTACTCGCTCTCAAATATCAAAAGCTCTGCACAGATTCTTTGAGGTTTAAAGTAGACTCAAATTCCTCGTTTGCGGAAAAGGATGACAATACTTCTCTAATTGGAAACATTTTCTTGCTTACTGACCTGATCTTGTCTTTAATGGTCAGTTTATTATAGTAAAAAAGCGTGGACTAACTGCAGTAGTGCGGACATGGCCCTTTCTAAGTGGATGTACGAATAACACGTAGCTCGCGGTGTAAACTAGAAAGCGCTAGGCGACCTGACCCAGATTGTTGAGTTTAGAAATGGCAAAAGCACGAAAAGCCAAAAAGGGAACAAGAACCATCGGTCAAAAAAAGAAAACAAGTGATAAAAAGAGGATTTATCTGTTAGGTAGTGTGGAAGGTGATAGAAATACAACGCTTGAGAAAAAAGGGGTTCGACTATCAAAAAGGCCAAATTAAAGGAATCAGCTCACCTACCTGAGGCTCTCGCTGTTGGTCGTGTCAATTATGTTCAGTACATGGTTACAATCCAGAAAATTTACTCGCCAGATTAACATAAAATGTCCAAGCAGCCGATATTGAGTGTTGATTTCCAATGGACCAAGTGACTAGTGAAAAATCCGACATTTTTCAAGGAGAATCTAGCCTGCTTTTTCTGCTGTAGCCCCTCTTTTCTAGGAAAACCTTACATAATGAAATTATCCATTTGCTCCCGTACAACTGCCCACACTGTAGCCGAATAGGCAAATTAGTGGCCCTTTGTGCGTCCAATTAACGGTTTTTGCGGTCCTAGAAGATACTTTATGCAATAAATATGCTCTTAGAGGCCCTTTTATCTATCAGCTGTGATTTATGATATGGTTATTAGGGCTGTGCTGCAAAGGGGATTAATCAGCACAGGATGTGGGCAACCTTTTCCTGTCCCTAGGGAAGGCCCGCAGCTCTATCCTTTATAGACATGCATACTTTTTATCCCTCGCTGAATGGCTTAATTGAATGCACTTCTGCAGTTACTGCCATCTTCTTTATCTAATGCAATGTACTAGTGCTTCGAATTACATTTGCTTATCCGGCACTACCCTCATCATATTCAGGTTGTCTCACAGGCCCTAGCACTCGGTGTAACCCCTGTGCATGTTTTACGCGTATGGTTCGCATATTTGAAAACAGCACAGGCGGTGCTGACCACATTTTGGCTTTTGTGAGTCCACAGATTTTTTTGTGTACAAGATATACTTAGAGGTGCTCTTAATGTACTGTTGTGAATTCCTTTACTCGTGATATCATTGATTTGGCTATTTTAATGTGCAACGCAAGTAGCTCGTATGCAGGGGACGACGACGCGCCTTCAAAAAATTGTTGAATGTTACTGATGTGACTTCTGAGCCCAGTTCCGTCTTGATCAGTCCGCGCCTACTCCTTTTTTCATTCACTTCACCACCTGGACCACGCCTTTTAAATTCACCGAAAATAGCGAAGCACCCCTCAAACCCTCGGCATATTTGCGTAATTCATGCTCCCCATTTGCATATTTCGTTCCGCGCCTAGGGGTGTAATTTAGATTAATTATTGCCTTCACTGGCGGACAGGCTGTCACTGCATTTAGCAGTGCCGCGCTCAGAAATATGCTCAATGGAATTCTCATTCCCCCTTAGGAACGTCGAGGTTGAACATCTCGAACGGGCCAATCTGGGCCCTTCGATAAGCGCCGCTGGTAGCGCACAGTGTCACCATAATGCGGTTTCTGAGGTATATAAATCTCGGCACATGTAAGTGTAAATGATCCATCAAGGGCCCCCGCCAACTGCAGGTAGAAAGAATGCAGCAAAGATACGCTTCCGTCGATGCGGGTGCAATATAGGCACATAATGATTAGCTCCGAGGGGTGCGGGCTCAGATACAGTTGGCCGACTAAGGGCCTCCCTAAACCCGGGAATAGTGCCTGCAGCCGTTCTCGGCTTGTGTCAGTGCGGGTGCAATGCAACTATCAATCAATGAACGGCTCCGTAAATGAGAGCACAATATATTCGTAATCAGTCAGCAAAGGGCTTCCGCCTTCTGTGGGTACAATTGAAAGATCCCGAGGGGCCCCCGACTACATGTGCGGGTAAATCCCGATCTAACTCTGAAGTCATCCTGACATATTAATTTATTCATCAGTCTAGAGCAGCCAGTAGTGGCTTCTGTAGGCCATATGTCAGTGAGTCACCCGGACTGCGACTCTCACAACTGTACTGTACTGTACAACAGCCTTGCACAGGACAGTGGTCCCGTATGATTCTTTCTCCTTTTCCGACCTTCTAATTCAAAGACCTGCCCCCTCTATGGTCTCTTTGAATAGCCCAAATCTCCAATGAATAACGGCCCCCAAATTCGAACCCCCTGTACGGTGGCTGTCCGAATTCAGCGTAAAACTGTATGTGCTGTAAGTAAATATCTTTGTAGTATGAGCAGTGTCAGCGAGGGGAAGCGACAAAGGGCAGGCACAGTGAACGGGTACAAAAGCCCCCGGGATATCCTAGCAGTTCCGTATTTAGTGTATTTTATTAGGCCGATTGCCGTAGATAATTGACACAAAGGTAGGCATATGGTCCGATTGACCGTTTTTTCTCTACCTCTCTTGTCCATCCTATCGCCCTAACTCCGCCTTACATGGCCGTTCGCATGGCAGTTTAGGAGTAGATACAGCTCGATAAGTACTGTATTAACGGTAGCACTATATACTAGTATTCTACCTGTCAAATACGGCTCAAGTCATCGCAGTTGGCAAGTCACTGCAGGCGTGGCCCGCGATGGGACACGACCGTTTGCACAGTATGCGCTGTACACCATGCCCCGCCTCGGTTGGGCCGGAACATTCCTAACACTCTGTATGCCAAACCAAATGAGTAATACAGTAAATTATTAGAGAATCCAAAAAATTACTGTGCATCTCGAATATCTTGAAATTAACCGTTTGACGTGCCAAGAACAATACAGAATGCTATACTTGTGGACCAAACCCGCAAAAATAGCCGTTTCATCATGTGCCACGAGAAAATAAGGCACCGACAGTTATTGCACCTCCGTTGAAAAGCCACAACACCGTTTTTCTCGTGACAACTACTGCGCAGTAGCGTTTGCGGCCTTATCGATACACAATTTGTGTATTTCAGTGTATTATTTCAACCGCAAGTTGGTAGACATGCCATCAGCCAACAACGTAATGTAGGGTGCCCAAGTGTATCAATTGGTTTCAAGTACCTCACCTGCCATGTTATCCGGTGCATCGCGTTTGGCGCATTCTGCACCGTTTCATACATAAATGGCGAAAGCGCATCAATTAAGAGGACGGCACTGGTACGGCACTCGGACTGCACCGATTCTTTTGTAAGCATAAACATGCTTACACAATTGTCAAAAGGCCGAATTGGACCGTTAACCGAATAGAAACTTAATCAAAGCAGGAGCTATTGGTTGAATCCGTGGTTATTAATGGTGAGCGAGACGTCGGTTTAGCTAGAAGCTTTTTCCTCTGAAGGCCTCAAGTTTTCGATCTGTCTAGACTCTCTCAGCTTCATCAAGTATCTCCGAATCTAAATGTCCAAGTGCACAAGTGCGGTTAAATTTTTGGAAAGTATTTATGTTCCTCTTTGTCAAGGCATCGGCGATGTTATTTGTGCCTTTTATCCACTGCATGAAAACGATCTCTCCGGAGTCAAAGGAGTCTCTAGGCCTTTCTACTGTAGGACGGAGCCTGTATTAGCGACCCTTCGTGAGGAGTATTGATGGCCGAGTAGAGTCCATGTGAATCAACCTTCAAGATAAATGGCAGGGAACAACCGGAAGCGTACATAATGGATAAGCAGTGTGCTATGATCCCAGCCCTATCGGCTGACTCTACCGCTGCAATTATCTATCGCCCCTATGGACGAGAACAATACCCGAGCTTCCTTAGAGCTGTGCCAGTCAATAGCATTAAATATTTTGGAATGGGGAAGCAATATTTCCGGGAAGTATCCTGTTTGGCCATACGACGATTTCCCTTGGTCTTTCGTCAGAAAATGCCAATAATTCCCCATTGTATCACTGAAGTCACGAATAGAACGCACACGATACGTGAGGACCGGAGTGAGTTGGTAAATCTAATGAAAAGCCCGAATGGCTTCACTCAAGTGGCGCACTCTGAGATCGCAGGTCCATTGCGTTGAAGTACTTGATAAAAATGCTGCATGACTCATAACACCATTCCCAAGCCAATTCATCTGTCTACCAAAAGCTTGACACAACTTAGTTCCATCCGGTGAGCATTTGGTTTCTTTATCCTTCCTTCTATTGTGGTCTAATGGGAGTTTGACAATATTGTCCAATTATTCCTTCATTGAGACAGTTATTTCGAGATCGCTGTCCTGGAAGATATGAAGTCTGTTGAAAACCAAGCTCGGACCAGAAACGAATTTGCCGACCTTAAAGCGTTTAGAAATTGCCGCGTGCAAATTTTGAATCCTTTGTGCGTTTCCAGCAAGTAGAAATTCATCCACGACTTTAGCAACAAAGAGTAGGATATTTCCAAATGAGTCTCCTTTCAGAAATTATTGCAACATTCCAGGAACGCATTCAAGTCCATTGTCGAACATTCATTCTTCGACTGAATGCTGCCACAAGCGGCCTGATTCTACGATACCTTAAGCGGGGACGAGAAGCTTCCACATGAAGAGGCTACTCGTAGTCCATCATTTGGGTAGGCGGACATAGAATTTGCGATTCAACAATCCCGATTGGATAAATGCACCAGAGATGTCTATCGTTGCCAAGGAAAGTCTAAGTATTGCTGCAGCTGAAAGAAGAGCCCGTATAACAGGAAAATGAGCCGTTGCTGATTCCTACGGATGAAATACTTTTCCTTATCCCTATTCCCGTGCGAAAGCAATCTGAACTTCTCCATCAATTTTGACTTGGAAGAAACAATGCGACGATAGAAGAGTTGCATCTCTTAGTAAGCATATAATATTGACTTCCATATACGCTTTTTATCATTGTAATTTCATATTTCCTTCGCGATAGATTCGTCAATAAGCCACCTTGTGAATTTTTTGCTTCTTTTAATTCATCTCTTTTGGAAAATTTGTAGCCTCCTCAAGAATAGTACTTCTAATATCTTTGCCCGATCGATTGGTTGAAGTACTCGTATATATATCGACTTCGGCGTCTTTGTAATTTGCCCGATTGGAATTTTTCTTAGCTATTTGGAACTTTTTTGACTCTGAAACGATTATCAGAATACTATCGATGTCATTGAAACGAGTCGAGAACAATAAAGAACGATTTTCTTCATTTAAAGCTTAGTTCTCAGACTTTTCAATCTCTGGTGTTGGTCTTGGCGCAGAAGCAGACAGAATGGGTGCAGCAGCAACATAATCACCTTCTTCATCCAACCGTATCTGATTCTACTGTCCTTGTTCTGAATGTTCAATACAGTCCAGCTCTTGCAAAAGGGATGAAGATGGATATAGTCATATGTCCTCGTATGCGACTTTCAGCCGTTTACCATTTCCGTATTTGCTCTGAGTGAGCTCCACGAAATATTATTTTGCTTTTTGGACGTACCCCAATCTCCGAAAACCATGCTTTGTTTTCTACTCTAAGAAATGTACTGGAGATCCTCTTCTGAGAATGTTTAAGTCAACAGTTTTTGGTGATCTAAATTCCAGCATCTTTGAGAGCGTGTGGCGCGCAACTTGCTCATAATGTGCTTCAATTAACTCAGAATCTATTTCCATCCGTGGTAGACCAAGAAAAGATTGTTTGTATACTCTCGTAAGTTCAAAGGAACTGACACGAGGTTCGTTGCAAGAATAGCTCTCGGGACTATTTCTTGAGCAGTGAAGAAAGTACCCTTCGTATTTCGTTCGTGGATCGCATCCTTGAGACTACACAGTGACATCTGACGCAGAGTGACTTTTTCATTTTGCACTGAACCAATTTCGCAGGGCGAGGTTTCGGTTTGATAACACTTTTTGCAACGTTTTGCAAAAATCATCATTATCGAACTCCTGATCAAACAATATTGATGCAGACGCTCCATTCACCGCGATCCAGTCAGGTTCAAGGAGTCTCTGAGCTTCTTCCATATCCCTAGTTGACACAAAAACTGCGTAGCAAAAGCGTGAAGCCAAATATTTCATATTAAATATTCGGTACTTCGTCAATTCAACCACGTACATGAAATCGATTTGCACTTCCTTGGTAAAGGATCGAAGTGGCCTCCGCAAGGATGTCTTGCGAACATGGAGTAGCCTACCCGTCTTCTTGCAGCTAGAGCACTTTTGCGCGACAGCTTCCAAATCTTGCTCCAGGACTGGAGAAAGATCTCCGCCCCGTTTGCAGAGATCTTTCATGTCTTTAAGATGTAGGTGCGAGTACAGGAGAATTTTTGATGCGAGAACTTCCGCAGATTTCCCATGAAGCGCGATTTTTTGTTACTGTGGTTGACCCAATCTCCTTTTGTTCCGAATGAAGCCTGCTGTGTCGCAAGATCGCTTTGAAACTTGGATATTTGGCTCATGACCACATGGAGGTGAGTTTGAGTTTCTCTACCTTCAGTAATGTAGATTGGAAGCACGATTTTGCTATTTAATCCCTTGAAAACACCTTTTGGTATTATAAGAACACGAGGTGTTCGAGAATTGAGCATATACGACTTGCCAAAGACAAAAATTTAATAGTAGAAGAGTACCATTGCCCTTCGTTTCGTAAAACAGAAAAACAGTTCTGCTTCCTTTCAATAATTCAAGAGAAAGTCCCCATATATCGAAATTGAGCTTCAAATTGCTGCAATTTTCACCTATCCATGATAGGATTGCTAAAAATCTAGAGTATCCAACCTGATTTCGATGCCCATCGCCAAAGACAGCACTACAGCTGTAGTGCTGTCAGCACTACAGCTGTAGTGCTGTCTTTGGCGATGGCTTTATTCCGACAACCTATTTGGGACAAAACCCGTCCAATATAGCATTTGGGTCTTCGTTCAGTAGCATCAGATCAGACTTGGTAGGGATTCAGTTCACCAGGCTCCTTTGCCTTTGGAGTGCTTGGAGTCCGGACGAAAATATTCGTTCAAATTTATTTATTTCCGTTCAATTTATCCTTCACGACGATTGTTGGCTTCTTGGATCTTCAAAGTGGCAAAACTCGGACGCTGTAACTTCAATTCACCGCGAGCTTCGTCCTCCTTTCCACAATCCATGCAGGCTTCTTCGACGAATTCCGCAAGCACTGGTAACTTTTTCCTTTTATAATCCCGATCGGATCTGTAATTTTCGACGTCGTTCCGCTAGCTCTTCCGCTTCTTTCCGTTCAAAGCGCTATTAGTAGATGACTTTCTGGTCCTTTCCCCTCTATGACCGGCTTCACGACTATCGATGAAAATCCTGATCTTATGATCAGATGAGTTCTCAAAAAGAGCTCTTGAGGTTGGAGACTCATTTCAAGTGGTAGTCTGAGCAACAGCTTGAAGTACATTCACGGCATCGTCAAGACTCAGAATACAACTAAGGCCAGAGGAAGCAATGGATTTGGCTCCATCTTTAGTACCTATTAGCTTCTTTATATTGTCGAAGATGGGCTTCTCGTCTCGACACACGAAGCGAATTGTGACCTTCTTTAGTGTGAGCTTTTCATTGTGACTTGAACTCCCTGAGGCTCTCACGATCGAGAGCGTAACCTTCCTGGTACTCGAAGATATATTATTTGCCTCTTCCAGTGTCAATTTGAACGTTTTCTCAGAGCGTTTCGATCCCTTACCTCGTTCCTCTGCCATTCCGGTAAGAAGGAGGTTGGCATTGGTTTGGGACGCTTCAGAGAGTGACGCGTTATTAAGCGGAGTGATTTACAGTACTTCTCCGATTTGGGATTGACTGGTAGATCTTGCCTTCACCAAGTGTTCGTCGGCGAGTCAGCTAACCCTTGACACATAACGCGTAAGGTCCTCATTATTCTTGCGCTTGCAAGAAGCCACCTTATTGAAGGAGTCAATGAGGCGAGTAACCACGGAGATGTTAGGATCTTGAGCGATCAAGTCCACGATCTCCTGAACAGCTTTTAGTTGGTCGTCTTGCTTATAATCTATCCAGTCTTTCTCTTTTACTTCGTCTACAAGACTCTGCAGAGCTTGACGAATACCTAGATCATACATCTGACGCCCAAGTGTGTGGAATGCTGTCTTGTAGAGCTTTTCGTCTCCTTTCTCGTCTGCTGTTGCGATTAGGTCAACTCAACTTGCAACCAGCTTTCTCCACGACAGGAGGTCTTGATCCGGCTCGAATACCGGAGGGTTTATCATGCATAGACCTTTCTCTAAGTCCTTCCCTGGGCCCATAACTGTAGTATGCGCGGTGTCAGCGGGAGGAAGCTAGAAAGGGCAGGCACAGTGAAAGGGTACAAAAACTCCCGGGATGCCGTTGCAGTCCCGTATTTTGTGTGTTTCATTAGGCCGACTGCCGTAGATAATTGACACACTGGTAGACAGATAGTCCGATTGTCCATTTTCTCTCTCTACCTCTCTTGTCCCTCCTATCTCCCCCATCGGGCGGAAAGCTCCGCCTTACATGGCCGTTCGCATAGCAGTATACTGTACTGTACTGTAGGATTGGTGGAATGATTGTAAAATGATGGGTGAATATGATAAGTGGGCTTCGACGTAGCTATGATTCACAACTGGAAGCCAGTAACGCTTTCACGTCCGCATCTCGGTTGCATATGCATCCGCTAGGCTGTAAGCCACTCGAGATAAGGCCACATTGGCAGGTTACCGTTGCTCAAAGACTTGATGTGCGATCGGAACCCTTCGAACAGTTCTATATAACCGAAAACTTGGAAACCGTAGCCAAAACTTCTGGTCCCTCAAGTCGTCGCTTGTTCTCTCGCCTCCCGCCCTCCATTCATACTTCATGGCCCAATCACAAGCCGTCTTTTGTTCTTGATTTATGCTATATTTTATGTTATGATTTTTTCTATTATGGATATTATGATGATTCAAGTCTCACGCAAACGCAGCAACCGGTGGAATAATTGATTTGTTTCTGTTCAGAGGATCAACGCGCATATTGGTCACGGGCGTATGAACGCGCTACTCTCCTTACAACTATTGCGAGGCGAACACCAAATCTAAAGAGTTTACACAAGCGTAAGCATGATAGAACGAATGGAACCGGCTAATTTCAGCGTCTGGGGAGACACGCGTATCACCTCATCCAATTCCACCATTCCATTACTCCCGGTTCATTATCCTCCGTCCTGGCAACTCACCCGCCTTTTCGCTGGAACATCCTTTCTCCTTCGTGTACCTCCCTGGCCTTCCATTGCTGGCAGCGTACGTCCACTCAAGACAAGTAAGGTTGACACCAAACGGAAGCTTTCGCACTACACCCCATTGGGGCACCATCCCCGGAAGAAGCGCCC
This sequence comes from Kappaphycus alvarezii, assembly GCA_002205965.3. NCBI lineage: Eukaryota > Rhodophyta > Florideophyceae > Gigartinales > Solieriaceae > Kappaphycus > Kappaphycus alvarezii. The sequence goes on from NADL03000599.1 coordinate 259,722, forward strand.
CGCGCCCATAGCCGTTGTACAGCAGCATCCGGAGATTCGAGTGTTCAAGCATTTTTTAACCCTGCCATTACCAGTTCTGTCTCGAGCAAACGTCCAACACAAAGGTTCAAATCATTCCCAACTACTGGAGCAATGCAGCTGTATAAGTTATCCCTGATTGCTGTAATTCGTACTTATTTAGGTATCCCTGTTGCTGTTAGCTATTATTTGCTTTGATAAAGGAGTTTGTGTTTCTCAATGTTTTAATTCAAAGTACAATAAATACAACTCGAAAAGTACTGTACAGTACAGTACTGTAATACCGGTACAGTAGCACTATACAGTACTGTACACTAGTACTGCCACCTGTCAAATACGGCACAAGTCATTGCAGTTGCCAAGTCACTGCAGTCGTGGCCCGCGATTGGACACGACCGTTTGTACAGTATGCACTGTACAAAAATCTTTTAAACTGTCTCTTGGGTACCAATTGTCTAGAGGCCTGACTACTTGGCAAAGAGCTCGCCAGATGTTCCACATGGGCCACGTGTGATGGAGCATGGGCCATGGATACAACAAAGGAAGAACACGACAAAGGCTCTTTGTTTGTAAATGCATCGAATAGCGCTCCGTTACAACTGTGGTACCGGCGAGCCGCTCGGGGGACAAATTCTTCCAGTACATGGGTAAGGGACCGGGTGCGTCCAGGAAGTCGAAGGCGGTGGGGCGGAAATCGAGGCCAGGGTCGTGGCCTGGCCAGTCGGATGGGGGCGTCAAGCGACATATAGCTCAAGTTCAAGGTCCCTAAGCTAATCACGGTAAGCGAGGCCAGTGGCGCCAAGGGCAGCCTTGGTGGCACATTACAGTATACTTTCCCACAGGTATAACACAGCGGAAGCTAGGAATGTAGTACCTAGGGAGTCAGAACCCGGTGCTGGAAACGAAAAGGCAGATTGCGCGTGGGGTTGTTCAAAGGGGGCACAATTTGACGGGAGATATCGCGCTGCAGTTGGTGGATCTTGTGACGGCAGGCCTGGACGGCGGGGCCAGGTGCAACTTGAGCCGCTTTGGGTTGGGCAGAAGGCTTGAAAGGCGAAACGTATGTGGCATTACAGGGGATAGGACGCTTCCGTGGGCCAATGTGAGGGGTGGAGGTGTGCACAAGGTCGCCGGGCCGCAACAGAGTGCCGGGAATGATCTGTGTGGCTTCAAACTAGCACCGCAGAACACCTGAAACGCGATAGCGTTGCGGATGGAGTCATGTCGGTGCGTCCGTCCAAGCTCTAACGAGCACACATCAGCAGCACTATCGCTTTACACATGTAGGATTTGTTGGCAGTGGTGAAACTTCATCGGCATCGAGTTTGTATACCATTGAAGACTGAGGTGATGACAAATCATGATGCTCGAATCTACCGCAGACACTTTGTTACCGTTGTAAAAGGCGCTTGTAAGGCAGGGGCGGCCACGCTGTGTCGAAGAGCAAGGCTACGTATCTGAAAACGGGCGCCTTCGGTACCAAGAGCCAGAAGGGTTGGAACATTCTTCCAGAGATCGTGTGCCCGGAACTCGTTTGCCCTACCCTCTTGCTGTATCTTTTTGGGGGAGATGCAGGTTGACGGGATTGTCTGCAAGGGTAGCCGGGTCAAAGAGGCCGCGGTCTGAAGGGGATCACCGGTCACGCTGCGGAAGAATACGCGAAGAGGCAAAATAGAGCATGGGCGAAAAAGAAAGACCGGTCGACGTGAGGACGTCGGTCGAAGACAGTCGGGTGGTGGGCCGCGGTACACGAGGCTGTGTGGAGGCGAGCAAGGGCAGCGTCTAATATGCTCGCGGCAACCATCCCATACAAGAAAGGTCCAATCGGCGAGAATCCTTGACCACTGAGGCGCAGGGGTTAGATAAGCCTGGCTCCAGGCGGTGTCCGTGAGAGCCGCATTGCGAAGGGACTCGTAAGAGGACCACAGCATTGAATCAAACTCTGCAGCAAGATCAGTGGTGTGCGCGGGGTCCCGAAGCTAATTGGATTGCATGACCCAGCATGCCAATGCACAGAGGTGGTGCATAGGGAGCCGCGCCCGCGGGTCTCGTACCTGTTGGAGGAGGCTAAGAGTGCATCGGCACCCGTCGATCTTGCTCCGGAGAAAGGCCTTGGTGAAGTCACCAGTGCGTCTCGGGGCGCTAGGGTTTCAAACCCCGCACCAGAGCACTCCGAGAGCAAGACCGCAGGAAAGCCGCGCGGCCCAATGGCGCTGTGTTTGGCCAAGAAACACGGGTATTCCGCTGGTTGAGGAACAGCCCAAGGGACGGATCGTGAATTGTGTGAGAGCGGAGCGCTCTTCGCGAATCGTCTAGTGTCCCCATCATGATTACATCATCCGCGTGCAACCTTTTAACTAGCACTCAATCCTCCTCTGCGATTCGTCAAATAAGCGGCTGGTTACTCAGAGAGAAAAGAAGCATATGTGCGGGTTCTCCCTGTTGGGAATAGCCAGCCCTGGTACTGCAGCCTTGCTGCATTGCCTGCTAACCCTGCTGCAGCAGGCATGAGAGCTCGACTCGCCGGGCTTCCGATGCAAACCCCTGCTTTCTACTTTCCTTGCATCCGAACAAAAAAGGACCAGCTTGTCTAGTCTTATACGCTCACACTTCTCGGTGTTGCGCTCTTTCTTGTGCGTTCGCGTGTCGCGTCTACAGTACTCCCACCTCCACTTGTACTTCGGTTTCCGCACCTGAAAAGCAGTCTTTCCTATTCATTGGATAAGCACGACGGCGAGAGCAGAAAAGTCTGTTTCCAATTCCCCCTCTCTCTGCAATAATGCCCCTCACCTCTCCTTCGCATACGAAGAGCTCTTGACATTCTCGCCGCTCCTGTCAACATAGAAGACGTAACTCGAGTGGGCCTTCCTGACCGACACTCCGATTGTCAGGACCTCTGCTTCATCCTATGCTCTATCCCGGACACAAGTTCCCGCTTCCACCTACATGGAGGAACTGACTGCCATGTCCAAAACAGACTACCTGTTTCGCTTTGTCCCCTCAGTTTCGCGAACTCTTCACCAATCATTTTGACCGACCAAGTTTGAGCATAGTCTTGTCTGGGAAGCCACTTTACCCGATGCTGAGGCCTAAATCTCTTTGCAATGTCATCTGCAGCTGATTGTGTATACCAAATTCAATCGAGGCCTCTCATGGGCTCGTCCACTGACGTAGTTTCCATGGATGCGTAGGCAGGCTACTAATCGAGAATTGGGAATCTAACCCGCACTGATATAAACATCTAAAGAGAATCTACGCTTAGCGCAGTTGATAAGCGATTGCTTCAGACCTATGCGCCTCAACGAGATCACGAAACAGGGACAAACAGCCCGTTCGGTATTTACCATTTTCTTGTATACAGCACGTTTGAATTTCAACAATCATGTGACCCTCTTAATTTTTCCTCAAACGGCTGTCGGCGTTTCATCACAGACTCTTTGTGATGCATATTTAGCTTCACGAATTTTCAAATGCGGAGTTCTTGGACAATCAGACAATTTTCGACCAGAACTCTACTAGCCCTTGCTAAAAGAAGAAAACACTTGTGTTCCCCAACGTGTGGCGCCTCTTCGTAGATTTTCGAGCGAAGAATGGACCCTCTCATATGGCGCCATAGCGTTTAGTCATTCTAACCGCTCATTCCCATATTCCTCTTACGCTCTTGATGTAACCAGATCCCGTATTCTCGCTCGCTCATTTGGCATCGCGCCAAGTTGTGATACTCGAGACGAAATCACCAGAAGCAAGATTCTTAGCCTCAGAACGATGAACTCATGCAGAAAGGCAATTCTAGGGTGACAAACGTCAGTCGCGCCGTATCTCTGCGCTGAACCTTATGCAGAGCTAGTCAAAGGCAAAAAAGTCTATAAAACGTTCCTTCAGGACTTCTATGCTTTCTTCTAGTCAGTTGCAAAGCAAAACTGTCGCAAGAGGAGTGTGTTTCATCGATCGCATTTGTAATCTTTTCTCACATGTTGGGACACCGTGGGAAACTGGCTCGGGTCACAAAAGGAAATTTCGGCATAGGGAGACTTGCGATAGATTCAGTGCTTTATCACGAACTGCGTAAGGGACATCATGGGACGGATCGACTCTGCTTGGCAGTTTTAGTGCGTCACATACCATCCACCGATATACCCAGAACTTGTCAGCATCCACGAATGCACCAGCACCGGAATTCTTCCCAGCACCTCACCAGATGGAGGCGACGGTTCCAGGAGACCGATCGGTAACGTCATAGGCTGGGATTTTGTCACTGCTATTGGAGCGCTTGAGATCAGAGTGGAGATTCCCTGGAAGCTGGAGAGACAGCCGGGCTTGGGTACATCTCTCGTGACGAGGATCTTGGTGTGTTTTTCGTACGACGATGTGCAAAGATAGCATATCGAGAATAGTCAACGCAAGGGTCAATTTGGGCTTGGCGGTGGCAGCAGTGGGTTGGTGAAGCTGAGCTCCAATAGCATTGGGTTCATGATGCGCTTGAAGTAAGAATGTGAGACTGTGTTTGTATGTTTAGAGCGCCGGGCACTGGCTTTGGTATTGTAGGGGCTTTAGCCAAAAGCAGGGCCCGAGACCTGGTAGATGGGCAATGCTGGAAATAGATGATTACACTACAACTGCGGAGTGCGATGAGGAGCATCCGTCGCACGTTGTATTCCAGCGGGCTCGAGCTGTAAGATTGGGTGCGATGGAGAGTGCGTCTCGTGGATATCATCTGGATTCCGATATCGTTGCGGGCATCCACCCAAAGGCTATCGATGAGGCATAAACCCTACTGATGAAGAAGGCTCTCGACGTCAGTAATGTGGAAGAATCGCAGAGACGGGAAGATGTGTGTTGCTCAGTCCCCCCTCGGATCGGAGTATCGATACGATTATGTGGCTCAGTCCCCCCCTCGGATCGGAGTATCGATACGATTATGTGGCGACTAATGGATGGGTCTGCTTCCATTCGTTGATGCCTTGTCCGAGAATAGCTCCGTAGAGGTACATACGTGCAAGGAACAAGAGTGGGCAGTGGTTCAGAAGCTCATGGGAAGGGCATATCCGTGGAGTGTAACATGGCATGGACGATGCATCGACTACCCGTAATTGCACAGCGAGCGCCAACATCCGGGTGAAGTCCATCCTCGGGTAGGGCCATACCTACGTTGCCCATTCTGAGATCAATATTTTTGCAGATTGAAGACTGGTTCAGTAGATTGAAGGTTGGTTGGCTTTGGCGGTAGCCCTATCCATTGAAACTTTCGACAGGTGAAGTGGACTCCCACTCCCTTGAAAGAAAGAAAGAAGTTTAATGCGTTCAGTATCAAAGGGAGTCCACTTTATCTGCCGAGAAAAAGTCCATCGTTTACATGGATGAGGGCGTCGTTTGAGAGTGGTTTGCGCGTGATTGGAACAAAACGGGGCAGTTGGTCTGGTCATGTCCTCAGGTAATCCGTTAGTGAAGATTTGCAACAACTGCGTCGACATTGGTGAGCGATCTATCAAACAGAGCCGGATTACAGTAGCTGGGGGATTGCTCCCGTCGTGTGCGTACACGCAAGGGGAGGAGGCACCTTTCCCCCATCATGGCCAGTAGGAGGTGTTGGAACAATCGGTGGCACCCTGATACTTTAGCAGAAGCTGTCGATTAACCTGGTCACAGGGATTTGCCACTCTTCAATCAGGGATTGGCAGTTGTTATCCTTTGGGTATTTGGCTATCTCAAGGTTACTTGCGGCGTGTTACTGTCGATCCGACAATGATAATGTGGGAGATGCAAAGATTTTAAACTGCGAGTTGAGTAATCCTGGTTGGTATTTGACTGCTTGGGTTCGATGAGTAGTACTATGCGTGGGATATGGGTTCTATATGTTCTGCTGTGATGGTATTGGTGGGAGTTTCTACATTGAGCTCCCCACAAAGTACGGAAAGGACAAGCGGGAATTAGCTCACGCGTCGAGGACAAGGGTTGTTGAGTATTATACTACGAAATGGAGACCTTTAATTCGATTTTTAGTGGGCCTGCTAAACAAACTCCTTCCAGCACCGGCTAAACCGATGCCCACGGGGTGACGAGTTGTACACTGGAATCACTTGGGTGTGTAGACGTTGTAAACGTGGTTAATTGTCGTGCTCAGTTCCGGTTCGAATGCAATGTCGACATCGCTTCTAAAGGGGTATATTAGACAACGTGTCTTGCGGGTACAGGGTACGGATTCCGCAGATGCCACCAACCCCGACACTATAATGAATGGATCAGGCAAAGTTTGCGAGGCCACGTATGCTCTAGAGGGGTATCATGAAACTTACCCCTCTCTGCGCTCTCATCTTGCACACCGCGGGATGCAAAACACGCCGACGGAAAGAAAACGACGGCCGTATATTACTCAACGCAAGCAATGGCCGGCCGTCTTCGACACCCAACTGTGGTCTCCATCGTGCAAAAACGTTATTACGCCTACTTGCGAATGCGTTTGGCAGTCAAAGCAATGACAGCGAGAGGTAAAAGAATGAAATACTTGAGAATTCTGCCAAGAAGCGGGCTGAAGAATTTCGATGAATGGGAATGGTCTAATAATCAGATGGTTGATAGAGAGGAGGGTTCCACCGGCGGAGACGGATGGCAGGAGAGGATGGTCCGCGCTATTGTAAACCAGCTCGAGCAGCGAGCCTGTTACTTGGGTCGGCATTTCATCGATTCCATGAGCTGGGATAATGTACCCCGCACTTTTTGGGGATAGAAACTGAGTTTCTTCCGGCAGAACACTGGGCAAGTGTAAAGAACCTACTCCAGTGACACCCCCCGGCGCGATCTGTCACTGCGATGTAGCACCAGTCGTTTTACCGTTGCCAGAATATGACAGTGCAGGCAGTTTGCCCGCCAGGGACAGCGCCGGACTGCAGGACACCGGATAGATTCCGAATGCGAATCGGGCGACAGCAACGATCCAGGCGCGACAGTCAGATATGCAGAAACCAAGACAGGTCCGCAGCTTTGACGACGCATCTCACCCCGTTGACGCCAAGCTTATTGTGCCGTGCGATGGTGCCAAACCTCTGGTCGCACGTCAGCGGATGGTCATGATATGGTCCCATGGGGTGTTGATGGTGGACACGAATCCGTGCGCGCAGGGTGGGGGGGGGTTGGGGATGTCGCAGAGAGAGGAGGCTTGGTGGTATTTCAAGGTTGTGCTGCATGCACGGCGAAGGATCTTAGTGTGGGACGTGGGTTTTGCACTGAGGAGGGCAGGTGTGTTGTGGCAAGGAGGTTGTAGTGGGGGAGACGGTGATATTGATGAGTGGGCTGTTCGGTTGGGTTTGGCGCGCTGGTATTGTTTCAAGGTGTGCCGACAGATTTGTGCGGGCGTGTGAATGAGTATTGAGGGCAGTTATGTCGGGGTCTATTCGGTATGTTGGTTGAGGATGGCAGGTGTGGAACGTCCAAAGCGGGCTTTTGTGTTGCTCGAACGTCTGTATGGGCAGGGGAAGGGGGGAAGAAGACACTGGTGATATATAATAGGAGCGGGGTGCGGAAACAACGATAGTGGGTAGTTGTTGGTGTTGCAGTCAGGGCGGGTGGTGGTTGCGGGGCAATCACCGTTGTTGCAGGTTATAGACATTCTGCGCTTGAATGGTCGGCGTTGCAACTGGGTGCAAGTGCTCAAAGGAGAGTCTCAGGTTCTCAGTGGCTTGCAGCGGGCGCGTATTTTCTGCCTGCCTAGGCTATCAACTACCGTGACGAGTCGGCGTACTGTACATACAGTACAATACATTACAGTATCGAGGACAAAATACTGTACTGAACTGTAAATACAGTACACCCTGTAAAAAAATAGCATAAATTGTACGGTACAGTAGGCTACTGCAGAGCTAAAACTGTGGAAACTTTTGAAATGCTTTTGTACCTTGTTGAAAACATACTGTAAGACATGAAAACACTTGCATGAATCCATCCCCATTTTTCCCAAAATAATGAATTTATTAACCACAATGGGCAGGATGAAAACGAGATTCCGTACAGAATGAAAGAGCGACAAATATGCAAGTGTTTAGTAAATCATATTTTCAAAACGTGGCATTCTATAGCTTGAACGGAAAAATTCGTGCAATGCAATGCAATGCAATGCAAGGTAAAGTGCCCCGTGACGACGACTCTTTAGAGTCAAGAATAATGTACTGAATCAGAGTTTCTGTGGGAAATGTTGAACAAAGATTTTGGCGAGAACACTTGCGCGACGGAATTGTTTCAAGGGAAACAAACCCCAAGCGGCCACACTTTGGCCCGGAAGCTGCTTGAAATCCCTTTCGTGCCGTTACGAACAGGTAGGAGGAAAGATGCGAAAGTGGCTCGGCCTGGCAATCCCCCATTTTTTCCATGCTTTTGTTCTCGTAAAAAGGAAACTTGTAGCATACGATACCTACAAACTTTATAAATGTCACCGCACTCTGCACGCCAGTCGCCGCATAATTGAAGCTTAAAAAAAAAAGCAATGATACCAGCCACAACTCCACCCGGTTCAAGACTGCAACTTGTGCAGCCTCTTGACAACGCACATGCACATCCTCGTCGTTTCTTACAAGTAACGACCCCGCCCTTTCAAATGCCTAAAAGCCTCGGGCCGGCTGCCCCACTATACCCACCACGTATTATCTCCTCCCTGCCAGCCCCTCTACAATGGCCCGCACAAGCCGTACTGAATTTTTAGCACACACTCTACTCCCACCTCCAGCTTACCCGCGCCAAACATAAAACGTCATCCAACGTTTATCCTCAACGCTTCCGCGTCACCACTTTCCTCTTCAAACGGTGGAGACGAAAGATCATTAAACAAACCCATTACCACCGATACCTTTCCAAAATGCGCGTCCTGCTCATTTCCCTTCTTTGCACCCCGCTCCTCGCCATTCCCTTCACTATCCCTTCCGCCGTCCGCAAAGCAACTTCTGGTGACATCTCCGGCATTTTTTCTCTGGTCGAAGACAGTACCACAGACTCCATCTGCCCGAACAGTATCACTCACACCTCATGGCGCGAATTCAACTCCCTCCCCATCGTCCAGCACAACTACATGATCATCGACGGAGCTCGTTGCGCCTCTACCGACGCTGAGAACGGCGGCAAAACAACCACCTTTTACAACGCCTTTGACTACACTTTTGACTACCAACCCGTCTCAACCGCAGCCCCTGTCCTTCCGGAACTCTTCACCGACGTTCTCAAGGCCGACGGCGCCAACATCGCCGCCTGGACCTCCGGCCGCATCTACGGCGAAGATCAGGGTGACGACTTTCTCTTCGGCTTTGATGACCGCCTACGCATCTGCGGCGGACAGACTGTGTTCCCCGCGCGCACCACCACGTTTCTCTTTCGCCCCTTCTTCGGACCGTTGTTTGTCCAAAACTTGGAGACGCCGCTTCAGACGGGCTACAAATGGATGATCATTGTGCCGACATTCACGGGTGGGTCCTGCTTGTACCGCTCCGGCCTGCCCATCCCGGATGATGAGGATGACCTTGCCGCGTCGTTGGAACCTTCGCCGGAGGATATGGAAAAGGAGATGGAGATGGAGGGCGGAATGGACTTGAGTACTGAAACGGATACCGCAGTGGACGTGGAGATGGACATGGAGATGGACATGGAAATGCACGCAAGCATGGAGCCGTCGCCAGAGGAGCAAGAGAATGATGAGGCTGCATGCTTCCCCGCGGATGCAACGGTCGAGATGAGATCGGGGCAGATGAAACGAATGGATGAATTGTCGGTTGGGGATGACGTGTCCGTGGGAGACGGAAAGTTCGCAACGGTGTTTGGATTCACGCATCGTGATTCTGGGGCCGTGTCACAGTTTGTGAGGTTGCGCACCGCGGCCGGGGCAGAGTTGACAGTTTCTCCAGGGCACATGGTGTATGCGGATGGAATGGTGGTGGAGGCTGGCAAGGTGCGGGCTGGGGCGACAATGCTGGTCAAGGGTGGGGAAAGCGTGGTCACTGTGGTGACGAGGGTCGTGAGGAAGGGCTTGTTCAATCCGCAAACTTTGGGCGGAGAGATTGTAGTGGATGGGTTCAAGGTCACGACGTTTACAAAGACAGTAGACATGGGAGCTGGAGAGGCATTGTTGGCACCGGTCAGGGCCTTGTTCCGGATGGGTTTCGCACAACTTGAAATGGAAAAGGGAGCAGAATGGATCAGACCTCTGCTGTTCTAAACGTTGAATGGATAAAACTCTCCTCCCAAAAATGCCATGTGCGTTGTGATTGCGTGGCGAATGTCATGTGATCTCAAGCTGGGTTTTGATTGTACCTCCTTTTTGTTGTCTTTGTGTAGCACATGGCGCTTTGAAAACCAAGTAAAGAAATTGTCCAGTTGTGTACAGTATAGTACAGTACTGTTGTCGCTAATTCATTGGCAGTCTATGCAGTGTACTGTTCAGTTGTAGCTTACAGCAAGTTCTTCGGCACTGAGGTACTGTAATGCCGGTAGCGAGGGAAAAGGTCAAAAAAGTGCACAACCTGTTTGTGCGACACGGTAAAGTGATTCGCGCCAAAAAACATAAATTCCAACTAAAAGCTTGGCGGAAAAAAAAATCGTTTTGTGGAACTGTCACTTGTGTATACGTGTCAACGACAACGGGAAGTAGCGAGCTACAGTCAGTCCTGACTGTAAGCCGAGCGTCGGACGGCGGCGCCGGGTTCCACCGGTTCCTAATGTCGCTGCCCGTCGCCGGCGCTCCCAGTTGGGCATGTCTATTTCTCTCTTCGAGAAATTCCCCCATTCTTCCTGGTGGTGACAACTTCTATTACGCGTGATCTGAACGCGCGCAATGAGCGACCAAGTGCAACAAGTAAGGTCCCGGGGTCGCTTTGCGCGATCCAGCCGGAGTTCTGCGGGCGGCAATTTCGACCGCAAAGCCGTCCAGGAGCGCCGGGAAAAGGCCGCGGGGAGCGCCGCGCAGCGCGAATCCCTACAGGCGCTGTCACGCAGACTTTTATGCCGCGGCGCTCCCCAGCGGCGCCTCCTCAGCGGCCCCGGACCACATTTTGGGCCTCTTTCCGATGCGTCGCTCGCTGCGCGTGCGCTTGTCAAGCCATTATCCCAGGGTTCTCAAGGTCCTGGCACACACTCGAGGTGTGCGACGGCTGTGTTATACAGAAGAACCTTCTTAACCCGCCGATGCATGGCGGAGCCCCCGATGTTGGGTATGGAGGGACGCTGGGGTACGACATGGCCGCTGACTCGCCGGGTTTGTGGACCGCCCAAGGATACTGGAACGCCAACGAAAGACAGGCGTCTACCACCCTCCGGAAACTGAGGGCGTTGCGCTTGTTGCTGGCCCACTCCTTCGCGCGATACGTTCAGGTGCCGGGCGTTCGCTGTCTCCTCCTTCACGGGTACAACACCCGCCGTGTTGTCCATTCTCAACGCCATAGTCTCCGTCTCTCGCCCTATGATAGGGGAGCTCCTCAAACTTCGAACGGTACTAAGGTTTTTGGGGGTTCAATTGCATGCGCACTGAATCCTGGGCGCGGTGAATCACTTCACCGACGCCGTCTCCTGGACTTGGGACCTGTGCGATGTAATATTCTCCTGCCGACTACTAGAGTCTATCAGAGAACACTACAGATTGGAACACAGCGCGTTCGAGGCTAGTCCGCTCAACGAGACTCGACCGACACGGCTCAAGCAGATTGGCGAGCAGTTGAAGCAATTCTATCGGACGGACGTTCGCGGTTGTGGAACCCACTGTTCGACTTCCAACCGTTGGTGGTGCGCAAGTTGGCCGAATAGGGAAGGACTGGCCAGCACAGTCCTGGTACCGGCGCCTTCTGTCAATTTATAAGCGAGTCCATCGCTTGCGGCCAGAGGCAAGCACGGCAACGCTCGTCGTCTCATCGGGCAAGGCGGTCAATCCACGTTTGGGCCTCTTCGTGGCCGAGATCAAGTACGAAGGACATGGGAAGAAGGCATTCGCCTGGTCCTGCTAGGTCTTGCAGGCTATAGAACCTTGACTGGCGGTGCGGAGGAAGCGGCGCGTTTTCCTTTGGGCTTCGCCTGGACCGAATGGACATGGAATATTAGGACGGGTCAGGTTTGGAAGTGGTTGGAATTTTGCGATGAGGACGGACGGGATCCTCTCCCGGCTACAGAAGGCGATGTTCTTTCGTAATTCGGATTCCTTTCGTTGGAAGTTCGCATTTCTCTTACCTCATTGACGCAATATAGTGCTTCCATCTACCTCTTCCATGAAATGCGCAGACACCTTTCGCCTACAAGGACTGGTCTGGTTCGGGGTTAGATGAAGGCCTACAATCGGCGGCTCGAAATCACCTAGCCTGATATTTTCCTTCTTCGGGACTATCGGCTTACTCCATGCGCCGGGTCGTGGATTTTGATATTGGAGAACTACCGGTGGTCGATATTGGCCACTGCGCAGCGATCCCGTTTGCATACATATTTCATTGCCGTGCGCATACCCCCCGCCTGGTGCGCAGTTCGTGTTGATATATATATGTTGTGGTCCGCTCAGATGCACAAGAGCCAGCACAAGAGCCAGCGCATGTGGCTCAGTGGTTAACGTTTTTCAACAGTTCGGATGTTGTGTTTCCTACTGATGGTGGTTTACATGAAATGTTGCGCCACCGAAAGGGCCAGCGTGTTTCTCGCCCACTTCGGTTATCTCAAAAGGCCCAAACTGGTTGGAAAAAAGAAAGCCATATCTCTTTGTTGAGAAAATGGAAGGTGGTGCGGCCCCCTGGTGAATGGTTTTCCAGTTTAGTGTCTGGAACTACCAACACCATATCGCTTTCCACCTCTGTGGATCGGATCGTCAGGATGACTGGACAAACCGCCCCAATAGGGTGCTATTTTGCTTCTCATAGTCCCCGTATTTGATATCTTAACAATCTCGCGGTCTTGGGTTTGGACAGGAATTTGATTATGGGCCGTATGGACTGGAACTCTGAGACGATGTTCCGGGTCTACTTGAACGCACGCATTGTTATCTCATCGGAATCAGAGTGGCTTTTTTGGACACCGCCAACCTCACAGGACGTGCTGTGTCTCCGGTTCCTTACGGTTTACCTTCGTTCTGTGTAAACCTGTGTATACGTGTGAAGTACAACGGGGAGTAGAGAGCTACCGTCAGAACTGACTGTAAGCCGAGCGTCGGACAGCGGCGCTGGGTACTACCGGTTCTTAATGTCGCTGCCCGTCGCCGGCGCTCCCAGTTTGGCATGTATATTTCTCTCCCGCCCATCCCTACTAGCACTCCCCTTTGTGTTTTCACATGTCTATTATCTGATTTGTTTGAGAGAATCTGCGTTTTCTTCCTTTATCCCGAAATATATCAAAAAATATGGAATCCCGTAAAGACACCCATTGAATCTTCACTTCGCAGCTAGTCACAGTAACCTAGATCTCAGCCTAAAATAACCCCCAAAGCGTCAAAATCCTTCAAAAATATACGACGACGGCAGCACAAAAAAATAGTTTGACGACCATCCCTTACAGAAATAAATGCATTTTGGCTTGTTATGGATGAGCCAAAATGACAAAATGACTCGATTTATAGAATCAAAGGCGTGTCCCTGGAAACACCTCTAACGAAACATACCATCTATAAACATGAATAGCTGAGCATTACAAGCAGCACAGAACAAAACTTAATTCATGGTAGTTATTGGTTCGTTTCCCATTGATCCTAATTCCCGTAAATTATTTCCACCTTCATAATCAATGTAACTAGCGAAACAAAACAGCCATGAACCACTCTATTAGCCACCAAAAATATGGCAATCAAAGCGAACAGGTCGTTGGTGAATTTTTTTGATAAAATAAAAACTAGTCTCTCCTTCCGCAGCATCGCAGCAAGCGCAACTGAAATTCCCTTCAAGTTCTCCAAATAGGCTTTAAAGCGGTAGAAAAAGCGGTCAGTTCCTGAGACACGATGTAATCAGTCCGGTTATTATTTTATTAAGTCGGGAAGATCAAAAAGGTACATTGCGGAGAAGGATCTAGTGACACAATTCATTTCCTCTCTCGAGAATAATTTTTTCAGATAGCGACTAACTTTTGAAATTTAGCCCGAAGGGTTTGCGAAGAGTTGAAAAGTACAAAGTACAAAGAAAGATTCCACTCGATTTCTTGGTGCTAGATTTTCCAGACAATACTTTAAGTGAGTTTGTAAAGATATTTTAAAAAATTAAGACTCTTTTGAGACTCTACCAGTTGTTGTCCTGGCATGCAATACTTCGATGCTGAAGCTGAGGAGCTCCTTTCTGCGCAAATTTCATTGGCTCACAGCATTTAAAACATTTTTTGCCGGCAATTTTACAATCTCGATGAAATGGGATCCCCCCGGAAGGAATCTCAGTCAAAATAATTGAAATAGTGTAGTTGCATCAATTGGAGTGACTGCCCATGGCCAAGGGACAACTTTAAATATACCAATTGAATTTTAGTTCTTTCATTTATTTCTTGTATAAATTCCAGTGGGATATTCAACCTACTGCACTATTGATGGGGATAGAGCTAAAGATAACAAATAGAGTATACAAAGAAAGGGCAAGGAGTGTAATATTTGAAAATTGGTTGCATTTTTGAGACGTAGTTTTGGTAATTTTGATAGAAAAGTTTTCAAGAAGTTGGTACCTCTTTCCATCAAAGCAGTTTGATGAAAAAAATCTGCCGAAGCATTTATTGTTCATTCTCCAGTTCATGCCGCTCTCATCTGGTAACAAGGGCTATATCGGATTTCAAATGCTGCACAAACTGAGACAGTCGCATAGTCGCGCTACCGGTGCATATCAGTGATCGCTTGTGACCACTAAACATATCCTTGTTTGCAGCCCTAAAGCATTACGTTAATTTATTTGCTATGAAGGCTTCTTTCACTAACGTTTTCTAATTTTCCTCAGGTTTCTTGAAGCTGCATGGTCTTCCTGTCTTAAACGATACTCAAGAATCCCATGAAAGGGCAGGTAACAAGGAAAACATAGTAAATGATTTCTGCAGAAGTTTAATCTAGCCTTCAAATGCTGCTACAACCTCTGGATATCGAATTCGCAAAAATTTCCTTTCTAATGATTTTATTCCAGTAATGGAAATGGTTCAGAAGGCAGCAGCACTAAATCTAGCTATAAGCTACAATGATAAACCAGAAACTGCTGTGAAATGTTGATTCGCAGACAAAATTGTTGTTATTTTAGTCTGTCATCCACATTTAATCCTTTTGCTACAGTCTCTCGAAGAGAAGCGACATGAAGAAGAAGCCGGAAAGAAAATTGATCTCTAGTTACGGAGGGCGTGGAAAGGGAAAGAGCTGTCACGCAAAAGGTCTTAGATGGACTTCATAGAGATATTGAAAGTGTAAAATCATGCCACACGCCACGGGAATGAATTCTCGCTACCTTGAACGTATATGGAACGACGATGGGAAAATAAAAAACAAATATTTTAGAGCAGGAAAAGTTTTTTCTAAGAGTATGTACAGAAGTAGATGTTCTTTATCGAGAAAAATTTAAAGTATTTGGAAATTACCTGTAACTTATGTTCCATGTATTCTACATTACGGCAAATTAATGCTTTTCAAAGCTTTCATTCTTGCTTTTATTTGTTAAAATCGTTACTTATATATAAAAATTCCATCTAAGGAAGTTTATAGAATCATTGTGGTAAATTTCTGCTGGTATATACACACCATTTCTTCCTAGAGTTTTATCCCTATCCCCGGTCCCGGAAAAATTTCAGAGGAACAAAACAAGGGCTTAATCCCAGAAATTTTATGCCGCGTCCGCACCTTTCCGGGACTACCTCTCACAAACCCGACCCCCTGGACACAACCGCAGCGATTTTCCTTGGGTATTGATAGCTAAAAGTGCAGTCATATTCAAAATGTAGTGCATTTATGGGTGCGTTGGCAACACCATACCCGAAACCTCAGTATTTTCATATTTTCATCATGAACTAGAACTAAATTTGTTGTATGATGGCTGGGAAACATTATTTACATTACCGATTATTTAAATGGGATCACGGGCCATCGAAGAAAACAGCGAATGCACACTTTAATTGAGCTGTACAATAAAAGGCTCTCTTACTGGTTCTACTGCCATGGAAAATGAGCATATTTAAGGACTATAGAGCCCGCTTGATTTGAGCTGACCAGATATATACAAATGTGTGAAAGTGACGGCTGTTTCTGGTCGTTATTCGGTCGAGCCCTAGTATTTATTTTACTTCAAGTAGACTAGCAATGAACATTGAGTAAAGGTAGCGGGATGAGTTATGTAAGATACAGATAGAGCGTGAAACATAGTAGAATCTAATGGTTGGATGCCTAGCCAAGTATGGAAGTGGTACTGCAATAGGAAGTAGGCTTCGCACAGGTATGTATGAAGGAATTAATACCTATAAAGGACGCCTAAAAGTGAATTGCACCATTGCTATAGACTGTTATAGTATTGATGGCTTTTTCACCAATCACAGTATTCTTATAACAAGATTTTTTATCTGAGTTGAGTAAAAGCTAGCTCACCTTCGGTATGAATAACAGATTCGGCACCAGAAACCGGCACTCTTCCTCTCTGCAGGGTTGGTACCTATTTTCACGATTTTGTAGACTACTTGTCTGCCCCTGGCATCATGCTGTGCCTTCCTAAAGTATCATATGCACTTAACAGCCCGTCCTCCAAATAAGAACCAAATACGAAAGGAAGGCTGAGAACATCAACTTGCATGTACCTTCACCCTAAGTGTGTCATCCCCAGCGCGTACGAGCAAATGCACTCCAAGGGAGCCCTTCCTCACCACTGTGACTTGGATTCGTTTATGACTGATGTATGAATGTATCACAAGGAAGAGAACTTAAAAAGAGTTACTAGGACTTATTTTATCAATTATACGGATGCTGCGTGTCCCTAGTGAACATATATTTATTTCAAATCTATACAGCAGGACAGAACTGTACTGTATGTTACCGTACTATACTCGAAGTAAGGCATAATGTTTATGTGAATTTGCTCCTCGATGTCGTCAGATTCTCATATTATCTCAAAAATTATCCTCTTGACAATTGAAGC
This sequence comes from Kappaphycus alvarezii, assembly GCA_002205965.3. Lineage (NCBI taxonomy): Eukaryota > Rhodophyta > Florideophyceae > Gigartinales > Solieriaceae > Kappaphycus > Kappaphycus alvarezii. Next base: position 276,800 of record NADL03000599.1, read on the forward strand.
ATTTAGCAGCAAGATATTTTGGCATGATTTGTGTAAATTTAACTTTACAGCGCTCCTTCACAGGCAAAAAATCCTCAGGGAAGGCCTTTCGACAGCATTATCTGCTTCCTCATATTGTACTCCTCTCTCATGGTACTGATTTTGATGGTGATGCTTAAAATAGTCTAGCAAGAGTACCTTGACGAGTTTGGATTCATTTTGCGCATTTGCTAATAATAGCCTTCACTTCCCGGCTGAAGTAGACAAAGAAGAAAAATTCAGTAGATAAAATTGATTCCCAACTTCTCAAATTTAAGTACACTGAAATTGATAACGCTGAGGATTGCACGTACACCGCCTCTATATTAGAGAATATAGAAAAGGGGACAAGGAGAGCTTTTTTCTTCATCTCTTTCGTAGGTTGGGGTAGTGCTGTAATTTTCTAGGTACTCATCTAGCGCTGTGGACGCATCTGTCAGTAACAGCGACGTATTCTTCTTCTTTTGCTCCGGAAGGGAAAAATATTCATGTTCTGAAAGGCTGGTCGCGGCGCCGTAATCTGAATTTGCGTGAAATTCAGTTGCTAAAGGACTGCTCTCGGTAGGGTTGGGTGAGGATATTTATTTGTTATGTTTAAAGGAGTAAGGGGAAGGGTAGCTGTGTTGTATGGGAATGTGAGTGTGCTACTGCGTCGAGTGGAGAGGATCGCTCAAATATCCAAAGATTGAGTAATATTGGAAGGATTACCATCTTCTGGAAAAAGCGTCTTTTTCAAATTGGTAATTCATTATCGAAATTTGATTTTGAGTTTGGGTGTAGTGTGGTCTTTGCATAAAAGCTGAAGGAAATTCATATTTGAATAATATTTTACTAATAGTCATGAATAAAGCTGTAATTTACCTTTTGTATTTAGTTTTACCAGCGATCATACCTTGTAAGGATATAGTGGGGATTAGTAACGATCACTATCATCATCACGACGTAAGTGATTGTTCAATTTTAACAAAAATTTCTAACTGGACCATTCACTGTACGCGAAAAGTTACAATGGGCACAAGTTTCAAGTTTGGTCAGTTACTAAGATGCCATGTATAATCATGACTTAACTAAAATACGCGAATTTACTGTACACAAAAATTCGTGAAATTTTTGGGCTTGAAATGACCGTTTGAGCTGAAATCCGGGTTTCCTCATCACATAAATCGTTTATAAATCGTTTAAGGAGAGGCAAACATAGATTATATTTTCAGTTATTTATAGCCAAATTGCTTCCTGAAGGGGTGAAATTTCTATACAGTGAAATGAAGTTCAATAAATATGTACAGGGTCAAATGCAAAAAAATGACACTTTAGTAGCCAGTATCACGTTACTGGCGCTTTAAGACAATAGAACAATGTTTTTCATGCTTCGGACCAGTTTGAAACGAAAAAAAGCGATCTTTTCCCAATTTTTCTCATTGCTCTTTTAAGGTACGCAATTCTAATAAATTGGCGGAGGTCTTTGCAAAAGATACCCGAAAAAATTCCCAAGTGTTATATCTCGTATCAATGTCCAACTTTATTTCCAGAATGTCCATGAAGGCCATAATTTGTTCAGCAAACCACATCTTGGTTACCAGTGCAGTGTGAAAACTGAAATTTCCTCCTGTAGATTTTCTACTCCTCTCTACTTCCCGGAAATGTGTGAAGGCATCCTGGGGACTCATTTGGTATTCTATTTTGTATTTTAGGGATTAAAATAGTTTTGAGGGTATTTTGTTTTCGTTTAACCGCTTTGTAGTGCCTACTGACGGTGCTGGCTATCTGAATCTGTGTTTTCCTCTTAGCTTGAAGAGAGAAGGTATTTCCACACTCATAAGCTGTTTAAAAAGTTCTTCAACTCATTATTAGAATCTTAACACTGGTTGTAGTGATATTCAGTTGAAGATGGAAGCTCAAAATGGAGTAAAAACAGAACTGCATGACTCCTACTCCCGCAGCTAACCGTTTACTTGAACAATAATTAAAATATAAAACTGAATGCTGAATCTTCGTAAGCAGTCAGAGGATTGAAAATTGTGAGGGCAACCGAAGACGAAACTCAAAAAATCATCAGCCTTGCCATCAAACCAGGTCGTACGCCGATTTTACCGGTGGAAGAGGAACCAAAAAATATACAGAGGCTATATTATGTAGCTGCGAACGTAGCGACTGTTTGCCACGAATGCCTCAAGTACAAGATAGTTCTTATTGCATCCCAAGGCCTTCAGAGGTATTAACTAAAGGTGTTCCAGGCAACGGCGCTATCTATAGGTTACGAGTAAGGCACAAAAAAGAATTTTCGCGAAAATTAGAGCTAAGAAGTTACAAAGATTGCTGCAGAATCTGGGTTTCATGTGAAACCTTTTTTGACCAGCTGGCTGGCACTGATGAGAAAAATCCAGGAAGTTTACCAAGAATATTGATCAAACAGTAATTATTGCAGCAATTGGGAAGAACATAATTTTCACGTCATTCTATTAATACAGTAGTGGCTTCCGCTAATAAAAATCAATAAATGTTTCTCGAAAGATAATTACAGCCGTTTTATGCGTATATATTAGTGGAATTAAAACGACGACGGTCTTCACCGTAAAGAGAAAGCACAGAAATGGAGATTGTTTTAATCCGGCGGAAGATTTGGTTCCCGGACGTGGCCAACCGGCAGAAATTTGCGCGAATATCGACTTATATCGATAGATTTCTGGTGATTACACCATACCCATGGCACATTAGGAAGGAGCAAAGGAAATCCAAAATCCCACTTCAGCGTTCGCTCCGCTCGCGCCAGTATGATTGTGTTCCTTCGGGACTAAAATCCTACAAATCCAACCACAGAGCAAAATTGAGCGGTAATACACTTGTGATCGCGATGGGAAGTTAAAGAAGAAGACATTCGGTAGAGAAAGCAAAAAATCCAAAATATTTATTTTTCTTGTTGAAACTTGGCCCAATAGGTGCCTTTATCCTGCGAAAATATCAGGTCTAAGTTGGGCGCCGAGTGGGCCTGACTGCAATCCGTCAAGCCCCCTCGGATGAGCATACAGCTCCGAGACCAATGGTAGGCGCAAATCGAAAACTGCCCTTATTGTAAAGTACAGTACCTTCTGACAGCATTGTGCTGGCATAAACACACATGCCAGCACACCTCTGTCAAAAAATGGATCATAAAAAGATCCCCAAAGCAGTTCCGACGATGGAGGTGCATCACTAGTGCCAATTGCGCACCAACCCCTCCAATCGGTCCTCCCTCACCATCTCATCAATATGCCGTTCACTCACCGTTTTGCCACCTCCGCTGACATTCCGTTCATCCTCGATTATGTTGCTGGAGCTGGTACTTTCGGACGTTTCAGCAGATCCCTTATACTTAATAATGCCAAGGAAGGCTCTGACTATGCAAACGTCGCTGGAAACGCACTCCCTTAAAGAGAGTCCATCTACTTCTATGGCCACTGTGAAATATTCATCGACCAAGTAACCGGCAAGTATGCTGGCGGGTGCTATCAAGTCAGGGCTTTCATGTCTAAAACAACCTCCTGCCTTTATTTCCCCGTCCCGAGCGCCTGGGACGTTCTTGTCTCAACCAATACGCACATCGCAACTACGATTGTCAAGCATCATGCCGTGTATTGCTAAATTTGCAGCACAGCGCATCAGCACCGACTCTCATTGCCAGAAGTGTAAGTGCAAATGAAGTGCAGCTGAATTGCGCATATGCGATCAAATTGTTCACCCTATAAACTGATATCATAAATGTACGAATTAGATAGTCTAATCTAACGTAATGACGTAAGCCGATATCGTAAGGTTCTGAATTTGTCTTCTGAGTATCAATTAGAAGGTCAAGGGGCGCACATAAAAGCCTCTCTCCACCGAGAGGAAACTGACGACAAAAAACACACACCGCGTGAGTGTGCCCTTCGCATGCCTTTCCCCCCTCTTCCGTTCATCTCTTTGCCCGACATCGTCTGCCAAACCGAAGCTCATCTCAGGTCTTTCTACATTAGTCAACAGCATGGCAGACTAAGACTTCGTTCCTATCCTTGGTGCCCAACTTAGCTCACAGAGCAAAGGTCTGACAACTGCGATGTTAGAATTGTTAGAGTCAGCGGTAGGGTACATACGAAAAAAATGGAAGTAATAGCTCCTTGGCAATCAATGCTAGTAAGGGGTAAGACCGGCCCGAGGGCTCGAGGCGTTTGCCATCACAGTCGCTGCAGCTTGCCTTTGCATTAAGAAGGAACGAAACTCTTCGAAAGTTTCCACCGCTCTGACGGCTAAGTTTGGAGCAACGACCGTTACCACAGCACATGCGCCTGGGTGCTTGCTTCCGGATGTAGAAATAGGACTTGGGACGAATCTAGATGTTACAGGAGTCGCGATGAATTGTTGGTACTTCCGGCACTTTGCAGCCATTGTTGCGTTGCAGCCATTGTTGCGATCAGGGAAGTCAACGAGTTAAAACATCGAACTCTTCTGGGGAGGGTGCAAGGCGGTTCACAAAGGTGACATCGACTAAATCGGTCCCTCCTCCGGATCCCAATGCGCGAATGTCTGGTCATGTTCAGTCATAGAGATAATCATGGCAGCTGCCGCTTCTTGCAGGGGATGCTTTACAGGAAGGGTGAAGGCCACCCTGTATTAGAAGCTTAGCCAAGCAATCTGGTCATGTGTACCGCGTCCATAATTTGCCGTGCTCTGCGCCGCGCAGTGTTTGTGCAACACTACGAGGTCACAGCAAATCTAATTTTGAATCGGGTGACTGAGTTCTTCGTGTTGCGGGGCACAACATATTACAGACGCCGCACATGTGGACCAAAAGACGTAGCTAAGCTTCTGATACAAGCGAGTCTTCACTGCGGAGAGTTTGGTCTCGATTGAAACTCAATCTTTTTTAAGGACCCGTTCTGAACAACTACTACGACGTAATTATCAAGGGTCCAGTGCGGGACCAACTTTTCTGCCAGTTAACTGCTAACCGGCTGAACCACGTCGGTCACGTCCACTGGTGTACGGACGATGACTGCGTTCGCTACAGACGCGTACACCGTCGCACGAGTTGTCTTGGCGTGCGCATTCATGCATCAAAAATGAATTTAAAACTGCACTGTTGTTCTTTAGTATTGCAACTCCTTCATTTACAGCAAATAGGTTTTCTGGTGTCCACTGCACTCCGACTATAGGGATAGGAACTAATCGGATAGTCCACGTCGGTCGCGTGAAGAGGCGTGCGCGAGCAGGTAGCCATAGCGATAGACGACCAGAGGATGCAACTAAGGCGCTGACACACACGCCGGCGTATCTCGCCTTCAGTAGTACTATACTTCCGCGCTACTCGCTGGATTAACTCCTCAAGCAATACAATAGTTTGTGAGGCAGGCGCACCGAGAGAATCAAAAGCAATTGGTTGAAAAGTGAAGTTCGGTGCACGGGTCGGGGTGTCCGACGCTGGAGGGAGGCGGCGCGACAGCTTGCTTTCCGGATCCTGTAACTTGTCACGGTGCGCCAATGCGGCAACACTGCCAGCGGCCGAGGTGGCCTTGGTGCGGACGGCGGCTTTGAACGGGGAGACGACGGTGATGTCACACGCGACAGGCCGTGCCTCTTCGTTGCTCGAATCGGCGGGGGCGTGAACCAGGATGTCTGCGGGCCGAACAACAATATTGAGGTGGCCACGACTGTTCTTGGGAATGATAAATCCCCCAAGACAGACAAATCTCCTAAGACAGTAAAGCGTAAAAAATAGAAGATCAGACGCCGCCATTTTGTACAAGTCTGATAGGTTTCACTGTACAGTAGACCCGCAACATTTTATCATTTAAAACATACAGCATGTTGCTGCACAGTATTGTTATTTCAGAAAGCATTCATTAATCAGAGCAGTTGTTGAGCTTCACTATACAGTGAACTGCTTCAAATTCGAGGTCGACACTACTTGCAATAATCGTCCGGCCTCAATTGAGATTTCAAACCTTCTTGCCATTGTACTTCCCTCCATCATGGGCCTTAATGCTCAATGTCCAAGCCCAAAGCGTGCTACCCCGACCTTCGCCCCGCCCATTCATCTCCTCCATCCTAGATGTAACCCCTCCTTCCCTCCCTGTCGTACCATCGCCACGTGTGCAATTCGCCCTCATTGAATGTCTATCAGAATGTCTATCGGAAAGAAATATGTCCCGTATCTCCCCGCGCTTCTCTAAACCACATCCCAATCCCTTCTGAGATCAGCGACCTTGACGAACACGAACGCAAGCGTCGGTCCTCCCTCTCTTCCAGGTCTTCGTCCGGGCTGACCCCCGAGCAGAAACGGAAGCTTTTCCAAAAGGCACCCTACTTGGAAGAGCTCGACAGAACCCTCAATGCAGCGCTTGCCAGCGATGACTGCGATCCGGAGGACTTCCGCGTGTATTCGTGGCTATACCGTAAGCTAAAGAGCCAGAGACCATCACCTTGGCTGGGGATTGTTATAGCTGCCGCCGTTTACAGCTTAGTCCACAACACTTTTCAGCGCCTAGGTATACGCGGTCTGATAATCTACGCTCTGAGGATGGAAAGATTTGTGGGATTGTTCGCGCTGGCCATCGGGATGGTGGCTTTGTGGTTAGCTGTTCGGGACAAAGGGGATGGTGATGTGCGAGTACGCGGTTTGGTGATGTGTGGATTGTCAGCCTTGTGGCTACTGCCTGTGGCGATGATCGCAAGCGTTGGACATGGGGCTGCTGCAGCAGTGATGGGTGTTTTGGTTAGGGTGGGGCCGATAGCTATGGCCTTGTGGTACTGGCGTGATTTAAGATGGGAAGTCAGGATTATGGAGGGGCTAGGGTGGAAGATATATCGAGTTTGGAGGTGGGTCATTACGGCAGGGTTAATTGCTGGAGGAGGGCTTGCTCGAGTGATTGCGTTTGGGCTTGAGCATGTTGCGGTCGCCGACGTCTTGGGGAAGGGTGCTGCAGACGTTCGGAGTGCATTAGGTCGAAAGTTTCCGGTAGCAATGTCCTTGTGCAATGATCCTCGTGGGTTTTTTCTTTTGGCATGCATAGGTGTGGGAGTCGGAGTGGTGTACTGGGTTTATTGGGTAGTGTATGTAGTTGAGTTTTTTGCGGTACGAGATCATCGGCAGTGTTTTTCGACTTTGACAAGGATATTGTTGCATTGGAAGTGGTACACCCCAAATGAGACGGAATGGGATAAGTTCGGCAGGATGAGCGGGGGAGAGGATAGCTTCTTACCTTCCCCCTTCATGATGCTTAGGAGGCGCGATGATGATATCGCAATTGATTCGAGCCTGCTTTCGACAGAGAGCACAATGCCAATTCTGGCACTCATGGACAAGGAGAAGGAAATTATGAAGAACGAGGGAATAGACCGGTGGATCAAGCCCCGGGGGGAAGACGTACCCCTTGTAGATGGTTTAACGTACGAGGAAAGGAGTCTTCAAGCGTTGGTGAACTGGGCAAGACCCTCGAGCGAGGATCAGAGGGGGAAGTCGTTCGCAGAGTTTTTTGATACAGTTGAGGATGACGACTACCACTACGATCCGGAATCTGGGAACTGGGTGTTTTCGGATAAGGAAGTAGATGAGAGAGCTACTCGTGCTTTGATGGACAAGGTGAGTGCGGCTTCTGACGAATCAGAGTTTAGTATTTCTGAGCTTGAAAAGTTCATCAAGGAGGTAGGGAATATTGACCTGCTTGACCTCGCATCGTCTCCAGACATGGATCCGGAACTTCGTCGCGAAATACTTAAGCATCACGGTGCCACAGAAGATGACACAGATGATCCATCTTACACAGTCACGGTGTGACAACTCCTCCCGAGGATCCTCTGTAAGTCAAGCACCCTAAGAGCTGACGAAAATCCACAGCTAGAGCATGGGACCTTAACATCTGATGGTACTTTCAGACATATTGTCGGATCTTGGGGATCTGGAATCCTCTTTGGAGAGCTGCTTTTCAATTCTAGTCCGTGTCGATCCTTTAGTCCTAATTCACTACCTCCTCGAAAGAGCAGAATGTTCCCCCTATTCAAAAAAAGTCCCCGATTCTTCACGAACACAGGCGACGCGCGTATACCACTGCTGCCTTCGCGCGAGCCTAAGTTCTTTGCTGTTTAGTAGGCCAAAGTCAGGGCTGGCGTTAACATCATCTCCCTGCACATTTTCAGTTGCTTCAGTGCTGAACCCGTGAGAAACATTTACTTCGCACTAACTGGTAATTTGAAAAAGGCCGACTTCTTAGGATCGAGTAGACTGCCGCAAGGGCCTCATTGATCTTGTTGAAAAGGGCTACGTGGGGGGTCTCAGCGGAGTACGATCCAAGCAATACAGGCGAGGTTCCGAAGCTTTCTCAACGCATGAGAATGAGGTGAGCACTTCGTACTGCAGGCGGCCGAAATCTTGGTCATGCTCTCACTATACTGCCAGTTAACTTTCGATCGCGAATGACATGGGCTCGCTTGAGCTTGAAGTCTCGACGCATTTGATCTCGAACTCCACCTTCTCTGCACCACTCTTCTTCAATGCTCTCAATCGAGCCATGTCTGCAAAAGTTGTCCGCCAGTGCCTCAATGGCCTGGGCGGAAAGATCAAAGTCGTCGGACAACGCCAGAGTATACACTTTTGGGGTGGGCTTTGGTTCAGTCCTCTCCAGGGCTGTATTCTGTCTGTGACGACTATCTTCCATGTTCTCATTAAAGTCTCTCACGTTCATTTGGTGTTTTACTCCGTCGTTATTGGCTACTTCGAGGGGTCGTGTGCCATCATTAGCTACTTGCCTCTTCGCTGTATTGCTCCCATGGTTTCCCTTTTGATCACCAGTGCGTCCCTCTGCGATCTTTGCAGTGGCCGGGTGCGTTTGGCCAGATACTTTGGTGGAGTCTAGCACTGACGCAGAAACAGGTTTGCCGTCAGCATTGGAATCGCCAAACATCGTGAAAGGCTGCTTCCGTGAGACTGCATGAGTTTGGTTCTCAGCAGACCCTGGGTTACCACTATGATCCCCAAAGCTGAAAAGATGTCGAAGTGACTGTGTGTGTTGTGGGGGTTCAACGCGATCAGAGGAAGTTCCGTGAATGACAGGTACGTGAGTTCCCCGGTTGCGGAGGAGGCACTGGCTCCCGTCTGGTGTCTGGCATCGCTCTGAGGTAGCTTTCTCTTTCGCCTCCGCTTTCGGGCTCGTTCCTCTGTCTCTTGATTGTTACTGACTGAAGCATTCATTCCGTCCCGATCTGCCATGATCGTGTGTGTAAGTGAGAAACCAGGGCTAAGAATCTGCTTGTCGCCCTACTTTGGCTCTCAAAATTCTTACGTGATGCAGACTGCGAAGTGAGCAGAATTTCGCTGGCGCGGCACTTGTTGAAAACAGGGCGTCGCGGATTGCGGAGACTAAGTTCGTGACGATCGGTCAGCTCGATTGCGGCGTGCCAGTATACTGTAAAGGGGTAAAGTGCAAAATTGTACGTTATGCATCCTTCCTGCATGAACTGTAAAATACAGTACAGTTCGGTCCGGTGTCTGTAATGACCTAATGTAATGCCCCAGAATTGCTACTATTGAAGAAAGGCAAAATTTGATGTTTTGTACAGAACAGTACTGTGCTGTAAAGCCCGCCGGCGTATCACGCCTGCAGTCGTCCTATACTTTCGCGCTATTCGCGGGACTTAACTACTCGAGCAATACAATAGTTTGTGGGGCCGGCGCACCGAGAGAATCAAACGCAATAGGTTGAAACTTGAAGTTCGGTGCATTGCATGGGTCGGGGTGTCGGACGGTACAGGGGGGCGGCGCGACAGCTTACTTTCCAGGTCCCCTACCTTGTCACGGTGCGCTAATGCGGCAGCACCGCCAGCGGCTGAAGTAGCCTTGGTGCGGACGGCGGCTCTGAACGGGGAGACGACGGGTGATGTCACACGCAACAGGCCGTGTATCTTCGATGCTCGGATCGGCGGGGGGTGAAGCAGGATGTCCGCGGGCCGGAGCTCTGTGCCTGGGATGAGGAGAGGCACTTCGTACTGACAGTCCAGCCCGGTGGCACGGAAGACATGGTACGCGAGCGCTTTGCGGAGGGCGTTGTGACAGTGTGTGCGACCAAACCCAGCCGGGCAGAGGTCGGCCGCATGATCGCCGAGGGGGTCCATGCTTCGCTCGCAATGCTGACAGGTTATCGGGAGTGAGTCGGTGTAGACCGGCAATCCGAGGTGACGGGATAGCATGACGGTCCACTGGTTAGTAGCATTGGTAGGGTGGGCGAAGAGGAAGGCGGCGGCGGGGCTGTGTCGGAAGGTAAGGCCACGGATCAGGTGCCTGATTTCGACGGCACTGTGTTCATCCCGGCTGGGGGAGGATGCCGTGGCGTCGTCTTGCCAGAACGTCTTGGCCCAGGCCTCGAGCTGCACCCTGTCTAGATGAGTTTGGATGTTGGTGGGTGTGGCAGAAAGGGCGGTGGGGTCAAGAGGTCCAAGGTCAATGGAGTGCGTGCGTCCAGGTATTCCAATGCAGTACAGGCGGAGAGGCGGCCGTGCTTGGGCGTCCGAGTTTCTACGCTCGTAAGGCTTACGGTACTGCGGTACAGAAGTTTTACACAAGTTTTTCAAGCTGTCTGGATCTCGTATTTCGATGGTGGAATTTTCTTCTGGTACCCCCTTTGTCTTTGTTTGAGTGGGTGATGGTTCAACCGTCGCCTGGAGATGTTCTTAGTCTTCTAGTGTAACCAACTCACTACCTCTATGGTTCAGGGTTTTGAACACATTAAAAGATCCCCGCCCCCACTGGAGCACACTGTACGAGCGCGCCTCACGCGTAACATCAATTTTACCCTACAAAGCTATAAAAGCTATAGCAACTATAAACCGTGACGAAGTATAACCTCAGAAAACCATGTATGTATGTGAATACCCAAAGTAAAACAAACAACACTTAAGACCACGACCATTCACATCTACACTCTCTAAGTCAAAGCAGCGACGACAATAGTGCCTCAAGGAAAATCCCTAGCCGAACAAGGAAACGGCAAAGTTATGCAAAGGCGATGTCAAGAATAGAGTATCCTCACAATCGCAAATGCACTGAACCTGTTAAAAAAGTAGTGTGGACGTTTATCAAGACCCATCAAAACTACGGAAAAGCAAAAGGAAGTAGAAGAGCGCCGAAGTTTTCAGCTACTGAGCGACGTCATCTTCTGAAAGAAGACCACAAAATAAAAAATAAGCCAATCAGCTCTGTTTTGTCCTGAATTTGCCGATTGGTAACAAGCAGATACAAGAAACCTTGAAGGGGACAAGTACACTCAAGTTTAAGATATAAAAACAGAACCGCCGATTACAGAAGAATACAAAAACCTCGTGTGGAATGGGTTACTAAGCATGTGCATATATGCATTGATTTCTGGAAGACTGATTATTCAGAGGAGAAAAAATTCGACTTACATAGGCCAGATTAATTTAAATCTTATTGAGCCGATCTCAGAATTGAAGAGAAGACTTTGGCCAAACGCCAAAATGAAAGCGGTTCAGTAATGATTTGGGTATGCTGTTCGATTTATGAAAAATCTCGTTTCGTATTTTTAACCCACAGGCTAAACTCTCGAGACTACTGTAACAATTTATAAAGTGCATTGCTGGACTTTTCTGCTGTAACTGTATGCTTGTTTTTGGTTACTCTCTTTCTGTCCTCTTTTGTTTTTCGGCCAAGCGGAACCTACCTATCTTGCTATCGAGGGCGCGGCTAAGCACAGCACTATATGTACCGTACTGTGCCGTGCCCCAATCCCCTCCCTGGCATGCTATGGGGAGATACGTCTGGAAGCTTCCAGATGTATCTCCCCGGGATGCGGCGCTGTACAGTAACCTGCGTGCCACACGCCTACAGTAACTTGCGTGCCACACATACAGTAACTTGTGTGCCGCACGCAATCTGCGTGCCACACGCCCGACCGCTGAGAGTACGCTGCCGCCCCGGCCGTAGTGTACAAATACAGTACAGTACAGTCCACTCCGTCTAAGCCCTCCTCAACACCGCCGTACCAAAGTTTGCACGTCCACCCCTGAAGCAAAGTCTGCACATCCACCCCTGAAGCAAAGTCTGCACGTCCATCCCTGAAGCTGCACCGGCCACACCAGAACACGCACATTCTGACGCCTTGTCCTCTGGCGTTGCCGCTAAGCTTCCACACCGCCGCAGCAGAGCACGCACATACTGACGCCTTGTCCCCCTTGGCCTTTCAACCTCGCCTGCCTCCCTCCTTCTGCTTCCTCCGCTGTTTCCTTCTCTTCTCGACTCGGAGTTCACGTCTTCTCGAGGGCGGCGAGTGAGCGACCTCTGTGAAGTGCCGTGGCGCATTGAGACTGCCGTTATACACGTGGAAGCGAGCAAGCGGCCCGGCAGGATTGCGTGGGCTACGGTTGAGGGGAGAAGGCAACAAAGCGGAGGTAGAGTGGCACAGACATTAGTCTTGAAGTCTCAATTCGAGGATGGCCAAGACGCGGCAGACGGCAGCTAAAAGCACTGGCGGCACGGCCCCTCGTCGTCAGTTAGCCGCTAACGCTGCCCAGGGACCAATCTCACCCCCCGCCAGCTCACCTGACCTGCCGCTGTTCGCCTCCTGGGACGCTGGGACACCTCTAAAATCACGGTGCGCTCGGGCTCGCCGTTCCAATTCAAGGTATACTCGCCGAGGTCACCCACCCCGGTAGCAGTGAACGATAGTGAGTTCCATGCCCTCTTCGGTTGTCATATCGCCCCCTTCGTGCGCCGTTTCGTCAACAAGGAGATGAAAGCCGCCGATGCTCATGCCTTCGATCTCACAGAGTCGACTAATGACCGCCGCTTGTACGCGTCAGTCCCGGAGGGTGCCTAGTCGATCCTCGACGTCCGGTGGTGCAGTGAGGAACAGGTGTACAGGGCCACCGATGAGGATTCTGGAGAAGATTATTTCATCCTTCTGTACACCCTAGCCTTCGTGGGTTACGACAACGAACACCAGCACAACGTTGAGTCCGATTGGTTCGAACTAGGTCACTCCGATCGCATCGGGGCCGACTCGTACATCCACTCCTGGTGCCAAGGCAATCCCGACAGGAAGTTGGTACTATCCTCTACCCGTTCCCGAGAGCCTCGTACGGCTCCCCGCTCCCGTTGGCTCCTTCCCCTCTTTCGCGTGCCGTTCACAGACGATCATGAAGGCTGCATTGGAGCTTCCATTGCCAACGGCCTGGCCGAGCTTGGAGATAACGACCAGGCACAGCGGTGGTATCATACCTTCCGGAAACTGGCGGCTAATAACAGAAAAGACCCCTCCAGCGGTGGCCGTGTTCGTGACCTCCGGGATGCCCAGAAGCACCTCCCCCCAGAGACCTCGTCCTACAAAAGGCATTACCACTCAACTCGCCAGTGTTCTCCCTTCTTGCCCTTCCCGCGGGAGTCTATATCGTCACCCTGGCTGGCTCAAATTGTGTCAAACACTGCGCTACAGTGAACCTCTGACCGCGGCGCCTGCTGGACTCCTCTGAATCATATGTGCTTGATTTGTCCGCGGATGCCTTGGAGGAGTGTGTCGGCGGTAGCTCGGAATTCTACTCCCTCCGCGAAGTGAGGAGGCTAGTGCTCCCCGGAGGACATACCTCTAAACGCCCGCGTCATCGTAAGGGTGACAATCGTACCAAGAGGAAGCGCGAAGCTATCGCAAGGGGCTCCACCGGTCCTTCGTCCGGCCAATGATCCAATGTTCTGGATTGAGTTGCCCTTCTATTCCCCTTTTTTTTTGTTGTTGCCCTGAGTTCCGCCGACCTAGCTGCTTCTCCCTGCCCTTTTCTCCTCGTCTCCAACTTCAATGCTCCCGTATCTTATGGCTTTAGTAAACACCTGCTTTCTTGTGGTATCGGACCAACCGGAGAGCGTGAATCGCCTTCCTCGTCACCCCTCCCGTAGATGATATCAACTTGTAGCGTGGATGGTCAGCCTTCGTCAAGATGCATGGCCCATAGTAGTACGATTCGAAAGCAGGCCACTTCTTGGTCTTCTGGAAGGCAGTCCCATGGACGACTAGATCTTCTTCCCCTACCGCGAACTTCCTTACGCGGCCCTTTGGTTCTGATAAAGTCAGAGACCTTTCAACCACAGCGGCGCGCAGGCGCGATTCCCCCAAGATCTACACGGCTCGGTTCGTCGCGTCCCCGTCGCTCAGTAGAGCCATCGCATCACTTGCTAACATCCTTGGCCTGATGCCGTACAGCATCTGGAAGGGGGAAGGGGCAGCCCCACGGTCTCGTCTTCGGTAACCTTACAACACTTGCGGGAGCGCCTCGGCCCAGTCCCCACCATTCTGAAAAATAGACCTCTTGATCGCATGCTTGATAGTTCCTACCATTCTTTTTGCTCTCCCATTAGCCATAGGGGCGTAAGGAAGAACGGCCTTCCACTCCACCCCATGTTTGCTCATAAAGCTCTGGACCGACGCAGCCAGGAATGCCGACGCGTTATCCAACACGATCCTTTTTGGCGGCCCGAATGGCAGGAGTATCTCACCCTGAACGAACTTGATCACAATGTCCGAAGTGGAATTCATCGTCGCCCACGCAATCGGCCAACCCGTCATGTGTTCCACCGCGATCAACGCGAATCTCTTTCCGGCCCTCGACGGCTTGAATGGTCCAGCGAAGTCAATTGAAAACGTCTAAAAGAGCCCGGTGACTGGGGCTCTTAGGTTGGTGTAGTAGGTCGGAAGCCTGCGAGCATGTTGACAGCCATCGCATGCCGCGACGTGTTCCGTGATGTCGCGGTACACTCCTGGCCACCAGAAGCGGTCCCTGACAAACTTCCGAGTTGACTTAACGTCCCAGTGTCCGATATCGTCGAGGAATGTCGCTATTATATCGGCACATTGCCCTAGCGGGGGCACGACGTGTAGCCCCTCCTTCTCCCGCCGGAACAGCGTATCGTTCCAAAGCATAAACTTCTTTGCGGTCCTTTTTATCGCAGTCCTCTTCTTTTTGTCCACTTCTTGGACCGTTTCTCCTGCCAAGAACCTTGCCACATTTAGCAGCTGCGGTTTCAAGCCCACGAGTTTGGGATCGGCACAACATACTGTGGCCACTAATCCTCCCAAGAGGTTTTCGACCATGTCTTCTCCATGGGTCCGGCCTCTAGTAGGCCTGCGCGAGAGATAGTCCGCGGCCCCATTGGCGACTCCAGGCCAATACTTAACCTCTAAATCGTACTCGGCCATTAGGTCCAACCACCTGGCAAGCCGCCCGTGAATGTCCTTCTTCTTAAACGCTGTCTGCAGAGCTTGATGATCCGTGTAAACCAGAAACGGTTTGTCAGACAAGAGGTATACTCGGAACTTCTTTAGGGCTAACACTACTGCGAGGGCCTCCCTCTCTCTCGTTGAATAGTGGCGCTCCTGTTCCGTCATCGTCCTCGACGCGAATTGGATGGGGTGTACCTTCCCGTCCTCCTTTTTCTGAGAGAGGACCACTCCGAGTGCGGACGAAGACGCGTCCGTCTCTACTATGAAAGGGGCGTCGAATCCCGGGTATGATAGCACTGGTGGTGCGGTCAGCTTCCTTTTAAGATACTCGAATGCTTCCTGCATCTCCGAGGTCCATCCGAAAGCCTTCTTAACCGATGTGGCCGGGTGCAGCACCGCGGAGCTATCCGCAAAGTTCCTGATGAACCGCCGGTAGTACCCCGCCAGTCCGAGAAAACTACTCAATTCGGTCACGTTTCTCGGTTCGGGGGATTCCACTATGTCCTTTAACTTGTCAGTGTCGACCTTTATGCCTATTCCGTTGACCACGTGACCAAGCAAGTTGACCTCTGATTGCGCGAAACTGCACTTGGTCACCTTGAGCTTCAATCTTGCCTGTTGAATTCTTCTGAATACCTTCTGACAATGTCCTACGTGTTCCTCCATTGTTTGGGAGAAGATGACCACGTCATCTACATAGACCATGGCGAAAGGTAGATTTCGGAGAACATCGTCCATCATTCGTTGGAACGTCGCCGGTGCTTTCATTAACCCGAATGGCATGACCTCAAACTTGTACGTTCCATACCTAAAAACGAACGTCGTCCTCTCCTTGCAACTTTCGGCCATCCTTACCTGCCAATATCCGGTATACAGATCCAGGGTTGTAAAAAACTTCGAGCCAGACATATCATCAAACAGCTCCTCGATCTTCGGTAGTGGCCAGCGGTCTTGCTTCATCACCCTATTTAACTGTCGGCAGTAGACGCAGAACCTGGGTCTCCCGTCCTTCTTTGTCGCTATGACCACGGGAAATGACCAAGCTGAGCTTGAAGGCGTAATGACTCCAGCTTCTAGCAGCGTCCCAACCTCCTTCTTGACGACCGCGTTGTGCTTTGGCGGCATCCGGCGAGCCTTCATATGGATCGGAGTGTCATCAACCAGTTCGAAAGCGTGTACAACCGGGACCCTCGCGGGTTCCAGGTGGTGGATGTCCCAGTCGATCACGCCGGTGTCCCGCAAAGCCTTCACCAACAACCACTGGTCCGTCTTCTCAAGGTGCTTCACATTTGCGCCCAGCAGAGCGGCGCGTTCTGCCTCTTCATCTTCCAAGCTGGAGTCCAGCTCTGTTTCATTGCCTTCCATATCTGGCTCGTACGGCTCCTTATTCAAGATCGCTAGTACGAGCTCTTGCGCTGTGTCCGATCCGTCGTCGCCGCCTCTTGACTCCAAAGACGACGAAAGCGCGAACTGCTCACTTCCAGATTCCTCTGCAGACGTAAAATCTTCGCTGTCAGTGCGAGGTCCGTCTACCACAGGCGGCTCACAAAGGAGGGGCAGGAGAACCTTCTTCCTTCCTGCTTCCAAAGAAACTTGTTGGCGACCATAGTCTAGGTTTGCCTGCATGGATTCCAGGGTGGGGCTGCCGATGATCGCGTCAAATGGCGCGTTACGCACCATCAAGAATCCCAAAGGCACCACCAAGGTTTCAAAAGAGACTGGTACCTTCTGCACACACCCAATGACCTGAGCAACCGTTCCATAGGCGACGGTGACCTGACGGTCAGTGGCTGTCGGAGCGAGCGCCAGCTTCTCGCAGAAGTCCCAAGACATCAAATTGGGAACTGCACCCGTGTCCAACAACGCATGCGTCTCCGTCCCATAAGCCTTCACGGCCACAAACTTCAACCGTCGGGGGCCCTCGGGATGACGCGATGTGGAGGCGTGAGTCACCGGGATAGTCTTGGCAACCAAACGCTTAAACTGCCTCCTCGCTTCGTCGGCGTCCCCGCATAGAAGCTGCCCGAAGTTCATTCCTGAAGAGGCCGAAGCCAACTCCGCAACCACATTGTACTTCCCGACATGGTCCTGAAGGGCTCCAGACGCCTTCTTCGCCTTCCTTGCCTTGCTCTTCTTCTTCTGAGGGGCCGGAGTGGCTACAAGCGGGCGGACGACAGGGGCCTTATTCATCAGCGCGTCTATGTCCATAACGTTATCTCTGCGCTGCTTCGGAAGGGCTTGGCCATCGGCACTCCTCTTTGCCGCGGCCACCACGTCGCCTTTGAGGGACTCCTTGACGACTATAACAGGCCCGTCGTCACCCTTCTCCTTCATTCGTAGTTATTCTTTCGACTCCGAACTTGCCCATGCGATTCCAACGTGTCGGCCATCACTGTGGCGTTGCTTTGACCATCACGTTGCTTCTAAGTGGCCCCTCCTACCACAAAAGGAGCAACGCGTGTTCCTGTGGGGATTCAGAGGGCACTGGGTGGCACGATGTCCCTTTCGCCCGCAGAAGCTGCAACTATAGTCCTCGTCAACAGGTGCGGTCGGTACCGTCTTCTCGAACTGTTTTGTCACGAGAAGGGAAAGCTCGGCGAACTGGCCAGCTAGATCATCCACCTTGTTCTCGAGTTTCCGCGAGTCCCTGTCGCGAGTGTCGGCCCTCTGTAAGATTTTCTTCGGAGCCGCCGGGGCCTGCCTTTCCTGGTTGATGCTTCCGAAGAATGCCTTCTGACCGATGACGAAGTCCTCCACTGCCTTCTTCAATCCCTCGTAGTCCGATAGGGCCCGATAAATCACGAACTGTGCCAGCTCGTGTGTCCCGCCACCGCCTTCCGGAGCAACCCGAACGAAGCAGCATTATTAAAGCCAACCCTCTTGTAAAAGGAATCCATGCGCGCTAGGGATCCACTAAAGTCTCCAGGGTCCAGTCCAGCGGCGACGGCTTCGCTAACTTCTTCTTCCGGATTGACCTTCTTCAAGAACTCGGCGATTATCTTCTTCTTAACAATATCAAAGTTCTGGGCCTCTTCGGATAGTGACCCATTCCTCTCAAACGTCCCGTAGTACCACCCAAAAGCCTTCCCCTCCAGATGGCAAGGATCTGAACGGCCTTCTCCTCGTCGCTTTTGCCGCGCATTGCGACATTTTCGAACGTTAAAAGGAATCGGGAGATATCGGAAGAATGAGAACCATCGAAGGAGATGTGAGGGGGGTTGTTATTATTCATCCTATCGAACATTGGATGCGGTACCATGTATGCTGGTTTTTGGTTACTCTCTTTCTGTCCTCTTTTGTTTTTCGGCCAAGCGGAACCTACCTATCTTGCTATCGAGGGCGCGGCTCAGCACAGAACTATATGTACCGTACTGTGCCGTGCCCCAATCCCCTCCCTGGCATGCTATGGGGAGATACGTCTGGAAGCTTCCAGATGTATCTCCCCGGGATGCGGCGCTGTACAGTAACCTGCGTGCCACACGCCTACCGTAACTTGCGTGCCACACATACAGTAACTTGTGTGCCGCACGCAATCCGCATGCCACAGTAATTTTCGGCAAAAATGGATTTCTCAGCAAGAAAAATCCCTTTTCCATTTGCAAAAGTGGACAACTGATTGGTTTACAGTGAAACAATACTGTACTGGATTGCCCTGTTCGCTCTCCTAATTTTAATTCAATCAATATTCTCTGGATCATACTTACCGGGGCTCTTTACAGTAACGGGAAGCAATTTGACACCATAGAAGTGCTGAAAGATGCTATCGAAGGCGAATGGGAGAAAGTATCTGAAAATATATTTCAAAATCTGGTTAAGTGGATGAAGAAGCGTTTGTGGAAGCTATGAAGGGTAATTGAATGAAAATAAACTACTAGGGATCTCAATTCCTTTTTGATCGAATTCATTTGCGGTTTTCTTTAAAGATTTATGTTTTCTGGACTGTTTAGAAGACAACAGTTACTCTGTAAGGAGAAAAGGGCCATTATAAGGTTAATTATCTTCCATTCTTCTTTAATTCCTTTTGAAATTATACGCGTATGGTTATGGGAGAGCGCGAAAAATATTCCCTTTAATTTTTTCCATTTTGCGCTGTTTCTCTGCTTTTTATGCATACTATATACTGTACGGGAGCGGCATATCCAACAAAACGGCGAAAATAAAAATCTTTTGATACTTAATCGCGTGATACGCCCCCACTCACTGGAGGAAACGGGCGCCACATAAATAAATAACAGACTCCAGTGCTTAACCTTTCGCACGTATAGGGTGCCCGCTTGTCTCCTATCTTTCCTTCTGAAACGAAATCACCATCACGATAAGCAATACTCAAACTCCGTCGGGCGAACGACCGAGATGCCGACGAACAGCCATTGTACGCCAAAAGTTCGACCTTTTCTCCAGTGGAACTACCAAATTGCCGACGAACGGCCCGTATACTCCCGAAGGTGCGACTTTCTCCGCCTTGTAACAACGATCTCAGGACTCCGTTGTCCTTTCTATCGAAAAATTGCTAGAAAAAAGCAGCTAGCGTGTTTTAGCGCGGGTGTTCGTGCCAATCGCAAGAATATTGCGACAGAGGCGGCACGAGAGTTGCCCGTGGTGCTAAAAAACCCTCTCCAATAGCATGTGCGAATCTCATTCGCCCGCTATGGGAACGGTTAGATATTAAGAAGCTGCTATACCTCGGTATGGAGGGTCGGAACACCTAAATTATCCATACTTTTTCCTGTGGGATTCAGCCATACCGCATATTGCCCGACGTGGGTTGGGGATTGCGTAGCGATATGGAAGTTTCGTTTCAGACGGAACGATGGGAGAAAAGCGGGCCCCATATACGTGCGGAAGGCCGGGTGCTGGAGTATTTTATTTTTTTATGTGGCAGTCGTGGACCACAGTGAGTGGGCAGGCGTCTCACGCGATTTTTGTATGGCGGGATTTTTATTATCATCTTTTTGTTAAATGTGGTGCGCTCGTACAGTAAAAAGTACCAATATACGCTTTACAAGCGTGAGGCACGCTCGTACAGTATACTGTAGTACCGTAAACCTTACGAGCGTAGAAACTCAGACCTCGCGGTCCCTTTGAGAAGACCTGAGATTGTCAAACTCCGGGGGAAAAAGGAGGAGGTAGGTTCCGCTTGGCTGCATAATTCCAGACAAGTAGAGACCCACAAAAGCATTGCAATGGTACTTTACAGTACAGTATCGCCTTAAGCGGAACCTGAGTGAGATCGAAGGTATTTGAACAGTCTGTCACTTAACGATCGGTCGCCTTAAAATAGTGGTCAAGATTTACTACAAAAAACTGCTCACACAGATTCCTCGGACAGAAGAAGCGGGTAAAGTCCTGTTATATCAACTAGCGAATCAAATACTGAAAATCTTTGTATTTTATGTACCTAATTGTGTTGTTGTAATTGACATCCATATGTTTCGTTCAACTCTGGGACACAAGGCAGCTAGTAGGAGAGGGAGACATCGCCATTTTTTAGCAAGTGTTGAAATTTGGGTCTTCCGATAGCAGTGGAGGGTGGTTCATGTTCGTCAGTAACGAATGCAGATGTTGAAATGATGTGAAACTAGTTATCGCAATAGAGTTTCCGGTCTTCCTGTACAACTTTATTTTTGAATGGAGTACTGCCATTGATTTAATCGTTTGCTCCAACTGAAGGCTCGTTGAATGTTACGCAATGAAATGCTCGGTGCACATATGTTTCTTTCGAAGTTTGGAATCCAGTCAGGCGATGCGAAAACAAATACAAACACATAAAGGCTCACAGGGTTCTCGATATATATTCTACTCTCGAAGCACATTTCGATGCCGTAACTCAGCTTTCTAGTGGGAATGATACGTAAGTATAATAGATTGGGAGTTATTCCTTGCAAAATTGGACAGAATACTTGTACTTCGAGTTGCAAGGCCGATTAGTGACTCGTTGAATGCTGCATTCTTTCGAAGGATTGGACTTCGAGAAACGTTGATACCATCAGTGCAAGATTGGAAAAGGAAGACAGAAACGGGTCAGTAGTGCTATGCATTACCTTTGGAGAGTATGAATTTGTCTTCATCGGCAACCTCGAAAACCTTTCTTATGTTTATATCCCGGAGCCGTTGGAGTTAGGGACCCCAATAATAAGTAAACACCACAGAATAAAATCAAAGCGTAAATATTGATGAATTGAGATGAGAAGAAAGTTTACTGCAGCCAAAGCTTCTGCTGTCAATATCGTTGCAAATGTGAAATTTAGCAGTCAACTGGAGAACAGGCATGTATTTGGCTGTTTATTATGTGCCCTATGTAAATAGGTACGTATAAATGCTATTCAGCTACGCTTAATAAATACTATTCAGAAATGATATGACTATTTGAAATGTAGATATAAGTAAATTAAAACTCAGGCAGGTAATAAAAAAGCAGATTGAAAGGCAAGATGGGTCTACATATGACCCAATGAGTAGCTTTCACATGCGAAAATATCTGATTCTACTTGGGGGCCAAGTAGTCCTGACCACAAGCCCTCGGTATCTCCCATATGTCAGTAACGTAAATAGTTGGACAGCAGACAAAATTTACGTGTATTTTTGCTGTTGACTGGGGGTCAACACGTCCAAAATTTGGATCGCGGAAATATCAACAAAAACTCTACCAGTGACAGTATAATAGTTTTATCAATTGATTTTCAGCATAAATCCCCCAAAGTAATTGAAACCTGCGTACTAGTTACTCAAATAAACTTTTTTTACGAACATTTCTAACTTTTCGATGATAGAGCCGAAAATAGCAGCCCTTTTAATGCATTATAATAATTCTTGCAGGCTTTTTTCCTGAGAACGAGACTAAATGTCTTTTACTTGTCTACCATGCATCTTTTCAAGATACTACATGGATTCAAAAATGTAAGAACAGATAAAAAATGCAGTATAAAATGCTGTTAATATACTATACCTCGTGCAGCTTGCGAACCAATACCCGAACAAAAATTTTAAAGCATCTTTTCGTCTTCAAATGGAAATTTTAGTAGGCTAAAGAAACTTTAACACGAATGAAGTCGTTTTCAATCTAGCATGCATCATTACGCTTACAAATTCATTGAAACAGCGGAGATCAAGGCCTCATTTTCAATAGTTGGGCTAACCCGTTCGACTCGTACTTTCCAAAGAATTTTAAGAAGTGCTGAAAATTTGTGCATACCGAAGCAGATTAAGATTCTGCAACGAAAAAGATTCGGGCGTATTATGTTGAGAACTGGCACATTGATGGCGACACTCATCTAAGTGTCGCCAATAAATAAATTGGCGAAATAAAAATAAAATGGGATCCATAAAATGGAACTTCAAAGTGTTATCGATTAAGACGTATCCTGTAAGATTAAGAGCCGGTAAAGAATGTTGTCACGAACTATTTCATGAACCATTCCGGCAACAGATGCGCCAAGCATGTGGATGAAAATTTGTGTGCAGACAGTCCCAATAAAATAATTAGTGAATGCTTCCTCCAAGTTTTGTAAACTCTAAGCATGCCAACAGAATCTGTGATTATATTTTCTGTTACTGATTGGAGCTGTAAAACTGCGTTGGCATGGAGCAGAGGTCGTTGAATCCAGAAAATTTCGAAGCTCTGAAACAAGTTTCGTAAATGCGAGCGAATATGTTGGAGGTCTGCAATGGCTTTTTTAAAGTACCTTTTTTATTCAACGGAGAATAAGCGTTAAATTCGCACTACAACTGGAAATGATCGCCCAGAGTTGTCCATAACGCCAATAATTCATCGAACGCCCAAAAATACCCCCCTTTCACCTCACTGATTGGTCTAGAGGTTTTGCGGATACGGTAGAGGGCTACATCGATTTTTGCTATTGTGAAGACATTTTGACCAAAATTGAGCTGGAAAATTATTGGTGATTTCAGATAGAAAAGGATTTTCAAATAAGCGCCTCAAGAGTTTGATTCTGGAAATGTTTGAAGAGGATTGCGCCTATCTGTTCATCAAGAATTGGGCTAATTTTTTCCTGAGAAATAAAGCAAAACCTAGAAACAAATGTCATGAATTCGATCAATCTCTTGATGGCTTTTTCAAAATCAGCAATCGTGGAAAGTACGCGGTAGAATGGAAAAAGGCAAATTTCTATGTACAAACAATCGCGTAAAAACTTTATCAAGGAAATAAAACATATAATCGCCGATAGTTGCTATCATGTCAAATATTTTATGTTTGTGTGAGATTTCTACTGAAATTTTTTGAACTGTGTCACTTTTTAGCCTTCTTTTCGCGCGTGTTCAGTATTACATATCAAGGAATATGATACTTACTCATTTATTAATTGTAGTAAGCAACTGATAGCCGACCATACAGTTAGCAAATAACTGGATAGACCAGTGGTCCCCAGGATTCCTTAAATGACAAAAATTGTCTTAAATATTGTAAACTACTTCTGAAAAAACAATGTTTGAAAAGGTTTCATAAATACTACAAAAATTTGAAATAACTAATAAATATAAAACGAATATTAAAATGAGGAATGATTGGATATGATGATGTTTTCATTTAACTGAAAGAATCAATATTTTCCGAATATATAAACCTAAACTTTTCACATGTTAGAAAGCACGACAGAGTGTCAAGTTGAGCTTCAAATCATTTTGAAAGGGTGAGTTTAGTTTTTCTTTATTTGATTTCTTTTATTTTCTTATATAGTACTTATAAAAGCAAATTATTCCCATTTTCAGATATATTTGACAAGAAGGCCATATACATTAAAAATTATGAATTTTAAAATTCGTACCAAGAGCTCGATCGTCACAAGCTTCGGATAGTGAGTAATCTTTGCGCAATGATTAGTTAAAGTTAAAAAAATTCTTTCATTGTTTCCAGAAAAATATCAGCCAATCGCTTCCAGATATCTTACCGTTGAAGGGTGAAATTCGTGATTTTTGATGTTTATAAGTCTAAACAGAATTATGATTGTGTCAATGTTGTTTTACTGGCTGCATATAATCCTATATCTAAAGTGATCGATGTATTTTTAAGTTTTTCCCGGTAATATGTTCAATTTCTTTGCATTTTGCTCCTCTGGATGCTGGATGAGTAAATATACAATTTCTGAATAAAATTAATCAGGTAAAGTAGTGAATCCTACTCATCTAAAATAATGCCCTACATTCAGCTTCTTTTTCCAGGTAGTCCCTTAATTCAAAAACTTGAGCTCAATATACCCTTTTTAATGTAACTTTTCAGGGCCAGTGTGTGACAATGAAAAGCAAAAATACTGGGCAAGAAGAACTATTTCTAATTTTCATCTTCAATCCTTTCTTGGTGTTAAATCCACTTATTAATCTACAGTAGTGCAATAATCAGTAAAAAGGCTACAATTTACACAAATTTTCTAAGTTTTGGACCTATTTAATGATTAAAGAAATTTTATTACCTTTATATCCTTTTAGATAGCTGACATCAGTGCTCTATCATGCGGAGAACTTCAAAATAATTCTATGCAGGGCCCAAGCCGTTAAAATTATGTTTCAAGGTCCAGGAAATAATAGTAGAAATGTATTTTGACAAACAGAGACATATATATGTTTCCAAAAAACCAAAACTGCGACTCGCAAGCTGTTGTCGGGAAAACAAAATATTTAAAAAATAATTTGAATTAAAATTTAAGAATATATCTTGCCCGTTGTCATTTAAATCTTCGTTTCAATTCTCGAAGATTGTGAGGGTCACCCTACTCATTTATTTTGTCAAGAATATTACAAGCTTAATATCTACAATATCTTTATTTATCTTGGAAGTAATGCAGATTCATTAGAATATTTTTTATCATTCAATTATTTTTTTTTCATATATTTTCCATAGTATCATATCTGTACTTACTCATACAGAGCAAGGAACTAAAGGGTATCTAATGTAAAATTAATAAGTTAACGGCGGAAAGTTCTAAAAGGTTCTATATATAAGTAAAATAGACAGCAATCATTGTTTTCTCGAACTTTTGCATAGGCATAAAAAGAGTTAGGGAGCTTAGAAAAATGAATATATATAGACCAAGTAAAACTATTTTATCTTAAACAATTCAAAACTGGCGTCTCTTCTTTAACATTTTTTATGTATGAGCATAGAACTAGTGAGGGAGCTCAATCGTTGAGTAAATACAGACCTACTAAAAGAATTTTATGTAAAACTTTTCAAATCGGCATCTCATTTTAATATTTTTACCATGCTTCATGGTATTTTCGGCTAACTGTTTCTAGTCGGTAGTTGAAATTATTCTATAACTTTTTGATCTAATACCGAATTCTTTGCTTTACAAATTATCAATTAGGGGTAGGCAAATAACGTTTAGAATATTAAAATAATGTCTTGAGAGTATTCCATGCATGAAGTCACATTATTGCACTGCAATCGCGAAAATAGAAGACTTTGTACTCTCAACTAAATTCCGAGCTTGAGGCATTCTAAAGTTCCGTGCAAATTTTTTCGGCTTCATGCCTTTATATTTTCATTTGAGAAGTATTTAGTAACCCTCTCGTTTTCGATTTCCTTTTGAGGACCATTTCTGGATTCAATCTAAATCGTGAACTTCCGTTCAAAATATTTCTTTCTGTTTGTAATCTATACACATAATAAGATTATTAGCGGATATAATTCCCTTGACATAACCATCTAATAAACACAATTTACCATTGATCATCAAGTGAAGTTACCTGTTGTTGTGTGCCTATTGCGCAGAGAGAATATTATTTAATCATCCTTTCACCGTTATTTCTTTTTATCGCTAAAATATTTCTGCTTGATTCAGTACTACAACTGATATATATATTAGTGTGACTCTTTTCTTGTAGTATAAAATTTAGCACGCAATCAATCGATCCCATTTAGTTTCCAATGATTAAAATTTTCTGAACTTTTCTGATTATGCGAATAATACGTTTTTGCAATATTATTTCTAGTGTATTCATGTTTTCTAAGTTCCGATTTTGAAATAAACCCAAACATTATATTTTCTTGAGTCAAATATCTATTATTCTACATCATTTTTGTTTAAAATCTCTATTAATTATAAACGGAGTAACCTATGATTTTTTAACGTAATTTTGAAAATTAAATAAAAAAGAATAAAAAGAATGATTATTTTGAACCTCTGAAACAATTTTACACAGAAGATAACACTAGGTCATATATATTTGAGTATAATTTGTATTATAATTATATGTTCATGATCTGTTCATTGAAATCAAATGCATGCGAGGATGGGCTAAAATCGCTGGGAGGGAAAATCATTGAGAATTCTAGAATTACCTCTGGAGAAAATGGAGGGATTCGAAAGCAAGGAATTTATGTGAGATATCTGATCAAAAAGTTAATCGTGACTGATTCATAGGTATTACTGGCAGTTAGTATGACCATAAATTGTGAAGAAAGCACTATTCATGTAGCTCTACAGTCTATTATCAATACTGTAGCATTTTAGGTGGTATAAGTATACCTAATTTACACAGTTCCTATAAAAATCAACAAAATTTCACGGATTTCGCTGAGAAGTAATTTTGAATATCCATCGATAGCTGACAGCCTAGTAATACAGAGATGTTTAAACTTTCCAGAAATATCTTTAGTAATTAATAAATTTCTCAGAGCTATCTTATTTTAAAAGCCACTACTATATGGTTCAATTCGAAAAATTAAGATTATTGCGCATAATTTCTGTAAGCCTTTACCCTGTATAGGAAAAAGTGCCGCAGGTCATTTTGCCCCTATTATGTGTAAATATAGATTTTTGTGTTTTTAATCTCCATATACCTGTACATAATCATATTCTCCATGAAAAATGTGGTCCACAGCTCTCAGGTCATGACAACAACTCAATGCAAAAAATGCCTTCAAGAATTCCCAGTAACCACTTCATAACTTCACCTAAACTTGATAAACATAAATTATTACTGCAAAAACTGCATATAAGGTGCATGCATCGAATATAGTGGGATCAAAATCCAAACTCTTTGAGTTTTTAACTTGTGTGTCCATTCTGTAAACTATTATGTTATAATTGAAAATGCAATTGACAATGTCTTCAGTGAATGTCTATTTTTTTCTTCAATGATTCAAAGAAGAAACTTCCGGGGGAGTCAGAAACCTGTAAGTAGATGGAAAAGCGTTACTAAACTTAGCAAAATACAACGTAAAGGATAAAACAGGGAAATGGTCAAACTAGAGGGAATTATTTAGGATTACGGGAAAAATTCACCGGACAATCTTCTTTTGCGTACGTTCTAACATAATTGAGTTTTTTGATTTCATTAGCATTAAATATTACTAGAAATTGTTTCTTTTATCAAGTACCAACCATGATTTGGCTCATTTAGTCAATTGGTGGTAAGTTACGTCAGAGTCATTAAAGAAAGCCTCTGCAGTGTCATTCTGTGGTAGATACTTTAACTCTGTCGATATTCCAGTCCTTTGTTACACATTTGTGTAACGAAGATCCTTGATGGTATCAAAGTTTAGTTATCTATTTGTGTAATCACTGCATTGTTTTATTGCTAAGTATTTTATATTTTTTGCATTGAATTAAATCGACGTGGAGCATGCCTTGGCCCGCATCATTGTTTCTAATTATAATTCACTCCCTATACATAGCTTTTTACTGGATACTACTGAATTTTTTATTACATTAGCTATAATCCACATGAAATACACTAGAACTAAAATTATGAGTGTAATTGGTGGTCTTCTGGATCCTTGGAAGAATCCAGATACTCTCCAGCAAACCCTCTACTACATGTTTCTTAAATAAGTTTGCCCAACTTCCGTGCTACCTTCAGTAGCATTCCAGCTGCCCCCATTTCTTTTTCAGTTATTAACGTCTGATAATCGTAAATTATTCTGCATTTAATTTATCCCTTATTCGGGTGGAATAAATCTGTCAGCATTTTGAACGGAAATATTCTACTTCTGAAGTGCATTAAGGGGCAAAATGGATCAATAAGCCCGAATAGGACTTGATAGATTTAATATAACCCATAGATCCAAATTATGGCAAAACCTAAGACCAGTCCTTTTTTATATTCATTAAATACGTAAAAATATTAATAATTGGACTGATCCTACTAGCTCAATAGAGTGCTGCATGGAATTTTAGTTCAAACATACTTATTTATCGTATTGAATGGCATGAAATCTACCGGTCAGAACGCTATTTCAAAATTTCACCACTGGAAATCCTGCCCTTTTAGAGGTCTTACAAGAAAAGGTAATTTTGTGAGAAACTGTGAAATTTAAGAACACGTACGGCAAGTTTCCAGTGTGTTCCTAAATATAGAGGATAGCGCTAGAGTAAATTCGTGGAATAATCCCATCTGATGAAATTAAAAGAAAATATAGGAGAGCACCCCCTCAGAATGCCTCTGAGATGCACTGCAATCTCTGTGTATGTATACCTCGGTCACATCTCCGACCGCTCTCCGTGCTTCTCATCCCCTTCCCCTACCATCCAACCATCAGATGCACCGTGCCACAACACTTTCGCGTACGCGATGCTAAAAAAGTGGGACAAATCATCGAGCACAGAAGCCCCACCAGCGACAGCGCTTCCAGAAGCACTGGGTCGCTTCCTAAATCTTCTCCTGGTATACTTCACGCTCCCACAGGGGAACCTTCAGTGTTCCGCTCATATTCCCGACCAAACGCAAACTCCCGCTGCCCGGTGGCGATTTGAATGCCAGTAAGAAGAAGCGAGTTCATCTCAACGCCACCAAGGACAGCACCGGCATATTTCTGTGGTGAATTAAAAAATATCCTTATTCTTCAGGCGGTGTGTCTGGCGCGCAAGAACGTAGGGTCGCATGGAGAAACTGGTGCTCTGCTCGATGAGGTGGCACGAAAGTTAGATGGAGGCAGCAGGGAGTGCATTGGGGGGCTTTTTGACCCCTTCGATGAATACTTTCCGTGAAAGGTTTATGAAAGTCATAGAGAAGCGTAGAGCTGAACTCAAGCAGACAGCGACGGTTTTCGGGAATAGTGGAGGAAAGGGGGGCTAAAGAGGATCTTATGAACTAAATAATTATTGAGATGGAGGAGAATCTCTACGGCAATCAGGCCAAGGAAATGGAGCGAACTAAAAATTATTTGCAGTTGGTCGAGGCTGGGGAGGAAGTTAGGAGGATTATTTTGTCCCGTTTGAACTGGTGGGGTGTGAAAAAGCAAGAAAACTGGACAAAGGGGAGTGTTGTGATCGTGACAGAAGCGAACTTGGCCGTGGATAACTCTTCCGCGCGCAAACTGCGGCGCAAGCGTCGCACCATAAGCTTGGTTTCCAACGAAGAGGGGCGAGATTATTTCATCAAGGAAATAAATCTAGTTAAGGAAGCAAATAAAAAAGAATGAATGTTGAGGAGAAGAGGCTTGAAATTGATTATATCGCTGCGAGGGAGAAGGGGTGCGGCAGGAGATGAACGCGAAGCGTGTCATTTTAGTGTGGAAACGTTCCCAATTTGATGAGCGTAAGTACGAAATGAAAACCCAAGAGCACACAGCTGCTATAGAGAAGCGAAAGGGCATGATAGACGTCATTTCCGCTCTGACTAAGAAACTGCAGTAATTGGGTTGGTGTTACGGGTCTCCCCTCGCAGTTCGTGACCAAGCGGCGGATGCCCAACGGACGTTTCGCTCGCCGCTTCGCTCAGCCGTTCTCACGCGTTTATTTGGTGTTGAGATACTCCTGTGAAGACGGCGGCAGACACAGAAATTAAAGACCCACCTGTTCCCTAGCGTGCAAGCATGTATTGGATTTGATGTGCAAAGGAGCTGTCCTGTACATCAACGCAATTGGTGCTTTGCAAAAGTGAAGAAATCGCTTACTATCTCGCGATGACCAATCCTGCTTGAAGTCCTTGTACGACCATTCCACTGCTTCCCGAACTGAGCTCAATGCCTCCTTGAATTCCACCTGCGGTTAGGTTGCGTTGTCTCTTTCGAAGGATAATGACAACCACGACCGCAGTATATAGGAATAATTGCGTACTGCTTGTTGCTTATGGGCATGTTGGATGATAGCACGCCGGGCAGCCCTTTTTCGTGAAAGAGAGTAATATCATGTCTTCGCCCAGCCTCAAGCCCACACTTATGGAATATGCAGCCGTCCGGAGTGGTCTTTATCTGATATAATAGGCAGAGAAATCTCTTTTGACCAGAGAAGCCCGCTCGCTGCAGCGCCCCATGTCCATCAGGACGGCTTGACTGAACTATCGTGCAGTTGATGAATCCCCATACATAATACAGCGTGGCACCCTTGTCTCATATGGCATTTATATATAACTCCGCCCTCTTAGCAATCAGCTCTGCACATATTTCCAATAGATGTCCCAGAGACGACACAAAAAGTTCTATAGCTTCCCAAAAGATCTCGGAAGAGCACGAGCGTGCATGCAGAGCATAAAGTTCAGATCTGACTAGCTTGCTAGGTTTGCGCCCTGCAACACAACGCAGCATGACGTAAGGCGTTTAGTTCGACAAAAATTGCGCTTCGTTTTGTAGTTGCTGCAATTTATCAATCGGGCAATTGTGGTAATTTCGCCTGTGCGGAAACGGAACGACCGAAGGGAGTCTTGCTCACTTAAGCCGTTTAAATTACAGTAGACGGTGCTAATATGCATAGATCGAATGCAGAGTGTCCGCACATCCCTCTGCGCCTTCGAAATGCGACTGTTGAGTCGCTCACACCGCTCAATCGCGGTCTCGGTAAGCAACGCAACCTACAAAGCCGGCGACGTCTGCGGAGGCGGAGTTTTGCCTGGCCTGTGAGGTAGGCCTTCTGTCTCATGTTCATGCCATGGAACGTGATAGGGGTAAATCGTCGGGAGAAGAGATACTCAGACCCAACTACCCCAAGAAGGAGGTGTTGCAAGCGACAAAAGTGCTACCGTGGTATAGTTGAACCAACAAAAAGGAGTGTATATGGAAGAGAGTTGAGGGGGCTACAAGCAAATATGGAAGGGGCAGGGTCTACCACTGATGCTCTGCGACTAGCGTAGGAAAATTGTTTCTTGGGTCTCGAGTTGACTCTGAACTTCCTACTACTCGGGACTTGACTTGAGGTTGTCTGCCAACTTGCTTTACCTCTCCATGAGGAAGCAGTTCACTCAGCTTATATAGACTTTTGGCTACCCCTAAAGTCCGAACAAAACTACAGAAGGTACCAGGAAATGCATAAAAACAATTTGTGTGAACGATATACTCTAAACAAAAGATACCTAAGAAACTAACAATCAATGAGGTCCTCTTATTTCCGATTCTCTAAATCAGATCCAAACAACTCCTCTAAAATATCCATGCTGCCCAAGCAGTCCCCACAGATATCTGCGAACGGTTCATAACTATCTATTTCCTCCTGGGATATATCTAAACTACTAGAGGTACCGCCATCCGGTTCCATCGTCGGTACCACTTGTTTCATACATTCCACCATTCCGACACTTCCCATGCCTCCCTGTCCTTCATCCTCCTCGTCCTCGTCTTCATCCTCGTCCTCATCCTCGTCATCGTCTTCATCCTCGTCCTCATCTTCATCCTCGTCCTCCTTAGCCTCGTAGACCAATTCCGGGGCTGCCCACTCCTCGAAGGGCTCCCCAGCTCCCCCCTCGACCTCCCACTCCTGCCCCTCAGGTACCTCCTCGGCGTCATCCTCGACGAAGAGCTTGCGGACGAACTCGATTATCTTCTACTTAGTCTGGCGTCGCAGGTAGTCGTCTGCGTCCGTCGGGCCATATACAGCGAGCGCAAGGCCGTTAAAGGGGCGAGAGGGGCGGTTTTTGGTGATGGGGGCAGAGGGGCGAAGGTTGTTCATTTTGGTTGTAAATGGCTGTAGACGGAGGATAGAGGGTGTTTTGGGTGTGTGGGGGAGAGGGGTAATGAGTAAAATGATCGGGGACGTTTGAAACTTGGAATAAAGGGGTTTAAATAGGCTCCCGGGGCAGGTTCTATCGATTAGAAATAGGTAAAATAAATCTGCAACGGATTTTGTCGTAGTGCATTTGTGCCCCTTTTCTCAAAAAAGCGAATTTGGAGGAGGAGGTAAGCAAAAAGGGGGAAATAACTCGCTTCGGGATCGATTCAGAGGGGTAGATACAGTATAAAAATATCTAGATAAAATGGAAGTGAATTTGGAGAGGACCGCGGCAATGATAAGCAAGGCTCTCGGAGGACGAGGAAGGACCGGAACTATAAGCAATTTTGGACAAGGGGAGGTAGTACAGTAAACTAAAAGTCTGTAGATGATGACGACAAAAAATCAGTTCCTATCAGCACGCGCCTAACAGAACGACTGTAGAAGTTGGTAGCTGAGTTTTGTAAGCGTGAAAATAAATGTTTGCAACTATATCAATCATCCGTAAGCAACTAATATGTCCCTTCACTAGAAATGTCAGACGACGAAGTAAACTACCCCATCATTCCCTCCATATTTCCTTTTGATACCCACCTTTTGGCTCCGGTCCGCACAGGAATTTTGATGGGAATACCACACGAAATAAATGGCTCGTAAGCCCTCTTTTGTTTAATTGTTTGTCTACTAGCTTTGGAAGCAATGTGATGTCTTCTATTGTAACCAGTATTCCGTCTCAAACTACGCATTGGGCGAGCAGTACCGCGAACGTGTGCAAATTTCACAACTCATTCCCTACACCCGCGAAAGAATTGCATTTGAAATTTGTCATCAAGCTCAGTCGCAGGAATTTATTCGTGGAGATAAGAAGACTCTAAATACACTATCTCTGATTCTATGCAACCTGACACCTTAGAGGCATAGGAAAGTGATGGATCATGATCTGTCAGCTGTGCATTTCTAATCCACTGGTCGATTCTTTGGGGTACTGCATCTTCTTTTTCATGCCTTTTATGGTTCCTGATTGTTTCTAAATGTCCCTCGTTTCTGGAAAAAGTGAGGAAATTTGAGGTGCTTTACTCTTTAAATCGAATGTCTTCTTACAGTAAAAGCACCCAAAACCACCCCCACTTTTTAGCGGTGTAGGACGCCTGCTTCCCGAGACGGGGGTACGGCAAGTCTGTGTATTGCAGGGTCTGAAATGGAGTCGGAGTCAGGCGGGACTTCATCACAAGGCTGGTTTGAGACCTGTCGTAAGATATGCTGAGTGGACGACACCGTCGCCGCAGCGTGTCTTTGCGTAAGAACGGATTTCAACCGCCCGAAAGTCTCCATGTCTCGCACTTCGATGTACCTGGCCAGTTAGACATTATCGCGAATGCGCTGGGGTTCCACCCCTGAGAATGGATATTGGCATTGGGATCAGTCGGGACCTGGCATGCTTGGTGTTAAAATCTTGATACCTTCTGACCTTTGATGCTTTCACGGCGTTCAGAAATGTCGAGGGGTTGATACGTTGGGTCCATTTGTTTGAGGGAGCAAGTGAATTCACAAATGTAAATTCGAAGGAGTTTGTCCCTCCGGTGCTTCCTTTAGCTTTCATGTCTGGCCTCGTGCGATGTTGGTCAATGCGACGGGGCTCCATGACTGGGTGCCGGGCAGCCTTTGCCAAGTCCTACATGAGGATGGTAACCTGGCGATCTTGATGGTCGATCCGCCCTCGGCCATGCAAGCAGTTCACGAGTTGGTTGTCAAGTATGTCCAGGGTTTCCGGGCATTTGTTCTGAGGCACGGAGTGTTGAGTGCCAAGAGTGGTACCTGGCAGCAGTATTGGAACCAGACCGGGAAAGCTATGGGATCAATGTGTGTATTAAGGCCCGGGCATGGTGCGCAGTGTATCCGTTGCTTAGCACCGGGAAGGCCCATCGACGAGCGAAAAGCTTGTCTCCTGCTGTCGCCAGGGGGTATGCGTGCTTGAGCCGCTTCGTGAATTGCCTCCGTCAGTTTCTTTTGCGAGGGTGGTTTGCTGGAGCAAAAGGCACTGAAGGGAACTACTTTCGATGGCGGCTATTAGGCAGCCCACATCCTATGGGCGTCAACTGCATCGTTGTATGTGCTGCGCGCTTGGACCGAAGCAGGCAAGATGGAGCGGCCGAGTGTTTCAGCAGCGGCGTAACAGACCAGGAAAGCGGCGGCGGCAATGTCGCGCGCCGACGTGAGTACTATCCCCAGTGATGTTTTTTTGGGGTTAAGTGGTTTAACCGGGTACGGAAGAAGCTTCATTAGACGCGAAAGTGATACGTTTAGTCTGTTGCCCTTCGAGTCACGATATCGACACCTCTTTGAACTCCCTGTGCCGATGTACACGCCAAGATCCTTCCCAGGCAAACTCCCAGCGAAGGAACGTGGAAATTGAACCCAATTTTTAAGGAATATTTTATTATATTGTTATGTTCTTTGTTTCAACAAATTGGGACTGCACTAATTAAAGTAGTACACTACTGATTTCAGTACTATTCCGTGAGCCTCTTTCTCATGGTAAATTGCAATTTTTGCATTTAGAAATTGAAATTGCATGCAGCAAAGCACTGCACAGTGCTTTGAATTTGTACTGAAAACTGTAAATAGTAACCGAAATTTAGCCCTTTTGTGATGGTACTGAGACATGGCGAACTCACCTCAAATATTGAAAAAATTGGTCAAAGAGGATATCAATGCAAGGCAAACCAAGTTGTGCCCATACAGTACGTATGAGCAGATGTTCGTCGAGATACTGTAAAAGGACGAATTTACGACTTCTGGTTGGCTCAAAGAAATAAATGCGATGTCACCGATTGGCTCGAGCAGTCAAGACCTAATGCTGCACAGCCAAATTTCATTCGAAATTAGCCCACTGAC
Source organism: Kappaphycus alvarezii (assembly GCA_002205965.3). Taxonomy (NCBI): domain Eukaryota; phylum Rhodophyta; class Florideophyceae; order Gigartinales; family Solieriaceae; genus Kappaphycus; species Kappaphycus alvarezii. The sequence continues at coordinate 311,814 of NADL03000599.1, forward strand.
TAAAATTCAACAATCGATGAATTCTGGTTGTACAACATCATACAGTACCAATACTTAATTTTGGCATCAATGCCACATCCTGACGCCCTAATCCTGACGCCCTACAGTATTACAAATAGGCCTTTATTGCTGGGAATTTGACTTTTATTGTAATAGGTGTCAAACCTCCGTAGTGAACAAACTCAAACTCCTTGCGTCGCCGTGAGACGCTTGAGGATCCTCCAGGTTTGTTCACTGTGAGGGCAAAATCGCTAGGAGTTGTTTCCTGCGAATGCAAATTCACCACAATTCCTCCGACGAGAAACCATCGCCAATTTGTTTTCGCTGCAGCTTCAGGCTGCTTTTCACGGTGACATCTGATGCACTTGAAACTGAATGACGTCAACTGAGCATCTGCCACTCTATTTGAAAATATATGGGAATCACGTCGATTCCACTGAACGGTCAGGAAAAGACTTGCGGGCGACGAAATGCTGCATGCTGTGATACCAGTCTGCCGTGGTAATTGTGACCTGGTAGGGCGCAGTAGAGTCTGCTCATGACAAGTAGGTTCACAAAACTGGAGAAAAGAACGGAACATTGTTGAATCGGGAGTCCGAGGGTTGCGACTAGAAATGGAAGTATAATTGTGATACTTTGAAGAGGTGCAATTATAGGACTTGCAAGCTGTGCCAGAATTGCAAAGGTAAGATCCGAACAAATCATAGTGTCCATACGTCTACAGTGCGGATTGAAATGCGCGGCCTATTCTCATGACACGAGGATTTCAGCGATAGTAATGACACAACTCGGGGCTCGGATGCAGATGAGTGTGCTCCAGAGCTGCAAACGTACAGAGCTCAGGCCTCTGGTTTCCAAGCTACGAACAGGTCGATGTTTTCAGAGGTAGACGTTTGCAGAAAGTGGACACACATGCGACCAGGCCTGGTTATCTTGAGGCATAATCCCAAGTGCAGCCTATGTCATGCCCACTCAGCATACAGCACATGACACGAATAGATTTGTTCAGGGGGCTGCTATATCGTTATGGAAAATCTTTCACATGCTCTTGGTGTTCTCTTCATTCGTACCTGGCAATTAACCGGACCCAGTCGTCCACTTTGCATTGTGCTGTACTGTACGGTACAGTACGGTACCGTATTGCCCTATGGCGAGGGCATACTGTAGGGCAAACAGATTGGGCGCACTCCAAATGCCTTATATTGTGGCCACAAACGAACTAACTGGAGTATCCCTATATTCTCAACCTGGTTGCCACCGTGTCGAATGTAAACGTTTTATTGATAAGGTTTGCAATTTTTCAACTTTTTTCGGTACGATTTTGGATCCAGGTTTAGACATAGCCCTACTTGCTACATTACAGAACCACTGTGTTTCAAAACAAGCGGTCATTTCGATTACAGCACCGTACATAGCAAGAATACTTGTTTTGTAAACACAGGAAAGGATTGCACAAAACTATTGCATTTGGCTCTACTTTCATTGACTGAAAATCCCTAGGATTTGCAGAAAGCTGTACGGTGTGGTACAGCATTGGTACAGCATTTGTACAAATCGCTATAATTTTTAAGTTTTAAAAAAAAGCCTAGCTTTTCGGTCACAATAATTCTGCATTTGTTTTTATTTGTTTTTTCACCAAAATTTTTTCTGACCATTAGTATCCAAAAAGAGGCTATTGTTAAAGATCTTTTACTCTTGTTACATATGTACAGTACAGTAGTTCTGTACAGTGGTTTCTTTAATAAAATTAATTTCAGTAGTATGCTTACTGTGTGACACGCCAAACAAGTTAACAGATGCTTGAAAATGTAAAAAAATATAAAAGTCTCAGTGAATCACACGCTGCTATGATCAAACATACAGTCCAATATTCCCCGATGATTTTGGCTCCAGTCAAAACCACTGCAGATGTTGTCATCCTTGCCTATAACAGCGGTTCAATTAAAGAATGACAATGACACACACTTGGAGAGACCTGCCGATTATACGCTGAAACCACCCGGACGCAGACACCAATTTCATTTCACTTTATTAATTTACTGCAATACAGTACAATAGTTGAAAAAATGAGGACCGTTGCAATCTTGCAATGAATGACGAAAATGTTTAAACTTACTTGGCAAAGTAATTAAATTAAAACTAAAACTCTTACTGAAAAAAAAAATCAATCAGATCCAACGTGTTAGCCTTTCCTTCCATTATGAGCCTTATCTACATATACAGCAGCACTCAGTCCACGGCAGGCGGTATGATTCTCGTCGGTCGTTCCCCGTTAGACACCACGCAGCCAGACATTTCAAAACTTGCCTCCCAACCGCACACTGTTTTTGACTAATCTTCACTGCGATTTTCACTACGCAACTCACCTCTGCCTCTCGACTCGCTTTTCGCGCGTTGCCCTTCAAGCATACTTTTTTGAGTGAATACCCATCGCTTCACGTCCTCCCGTGACTTGAATCCCGACAGACTGCATCTTAACATCCATATCGCACGCACATATCCACCTTGATTCGTGAGTGACTATCGCAGGTTCTTATACATTTGCAAGTCGACGGTCATATCCCTCCGTAAACCTTCTCTTCGGTCTGCACATTATACCGTCTTGCTACCTCCTCTCCAAACCCTTATCCGCTGCGTCTGCGTGCATTCGTTCTCCACACATGACTTCAACAGCTTCCAACTCCACAGAGAGCGGTACCGAGTGCTCCCCGTCCCCATCAGAAGATATGTCATCCACTTGCTCGAGTTCCACATCCGCTCAAGCACCATCCGTGCCGAACCCGAGGTCGGGAGAAAGCCACACATGTCCGTACGAAGATTGCCGCAAGTCATTTTCGAAGAAGTACAACTTGAAAGCACACCTCCGATTACACACTGGGGAGCAGCCATTTCAATGTGATCGCCCTGATTGCAGGAAGAAATTTAAATGGCGATCCTCCTTGTCTAGCCATACTGTCTGGCACAGTCGGAAGGACAAGGCCTCAGCAAAGAGTGAGGACGACCATCAATCCGCAAAGAAAGCTTCATTGCCGGCAAAGTCGGATGCCTTAAAGGGTGAGGTGAAGTTGAGCGGGAAGAAATCCAACCCGAAGGACACGACCCAGTCGAAATTCAAAAAGATATCCACACCACCTCTGTCAGCTGTTTCGAAACAAGGGAGGCAGAGTCCATCGACAGCCACTAGCAAGAAGAAGCGACCGCGCACTGATGGGATCGAGACGCAGACCCGTAAGAACACGATTTCTGCCGGCCTCGGAGGGAAAGCAAAGGCGAGAGGGTTGTCGCCATCGGCATCCCAGGTGTTTTCTAGTGTGTCCGTGGTTGGCGAGGAGTTGGTCGACAAGTCTGCGGAGAAGGTCAATGGTGCCTCTCAGGCACGAGTCGGTCTCAAAAAACGGAAACTCAGCAAGCAAAGCCAAGTTGAACCATCAGAACAGGTTTCAAACGTTGGAGCTGTTGCCAGCACGACCGATGCAGTCGGCGACTCCTGCTTGCCTGGGTCGCCTGTCCAAAGTGATGACGGGTTTTCGCAGGACACCATTGAGCTGGATCTCTTTCCTTGCGATCTTCTCCCGCCCTTGAGCGGGGGGGTGGTGTTAGTATTGCGCTGGACGGGGGTAATGTCGACACTATGCTGATCGAGGATGAAGCTGTGGACATGTTTGGGGTGCCATTGCCACCTTGTGGAGCATTGAACGCATTGGATACTCGGTTTGGTCCATTTGATCTTGACAATTTGCAGACTTTTGGGCTAAGCAAGGCTGAGGACTTTTAACTCGTTTCACAGAGGAAATTACCAGCATACTATGATTCTTATCTCGCAATACGGTGGCAGCTGCAATCATATTATCGTCTACAGGAAGACAGCATGTTTCTGACAGGTTTACTTGTGCCGTAATCAAAGTGTTGTACCAGTGCTAGGTTCGTACTAGGTTGAGTAAAACGGCCGTCATGTAAATACGTCGGTTACCTGGCTGCGGCAATGGATGCAGGTATGACCAGGTGCGATGTTCTTTCGTTATAACATAGTGGGCAATTCGGTATCAATGATCGGCAACAGTTTAGTGCTGGGACGGCAGCAGGACGAATCTGGGCGGAGGTAGTTGCCGCGTCCATCAGTAGAACAGTGCGCAGCTGCCCTGTTTGTCATGCATATGCCAGCGAGGTAGCAGCTGCGAGTGAAGGTCGAAGCAACTTTGATCGAGTAATACTCTCACGTTGTGCCAAAGTGGCATGTAAAGTAGAATAGAGATTTTGTGTCGTTGACCAGCTAGCTGTAGTTACGCAGAATGGAGAACCTTTCTTTTCCTTTCGGGAGCTAATTGGAAATAAACGGATATTGCCGGCGGCTCGCTAGACCGTTGGACTGGGCACAAGTGGAGGTAGTCGCATTGGCTGGAATTATTGCAGGCGAATAGTTTGCCTGCAGGCAAAACGTCATACTCTGCTGGTGACGTCGAATTGCTTTTCGGACCACTTTTTTCGGTGGACAAGAGATGAAAAAAGTATTTAGTGCCGACGAGTTATCTATTGGTTATCGGTTCGGTCCGTACTAGTAGATGATGACATGGTAGGGGGTAGGGTCCCCCACAGTAGTGCAAGCATATTCCTGGATTTGGATACGTCGTTTGGTCTCAAGTGTATTGCGTGCATTAGTGCGCAAGCAGGTAGATGCCGCTGCATAGCAGTGTAGAGAGTGTAGCAATATCATCAAGTTTTACCGGACCGGCGAGAATGACGAACATCTCTCCGCTGCATTCTTGATAGAGCGATAGCACACAGCACTGGAGTGCGTGTCCAAAAAGGAGATGCGACCGGCACAGTGGAGGCAAAAGCAGAACGTGTTGATGGTGACATTCGCTGCCTTGGCAACAGCTTGAGATTATGAAATCGTACAGGTGCAAAGTCGGAAAGTATAGTAATACGATACTGGATTCGATTCCAAATCCGTCTGCAAATATAAAATAATTTTAATTATTCTTCAATGAAAATGAACGGTTCTGGAGAGCTAGAATGTAGAATGTTTACTACTGGTTGGCAGTTAAATGAAAGTTGACTTTTGAATTTTGACTACAGTATTATCGGATAGGATCCGTTGGGTCAGGGATTAATGCATACCGTAGTGTAAACATTGTACGCTGTGCGACAATATATTCCGTATTGCAGCAAAAAGAGGGGGTAAGATGGAAAATTACTTACAGTGCAGCACTTCAGTGACTGAATTCGGAGGCATGATACCATAATTCAGGAGTACAGTCCCTCACGGTACAGTGAAGTTTTGTACAGTACTGCACTGTGCAACTTGTACCGAATCTGTTCAAAGCTAAATCAGGAAATAGATTTTTGATGTGAGGAGCCCTACAGGACATATAATACATGTTATCTTGTTTACAGTTCTCAAAAACTACAGCTTGTTGACACTTGTTGTGCAAAAGCAAATCTTTGTTTCTATTTACATTTCTAAAATCACATATCCGGATTACGTGATGCCCCCATAATTAAATTTCTGCCCCGGATTATTGAAGTTTCTGTCAATCAATCCATCACCTCGGCGTCTATAATGATATTTTTAAAGAATACTCAACGTTCCAGAAAAACATTATATTATTGTATATATATAATTAGTATATTGCTGTCAACAATGGTATTAATATTTGACACACCACACAACAAACCGTCATGGCTTTCGTCATATGCACATGTTGCACTATCTCTGTTCCTTGCTATACCGTACTTCTCGATATTGCGAAAGCGTTTGTCAGCGATACCTTGGCGGAAATCAATTACTTCTACGTACTATACGGGCTCTTATATTGCACTGCACAGTGCCTAGTCTTACTGATCTCATTAGTCCTCATAGGTCTCAAAATACCACCAAACCCTTACAATATAGTCCTTTAGGTGGCTTCTCGTCAGGAGTCAAATAAATGTTTCACCACACTATGAGTGGCACCGTCGACGAATTCAGTGCAAGAAATTCACATGCATTTCTAGAGTGGTTTTTCTCTTTAAAGCCCCAAATCAAATCAAAAATGGCAATATATGACTACCGTGCATTGCAATAAACTTCACCGTTTCTTTGAAGGTTAACTTGAGTCCCCAATAAATTAACAGCTACTAAAATGTTGAAGAAGGAAACGTGTCATTCTTATGACTGATCGTGGAACAAATGGTTTCGTAACGACAATATCACTGCAGGCAGTCCATACATGGCAAACTGCAGCTAACAGAGTGCTCTAGTCGTGAAATGCGTTCAGGGAATTTATCCCGCAATGAATACCTTAAAACTCTTTTCAAGATAAAAGGCGTGGCTCGGGTAGATTGGACAGGAAAGGGACTGACTCCCCCTTCGTGAGTACACTGTAGATTGCGAATATGGGCATCATCCAAGTTCTGATTGATTCGAGGGGCCGCCTTCAAGGACTGTCACACCGTATGGAGCGCAAACTCTGAGGCGAAATTGTGGTGGACTTTGAAATACTAACCAACTCCGTCTTGGAATTGTACGAATCCCGTCATCCGCTTGATACGGTACAGGGCTATCAACATTGAATTATCTTCTTCTGTATCGCTTGTAAAGGCGGCTCAAGTCGGTATGTTACTGTATAATACGGTACCAGTATGTTACTGTACAATATGGTACAATACAGTACTTCAGGCATGGATGAAAAGGGCATACTGCACAAAAGTACCTTGTGATAATTACATGAAGCAGCAGTGACTCATTCCAAATGAGCGGAACCATACAGTAGGTAAAAGATATGCAAAAATGATTGATGCTACATTATTGAAGGGAATTCAGTAAAATTTACACAACGAAATGGAGTCAAATCCTCCATTTGTTTTGGAATATTTTAATAATACTGAAGTACACTCCCCCAATGTAAACAGTACATTTGTAACATTAATGCAAACAGCTGAGAAACTACCGTATGGTTCGCCGTTTATTCAGGTCGTTGAGGGTGAGAAACTGCGTTTTAATGAAGATACTCACTACTGTATTAGAAAGTTCTGCGCCGTGCAAAGCGTTCAACCTTTAACAGTCGTTTCTTTTCTCTGCCTCAATGCCAACAAGCCAAAGGTGAATGAAGAAATGGGAAATGAACACTTTGCAACACTGAGCAAAGTTGCAGCTTATGTCAGCTCGTGGCAATTTGGGGCGCTCTCAACGGCCAGATAGTACCTCGCTCTGGGGTGGCACTGTCTGACCATTGATCTTATTTTTGCGGCAAGAGTGACGGTACAGATGCTAATTCCGCCAACAACAGGAAGGAACAGTAATTACCATGAAAATATCAAGTCCAGCCAGACAAGATGCACTTTCTTTTCCAGGTTAAAGAATGCTGGCATGTTATTGGTCACTGCCATCGATGTGCAATTATTTGTTTACTTCAAGTAAAGTCAATTGAATTCTTGAATTCAAATTGAATTTCATCTCTGAAGCAAGGAATGACAAACCGCCTCCAGCAAGACACACAACTTACAGTTTGTTCTGAGACAACTCCAGTGGGTTTGGTTCAGCATCTAATTTGCCCATTCAATAATGTTTTGAACAGAGAAATTCTCTGTATATCTACCACAGTAATTTCTCACGGCGGGACCACTGCCCATTTCTTCTCGTTCACACATTTCCCCGGTTTACATTCCCTCCATAGCTCCATGAGAAGAGAGAAAAGAGCTTCATCTATAGTACTGTTACATGCGAAAATCTTAATGTATCACATCTGAGGATAAACAAACTGTTCTACATTATTTGGTATGACACTTGTTTAGTGGCATACTGCTGACCGTCTCGAGCTGTAATTGGGCGTGTGCGCTGCCCATTGGGCGTGTTTATAATAAAAAAATCATAACCACGACCTGTTGAGTCAGCCTGCCCTCATGAGCACGAACTTGTGTGGACGAAGGACGCAAAAGACAGAAAGATTTTTATGGATTCTGCGAATATTGGCACTAGTTTCCTATCTCAATCGAATGTGTTGCAATTGCTGCGCTTTCTATGAGAGCCAAACATACTGAATTTTTTCAAAGATCTCGATGGTTTCTTTTCCTTATTACATTATTTTCAAGAGCTCTACACGTAAACCAGCCTGTTATGCCACCTCCTCGTGGACTACTTGCTGAGAGTATCGGTCCCGTCACAGTCGTCCAGTTTGAAGCAAAAAATAAATCAATTGAACCCCTGAAACCCCTACTTTGAAGCAGAATTTTTGATCTTTGTTTACCAGACAACTAATTCGCTTTGCGCTCCCAATAAAACACATCGTGTGACGGTGGTAAAGAAAACGTCGAGGTAATTTGAGGTAAATGGGATGTCTTGTGTTTGTTATTGTCAAGGATAAAGAGCTGAATGGGGTGGTATACTCAATTTCGATGACAAAGAACAGTGTAGGCATGGGTTGGAGTAAAGAAAAAGGACTGTCGTCCACTAGTGTTGCGTATCCATCCACTACATCACCAGTGCGGTCAAGTATAGACCCTGTGCAGAAAAATCGCTGGCTATCCCCGTGCTGTACATTCGGTTGGCTTACTGCGAGCGGTGCGAAGGTTGAGAGTCTGATCAACTTGCATTAAAACCATATCTCAGGTTATACAGTACGAATAACGGAGCATTTCCATCAACTGAAAAATAGCTGGTAGCCCAGTCAACAAGCTGGCCGCGTTGGAAGTGACCACCAACACGGCGTGTCGTTGAGGGAGAATGGCCCTCACCCTGGAGTATTAGTCCATGGCTGGGCTGGCGATCGATCGTGCCATAACCCGTAGTCAGAGGTGCCGTGTGCATAGCTGTATACTCATGGTTTTTCTGAGATGGTTCTCACTCCGGTCAGGATGCATCTTCTCGAGGTAAAGGGCCAAAATCTACATTTTTCGCTCCTGCCCTACCATCAACTGCCCCTCGTGTTGGTAGATGATTCTTCAAACGGACATTAGATTTGGGTTGAGACGGAAAGCTGAAACATTGCTTTCTGGTTAGTTATTGGAGCGTTACAAGCGCAACAACTATTTTCCGTGGTGGAACTACGCAGGATTGCACATAGAGCACTGATTTGTGAAACAAAAGGAAAATTGTGCCAATGTGCACTACGAATGACGGACGCTCTTGTCAAATTCGCCTACGAATTTGAAAGCGTCTGTCATTCGCCAGAAAAATAACTTACTAGTTGGTCTCCCGAGGGCAGGGAATGCATGTTCTCAGTGGACATCACCGTATAATAATTCTGCTTACCGCAGCCGTCTGTTTCTGTTGGACTGCATCGCATGAAACGTTTCTATCATACAAATTAGCGCCAAAGCACCTTGCATTCAACGTTGCAACCTCGAATAAATGGCTTTCAGGTTCAGGCAATGTACAGAACTGCTGTATCGCGTGACCAGGTATGATTGGCAGCCAGCCTACAGTACACTAGGGCACAACTGCTTGTGTCACTGAACAGCATAAATTCAGTAATGTTCATACCGAATTTGCCGCCCCATGTGCACTAAACATTAACCGCCCTACTGGGCCAAAGTGAGGAAAAAATTGCACGAAACAAGCAAAACCGAGTGCAGCTTTTTAGAAATAAAGATATGTACTGTAAAGTCGCAACTGCACTGTAATTTGCAGTGCAAGCAGCACTTTTCAATGGATACACCAAGATCCTGTTCTCTTTTGTGATTTGACTGCTGTACAGCATGTACGGTAGTCTGTGTGCGACAATGTCGAAATTCCTTGTTGACATGAACCGTACTGTTTACAATTCAAAGCCTTTGTGTAAATTATGCAAGCCTGTCTCAAATTTTCGTTAGCTGCCACCGCAGTCATTGTTACAATACATTCTGTCATTAGAATTTCTGACAGAGGCAGAGCTGAGGGAACCAATGTTGCGCCGTTATTGCACCTGTACGGTTCAGGTTATTGAACACATTAAAAGATTCCCCCCCCCCGTTATTGTTCGTCGGATTTTAGATTGCATCTAAATACATTATTGAGATAAATTTCACAAATTAGCAAGCCCGTCTGGATGAATAAACTCTCACATGGCAAACCCAAACCTGAATCTGATCTAATTTGAATCTTAACTATTAGTTCGGTCCCGTCCTCTAATGAAGTAAAAATGTTGCTATGGCCCAGCGCGCTCAGTAAATGATGGATCTGCTTAAAAAAGCACCACGTTGATTGGTTGAAACTGCACGAAAGGAGTGGATTGACCTCGAAAAGGTTTGGCGTGTATATTACACAACATTACAGAATAGTAATAGGGGACGGAATACTACATATCACCAAGGTACGGGTACTACGATGCGGAGTTTATCTTACAACAATTGCTATCAAAACGAAAGTTCAAACTAACTATTGCACTATGCAGTGGATTACACAAACGAGTGATGCCAATCACAGTGGAGGTCTAGTACTGTACTGTACTGTGCATGCGCACTTCCCTTGTAGTAGCGGTTTCCCGAAGTTAGCGGGCATTATTTTGACGAGTGCTTTTGTGATAACGAGGCGAAAATTACGAAGGAAAGTAATGAAGCAGTACATGTTAGTAACTAAAGAGCAAAGCCTGTCTTCGACACGAACATAAATCGATCTGCCAGACTCGTAGTCATACAATGAGGGCCAGGTAATTCAAAAATATCAAACAAGTAAAACGAGAGACCGCCCATTTGGCAAATGGGCCTGTCTATTACAATACCAATGAGTCACTCGTGGCCTGATAACATGAAATGCCCTTCTAGACTCCCGCTAACATCCAAGAAACGGTCAATTGCTTAGCCATGTCTCCAACCCCTACAGAGAGTACCCAAACCTCAGCCCCACCACCCACTCCCTCTCCTATCTCCCGGTCAGACGTTGCTAACGGTCTACGTTTACTCTCTGAAGCTGTAATCGAAGGAGGTACTAATTTGCTAGCCTGAAATTCAAATGGCATTGAAGACTCTGATGAGAAAAATGACTCACCGAGCCTGATTGTTGATAAGTTTAATGAGGATGGTGGAAGTGAGGCCATCTTGAAAATGTACAACTTCAATCCACAGCAGTTTGAATACCTCTGGAGTCTATTTCGGAACTTCATTACTGCGAAAGTCAATGTTGATAGGGAGAACCGAAGTGACTTCAGCGGCAAGGATTCCTTCTTAATGATTTTGACGGTTCTCAAAAACGGGGGCATTGGGACTTTCTGGCAGGGGTATTTGGCTAGAAGAAACCATCAGTTGAGACTCTGATCAATCGCTTCGTAAGGATGATAAGTGTGTTTCTTTACGAATATGCAGTAGTAGCCCCAGGGTAAAATTTTCCCATAGACCAGCTAAGGGTTGATCGCAATTTATTTCGCAACGTTAAGTACGAAAAGTATGCAAACGATGTCACTGATGTCACATTTCAACAGGAATGTCGCCCAGGCGGAACTATGAGGGAAAGTGAATTACATTTCAGCGGTAAGCACAAGTTGTACGGATTTAAAGTGAAGAATTCGGTTTCGCTGAGTAATATGGACATCTTATGACCGAAACACTACCATTCTTGAGTATTATGCTTGAATATTTTAAGGAAAATCTAAAATTTCAGCGTGAAGCGCTTTACAAAGAGATAGAGGAACGGGGTTGGGAAAATATTGGTGAAACATCCGCAGATTACCCTTGCTTATGGCTTCGTTAGCTGATAGAAGGTATGAGGGTATTGATGAATTTACACGTGCTATAATTCCGAAAAAGAAGCCAAAAAACGGCTTTTGTCCCCACAGGAACAAAAACGAAATGACCAGGTCTCATCTGATCGGATTGTGATTGAAAAATGTTTTTGTTGCCTCTGTGGGTTGTGGAGTGTTTTGTCATCGAAATGGAGGTGGGAAACGGGAAGCTACGATCATCAACGTCGATGATTTATGGCTTTAACGAATAAACATATTCGTATGCACACTCTTCGGAACGTTGATTTAGGCTTTTACCGCCGGTTTAGGAGTTACATGCTGGAAATTAGCCTGCGAAGTGCCAGGGAGCGCAGAAAAATCCAGAAAAATTACCGACATAAGCGGAGGTCTAGAATTTATGTGCAGTTTCGCGCAGGTTCTGGTTTCATCACCAATTCTGGTATGGGGCGGCAGCCTAGCGATGGCATATGACGAAACAATGAGAGTTTGATGTTTCTGTGTGTCTACCGAAACAGCTGTGAAATTTTGCCAAGGATGATGATGGAAGTGGTGTTGAAAGTGCTGGGGAGGGCGGAGTAATGTGGGGGTTAAAAAATTGATAAAATTTTCGAAATATTGGCACTTTTATAAGTTTTTGAGGTTATGATTAACCTTAAGCTATGATTGAATTTCGTCGCAATTTTTATGATTAAACTGAATGATTCATAGATTTTTTGAGTAATGAAGATACCAGCAAAATGGCAAGTACACTTGGCAGGTCTCGTGCTAGGTCTCCGAGTCATTTACAATTTACCGGTTATTTCGCTATTTGTTGGCAACTAGTTTTGAGACCTAGTAGTACCAATAGTAATACTATGCTTTTGCCACAAAGTCCATAGAGCCTCCTATCGTTATAAAATTTCACACTGCTGCTACCTTTTTTTCTTGTTTTTCTGTAAGGCTGTCAGCAATGCACGTGAATTTCGAGTTTCTCGCTACCAGATTTGATTCGCGCGCATCAAAGTGTCAATCTCAATCAAGGATTTTGCCAAACTCACCAGGGCTTCAAAAATCTTCGCGCCTTCAGTTCATCCGCACTCGAGTACCGTTGAGACTGAGATATCACGCAGATCTCATCAACAGAGTTACAATGCAGGTGCTTAGTCTGTACAACTCCACAGCGCAACTGTCGTCCAGCCTTCATGCCGTCTGTTCGCTTTCGCTGAAATTTACTAAGATCTTCATAACCGCTGTATTTCCCCAAAGTTCGTTGACTCTGAAGGAGGACGGCGTTACCACCGCTTTCGCAGCCCTACGTAACCTCACAAACAGCACTTTTCCCCGGCTATTTCGTCGCGAAACGTTGCACCACGCCGCAATTCAACTTTATAGTCCGCTCGCCTGCTTTCCATACCGCTCTGTGAAGAAGAGTAGTCCCAATCCTGTCCAGAACCATGGCCACGTATACTTTCACCACAAGGAAGTGTCGCCCACTTTCAGTGAGAGAGGTCACCGTCGATCGTAGCGCTAGACCCACAGAAGCGGCCGATGCAAAGGAGATAGTTTCGACTGCATTGATATCAAGGGTTGAAGTTTCAGAAGACTCAGAAAAGAGTGTCAGTCCTGCCCAGATGATGGCATTTGGAAAAGGTCTGATCGCCCGGTAAAATGCATTCGTCCTGCTGTCGGAACTGAAGCATTAGTAGTAAGTACCACTAGCTGCAAGTATTACTTCAAAGAGTACTGTCGTGGACACAAAAAGTTGTCAAAAAGATCTCGGGTAGTATCTGGAGGCTGGCCTACAAAGATTTCCTCGAGATCACGAGGAAAAGTGTGAAGCGCCCGGCAAACGTTTCGATCTTGAAACAATGCCACAGGAGCGGAAATTTCAGGATGACCTGCGATTAGCTCTGAGCTGCGCAAGTACGAAGGAAGGGCGAGGAAAGGTTACTGTGCAAGATGTGGGCCTGAAGATGCATTTGAAGGAGTCAGGCACTTATCACCCCAAGAAAATGGGAAAATGTAGGGAGTCTTTGGACTCAAGCTCATCTGAAGTTACTCCATCCGAGAGTGAGGGAAACGTATACAGGGAGATGATGACGGATTCTGTTGAGGCTATCAAGTAGATGAGTAGTCTTGTAAACGAGGGTTCAAAGGGGCTAATTGCTTCTCTCGAAAATCAGAACAAAGTGCTCGAAGAAGACATCGTGCCCAAAAATGAGCTGCAGGCCCCACAAATTGCAGCGCAGAAAATTCACGAGATTAACCGCGCGATTAACAGGCTTATCAAACTAAAATAGAATGGGATCATATCGGAGAAAGCGTTTAAACAGAATTTTGAAGAGGCTGCTTATCTTTCAACGTTTTCAGGCCGGCAATAAATCTATTCTCCTTTCCGGTGGCGTCCAAAAATTTCTACAGTTTTCGAGAAAAATCTTCTGGGCGGTGCATGAAATTTTTTGAGGATAGCAGCTGTAGTAAAGATGAGATCTAAATAGGCATTATGATTCAACAAAGTGTCCAAGAACCTTTTTAATTTGTACGTTACCCTTCCCCTCGATACAGAATTTGACGGAAACATGAAAACTGGCATGCATGCGATTAAAGCTTGAAATGTGGGATTGTTTCTGCTGTCATCAATCTCCCGAGCGTCCAATCGTCTGAGAACAAACTTCTCTAGATCCATTCAACTAGGATCACCTAGGACGTAATCCACAGGAAGAGGCGATTCTACATTAACTGTGCAGAACTTTTTGACATTTTGTTCCCAAAATACTTTCCCTCAAAACGCAGATATCATGGTATAAACGTATCTCTAGGTTACTAACCAGAGTAACCTAGAGATACGTTTATAAAAATTCAGTCCTGGTCGAAAATATTGCAGGAGTTAAAAGCAGTACATCTTTTTCTACCATTGGAGTACGCGCGGTGGTTCAGATAGTTTTGACGGGCGGAAAGGTCCGTCAACAAATCCATTACATCCAGGCAGTTGAGTAATCCGTGACCTTAATTGCATTATTTCCTCCACATTTGGCCTCTTAACTTCAACCATGAGCTGCTTATTGACTATCTCGCAAACGAACAAGAACTATACATATAGCGACGAGCGTCTACAGTTCAAGGATGAAGAATAGTATCTAATGCTTTCGTTGTGACGAAGAAAGAGAAGTGCGGCGAGGATCATTTTTTTGTGGGTTGAGCTTCGGTGGTCTGCCCCGTCTTTTTCGTCGCTGTCTTGATGAAGTGGATCGAATCATGATATAAGGTCAAATTCTGTTTGCAAGAGCTCCAAAATCGCCCAGGTAAATGCCGTTGATACTGTTGAAGACAGATATGTGTCCTGCGCTAAGCCTCCCAAGTCGAGCTAGTTTAGGATAGAGAGCATTGACTGAGTATTCTCCGTCAGTTTCAACTTTTGCCAACTGTGTTAGCATCAATTGGAAGAACCGACACACAGATAGTGCACCTCGATAGAACTTTAGCACGTGGCTTCCAATCGGCAAAGCGAGAGAGATCGGATCTCATCTTCGGCGTCGGCCTCAATCACCTGGTTTGTCTCATGTACTTCATCCATAATAGCAGAGAGAGGAAGGTTCTCGACTTCGCCGCGCACCCACAAGGATTGCAATGAAAGTTTCATTGCACTTCTGCCTCACCTTCCCAGTACATCGCAAAGAGCCTACCAAGGGCTCTTTGAAACTAGCTCCTGATCTGCCCCAAATCATGGCAATTTCGCGGAGAGCATTTTAATCTACGATTTTCTAAAAATAACTGCATAATTTGCGGACAACAATTTTGGGTCTAGAAGTCCAGCAGTAATTGCCGCGTTTCGGCTGCTTCGAACTCCGTACCCCTATATTTCATGTTAATAATCCATGAGAGTTCTTCACGAATACCCATGGATCTTAAAAATTTTGTTGGAGTGATCAATGACAATTTTTGTACAAATTCACAAGGATCATAAAAATTTTCCTAGAGTTAACCTTTCAAGGCGAAATGGAACGATAAAATTGCATTTGTCTCTACTCTGTTACAACCAAATAGTGCTGCCCCGATCTCTGAGACCTTATCGAATCGCCGATGTTTGAAAAAGCGTACCGGCGTAAGCGTCCACGAAATAAAAGAGCTGACACATAATTGTACCATCAAGCTCTTTTACGTCCCATCCAAAACTGAAAAAGTGGACTAGAAAAGTATATACAGTATTTGAGCATAAAATCCTCAAATTGAATGGTAGGGGATGGAAGTTCAGATACTTTACAAAATACTGGGAATACGCACCTAAGAAGGAGGAATTTATTTATTGAAGCAGCAGTGGTTACCAAACTTGCAGAAATACTTACCAAAGAAGCAGAGCTAGTGAAGAAAGCAAAAAGTTGAGCATAAATTATGTTTCAAGCAGCAGTACATCCTGAAATAAAACGAGGCATGTTTGGAAACAACAGGGCCAGGCAGCACAAAGAGGAATAGAGTTACAAATTCTTCAAAGCTCGGCGAATTACAAGTAATTCAATTATTATGACATGGAATAAGTAATGGAATCTTTAGTTTCAAGGTTCATGAGCAACATTATTTTCCGAAATATCTGCTGTATCATTCTATTATTGAAGTCGAAAAGCTGAGGAACGTTTTTATCATAGTGCTGCTTTAAATGAATTGTAAATTTACTGGAAGGAAAAATTATATTTGCGCTGATCATATCATGGCAAGTATTTCAACATAACTTCTTTTCGTCCTCGTTAATCCCGAGAGCTATATATGAAGTAAAAAAGAGGCTAGAATCGCCATCATGATTTACGGATTCTATAATATCGCTTTTACTGCTTCGAATTTTTAGTGGCGACTATCTTCTCTCTATCCTCTTCAAATTCTCATTTTTGTCGATCGAAAATATCACAAGCCCGTGACGCGTCTGTGACTTCGGTTAGATTTTTCTCAACGTGATGAGAGTCTCACTGCCTTGCATAATAGTTTCTTCGAGTGGAAAATTGAGATTATTTGAATGGGATTGTGCTTGATTGTAATGATTCATCGAAGAAAATTGGTGAGATACAAATGTAGCCCACAGGCAGTAAGTTTTCTGCAGACATAGAAAAGAAATACCAAATACGATATATATGACTCCTAACTTTAACTTATTCAGCATTCTTCATTACATACTAAAATTCTCATCAAGAATCAGGAATCAGTTTTATGTGGAAGAATCAACTTTTCATCTAGAACTTTTTGACCTGAAAGGTTCAGTTAGTCTAAGTAACTTATCTTCACCAAAATTTGGAAATTAAAAATAGGAGATTAAAAATGATAGCATAGTTAAAGTAGAGGAAATGCATAGATGCGATAAAGTCTTTTTCTGTTTTGCCTAGTAACTGAAACTAGAACCGAAACCAACATTGCTTTCTTTGTTAAAAAATGGAATAAAATTTGAAAAGCGTTGCAATACCATAAGAAATCAGGCCGTAGTGGTTCCTACTCGCTATCAATTGACATGTACCTGTTCGTGAAAAATAATTGCAAGCACTGTAGTTTTCCTTTACACCATTTCTTATTACCTTGTGTTACAAAATATTGTAAATTAATTTTCAGTTCCTCTAAAATGCTTCTGCAACCCAAGTGTTTTCAATTCACATTAAATTTATTCACAGCTATTTTCCACCAATTCTGCGCTGCGATGATTTTGAAAGATTTTGAAGAGCCCTCCTCCAGATTTAGAATTAAATTTTCAGTTTGCGACATCTACCCTATAAATTTGTCATCCCATTTTTCCTGCTACTTTTCGATATTAATTTCTTGATTGAAAAATTATACTACACGCCTTACCTTTCGGACCAAGGTATAACATTAATTTAATAATTTGAATAAGAAAACAAGGAATAATTTCGCTTTGGCACGATGCGACTCCGGATCCCCCTTTTTAATCCTACTTTTTCTCCTCAGATAAGCTTATATACAGTTTCACTTTATCATAATCATCCATTCAAGTAGTAGATTCTCTTTTTGAACTCAAAAGTTTACCGAGGCTGATAAAGTATCTTTTGATATCGAGAAAATTCTATAAAATTTTAAACAATGAATATGACTGATTTCTCGAGCGGATTATAAAATTTATTCAAAAGATTCAATGGGTATTGGATAAGGTTAACTCGTTAATAATAAATTTAAAAATAATTTTTTCCATATAAAATATATAAGTAATGCCGACACTGAGGACTATATTGATGAAAAACCACAAGCAAAAGCCTTGGATCTTGAAATTATATATATTAAAAAACGAAGGATATAAAATTTTACTGTTAAGAACAACTGAGATCGTCAAATATACAATTAAGTCTCAGAAGACAAAATTTTATCAATGATAAATAATTCTAAAAACTATTATCATTTTTCAAGTAGGATTAATTTATAGGAGAACCTTAACAACCTATCTGTAAGCCATATCTATACCAGTTCTCGTTGCGATTATACTCCCTAGTAATTTGGTACTATTGAATGATTCCGTTGAAGTATTGGAAAAAAATTCAACCAGTATGTAGATGCTCGATAATGATCTTCACTTTTTGCACACAATTTTTATATTAATATTGGAAGTCTTGTCGGATTATCACATGAAACCAACAATTGATTTACTTTTTCTCTCTCTATAATCGTCTTCTTCGAAATCTCAACTCAAAGTAACCAAAAAAAGGCAGACCAATTTTAAGGAAATGGCTAGTTTTTTTGGGAACTTTAAGCTCTGACTATTTTAAATTTATTTATTCTACTACTCCAAGATTAAAGTGATTCTAATACACATGTGGTGCCTTGACAGATATAATTTATGAGTGAAATCCAGCTCAATATTAAATCTCCTCAAATAATACCTGTACCTGTAAAGCAGTTTCATCTTTCAAATAGCGGAAATATTTCTTAGGAGAAAAAAAAATCGTTGAAATTTTTCAAGGACGGAGAATATTACTTAAAATTTCGTGATACTTTATACTATTATAAAATTACTAGGATCATGTGCACCCTCTAGGGACATCAATAACCTTTTATTTACTCTAAATAAACTTTTCTTGCATTATATCGCTGGATGGCGTGTTTTGAAGCTGAAAGTATATTTCAAATTTTCTTTTATCACTTCTCCGATGACAGAAAGTTATAATTTTGCGTGCAAAACGTTTTTATATGAGTGATTCACCTCAATTTGTCCCTATATTTTAAAAACAAGGTATAATACGCATTGTAATATTTCAAATCAACTCTAAGACCTAATTTCGTAAATATCCATTTTTATGTAACGTTAAATAGTCAGTAGCTAGAATATTAACTCCCAATGGATGAAGATGAGTCTTTAAAAATGGATTTTAAAATGAAAGTGGTATACTCTTTTTTAGTCCAGAGTCATGAACACTTCAAAGAGTTTTGATAATGTTACAAACTACCCCAGAAAAATTAAAATAATTATGTCGTATTTATTTTATTTTCCACTGCTGACAATCTCATGAAAATATGGAAATTTCTCTTTGATGTTCTTTTTCATTATGATTTTTGTAGAGACAACGAACAAATGCAGAGGATGAAGATTCTTTCTAGAGAGAAACATCACTTTGATTGTGGTACCGGTTTTGTTTTTTGCTTCTTTTAAGAGTCAAGGCACAAGGCACCAAAAAATTTCTTGCTAGCTAGCTATCTAGATTGAAAAGGCTTATTCAGCAAAAGGAGAATGTTTCCAAATAACAAGTTTCTGTTTTTTAAATTTGAGAGATTTTTAGGCCATACAAATTCAGTAAAAACTATGGTTCATATAACTGAACCGCTTATTTTCTAACATCCTGGAGTAATCTGATACAAAAAGTTATATTATACTTTTCCTTTTAATTTTCCTGCTGCCATTTTCGAAAAAAAGTGTATATATATATTGCCTACTTATTTGTTTCTGATTCTGAGGAGATTATTCAAGGAACGAAAATGTTAGATTACCCCAGCAGAGCTATATCTATACATTCAAGAAACGTGTGAAAAAGAGCAAAACAATTTTTTCACTTGCTCTTATAATCTTTTCACATATTTTGATCGTATTTATGACCAAAATTAATTAAACGCCGAGACATTCCATCAAATGTGTAGTAAAGTTCCAGAAATTTTGATTTCAGGATACGAAAATGATCTGATGGGTACTATCCAAAGTTTTAGTGGCAGATACATTAAAATGAAAATGTTTCAATTTAAATTTCTGATTTGGGTGACGTTTTTGATTATTAAAAACACCGAAGGACTGTTTTTTGTATGGTCTTCAAGAGATCCGCATTTTTTTGTGCTGTATTACAAAAACTGAGCCAATTAATTATTTCAACGCTGTGCGCAGGATCAATGGTTTCTTTCAAATGTACTTCCTTGCTATGTGTGCATCCTCTTTAGATATTTAAACTAGACATACCTATCAATAAAGTAAAAACATGTAAACGGTAATAATCTATGCTCGTGCTGTCCAAACTTTCTTTTACGTTTTTGTTACTTCCTTCTTTTTTCCACTACTTGGTTTTTATTTTTCCATACAAACTCCAACAAGTATAACTTCAACATTAAAATTTATTCAAAGCTGTAAAATGGGACAGAATTAATCCTTTCATTTCGTCTCGTACGGGTTTATCTCTTTATTTTCGTTCAAATTTTCTGTTTTGAACCCGCATTAGTACAAAGAGGCTAAATTCTAAATCCAGAACATTTTAGGTTTTGTACTTTCAGAAAAGATTTAGTGGAGTTTACGTGACTCATTTACTACTATTCTGATCTACCTGGGACTGCAAGTCCACTGGAGCATTGGGAAGGCTTTGAAGGAAACATAAAGGTGTACTTGACTTTATTTACTGCCAAAAGCCCTATGGGAGCCAAGAGCGGTCAGAAATCCACTAATACGAACCGCGCAGTTCATACAAATAGTAAGTAAATTTTCCCTTATCGATTTTTGCTACTGATAAAAAGCTCTCAAAGCTTACTTGACAGACATGAACTTCAGGGTTCGCCCATGAGTGAAAAATAATACTAAAAATTGCTAAATTATAATTTACTCCGTTATGTATTTGTATTATTCAAAAAAGGGCAGATACAGTTTTACATTGAAGCTCCGTTGGCATGAAAGTTAAATTATTTACGTCCATTCCGCAATCGATCCGGACAAGGACAACCGGATATAGCTATTGAACTGTAAAAGAGAACAAGGGAAAATATCCATCTATAAACCGTCAAATTTGCCACGAAGGTGAAGCATTATACTTAATTACACGTCAAGTTATACATATTTCTCCCAAATTTTCCTGCGTGGTGAAATTTAGGTCCAAATTCAATCGCAAAAATCAAAAAAAGGTCGGATTATTACCTGAAAAAGCACGAAGACCTTCCGAAAATATTTGAATCTATAAAAACCATTTATTTCTCAGCCGCATACCTTCTCACCTAAATTTAACTAATAAAATCATTCAAGACTGAGAAATTATGTGCGTTAATAACCAGGAGTAAATTATTACTAAAATAAATGGAAATCATTTCTTAGGTCCATCTTTAAGATACTCTGGAGGATCAAGAAAGATCTTTGATTAGTAATTCGCTGGAATATTCAGAAACTTTTTTGTTAATTGGTTTAAACCCTCCTAAAAACTCGCGAATAAGACATAAAAGCAGGAGGAATTTTTTTTTGGTTTGGAATTCATAAATGTAATCGTGAACCCAGGGTGGCATTTATCCTCGATAAATATTA
Source organism: Kappaphycus alvarezii (assembly GCA_002205965.3). Lineage (NCBI taxonomy): Eukaryota > Rhodophyta > Florideophyceae > Gigartinales > Solieriaceae > Kappaphycus > Kappaphycus alvarezii. Next base: position 333,162 of record NADL03000599.1, read on the forward strand.
ATCTAAGAAAAATTCTCTGATAAAATCGATCTGTATTCTTTTCCAAAGAATTTAACTGCTAGTAATTGATGAATCTAGCGTAAAACGTGGCTTCTACATTTCCTAAAACTACAAAATTGCACATTAAAAGCGGACTTAACAGATCAACTTGATAGTTCTTCATAAATTCTGTAAGAGAATAATCCATTTGGTGGCAACCATATCTTTTTGGACGCATGTATCATCCTTAGGTTTTGTATGTTCTTCAGCATAAAATTTATGCCTCTTTGAGTTTATGAAAAGGTTTGCATTAAATATAGTTTGCAGTTTCATTTTAGGTGCTATAAATGGCTATGCAATCATTCATTACCTTCCTAGGTACATCCTTCATCCATTCTGAAAATATTTATGCATTGTTTCCTTACACTACAAGCGATTTGGAGATATTGTTCCACGACGGAGAAATCTTGTTTCGCATTTCAGGCCATCCCTTTCAATATGGTATCTTCCACAAATGTATTTGATTTTCATCATAAATGAAAGAATTTTTCTGTTCAGGATAAAATGGCAAAATTAATTTTATGATGCTTAAGTATAATTTTTTTAGTACTGGCCTTAAAATCCTTTTTTGTATTATTTAATACTTTTGGAAATTAATGAATCAGTTTATCTCCTGAAACGTGCTTTCAGCCGGGAAATCGATTGATTGCTCCTGATTTTTAGTCTGATCGTCATTCAATATACCATAATTCACGTATTTGATGTCGTCAAATATTAAAGTTTTCTAAACATATCTCCTAGTTATTCTTTGATTAGTAATTTTGGGTCTCAGACGGCCTGTTAAGAAGGCTTTAGTGGACTACTTAAAATAATAGAACGAAATCATGTTCATGTAAACTTATTCTATTGATTTAGTACAAAAGATCTCCGAGGGGTTCGTACCTTTCATTTAATATAATTTTTTTTAACCTTTATATAATTTCCACAATCTGGATAGAACTCTTTAAAACCTGAGGCTATAAAGAAGATTCCTGGAGCTTTCTTAACTTCGTAAATTTTTCTCTCCATATTTTTATTTTAAAACTAGCTTTTTTCCCTTTTTCCCTGAATCATCTCTGTGCTTTATTGAAGAAGGATCGGTCAGTTTATTTGATTTTAATAGTATGAGTATAATCCTGGAGTTTAGTTTAGCTGCTTTTCTGAATGTCTTGCTCATCCTTAGGAGAGACGTAGCCTAGTTTCAAAATTTATAGGATTTAATGTCGTGTATGGACACTAATCTCTGTTTGTATGTTTATGGTCTATGTTTATGGTCTAAACGAATTCAAATAATCCATTGCAGCTATAATTTAGTCTCCATTAATTCAAAAATTTTATGCATCATAGAGATATCATGAGTGAAGTTCCAATAGTCTCGATATCGGTTTCTCAAAATGCTCTAATAAAGAACTTATAGCATTTTAGGAGCTGCAGCATTCACAATATAGTTAGTCCTGATTGATAGCTTCCGGGAACCGTGGTTTCTGAATTAGTGTTTCCAAAGCCTCCATAAACAGCAGTCTTGCTCACTTTCCCATTAAAAAGTAGTTTTTTCGATAAGTTTTAGTGTATATTTACAATTAAATAATATTAATTGATAAACGGATGTTAATATCCTGCAGGAACTATTATTTAATTTCTTTCAATAACTTCTGCATTTACTAATTCTTTACATCGACTTGTAAGTTTTTTCTGATGATAAAATACGTGATACGATTCTAAGTAGCTCTAAAACTACTTTTTGATAGCTAACCGAAGATTTTTAATTTTCATATAGTTTTTTATACGGTTTTGTTAAGTTGAAGTGTTCATTCCATGTACCGTTGTAATTTTTGCAGTTTTAATTTGAGAATAGTATTTAAAATTTTAATTTGAGAATAGCATTTATGAGCGACATGAACGAAGAATTCAGCTTTTAATTTTAAAATATGAAACCAGGAAAACAAAAGACCATGCAAGCTTCGAAATTTCATCAAGTATGCTCTTTTTGTCTAGTCTAACTTTTTGGTAGTCTGGAAGAATATCATTTCTTGAAAGGGAAACTGTTTAGAACTCAACTGATAAAACAATTCGAGTTCTCACGACCAGAGGGAAGCAACAACTTAAATTCAATGTTTTGATCAGTCCATAGTACGCAAAATATCTTGAATTTATTTCTTTTTTAGAGAAAATTACAATGTACGAATCCTATGGACTCTCACATTGCTGAACGCACACATTACGCAGCATTAAGTACATTTTTCGGTATTCATTTCTGTTCTCAATGTAATTGGATTGAATACTTCCCTTTCGGCCCCTGCTTACCTTTGTGCATTGATATTTAAATATTTTCTATTATAAGCAAGAGGCCTTGGAGTTACGTTTTAGGGGAAATCTTAATCACATCGTCAAGATTCTTTCCAATCCCATTGTATTGTTTCGAGAAAAATTTGAGCATATTTCCAATGGGCCTGAAAAAATAAAATTACGAGCTATATAACTTAAAATAGAGCTCGCAGGTTGTAATGGAGGACTTAAGAAGTTCATACATAGCGATTACGCAAAAATCGATTCTTATCATTAATATCAATAAAATTTATTTCGCTTTGTATCACTGCTTGGAGAGATTTTATCTATTTCCTTGCAAGAATATAATCATAACTTTCTATAAAAATGACTGAAAAATATGACTTTTCATTAAATGTGTGCTTTTTTTTATTATTTTTATGAATTTAATCTTCTCCAAATTTCTTTAGTTCCTTCAAAGGTTTGTCAAGATCTTTCATTGCATCATTGGAATAGACCCCTCTTTCAAAGAAGCGGTGTACTCGAAAGAGCCAATACAGTTGTAGAAAGTGGACATCCTTCAAATAATAAATTCATATTAAAGTAATGAGCACCAAAAAATAAAAGACAATTAAGACGCGAAATGATAAAGGGCATACATTATTACCGCGCGCAATTCCGAGATCAGACACACTGATCAATCAGTACAAACTAAAAGCAAACGCCCGCCCTTCTTGGTAATGGCTGAGTCATTACATAACAGTGCCTGTCTCGCAGACTTGATGCAGATCGAATTGACCTGCACCAAGTCCTACATCTCTCCTGCCAACCCGAAACGAGAAATGGCAACACCCCAACCCCAATCATGCCAACAACTTCACGACATCCCAATCCCCTCATCCAGTCAGGCAGCCAACGCCCTGAAAATTCTAGCAGATATGGCCGTCGAGCGCGAGTGTGAACTGAACCAGTTCACAGATGATCGTGATGAAAATACCGACGACGAAAATGACTACCCGTGCCCGCTTTTTGACGTCTTTTATGAATCAGGAGGCGCAAATGCCATCCATGACATGACCAACTTCGACGCCGCCGAATTGCATACCCTATGGAACAACATCTCCGACATCGTCAGAGAAAACTACAACATTGGCCCAGGTCGCAAGTGTCACCACACGGCTAAGGATATTTTGTTTATGACATTGACAGTACTGAAACACGTTGGGCAGTGGGAACTTGTGGCAAAAATTTTCAATCTCAAGGGGCCAATGTTTGAGAGAATGTTAACTAGATTCATTCAAATCATCTCTGAACCCCTTCATGGGACGTTCGTGAGTCGAAATAACTCCGTTTTTTCTTTCAATGCTATGCTGAACGAAAATAAGAAGTTCCGTTATCATCCCTGCGCTCGGTACGTCACGGATGTAACTTTCCAGCAAGGAAATCGCCCAAGTGGAAATTTGCAGGAAGGAAAGCTGTACTTCAGCGGAAAGCACAAATTATACGGCTACAAGGTAGAGGTGAGTGTACTAGCGAATGGGCTGGCAGTGAATTGTTCTCGCCACTATCCTGGATCTGTTTCGGACTTGGAGATTTTTCATCGAAATATCGAGTTTCATAGAAAAGCTCTACGCAAATCTAGTGCTGATGAAAGTATATCGGACATTGGTGTTCTCTGTGATCGGTACCCTCTTGAATGGGCTGTGCTGATGGATAAGGGCTATCAAGGTGCGGCTGAGAGTGTTCGGGCAATTACTCCCAAGAAGAAGCCCAAGAATAATATGCTTTCTCGGGAGGATGAGGCCATGAACAGGAAAATTGCTTCCGATCGTATCATTGGGGAGAAGTTTTTCGGTAGGCTCTGCGGTTTGTGGAATGTTGTCGAGAGCAAATGGAAATGGAAAGAGGACAAATACGACTCTGTTTTTCTGTTGTGCGTTGCCCTCACTAATGTGCACATTCAAATGCATCCCCTCAGGAGTGAGGATGAAAGTCATCATAGACGGTTTAAGAAGATGCTTTATTCTATCGCCGATGACATATTTAAGAAACGGCAGCGAGTAAAGGAGCGATATCGCAGTAAGCGCCGCCGTCGTATAGATTTGCAGTTCCGCTCTGTTGAATTTAATGACCGTGAGATAGACTCTGAGTAGTCATCCAATTAAAATGAGATGCTTTGGTAATTGATGTTACACTTTGTCTATTTATGGCTTATTAGCCTTTCTTCAAAGATACTGCATGAATTTATGAAATACGGTCATCAATAGATACCACCGCGTGAATTTTTCTTTATTTTCATCATTTCCCAGTTACATAGTCATTGCGTATTTATCTTTGGGGGAGATACCTAATGGTAACTTGCTAGAAAAACAAAATTTGTTGTGCACAAAATTTTTGTTCAAGTTAGTTTATATTAAACTCCACAAGCAAACATTATTTTAACGTTCTTACCTTCAATAAATCATTAAAACTCCACTGGCCCTTTTTTGTTAAATATGAAATAGTTTTCGAATTTTTGAATATATATAGAACAACTGACATGATATTTATGTATAAATGTCTTTATAAGGTTATTTTAAAAGTTTGTAGGGAGACAGAACATAATTTCTATTCTTAAAGCAGTTAAACATACCTTTGAATAAGTTCCCAATAAATTATTTTCGGAGACACTGTAAACACAGTCCTTCTCGCAGGAATGTTTCTCAACATTTCCTCGTGATGTTTTAGAGTTTTATAATTTAAATATTAGTTGCGATTGTTCTTTTACTAATATTTTTGAAGATTCTTGGTATAATGGTATGTTTTAAATTCCACTTAAGGCTGACTCATCGCCCTGGGCATCCACAATATCATCTAAAATGCTCTTTCACTCTTTCATAAATCCACAGATAAATGTACTTTTGAATTAAATTTCTGAAAAGTTCAATTATTTCCAAAATTTTTATCTTCTGTACATCAAGAAGAATAATAGAAAATTATTCAATGAAGCTCTTCACATCCTTCATCTTTCCCTTTTTTTCTTATTTATATGTCGCAATTCTTTTCTGAGTAAAGTATTTAACACAATTCAGAAACGCCTCTTTTATTTCGCTTCCAGTATTAATCCTCTGCTCCTTTGCATTCTGATATTTGATCAACCTCTCTTGTGCATTCCTATTAAGACATTAACTTCAATTTTAATTTCTGTCACACTTCTGTTTCAAGAAGATGTTAGTTAATTGTGCTCCCCAAAAAAACCTCACACATAAAAAGGTTCCGTTTTGATTATCTTCAGAATGGTGTCGGGAAGTGTCGTATATCCTGATGTAAGTTCAGTAACTTCCTGTGCGGCGATATGGGGATCCCTAAAATTATCTATTTTTCGTTGTCCTGCTACAAAAAACTATATCAATGGAATATTTATAACCAACACTTGCCATTTTTAAGGGAACTATGTCTTACCACTCATTTCTATGTCAGATAAACACCTAATAGAAACTCACCCTTGAAATCTGAATTGATGCCAATGCGATCAAATGGAAATATCCTGCTTCATTTTGATTTTTAAAGAACTTGGTTTATTTGCACTTCCTGATCTGGTCTCATTCACCTAAGTAGGTTTTCGATGACGAAAATTAATACTTTTAGGAACCTTAAATACAAAAGCGCAGCTATAATAACGCGCTATCTCTTTTCTCATCCATCGTTTCATATAATGTCTTGATCGTATCAAAAAAATGACTTTCTTTGTCTACGAGCACAATAAATGTATTTCTTTGCTTTTTGAGTCGGACTTTAAAGATCTTCAGGGATAACAAAGAATACGATTTGGCTGCAAGAAGGTTGATAATTATACATTCACTAAGAGCATCTTAAAGAAGACAATGAAAAGGGGTTTGAAGGTACGTAGGGTTGTGTGGTTTGCTCCACCAAATATCTTCATAGTTTTAATGTTTTTCAGTAGACTCTAGTCTGATGTAGCAGACAACATATTTGGGCTCCATGCTATTCATAGGAATTTTATGAAGTCGTGAACATGATTTACTGCTATCTGCACACTTCATACACAGTTACCAGACAGCTAAACCAGTGGAGAGGTGAGGTATTCTGAAGAGGATTGGGTCGACCTGCACTGCGTAATCTACTATGAGCAATACGGCGAAAAATGCGTTTTTCTGTTCAGAAAATAGCAAAATATGGTATTCTGGGGCGACTTCATGAGTGATTCCCCTGCTTGGAGTAGCATTACTGATATTCAAATTCGTTATTCATATTGATTTACTAGTAGGGGCCAAGATTCTGTGAATGAAGTCAACAGTAAGTTTGCGAAGCTACGTGGAAGATTTCTGCAGGGAAAAGTTAGTACGCGTCTCGTAAATGGACTAAAGTACGGCCAAAAAATGGGAAAGGTGAAGAGGTGACCGTAGGAGAGGGGGAGTAACCGTTACTTGGTGTCGTCGCGTTCTGTCCCACATCAGTATATGGTCGGGTGTTAAAATGAACCTTGCAGTGTGTAGAGAAGCACATAGAGCGATGAACCCCCAACCCTCCTGCATAAACTAACAGAAAAATAAATCCGCAAAAAAACATCATAAGAATTACGAAAAAGGGATATTTTTGGTGATAATTCAGGAGCTTAAAACATCACTCCGTCCCTGGATAGAAGCGTGGCACTCCATGAAACGCTGACCGGGTGGAGATCTCCAAAATCGCTGGCCCTCCCACACAGTACCTTCACGCCCAAGAGCTGCATTTCATTCGCCTTGAAACCACTTGAAACCACAACAACTCCCCACGAAACACCATCTCTTACGCCGCCATATCAGACAAGCATCTCATCCATCTCCCGAGCGGTGTCGTATTTTCTGAGAAAACACGTCGATTCAAGGAAACTGAAGCCTTCGGAAGTTCTCTATCAGTGTTACTGTGAGTGGAGGTTCACGCTGCTTTATAGTCGTCCATAAATCCCCATGTGGACCATTAGGATGGCGACGACTAGCCAAACGGATACCTGAAGCCTTTAATCGCACCAGTCAATCTGTCTTAGTGCGAGGGAATACCTAATCCATACGACTGCGCAGAGAAGTACGCTATGCGATTCTCCGAAGCGAATCTCATGATTTATTGTTGCAAGGAGATCCCAGAAAATTATTTAAAAATAGACCATATTCTCCTTCTAGCTACATTGAGCGGTCGAGAGACCTGTTCTTGTCAAATAAAGATCACCTGCACGCTTTTGGGTCCCAACAAAAATATACATCACCGACGTCTTTCGGGGGTCTCAAAGTCCTTTTCCTCTATAAAAACCGTTCCAAGGTGGCCCCATCCATTCTTTGAAGGTTTCCTTTGCTCAGGTACCTCTTCTAGTTAATTTCGCACAGCACTTCACATTGAGCATGAGTCTCCTAGGGTTTGATAGATTCTTGATAATGGTTTATCTTGATTTTTTTCTTTCCCTTCCCTTTCCTTTTCCTCTTCTTCTTTTTTTGAATGAAAATTGGATTGCAAATGTATTCAGATGATCAAGTATCACTTCAAAAATCATTTTAACAAAATAGTTATGCAAATTTGATAGACTACCATAGGCAATAATTCCCTAGAATGATAGGTCAAAGGGTTACGGGACCAAGAGCCAGAATATATAGCTCGGCAAGAATACCTATCGCCGGAAGAAGCTAGAAAGTAAAGCGGATGTAATGCTTTCCAAAGGCGATACAGTCAGAAGAAATAGGGTCCAAAGGTAGGCCATTTAGCTGTCTTAATGGCTTTAATTGAGCGACCAGGATCCAGTCGCTCATATTGAAACTTGTGGATCGGTCCGCTTTGCCACCCTTGCCAAGAATTTTCGCATGCACATCTTTTCTATTTTTACACAAAGCTTGCGTGGGAAATATCTCCTGTTGATGATGAAGGGGGTTAATTGGGGTGTTTTAATGATTGAAAATAGGTTAGCCCATGTTGACGAGTCCCGGGAGCATTCCGAATCAATTAGAAAGGGTCACATGTATCTATATTTGTTACAACCCCTAATATGGGTTCGAACGGCAAAGTGCCGGATGCGAGACGACAGCTTCGGGAGCCATACAGGAAGTTTGGGAGAAAATCTTTCCGATCGTCTCTTTGTCCGACAACCATCTTCTTTATTCCGTTCCTGATAGTACACACCATCGTTTCGGAGCGAAAATTCGACATATGAGTGTAGGCTATTCCATCCGACTCTATTCTTCTTCTCAGGTAGATATGAGTGGCTTCGGTAACATATCCAGCGTTGTCGGATAGAACGGCCTTCGGAAGACCGAAGAGTGGGAAAATCTCCTTTTACGTAAATTTGGCTATGGCTTACGCAGACGAGTTGTTTTTTGCGGCGTTAATCTGCCAGACAGTAAGATGCTCGACAGCAATGAGCAAGAATTCATTTCCCTTCTTGTGTTTTGAAAATTACCCGGCCAAGTAGATCGAGTAGGTTTCACAGATGATCATTAGCGTAATTCTCAACGTTGTAAGGTACGCAATCAGGGCCTATCCTTATGAAACCTTTCGTAACTTTTATCTTAGTCGCGAATGTCAAGGTCTTGATTAGCTTGTGGCCCCAAAACCGGTCAACAACGAATTTTTCCGTCCTCTTCTTGTCCCAATGACTAACATACTCAGGAAAATTCCTTATATTCCTCGGCTTTTCTTTGATGGCCTGTATATCGAGGAGGCTGTTTCTTTTAAGTGTGAGTATTTTTCCTTTACAAACAATAAAGTATTTCTCAGCACACATTATTGAAAGACTTGATTGTTTCTTGTATTTTAATATCCAGCCTTGGATGTAGCGTACGATTAATTATGGTTACATCAAGTGATTTTCGGCTGAATTAACCAAACGTGATGCGAAGATTAGTTATCCCTCATCAAAAACCCGGTTATCTGGGGGTCCAGCTCTTAATCCTTCTGAGAGGTAGTCGGCAGCTTTATTTCTTATACTGGGCCCATATTAAACCTCTAGGTCATATTCATCAAGTAAACCTATGCAGTGCGAATGCTTTCCATGACCATAGTGCTTTTTGAAAGCGTATCGAATTTCTTAATGGTATTTTACTTGCTTAAATGAATCCGTCGATAACAAATACACCCGAACTCTTAATTTAACTCAAATATAACCGCAAGTGCTTTCCTCTCACACACAGAATAGTTTCGCTCCGATGGGTTCATCGTGCGACTTGCGTATTTCACAGGGTTTATCTTGTCATCTTCTTTCCTTTCGGCCATTGCCGCCCCACGTCGACGCTAGGGGCATCTGTTTCTACGATAAAAGTTTTATCGAAGTCGTGAAAGGATTGAACAGACTGGAAGCTGAGCTTTTCCTTTAAAGTCTTGAATGCTTCCGTCATCTCTTCAATCCGACTTAGTTTTCTATCCAGAGATATCTGCATGAAGAGCGGCGGTAATTCCTCCGAAATGTTAGATGAGCGACGATAATAATCAGCCAACTCAAGGAAGCTTCGAATCCTGGCCATTTTTGTTGGATTAGGCGCCTCCTTTATACCATTATCTTCTCCTTACAGACGTGAACTTCATCTTTACCTACTAAATGGCCAAGATGATTGACGCTAGACTCCGAGAAGGCACACTTCTTGAATTTCAATTTGATATCTTCCTTTCCGATAGCTTTGAAGGAGCTGCAGAGGTGGCTCAAGTGCTCCTCGATCGAGTTGGAGAACAACATAATGTTGTACAGATATAATCGAGCAAAGGGTATATCTTTCAAGATTTGGTCCATGACTCTTCGTAATTTATATGGCACTATCCTCAGGCCAAATGGAAACACCTTGAACTGTAGTGTACCAAAGCTGCACACAAAGTTATTCATCCCTTTGCGTTATTCGCTCATTACAATTCCCCAATACCCTGCGAAATGGTCAAGGATTGTGAAGATCGATCTTCCCTTAGATTCATTGAAAATTTCTTCTATCTTAGGTAACAACCAAAGTTCGGCCTTCATTTGACTGTTCAATGTACGGTAGTCCACACAGAACCGGGACAGAACAACCTTTTTCGTGATAATCAGGAAGGAAAGCAACAAATCCAAATATTTGGGTGTTATTATTCCAGCGTAGATAATATTGTCTGTCTCCTTATGAGAAATCCCATTGTGACGTGCAGTGAGTACCCCCAATTAGCGCACATAAGTGACAGGCCTCCCGATGTGCACTATATGGGGGCATCCGCATAAAATGAGCATATTGGTATAGTGAACAACATGAGATACGCTCTATCCAGTACGACTCTGACTGTTTCTATGCAGTCAGTATAGGCCGAAAAAGTTCCCGATCGCTGTCTGCCGACTTTTTCCTTTCTTTACATGCAACAACATGCGTTTCTTAGCCTTTCGTAGCAGCAGAGCAAGCTCAGGGTCATCGGCAGAATTTGCCGATACATTCGATGATGCGAAAGCAGATGCCACCTCCAAAATATCGATAGAAAGACAATCAATCACCTCATCTAAGTCCCCTAAACATTCTTATTTAAGCGAGGGGCCCAACGTGTCTGTCGCATTTTCGAGGATCCTGTTTACTTCTGCTAAAGCTTCTGTTTCAAGCATCTCTGAAACCTCTGCTGAGTCCTCCAACTCTATCCACTCTCTGAAGTCAGCATTTGTAGCCGTTGTTATTCCTCTTAATTCCTAATTCCATAATGCCGTTGCTATTCCTCTTAATTCCTCTTTGGCTGATTGTTTTGCAGACGCTTCAACTAACATGTCCTTAGCTTTGTAGGGTAAACCCTGCATTTTCAGAACCAATTCATTTAGTTCGTCCTTAGGAAGGCGTGGAGCACTAGTGTTTTTTCCGAAATCACTTTAACTCTCAGCATTCATGGGGGCTGGAATAATGGCAGCTTTCTTCCAGCATCTCCGCACCAATGTGGGAGTTAGAACTCCTCTGACACAATTAATGACTTCTGCTGCATCCAAAAAATGGTGAGTATGTCCTTCATATAGGCCGATTGCCCCCTGCACCATTCCCTTAGAAGCCTGCCATAGGGCGTCCCGACTCTCAAATAGCTCGGTCGTCTTTTCTGAAAGTCTGTACTTATACTGTCGCCTCAGTGCTGATAGAATACCCAAGTCCATTGGTTGATGGACACTTGTGCAGTTGGGCGGAAGGTATACAATTTCCACCTGACCATTTGGATCACATAGTTCGCAGCCATGGAAGCTGGCGTTGTCGAAGATAAGCACTACAGGCTTAGATGTACGCGTCCTTACAGCAGGGAGAAACTGTGTCTGAAACCATTGCAGATAATTTTGGCTGTTATTCCAGGCCTTAATTTGCGATAAGTATGGGAGAGAGCACCGATGAATGCGAAATGCACGTGGGTTCTTAGCAGACCCAATGACAGTAGGCGGAACAATATGACTTCCGCTTGCATTCTTTGTTACGATAAGGGTGATCCTGTCCGTCGCCTTCATCTCGTTTGTGCCTCGTACTGTCTTCTTGGTTTCTCTGAAGGTAAATGTTTGCTTCGGTAGGACCTTATAGAAAAGACCGGTCTCATCTATATTATAGATCGAATTACAATCTTAGGAAGAAAGAACACGAGTCAGCACATTGATCCCTTCTTTGATTGCAGCATGATCTACACTGCCTGCCTCTCCATGCAAGCTAACACTCTTTAACTGTTGTCGTTTAACTATAGAGGTGATCCAATTGGGCGAGGCAGCAAACGAGCTCAATCTGGCACGCTTATTCTCACTGAGGTCTTCCTTCCTCAACATCTTATTCTTAATGGATAGATCACGCACCTCGAGAACTTCACGGGTCACAGACAACCTGCCACTACGAATCGTAACAACTCCTCTTCAATCTCTGTAAATTTTGCAGCATACATGGACTTCCTCTTCCCAGCTTCTTGATGACCACGGCGTGCAGCTGCAAGCTGTTTTTCTCGCTTAGATATGGCTGAACATGTACTTCTGTTTATGCCAAACTTGGCCACGATGGAGTATTGCAGGACACCTTGCTCAGTTGAGCAGCCACCTCCAGCTGCTCGTAAATGCTAAGTCTTTTGCGGGACTATTTCGGCCGCTGAGCGCTATCGCCACCAGACAACACAGATTTCAAACGAGCTCTTTGGTTCCCAACAGTAGATGAAGGCCTCACAGTTGAGGAGACATTGCCAATCGCAACAGCAGCTCTGTAATTAATAACGTGTGCCCCTCCACCTGAGCATGAAGAGCACCGGCTGGCTGAATCTGATCCTTCAACAGTTTGTCCACACCAGGCATGCAATTGACCCGCGCAAGCAGTGCGTTTGTGTTAATTGCCGATTGGCTGTCCACGAGAACAGTCTGGCTCCACAAAGAGGCGATTGAACGCGTCAGTTGTAGTTTCCATGGAAATTCTTGAGTGCTACAGACAACCTTCGACGTGCGAATGTCTGCGTCGATACTTTATCTCATCGTTGGGGCACAATTAAATGGACGTTCTCCACAACGCTGGACGACGATAGAGGTGCCAAGGGGCCACTACAGTTTACCTGTAACGTCTACAGTACAGTACACTCTATAAACTCCGCCAGGTGCAGTAGGAACTGTCTGGTGACAGAACGTGGTCCAGAGGTGACGCATTTTTGGGGACTTCAGAGCCATTACACGTGTAATCCTAAACTATTCTGACAAGCAAGATATGAGCGCAAATTGGGGGTATTCCTTAATTAGGTGCGCACTAATTGGGGGTACCGACTGTATAGACATTCGACGAGCCGTGTCGTATATTTGCTTCGTATCCTGGGATTAGCGAATCGAACCCTTTTTTCGTTGGCACAGAAGGGGGCAGGATTTCATCGATCATCCACTCGAGTTTTCCGGTGTCACAGAGCGAATTTATAATTTTCTCTTGAGTTTCAAAGAAGGAAGGGGAAGTCGAACTCTAGGTGCCCCTTTCATCTCCTGCTCATTTTCTAATCCCTACTCTTCGACGCCAGCGGCGTACTTGGCGGTTTGTTCTTCTATCGAATGTTCGCCGCTTCCGCATACGTATGTCTTTGCAGATCGCTAGGGCTACTACTCCTGAAGTATCGGAGGACTCAGGACCAGCATCCGCGTCGTAATTGAAATTTTCGCTAGGCGTTCCAATATCTTCGCCCCTCATCAGCTGCTTATCAGACGCATTAGTGTCAGGCTCCAATCGCAGCACAAGTTACTCCGAGCTAATGTATTAGCGCACACTTTTGGTTCCGAAATCTAGAATTAAGTGCTGTGTAGAGTGTTGAAAGGCCAATAATGAGATCAAATGGCGATTTTTCTACGACAACGTAGCCTGGCTTGACCTTTTGGTCTCCAAAAGTTTTAGAACCCTGAGAAACGAGCCAAAAAAGGATTTTCTATCACCATTTGCGACATCAATTTGCTTCTAAGTGTATTTCGGGAAAAGATAAAGGCGTCGGGATAACTCTCCACCTATTACGTCCTATACGGTTCCCGAGTCCAAAAATGCCTATACCTCCGTGCTATAAACCTTGCGCTGCACTAACCGCAGCAAATAAAGCCCTTTATCGTCCACGACGGCAAATGTTTGCAATTTTTACCCTAGTAATCTTCGCATTACCTCCGCAGCTCCATCAGCGTCCCCACGGCGAAGCTCACTGAGCTTGAGCCCGCAGTTCGTTTTTGCGAGCTAAATAGCGACACCGTACTTTCAGATTTACTCTTCAAGCATATATTAACCTTTTCTTCCCATTTTGGTCATCTCTGGCTTACTTTTTGTACTTAAGGCACGAAATTATGCTGCCGGCGGAACAGGACGTATAATTAAGGCTTTTTGCGAATATTTCACTAAACGAGATATCTAAATGCATCCTTTATCTTCTTGAAGATGCTTTACTTGCAGCGCCTTTCCCTCTGCGTTTCTCTTCGTCGCGTTACGACCGCTTCGACTAGAGAATCTGTTCTCTGCTGATTTTCTCGGTAGACGTTGACCTGATTAGCTAATTGAACTTATTTTTTCTTTATCGTGTTTTTCCGAGGCACTGATCGCCCTATTTCTCGCCAAAGTCCAATATATGTCCTCGGTATAGCCAACTAGTCCACAGTGTCTGCAACGTTGATCTCGATGCGGGTTTTTTTCACATCTTTGTGCCACGTGACCCTGTTCTCGATAATAATAGAACAATGTGGGGCTTTCCTTTTCTGGGCTGACGAAGAAAGTCCATCGATTACATTTCTTCTTCTTGATGAGAAGAGTAAGACGCAATAGGTCTTCGGCTAGGGCATCAATCTTATCATCTGTTTGTCTTGAGCGCGAATCGGGACGAAATAAGGGTCTTGCCAACGGAACTTCAACAATGTGGAGCGAGTACCCGTAAAACGCAATTAGATTCCCTTTAAATCCCCTTAAAGCCTTCACTATATCGGCGTGATTCTTCGACTCTTGTAACGACAATAGCTGCTGGAACTGCTCTTAGCTGCATACTGCAGTCCTAAGTAACCCGAACGCTGCAATGTCGGCGAAAACATCATTCTCATACAATGGTTCCGCTTTCTTCAGGGAACCCTATTTTGTCTTCAATATCAAATTTTCAGTGCTTGGCGGGTAATTTCCTGGGGTTTTTCGTCCCCTGCAAAATATTTGAAGAACTTCGTCTTGAAAACTGCGTAATCTTCGGTATCTTCGACCTGCTCTCCTTGACCTGCGAAGAAATCATAGTACAACTCAAACGCAGGGCCATCTAAGTGTCCAAGAGGGTTAGAGTCTTCTCCTTATTGGACTTCAAGTCCATAAAAACAGTGTCTTAGAAGAAGAAGAACTTCTTTGCGTCGCTATAGCCTTCGTTAGCAACTTAATTTGCTCCAGAAGACGGCGCGAGATATTACTTCAATGTTATCGAAGTTCACTTTTCTGGATCCTCGAAAGTAGTCTCCGTCATTGAGTAGACGTTTAACCAACAACCTGATCACAGCATTCTTCCTTTCAACTACTCCCAACTTAATATGACGTCGTGCTGTCCTTGGTGCAAACTCTATACCTAGGTAGCTCACTGCGTCAATAAATGGGCGTTTATTGAACTCTGGATCGCCGGATATGATTTTCAGCGCACCATGGATGTTGCAACAGTTTATCTCAAAACATCGAGCTGCAGAGTCCGTTTCTTTTGAGCGTAGAATACTCGCAACTGAAAAGTCTGTTGAGTAATTACCAATGTGAAGGGTGGACTTGTTACCAAGTTCTTGAATGAACAAAAAGTCCATCTGCACATGTTCATTGAAGGGGACGAAGAGCCGGGGAGTGATCCTTCTTGGACTGGAGATGTGCCCATGTTGATTGGCAGGTGTGGCACCTGTCCCTCGCGGCTTGCAACGATCGTCTCAGAACTGGGTTAAGTGTTATCCCAGGCCTATAGATTTCGACCATGTCGTCAATGAAGAGATGAAAATACCCGTATGACTTCATTTCGAATCTCCTAGCAACTTTTCCGTCTTTCTTTTTCTCTCTTTTTTTCGAACCGAAAGATTTCGATGAAAGAAGATAAGGTACTTGACGGTGAGAGGAGAATAGTGCTTTAAAGAAAGCAGTCTTGGGCGTCACAGCATCAAGGTAAGTCCTTTTTTCATTCAAAGATACGGGCTCCGCAGTATCTGTATAAGTTGCAAATAAGAAGGACTTTTCATGGAGAACACCTGCAGGGATCGAAAGAAGCTTCTGTTGTCCCAATTGATCGGACTGAGAGATGATCTCATTCCCCAGTAGGAGCGCGCCTTTGCCTTCAGCTACATAGAATGAGATCTCGAATGCAGTTCCCAGCAAATCTTGGAGCTGTAGATTCCATTTGCCCACTGTGACTTTTGTATCACTAAAATATTCACTGTATCCATGGACAAAAATTTAACGGTCCAGAGGTCCTAGGTTGAACTCTTGTTCCAGTGCTAGAGCCAAGGTAGCAGCAGCTTGAATGCCACCAATGCTTCTGAGGCAACCTCCATCTATGATTGGATTAGGGTCACAATGCCCTTCTCTCACATATGATCCAGCTCCAGGGCTTAATGTATAGCTTAGTTTCCGTCCTCCTGCCCGTAACCTGTGCGAAAAAAACTATCCGTTCTTTGCCGTCTTTGCCTTCTCTCTGGAAAGAATTTTTCTTTCAATCAGGGCTTTCTCGAAAGTTTTCAGTCGATCCACAGTCATAGAAGTACCCAGTGTCAGTATCAACACCGATACCATGAGTAAGATTTTCAGTAGGGCTTTCAGAATCCAGCGCACTCTTTTGCCCTTCTTCTTCCGTTTCCCATTATTCTCGCCTGCACCTCTATATAGTTAACTATTGGTCAGATTACCAGGAGACGGGACAGGTAGGTTTCTGACCGCAGCTATCAATTCTTTTTAGACATTGCTGGCAACCGGAGATTCCATTTCCTTAGCTGACATCTACTCGAACTTGTAGAGCTAGACAAGTTGCGGGGAACTGCAACTGCATCTTCGAGATAAAGGAGGTGATGCTTTTTGGAAGAGCCCATTATTTTCTTATGGCGTCGGAGGAATCAGAAATGTTCCGTGTCCAATTTCCCTGATTAGAGTTATAAGCTCCCCAATAGCTAACAGGAAATTCTTCAAAAAGCTATGAAACGCTTGACGATAAAAGTTCTTAGCAGGCTTCGTTAATACCATGACTGGGCGTCAAGAAGCATGAGCCTCTGCAAGGCTTTCCGCAGATGCCCGAACAGAGTCTTGGACATTGTAAGCTGACTATAATCTTCATCCTTATCAATCCTCTGCCCGGCAAACTGTATAAGGTGCAGCTTGGCCTTTTTTAATGTTAATTCTTCCAAATTGGCGATACTGAGTAATTAGATACAGTTATATCTCGATAAAAGCGTGAGCACGGGAGACGCAGTCTACATGCTTATATCATTGTTATGTTTCGATGGAAACATGTCTTCAATAGCATTCGTCGGCTGTTTCAATGCTGATTTACTTAGAAAAACGTTTCCAGGGCTGTTTGGCGCGTCTTTGACGCCATCTGAGCACCAACCTTCCGCTTCAACTGACGTCGAAAAACGCAAAACCTTAAAGTTTGGAGCATCCTGTGCTTCAACCACTCGCAAATTCCAACGAAAGAGCATTAATTTGCTCG
The DNA here is from genome assembly GCA_002205965.3 of Kappaphycus alvarezii. NCBI lineage: Eukaryota > Rhodophyta > Florideophyceae > Gigartinales > Solieriaceae > Kappaphycus > Kappaphycus alvarezii. The sequence goes on from NADL03000599.1 coordinate 350,535, forward strand.
CTTTCGTAAGGCAGAACTTCCCGTTCATCAACTACGGCTTCTCCATCACTGTATTCCCCCTTGCTTTAAATTTCCCAAACAACATTGTCAGCCATATTACTTATCGAAGGCACCTCAAAGCAGTCAACATCATCCGCAGTGAGCAAGTTTTAGGTTGAAATCTTAGCGCTAGGAGTTCAGATCTGATTTAAAACTTTATCAATTCTATACTTTCCCTTTCAGAAAGTTCATCTCTCCTTTGGGCATCACTATCCCGCACAGATCCGAACAGCCCAGGTGTGTTCCTGAAATTGGCAATGATATCGGACGGGAATGAGTCCCAAACTTCTCGAACAAGCTTCATCGCCAGAATCTGATCAATCTTGTAAAAATTATCTGTGCCATCATACAACGCGCCAATTTAGCTCTCATACTGTAACTTTCGGTAACGTGTCTTCTGGTGGCAATTATCCCGGCAGTCATTGGTTGAATTATAGAATTTGTGTTCGGAGGAAGGAAAAAAATTTAACATTTGAGAAGTTGGTGATGGTTTCAACGGTTCCATTTGCACCGCAATTGTCTAACAAAAGCAGCACATTTCTTCCCATTTTTTTCTCAAATAAAATTGGTGAATTGGTTCCAGCATGGTCCACTATGAAAAGAGAACGGCCGAATTCATCTAAGCGTTCTCTTTACTCCAATAATCAAAACCAGGTTCCTTTCAAGTCTTCTTTCCAAACGCGCGAGTTCGCATGGCCTGTCCAATTATCATGAGAGGCATCTTTTGCTATCCGCTCGTATTTGAGCACATCAGTAGCGTTAATCGAACTTTCGCTTCTTTCCTACCTAGCATCGAGTTCTCTGAAATTGTTCGATCGGGTTCCATTGCATAGTAAAGACCGTTTTCTTCAACATTCCAAATTTCATCTTTATCATACTGAGATAATAGGGTCTGTAGTTGAGGCAAATTCCTTTGCACAGTATTTTGGTCGCCATTCCCACTTTGCCCATGACACCGCCTCGATTTCAGGTTCCATCGGTTCTTGAAATTTATAAGCTAACCATTGGTGAGTTTCAAATTGATTCTTTCATTTATGGAAAGCAACGAATTGAAAGCCTCTAGGAGCCTAATTCCTTTCTGTCATTACTTTACCATTTATTCATTGGCGAGCGTCGTACTTTGCCTACATCCAAGCCGCCAGGTTCTTCTCTACTCGTGGTTGCGCGCCAGGCTTCTGGCGGAAAATTTATTTGTTCTTCAGTGCAACTGGGCTTTTAACTTGCAGGAGTCTAGACATGACGGGCTGTGAAGGGAGTAATAATAACTAAAATCGCTGTTGGGTCCATTTCGCAAGGTCTGCCTGTGCTGTCACCTCTCCTTCTGCCTCTTTTCGTAGAAATTCTTCCCGGATTGCTAACTTCTGCTTGTTTGTAAGGGCTTGGCGCTTCATTTGTGTATTGAACAGTTGAGAACTGATGACTATAAAGGCTGTGCTAATGAGTTCCTAGAATATTGATCACTTTATTAAATTGTATTCAATGATGCTCATGGTACTGTCGAAGAATGTCATTGGCGATCTAAATGACCTTTTTCGCTCTAAACGACAAACTGTCAGTGGTCATAGAAATTTTTCATCAGTTACAGTACTGTATGTGTTTTTGGCCCATCGAAAAGGCTTTTTGGTACAGTATTTGCACGTTTTTAGTACTACACGCATGCGCAAACGACATTTTTATGTCGATTATGCTTAGATGTGCCCCAAAATGAACCAAATTCGCGGTTCCCTATATGGGAGACTCTCTCTGTATTCTTACATCGAGTTTATGTTTTTAAAAAGCACGCTTCTATCAAGATACCACTATAGCGGGAACTTCTTCAGTTTGGGAAGAGGAGGAGGAGTTTGTACGCATCATGTTTTCGGCAGCAAGTACTCGAAATCTTGACACAAAGACGGATAGTTCCTCATTCTTGCGAATTCGACAGTTGGATACCTCATTTAAGGATTTGATCAATCCAGACACCATTGCTATCTGTGAGTCTTCAGCAATCAGTTCAACAATCTCCTTCACGGCGATAATCTGACCCTCCTGCTTGTAATTATTGACTCCTTTTGCTTGAGCTTCATCCACCACCGATTATTGTGCACTTTGCAGGCCTCGACCGTAAAGTTGGCGTACTGACGTGGAAAACAGTCTTATGAAGCTTTTCTTCTCCTTTCTCTACGGAGGTCTTGACTAGGTCTGACTATCTTGTTGTCTTGCGACGCCAATCCTGTAGATCCTGTTCTGAAGAGAAAACAGGAGGGTCGAGGGGACAGCGATCATTTGACGAAGATCCACTCCCTGGGCGCATAAATATTGTGGGCGCAAGTCGGAATAAACTTTAGTGACCTAGCGCGTATATCGAGTGCAGCGGCATGGAGCGGAGACGTTAGGGTTGATCAAGGATAAGGGTAGTAGTAATTATAGAGTGCACGAAGGTACCTGCTCCACCCTCTCCCATCCCTTTTCTTCTATGCGAGCAGTAGTTTACTATTTAGGTTAAATAGTCTTCCCAAATAATCTCCCGAGCTCGCAGGAACCCAGCAACCCAATGACCCGACGACATTTTTAGGCTTAATTTCTACGTGTCATTTTGCCGCCAAAACATATATGGCTGGTTATGGCCCGGAATATCCAAGAAGGTGACCAGTAGTACCTATTAAAGTTCCTTAAAAAGCCGGCTCTAGGCCCCGCAGCAGACAAGCTGCGTTGGACATTACGGCCGCGGCAGCGTGACTCTGAGTAGGTACCTTTCGGTCCTTACCATGAGCCTCCATCCCCCTAACGGCCACATTCCACGCGAAGTCGGTTAGCACCCTATAAGCATCTGGGTGCCAACTTCCGAGAGTGGAAATTGGGATAGGCACGAGCCTGCCTCTCACGGAGGTTGAAAAAATATTCATACCTTCTATGCCTGGCGGACACGGCCGCATTGAGGGAGGTGAGAAGGTTAAACGCCCTCTCTTTTCCCTAATTACTGAAGCAGTGCCTCACGAATGCTTCACGCAGTACTGTACAGTACTATATCTTCCCAAGTGTAATCCTGTAATTCCCAACTACCAATATATAAATTTTGAGTCAGTCTGCCTTATTTACGCCTCATTTTCTTGATACCGCACATTTAAATAAATAGCCAAAACAGTACAGTAGTGCCTAATATTCACCAGGAAAAACTGTTTTTAAGGCAGCATTGTACAGTGCAGTGGTCATTTTGAGAGCTTTGCCCAAATCTTGAATATAGTCGTTTATCACTGGTGTACAGTGCGCGAATTTAGAATAGCATCATCACCAAAAATTACCGTTTGGTGAAAAACAGATGACCGTTCTCGATAATTCGCACTGTACACGGACCGCAATCCGAAGTCATTTAAAGGAAATACAACTTCACAGCAATAGGCCTGATTGAATAGCTGTTGTGAATAAAAACAATTCCAAACATGCGAAATTAAAATAGCACCAGCAGTTTTATTAGTACATGACATAGAATATTTGGTCCCTGAATCTAAAAAAACTGTTCAACTTATCTCTAACAGCAACGCAAGACACAATCACAGCAGCTAAAGGTCGAAAAAATGGGAAAGGGCAAGCACTTGACAGAAAAAGGAAAAGGTTCAATTATTGCATTGAAAGGGGAGGGACTGAGCAATCGAGCCATCGCCAAGATGATCAGCAGGGACAAGAATTTCATTTCGAGGTTCCTCACAGATTAGGAAGCATATGGCAGCAACTAAAACACGAAAAACAATTCGAAAATTTCTCCGACCGGGTTTCGGGCTTTGGTGAGGACCGCTTCAAAGACAGGTGCCTCAGCCTCATAATTAAAGAGCGACCTTAATTTGCAAATTGGAAAATGGCGAGTGCAGCCTGGGTTCGGGTATTCGGAACTGGTTGTTTTACAAGGAAACCAGGATTCTATCAAGTACTGAACTACACTAGAAACCTATGTACTACCGTATACTGATGGAAAAATGCCTCTGTGTTGAAATTTTATGCAAGATAATGCATCCATTCACGTGTCACACGTGTCGCGCGAATTGATGAAAAACAATTTGAGACGAGTTCTATCGTGGTCGGCGAGATCCCCTGACTCTAAGCCCACTGAGAATATCTGAGTGGTCCTTGCTCGCGCATTGTACGCTAGTAACCGGCAACTTATCACAGTTGAAGAGCTTAAAAATGCTGAACTGATGGAGTGGTCAAAGTTGGATCAAAATTTGAACAAAAAGCTCCTTGGCAGCATGCTAGATCGCTGTGCGCAAGTGTTAGAAAGGCAAGGTGCGAAAAAAGACTACTGAGTTTTTAATTAATTTATTTCCTGTAGTGAATGGCAATTCAATTTGGTGCTATCCTAAATTCGCTATAGGAAATCATACTTTAGCGATTCACTTTTTTTAACAGGCCAATAAGATTGAGTTTACTATCCTTTATATGCTTTTATATCCCTAATGTCCGCACTGATCGATATTGTGATCAGAATCAAAATTTGCAGTTTTGAACTGTAGACCCCTCCTGATCTATATATTGATCAGGGGAGCTGAATTGTAAGCCGCACTTGAGCCCATCTGGCTATCTTACAGAAGATCAGATCATGAATCCGTTCAAACAACTTTAAAGAGGTGCTCGTCCGGAACACAATGCAAGTTCAATCATTAAAATCCGTTCAGTCGTTCTCGAGATGTGCACTGCCGTGTCTCACCACACACTTACCCTTCCACATGACCGTCCCTATCGAAAACATTCCCGCCCTTGACCAACTGAACGACCCTACACAACCTCCAACACCCGCACGTCAACCCCCTACATCATCTCCAACAAACGCACATGGCGAGCAGCGCCACGAAAACGATACTGCGCATGCTCCCGCGACGCGTCAAGCTCCCTCCGGAGCTCAAGTAACAAATTCTCCGGAACCCTCAGCCGAAACAAGACAGCCAAGGCAACGTGGACGGGGTGGGAGGGTTGCTACTTTAGGTCGTGGAAGGGGTGGGAGGGTTGCTACTGTAGGCCGTGGAAGAGGCAGGGGCAGAGGTAGGGGCAGAAGAGGTGTAGCGTCGATTGGGGTTGGGGCGGCTGGCGTAGGAAGTGCTGTTAATCCCCGAGGAAGAGTTAGGGGAAGAAGAAAAGCTGCAAACTCTAGAAGCAGGAGAGATGACCCAAGTCAGGGGTGGTTGTTGGGAAATGATGCATGCAATTCCATTCAGATCGAAAAGCAGTTTATCAACAAGGCCATAGGGCATCGAGCAAGGTCGTTCTGCTCAAATGCAGTCCACAACTTGGAGTTGGAGAGTAGTGTCAGAGGTATCTCTCCGACAAGGGCTGGAATTGTGGTTTTGCTTCTGGATGGTCTCTTGGGACAGTTGTGTCAGTGGCTTAATGAATACATCAGACATAAGAAGCTAGAGCGGTCGCAAATAACCTTGTCTGACATGTATTCGTTTGTTGCTGTTCTGCTTCTTTCACATGCTCTGCGACTCGGATTTGAACGTTCTATTCAGCTTCTTGGACAGATTGGGTGCATTCCACCATCTTTGGAGAGGATCCGCTTCATCTCCGTAAATATCAAGGCGTATTCGCCTACTGGTAGAGGTGAGGATGGGAATACAAGATGGTTTGCACAGCGGGATCGGACTCGGCATTTGTCAGAATTTGAAGCGCTTGCGTTTCGAGAGACTAAGAAGGTGTTTTTCAACCCGCTGCAACTACTTGCAACTCTTGACGACGAGTTACAAGGGACGAGGGCAGCGGACAATCAAGTGAAAACCATTTCTGACAGGAAGGCTGACAGGGAGGGACATTCAGCGGATTTGGTGGCCGATGCGCTATTCAGGATAGTTTTTGCTCAGCGCTACAGACGTCGAGGAGAGCCGCAAGTTGACTCAGTGAGAAAGCTGCTGACCCTTTTATTTGACGGTTGTGGAGAGCAATCACTGAGCACCTGCATTGTCACTGCCGATGGGGATACGGCAAGGAGTCTTTTATGAAGCTTCTGGCGGAGTTCGGCGTTGGATCTGTCTTCATCGTTTCAGACCATTTGTTAAATGCTCACCCGTTTGTTGCGATGTCTTTTCTAAATCCTTTTAGAGGGGACTTGTTGGAAGAAGGTGCTGAACGCAACGAGGAAGATAATGGATGTGGGAGTGAGAGTTTGGATTTGGAGGGTGGAGGGGTTGCTGCAAGTCAATCAAGTCAGGCAGGAGATGGAAGATATGTTAGAACGCAGTCTTATGTAGAAGAAGAACGGGGTGGTCATGCGCAGCAGTCAAATGGATTGGTTCCAGCTGTTTCAGACTCACGGCAGTACGTAAGCGAAGCTGCTCCGAATGACCCGGTTCCCCAATTTGACAGAAGGAATGAGTTTGTTATAGACGACAATCCTGCACTTGGGCCAGCATCATTTATCGCAACAAAGTTTATTGGGGCTACCAGCCGACGCGTGGGACAGAATCGCATGGCATCGGTTGCCGTTCGTGAGCGGGGAACTAAAACGTTCTTCGATTCATGTATACAGTTCCAGCCAGCATTCAAGATACTCTTAACACATGGGTGGCTGTGGTTAAGCCGAGTGTCGACTTGAGGAGCTCCCTTTTCTTTCAGTCCCTACTTGTTAGCGATGAGAGCCAGGCATTGAAGGACATTGTGCAGAGTTGTATTCGAAGAAGGTGTGTGCCGTTGACATTTGGACAGCTTTGTGCCGATTGGTTTGTACTACGGCAATTTAGGATAACCGGAACAAATGCTGGTACTTTGTTGCTTGCAAATGCAGAAGTCAGGAGGGCACTGGGTTTGACTCAGAATGTGCGTGTTGAGCGGGGCCGGAACAATGGTTTGAGCTGTTTTATGGTGGATGGTTCAGTTCGAAAGTCTCAACAGAGGCTATGATGCGTGGAAGTGCAACAGAGGATACTGCATTATGTGCACTGAGGAACATGAGTTATGTAAGGGAGGTGTTTGATGTTGGGATGATATCGATGAGGGAGGACGGTTATTTTGCATGCTCACCTGATGGTATAGCTCTCCTCAAAAAGAGTTCATTCCCGGACTGGAATTTGGAGGTGGATGGGACAATTCAACCGGAAGAAGAAGGTCTGGCACTGGCCTGTGTCGAAGTTAAGACTCGAGTGGCAGTCTCAACCCTTGGGAAATCTGCAACGCTGTCTAATGTGGACCTAATTAGATGCGATGTTGGAGACGCTACCTTTAGAAAGTATGTTCCCCAAGAACACATGGGGCAAATTTTGCATCAACTCCTGGTGCTTGGCTTTGGTTTGGCACTTTACATTTGTGCGGCAGAGACAGGTGTTTTGTACGTAGTTCTGGTGCGCTTTCCGCCGACAGTCCTGAGCATTTGCGAGACTGCTCTAAGGGAAACTGGTTCCGTGGTAGTACAATGGGCACATGAATCTGAGGCAACGATACCTGGGTTTGTTAAGCAGGAGCAAAAGGATGTCCTAAAGTCTAAGCTGACGTTCTGGAAAGGTGTTGACGATCATGTAAGGGAGAATGGGCCATTTGTACCTCTCAAGTTATTTAAGCATGGGTCACAGCGTGTAACTCCTCTCAACCCCACGAGCTCGAGACGTAGTACAGAAAGCTCACTAACGGGTGGCAGCAGTCGTATTTCTTTGCGACAGACTGCACAGGTCGATTCTCCAAGAAATGAAGGAAATTGTAGGCCGGATGACACTCTGGGCCAGGGGGTTGAAGAGGAGAATGATCAGTCTGAGGAGGGGGTTCAAAATGACGGAGGCGAAGAGGAGATCGGTGCAAGTCCACGACAGACATGAGCCAACGCTAGAGCTTCGTCGCACGCAGTAGAGCGCCCTGAACCTGCCTCTAGACTACGTTCTAAGCGGCCCAGTAGTTCTGCCACTGAGGCGCAAGGTGGGCCTACTCTACGCAAGAGACAAAGGTTGAGGAAGTAGACGTTTAATCGCAGTAAACTTATTCTTTGTGAAGCTTAGTAAAGGGACCTGATGATCAATATATTGATCAAGGGGCATTTTTTGACCTTCTTTATCCCCTCCTAGAACCCCAAATTCAAGAGTTTGTTGTGGTCAAAATACACCACAAGAAGACCTCAAACTTGGTGGGCTGACGCAGTACAACGTGTACAACAGCACTGTCAACTTGGTTTTGACAAACGGTCTAATCTGTGTAACTATGCAACGTTTACATTTTATGACACATATAACGATCATAAAAAATTGACATTAGGGATATAACACTTAAATTCAAATAAAATTCATTTAAATTCGCCACTTCAGTCCTCCTGGGTGAAAGCGGGTACTTTTGTCCGCCTTTCTCCAGCGCCCGGTTGCGCAAAAATAGGTAGATCACTCAACAAAACCAAAACAAAAACATACTCAGTTTATTCGCCGCCCCCCGCCCGCTTCTCTCCTCCCTTCCACTCAATACAAACCCCGCGCCAGTCCATTATCAACGCCGCGATACAGCCAAGAGCGAGCACACGTGTACAGGCGTACACATGGAGCTCACATCACCCCCCAATGACGCCATGCTGCGACCTCGCAGCATCTCCAAAAATATCCTGAAAATGCAAAACAGAAAAACAAATCACCCGGAATACCAGGACTGGCCGGTCCTGGGAACTCAAACTTGCATACAGCATAATGAACTGGAACCTCCAGGACTGGCCGGTCCTGGACACTCGGGACACTCGACCCTACTCTTCAGGGCTCACGACAGCAACCGTGCGCCCCACCGCCTCCGCCATTGCCAAAGCAACCCCATCCCGGCCATATACATCCTGAGGCGCCTCGCATGAATTCTCCCACGCGTGGCCCTGCCCTCTTGAGACTTAAGGTAGTACGCCGGGTGCTTGGCCACTCTCACCTCGTACGGCCCTAGCCACTTCGGCTCCAGCGATTTCCGCTCCTTCTTCTTCCTCAGTAATACGATGTCCCCCACATTATAGCGTTCACCCTGCAACTGTTCTCCAGCAGCAGGCAATCTTCGAGCCTTCCTCTCTGCTCGACGAGCTGACACCTCCACCAGCTCAACAGCCCTCCAATCTTCCACCAATGGACCGGGCCCGACATTTAACATTGGAAGATCCCTCGCAACCAACCTGGGCTCCTTACCAAACATCAACCAAAAAGGAGACAGTCCTCCTCTCCCTTTCCTTGCACGATAAAAACTCACAATATCTGCGATCCTCTCGTCCCACTCAACCTTGGTCGTCCAAGCGACTTTCGCGATCGCCCTCTTCATCGTACCTACCATCCTCTCAGCGCGACCGTTGGCCTGCGGTGCATACGCACTGACTGGATTCCACACCACACCATTCTCCTTCAGGAAGTCTCCAAACGCCGCGGCCACAAATGCTGGCCCGTTATCCGACACTACCACCCGCGGACTCCCAAACACCGCTAGTATCTCTTCCCTCACAAACGAGATAGCCTCCTCACACGTTTCATTCGTTGTCGCCCTTACTATAGGCCACCCGCTCAGGTGTTCTACTCCGATCAATAAGAACCTGTTGCCTCTTTCCGTTTCTTTGAAAGGTCCAGTGAAGTCTAGGGAAAAGGTTTCTAATAAACCAGTGACCGGCTGCCTCAACCCCGTTACGTACGTACTCAAAAGAGCGGCCTTCTGGCACTCATCACATGAGCGAACAAACTCGCGTACATCAGGGACCAACCTCGGCCACCAAAACCGATCCTTGACAAACTGTTTTGTCGTAGCGACATCCCAATGCCCAGCCATGTTGTGAACGGCTTCCAGTATCTTCCTCCTCGCCTCTATGGGGGGCACAACGCGCAACCCCCTTTCACCCTCCGAAACAGGACCGAATCCGAAACCAAAAAAGCCTTTGCCTGACGGCGATACTTTTTGCTCGGGACTGGCCAGTCCCGCATTTCCAAAAAATTCCTCACCGCCCGCAAACCTTCCTCAAATGTACCCCCTTCCTCTGTAACATCAATAACATTCACACTTCCCTCAACTAGGTATTTGTCTATCTCCACTTTGTGCGCCTCCTCCTCGCTAGTCATCTCCGGTTTGTCAATGCCTGACCTTGACAAATAATCCGCCGTGGCGTTCTGGGTTCCCGGCCGATGGCGCACTTCGAACTCATATTCAGCCATAATGTTTAACCACCTGGCCAACCTGCCATGCATATCCTTCTTCGAGAACGTCGTACGAAGGGCCTGATGATCGGAAAACGCCACGAACGGGGAGCCGAGTAGGTACGGTCTGAATTTCTTGAGCGCGAATATCACCGCTAAAGCCTCACGCTCGAACGTACTGTACCTCCTTTCCGTCTCTTGTAAAGTCCTACTTGCGAATTGCGTCGGGTGGTCCCTCCCATCCTCATCCTTCTGCAACAACACCGCCCCGACAGCAGCCTTTGACGCATCAGTATGCACAGTAAACGGCTTGTTTAGATCCGTCAATGCCAGCACGGGAGGAGTCGTCATAGCTCTCTTTAAACTCGTAAACGCCTCCCCGCCTCCGCATCCCACTCGAACTTCCCACCAGGACTCGTCAATCCATGAAGCGGGGCCACGATGTGCGCGAACCCGGGAATGAACCTCCTGTAATACGATGCCATCCCTAAAAACGACCGCAATTCCTTCTTTGACGTAGGGCTAGGCGCATTGACGATCGCCTCGATCTTACGGGGGTCTGTCCGCACCTCCTTCCCACTAACTACATGTCCCAACATCTCCACCTCAGACGCGCCAAATGTGCACTTCTTCAGTTTCAACTTCAGATTAACGCCCCTCAGACGGTCGAGCACCACTTGTACATGCCGCAGATGCTCGTCCCACGTCTTTGACTTGATCACCATGTCGTCAATGTACACTGTAACAAAGGGCAAGTCCCCGAACAATATAACCGCCACCCTTTGGAAACACGCCGTCCCATTATTCACTCCGAACGGCATTACCTTGAAACAAAACGCCCCATACTTACACCGGAACGTCTTCATCTCTTGAACGGACTCATCCAATTGTATGTTCCAGTAACCCGTAAATAGGTCAAGCGTGGTGAATATCGAGCAACCCTGCATCTCGTCTATTAAATCCTCTATATTCGGGATGGGCCACCTGTCGGCCTTCATCCTCTTATTCAAGGGACGTAAGTCACACAAAACCTAGGTTCACCGTCTTTCTTCGTCGCAATTACCATCGCGAATCCCCACGGCGACTGCGACGGGCGAATAATCCCCCCTTCACATCCGGCTAACCTCTTCACGAATTATCTTGTTGTATTTCGGCGGAACCCGCCTAAATGGCTCACAAATGGGCGTCTGATCATCGAGTTCGAAGGCATGCGTAAAGGGAACCTTCCCGGGGGTGATGTCGTTGATGCTCCAGGCAACAACCTTTTCCCCTTCCAAAAGCATCCTCGCCATCTTCCCCTGTACCTCCTCCGGAACCGACGCCAACGCCCCCACGAGTACCTCTTTCCGCTCCTCCCCCAGTTCCCTGAATCCTTCAATTCCATCCAGCCTCCCTTCCACAGCACTAAAATCCTCCCTTCCCATACGAACAGCCTTATCCTCGCTCAACTCAACCGAAGGATCATGATACTCATCCGCTTTCTCCTCTTTCACGCAAATGACATATTCCTCTCCAGATCCTTCCTTTTCCGGGTCATCTCCCACGATTCCAGTCCCAGGACTGGCCGGTCTCCCGCCAATGATTACCCCAATCTAGTCATCACTCGAATCTTCCTCACCCGGCGCCTCTCCGTCGTCTTCCGAGGACGATGTGAACTCATCCTCCTCTTCCCCTACTTCTCAACACCTTCACCATACAACGGAAGGGTCACAGATATTCCCGCCTCACCACCAGTGGTAAATGTCACCGACAGACGCCTCATGTCTAAACGCGCACCGAGTACCTCCATAGTTGGCGCTCCAATTATCAAATCAAACGGGGAATCTGCCAATACAAGGAATGTAAGAGGGGCTGTCAAAGTGTCAAACGTCACGGGACCCCTGTAACCTCGCCCAGTACTCTTGCTGTAGCCCCATCGGCCACAGTGATACGTCGTGTCGTCTCACTCGGACTGAGATGCAACTCCTCACAGAGTCTCCTCGACATGATATTGGGCAATGCACCAGTACCAACAAGGCCCTGACATCACTCCCGTAGACTTTCACCGCCACCATGCGTAACTTGCGTCCCCTTGCCGCGGCTGACACAGCTTTCCCAGCCTCACCCGTCTCCCAGGACTGGCCGGTCCCATGAGACCCAATTTTGGCTTCCTTACGATTCCGGGACTGGCCAATCCCGCTAGATGTTTCTCGAGATTTCGGCAAGCTAGTCCTCCCTCAACTTCAGAGCTGCAATCCAAATTCTCATCAACAGCCGAAACCTGACCCCTGTTGTTCTTCATCAACTTCTTCAATGCCTTATCTGCATCTTTCAGGTCACCCCTCAATATCTGTCCAAACGAAACTCCCGCATTTGCTTGGGCAAGCCCTGCCTCCACGTCATACCTTTCCACGAACCTTCCAATCTCTTCTTTCCACTGCCACGTCCGCCACCCTTTTTCGTCTTCTTCGGCTTCGAGCCCTTCTTAGATGAATTCGGAACCGGTTTCGGCGATGGAACATCAATGATTCGGCGGAGGTCCATCGGGTCCTGGCGCTCTGTCGCCGGCCTCTTCTGTAAGGGTTCGCCATCCCTTCTCCTGCGCACCGCCGCTACATGCGACTCCTCCTGAATCACGGTGACATTCGACCCGCCACCATTCACCAACTTCTCCTCTTCACGCCTTTTCTTCGCCCAACAATCATCCTCCCCGTGCCCATGCTTCCCACAAAGCGCGCACACCTGGGCAGCACGTTCCTCTCTCTCCTTCTTCCAGCACGTCCGCTTGTCATGTCCAACCTTCCCACAATACCCACAACGCGGTATTTCGCTTCCGCCACCTTGCCCTTGCCTGGCAGGACTGGTCGGTCCTACTGAGCTTCCACCCGTATCTTTGCCGGCCCCGCCTTTCTTCACGAGAAGCGACAATTCCGCCAACTGCGACGCTAGCGCATCGGTCTTATCTCCATCTGTCTTCCTCCCCATGCCTCTCACCTCGCCACGAAGGACCGGGTCGTTTGGTACGCTGAACTTCACCACAGATTTCAATCCTTGCGACGAGCCAAAACGATTACGCGACTCTTGGTAATTTGTTAACGCCTCTTTCAATTCCCCGTACGACGAAGGAGCGTGCAAGACAACAAACGAGTGGACCTCTTCCCCAACAACTGCTGCCTTGGTAAGAAAGAAGAACTTCTGCTCGTCAGAGAACCCAGCTTCCTTGTACGACTCATCGGCTCTCTTGACAAACATACCAAGATCATCTCCCTCCTTAATCTCCAACGACAGTGCCTTTTCGACGGCCAAACGGGGGTCCTCTTTCGGGCGAAACTTCTCTCTTAGTACAGCGCACACCTTGTCATAATCCATACCTTCTTGCGTCAACCTCCCACCTTTCGTGAACTTCCGGTAGAAGAACTGGAATGCATCTCCTCGAAGAAACTGGATCAGGGCCCGAGCCTTCTCTTCCTGAGATCCCTCCGTCCTGACCACATTCTCGAAATAGAATAGGAAGTAGTCGATGTCGGCCACACTCGATCCATCGAATAAAAGAGCACTTTCGCTCATCCTGTCTAACAACAGACAAAGTACCCTCCACAAGAATACCAATGAAAGCGGCTACTTTTTTCCGCCTTTCTCCAGCGCCCGGTTGCGCAAAAATAGGTAGATCACTCAACAAAACCAAAACCAAAACACACTCAGTTTATTCGCCGCCCCCCCCCCGCTTCTCTCCTCCCTTCCACTCAATACAAACCCCGCGCCGGTCCATTATCAACGCCGCGATACAGCCAAGAGCGAGCACACGTGTACAGGCGTACACGTGGAGCTCAGACTGGGCATTCATATTCATGGGTGGAGCTAATCTAAATTCGCGCACTGTACAGTCCAAATGTGCAACGTTGCAAAGTACTTCAAATTAAGTTGGAATTGGGTGACTAAGCTCTGCGTGTTGCTGTGCGCCGACAAATTACGGAAATCTTGAATGTTTTCAAAATTTTTGTCATTCCCCAATACTTTTATGTACAGTACTGTACACTACCATTCAAGTTGACTGGATACTGTGCTGTACATAACAGCCAGCTTTGCTGATTCAGTAAATGAACCTCCCGTTTGCCCCTCTTTTTATGAATATTTGAGATTACGTGTCAAATCATTACAGCACGATAAAATAGTGGAATATTTTCATTTGTTGACCAATGATAGCATCACAGGTGGCAGTCTTGACACAGGAGCAACGTCGCGAATTCCATCGAGGCAGTTTCTGTTTCTTGCGGAGCATTTTTGCATTATTATTTGCCTTCCTCTCCCGAAAACCCCCTTCTTCTGAACAGCCCTCGTCTGGTGCTGGCACCACTCCGCACCTCACGTCTGCCACATGCAGTTCAAACCGCCAGTCACTCGCAACATCGGTCGGAACAATGCGAAAATCATCACGCACCTCCCTCACACGCAATTCTCGCAAGGTCTACTCCGGCCACTTAAAGGTCAATGCGGTTGGTTGACTTTACTCAAGTATTTGCTCTCCCTTGATTGTACTTAGGTTCAGATATAATTGAGCCTACAATTTGAGCACTATTTCATCTACGATGAATGAACCCCCGACGTCCTGGGGAGTAACCCAAGGGTCCCTCTTTGACGACGCTGAAATTTCTTTCCGACCAAGTTCCGAGTCGACCCGTGCGATGCAGTCAAGCCCGACCCGTAACGAGGTCGTCTCACTGAGACAACGCGATGATGACATAATCAAGAAAACTTTAGACCCCTGCTCACCCTCACCCCGTGGCATTGACAACTTCAACCCTAGCTCGCCTTTCAATCTCCCCGATCCATCTTTGCCTCTGCATTTACTGGGACCATCTGATATTTCGAATGTACTGGATGGTACAATAAGGTTTAGTGACCATTTGCCCGTGCCGTCCGTCCTAGAGTGTGTGTTGGACACGCACCAGCAAACCAATCTTAACAGTTACAATACTACGGAGGAAGTACCGAATAACAATAACGAGATCAAACTATCAACCCAGGGCTCGGATAACGATCATGACCGGCTAGAAACTATCAATCTAGGCCAGTTTGATAACCATCCGAATCCCATTCCGGTCCACAAAGGTACAGACACTTTTCAAACCCTCAAACGTGGACAGAAACTCCGCAACGACATGCCAACGCCCTCTGAGACCCTCAAGGGCTTTCCTGTTACCATGGAGAGCATGTTCAAAGCTCGAGATCATCACAACGAAAATGACTTTGGAATAGCCTCCGGAAATGTTAATGCAAAATTCAACAATGGAGAAAATTTTATTAAACAAAACTCTTTTCAGTCTGAACCTCACGAGTTGATCAAGGTCACAAGGATTAATTCTGGAAATGACGGCTACGGAGACATTCGCAATCTCCAAGATACAGATAAGCAAGAGCAAGGGCTATTAAACCGGAAAATCTCTGAGGAAGAAGCAAAGCGCATCAGAAGAGTGAAGAACCGGGCCAGTGTAGAAAAATGCCGAACTAAACAAAGGCTTCGAATGGAGGCCCTACAGTCAGAGTTGAAGACACTTGAGTATGAGAACAAAACCCTGCGTGACCTGACGACCTGGATAGATTCGAGTGTTAAATTAAGTTAGTAACATCTCTTCGCTAATTAGCGCGTGACTATGGGGCACAAAAAGGGCAGCTAAACTCTCGATGATGTCAAGATCGCAGTTCTTTAATTCAAAGACTAACGAAACCGCAATTGACTCTTACCGCAGCACCACACGTCGCTCTTGCCCCTAACTGACAAGAAAAGATCATCATGTATGGCGCTACACTGACTGTCCCTTGAATGAGGTATACAGTATTCAGTAAAATATTTTTTGGAAACCAAGTGCGCACGAGGTACTAATGGTCACCCTGTAGGATATTCCGGGCCACAACCGACCATATCTTTCAAATATTACTGTAAATCACTCCACATTTCCCCCAATTCGCCTCGCACCTTTTTTCTTTGCGAACATGCAAATCTGAACAGCAGAGTCAACCAGCGGGGTGGCTACACAAGCACTCAAGCTCATTCACGGGAAAGGGAAAGGGGTGCAGAGCTTCTCTGCTGAATGAAGGGTTACCCGATGCAATACCTGGCTTCTCGAAACCGCAGAAACTTGGAAGCGTCGAATCTTCAAATTAAGGGTATCAATTATATACAACTAGAAGCGATTTGAATCTGCTGATCAAAAATTCTGCCGAGGCCTAGCGGACCGCAGTAGGTAATAGCGATTCATTTTCATTTCATAGGTTAAGTTTATATTCCTTCGCTGGATGTGATGAAGATTAACCCAAACGTGAAGAGGTTTGATGTCAGGTGGAGCGCGAGCTCTTGGAGAGAACGATCCGAGCAAGCAGGGTAATGATCGAAGAGAAGCATGTTTCGAAACTCGATCCCAACCGAGTGCTATGAGGGATCGCAACGCGTGAATGAAGCTCTAAATTTGGTCTCCTACAGCTGGCAGGCTTCCAAGCAGCTGCAGTGCCTCGTTTGAAACAAATCGGCCCAAAGGATCACGACGCTACCTACGAACTCTGAATTGAGATATCGTAAAATAGTTGTGCAGTAGTGCTTTTTCGCGTTTGCTGCCTTCAAGTTCAGCTTCTGAGGTCTTGATGGCGGGAGCGGGGGTCACCGGATGGGCATTGTTAAGGGGCGGGGTAGACGGGACCGTGGCGGGACTGACAATGGTTGGGGGCCAGGGCTGTTGGGTGCAGCGGCAGCGGCAGCGGCCTCAGCGGGCAGGGCCTGCGGGGGTCTTGGCTTGGGCGGCCCCTTCCGACTCACGGACGTGGTTTAAGAGGGCGTAGGTGAAAGTCTGCAGAATGTGCAGAGGCACAAGAGAGCGGCGCTCAGAGTTCTTGAAACTGTGGGCCTCACGATGCAAGCGGGTCTTCACACCGCCTTTGGTGGCAAAGGACAGGGCTTGGGGAACTTGGGGCAGAGACGGCGTACTCACGACTTGCTTAGGCCAGAGACCTGTCATGGAGGATAAGATCGCCGGTCCTGGGCCGCGGTGGCTGGGGCCCTCCCCTCCATCACTGTCCTCCCGTTAACATCCTTTGAACCTCCATACCTCGCCGCTCCCATTGATCCACATGTCATGACTCTCCCTCGCGCCAAGGCAATCATTTGCCAGTCGGCTACGGCTGACCACTCCCCTCTGACCCTTGCCAAGTCCTTCCTCGCGCGTGCAACACTCAACCCGCTCCGCCTGGATCCCCGGAACAGAGAGCGGCTATGGCCACCGCCCCTGGACCCCCCTCTCTACTACCTGGCCCGGTCTGAATGGGTCGAGCGCCATCGCCTTGTTCCTGGCTCAGGCTGCAACGCCAAGCGTCGCTCACATCGCGTCGAGGCCCAATGTGCGAACGCCCAGTACGGTAAGGCCATGCGATCTCTCCACAATGCCCCGCTCCCAGATGTCAACGACCCGGCCACTCTCCAGCAGCTCCAAGCCCTGTATCCCACGCCTTACCATCCCGTCATCCCCCTCCCCGCAGAAAGCCTCCCTCCACGCCCACCCGTCACGGAGGCCGCCGTCGAAAGGGAGGCACGCGGCATCTCGCGAGACACTACGGCTCTGGCTCAGACCGCATGCCGTCAAGATGGTTCCATTTACACGTCAGGGAGCTCTGTCAGTCCAGAAGCCGGCGTTACTGGCCTCAGTGTCCTCACAAAGGTTGGTGACACGGATCGCGAATGCTGATCTCTCCCACTCGGTCCTACCTATCCTCACGGCTGCGGTCCTTCTCCCGCTTCAGCCGATGCCGTGCAAGATACGCCCTATAGCGGTGGGCTCGGTCATTTGGAGGATCTTCACAAAGACGCCGCTCCCTTCCGCCCTCGACGAGTCTAGGGATTTCCTTGCGCCCTTCCAGACGGCCAATGATATCAAAGCCTGGATGGACGCCATTGTACACGACGTAATCGATGCGCACAATGCGTTTAACCACGTTGACTGCCAGCCCATGCTCAGTAGTCTACCCGCTCACGCACCTACCCTAGCCCGATTTATCTCCATGATGTACGGCCGCTTTCAACCGTCGTTGCTCATCGCGAATCTCGAGGGCACTACTATAGTAGTGCTCAGGGCACCCAACAGGGCGACCCTGCCAGTATGCTGCTGTTCTCCCTCACGATCCAGCCGATTGTTTCTAAAATCGCAGAGGACACAGGCATTGCACTGAACCATCTGTAAGCGGGCGACGGGGCCCTCATGAGATCCCTGGGCTGTATACCGAGAGCGCTGCGCCTCCTCGCCCGAGAGGGTCCGGCCTAAGGATTGTTTCTCAACCTGCGGAAGACACGAATCTTCTGGCCCCATACGCCCCCTCAGGACCGTGCTGCTTACTTGATGAGTTCCCTCTCACCGAGTGTTCGACAGACTGGTTCGAACTCCTCGACGCGCCGATTGGCAACCAGGTTTTCACGGACAGCTATCTAAGGTCTAAGATCGAGGGGTGTCGACGAACCCTGCAGCTCCTCAACCACGTCGAAGGCCCCCGAGCCCAGTTCCAAATGCACCGGATCTGTGCCTCGGCCTTCCTGCTAACACATGCTTTCAAGCTCGCTGACCCCAAACACGCGGCCGAAACTGCCTTTGGGTTTGACTTATTGCAAGAATCGTCGTGTGCAGCACTACGCGGAATCTCCCTCACTACCAGCGCGTGGAACCTAGTCTGTCTGCCCATTTCGCTTGGCTGTCAAGGTTTCTCCGTTATCGCCCCGTTCTCAAATGCTACTGTTGCCGCCGGCATTATAGATGCCGCACCAGCCCGTGAACGGTCCGCCGCATACTCCACTCCGCGCTCTACCGCCCTTCTGGGACGCCTGTTCCGGGGGACCGCGCTTTTCTCCTGGCCCAAGCGCGGCCGCCCCTCCGCCAGTACTGCCTTGGAATTCCTGGACACACTTACTCTGTTGACGTCGGTTCTCTTAACTCCACTACCCTTGCGGCCACACCCGACAACATCCAAACTAAACTAAATAGGGTGCTGCAGGAGGCCTGGGCGAAGACATTCTGGCAAGACGACGCACGGGCAGCCTCCCCCAGCCCTGATGTACACAGTGCCGAGGAAATCAGGCACAGGATCCGTGGCCTCGCCTTCTGCCACAGCCCCACCGCCGTATTCCTCTTTGCCCACCTTACCAATGCTACCAAGGCATCGCGGGCCCACTGGACCCTGATGCTATCCCAACACCTCGGTTTACAGGTCTACACAGACTCACTCCCGCAAACCCGTGAGCAATGTAAACGAAGTATGGACCCTCTAGGCGATCACGCGGCCGACCTCTGCCCTGCCGGGTTCGGCCGCATACACCGCCACAATGCGCGGGCGTACCATGTCTTCCGTGCCGCTGGACTCGACTGTCAATTCGAAGTGCCTCCCCTTGTCCCGGGCACCGAGCTCCGGCCCGCAGACATCCTGGTTAACCACCTCGTCGATCCGAGCAACGAAGAGAAACGGCCAGTCGCGTTTGACACCACTGTCGTCTCCCCGTTGAACGCTACCATCCGCACCAAGGCCACCTGAGCCGCTGGTGGTGCTGTCGCGTTGGCGCAAATTTACAAGGTACGGGATCTGGAATGCAAGCTGTCGCGCCGCCCCCCGCCTCCCTCTAACACCCCGACCCGTGCACCGGACTTTACCTTTCAACCCACTGCGTTTGACTCTGTCGGTGCGCCTGCACCGCAATCTATTGTTTTGCTAAAGGAGTTAATCTCGCGTATAGCGCGGAAGTGTGGTACGATTGCAGGTGTGATGCGCTGGCGTGCGCCTCACCGGCATGATGTGGTCGCCTTTTGTTATGGTTATCTGCGCACAAACGCCATTGGAGGTGACCGACGTGGACCATCCGGTTAGTTTCTAGCCACAGTCGGATCCTGAGGTGGTCACCGTAGAAACAGTTCGCTGCAAACTATTTGAAGCTTTGCTGTGAATTGCAGTACTGTACAGTATTTGAAGTGCTTTTTCTCTAATCAGAAATTACTTTATCTGTGCTGTACCTACAATACAGAATGGTCCGACTCGGACCGCGGTCCGGTACAGCCTGGGCCTCACGGTCCGGTCTAAGCGCAATGATACAAAGTGCGGACCGCTCTTTGAAAAATGAGTATACGAACGGTCCGGTCCCAAATTTTCAGATAAAGAATTGATGCGAAATTTTTTTCAAAAAAATAATCGGTCCGGTCCGGAATTTTGGACCAAATCCGCTCAGTAAACGGCCTGGTCTTTGCAGTACTGTATACTGCTCATCCACTTGAGTAAGGCGGCGGGACGCTCTTGAGAGCCATCGAAGGACTCCGTCGCGCCCTCTTCCTTCTCTTCCGTGATGGCCCGTCCGTTGGCCTCCATGTGAACACCCGGACTACCCGATTGTTTTGGCCCCATACACCTCTTCCCGACCGATCCACTTTCCTCCAGGAATTCTCACTCTCTTAGTGCTCGGTCCATGGCTTTGAACTGCTCAGCGTCGCTGCGCAGTTCGAAGCCGTTTTATTGGCAACAAGGAGTTCCGAGACGCCTTCTTGAGGACCAAGATTGAGGCCTGTAGCCGTAACATCGCTCTCTTCCACAACTTGCGTGACCCACGTGTCCGCTTCCAAGTGTACGGGATATGCGCATCCTCCTGTCTATTGATTGACGCATGGCTTCAAGCTGGTTGACCCCGCCACCGCGCTCCAGCCGCGGATTCCTTCCAACAGAAGTCTTCGTACTAGGCGCTGCAAGGGATTGCCCTCACCGACGCCGCCTGGAATCAAGCATGCCTCCCCTTCCAGCTGCGCGGCCACGGCTTCTCGCTCATCCAACCGTCACTCCACGACGCCGCCGCCGCGAGCATTATTGACGCTGAACCGATCCGCGAACGGTCATTGTCGTATAGGGGCCTCCGCTACCTCGGACTACTCCGGATCCGCTTCTGCGGGGACCGATCCTTCCTGCTCAGACAAGCCTGGTAGTCACTTGTAACATTCTTGACCATTGTCCCCGGCCGCTCCCCCCAGCTCGGCCTCGGCACCTTTGACCTTGAACGTATCCCTGCTTCACCTGAAAAAACATAAACCCTGCTAAACAGGGTGCAGCAAGAAGCCACAGCTTCGGTGCCCTGGCGCGACGACGTTTGGACGGCCGCCCCCAACCCGAAATATTACAGCGCCCGCGACATCCGGCATCGCATCCGCGGTCTTGCCTTCCGGCATATCCCCGCAGCCGCCTTCCTCTCTGCCCACCCCTTCACGGCTACCGCGATCTCAAACTCCCACTGGGCCATCATGCCCCCACGACGCCTGGGACTCCCGGTTTTCTCGGACTCACTACCGCTCCAGTGCCAGCACTGCACCCACCAGATGGATGACGCCGGCGACCACACGCCGATCTTTGCCCATCCGGCTTCGGGCGCATCCACCGCCACAATTCCCTGCGCAATGCCCTGGCATACAAAGTCATCCGCGCTGCTGGGCACGACTGTCAGTTCGAGGTCCCGCTCCTCGCCCCGGGTACGGAACTCAGGCCCGCGGACATACTGGACCACCCTCCAACCCCACAGACCACTGACCCGCCCCGCCCCACCGCCTTTGATATCAAGGTGGTCTCGCCATTCAATGCTACCACCACAACAAAGGACACCCAGGCTGCGGTGGCGCCGCCGGCCTCGCCCACCGGGATAAGCTCAGGGACCTGGAACGCAAGCTCACACGTCGCCTGACTGCCCTCTCCAACGGCGCAGACGGCAACCCTGGCCTCGATTTCCCCCCTATAGCCCACGACTCCCAGCGTGCACCCGCTCCCGAGACTACCTAACTGCTGGGCGAACTTATCCCTCGTATAGCTATCCGATACCATTCTTCCGACGGTGAGATTCGTCGGCGCATTTACCACCGCCTTAGTAGTGTCATGTGGTCATCCATAGCGATGTCTATTCTGTCACGCTTCCCATTGCACGTGGCCAACGTGGAACATCCGTTTAGCTCTTAGCGGAATATTCAGACCTGTCAACGTAACATACCGACCTATTTTGAACTAAACATGTTTCAATTGTGGGGTTATCGCTAGGATACCGCTAAAGAGGTCAGAGCCGCTGGTGTCCTTGCCGTGATATTGTACGGACAGTATGGCATGCAAGCAGGTAGCGCAGCCGCGACACAAGACCAGATAAGGAAGCAAACCTGTTGGAGAATTTGCGCCCTGGACATTCGATATTGCTACGCGGATCAAACAGTAATTTGTTTAACGGTAATTTCTCCGTAGAGGGAACTACATGTCGGAGGCGGCAACCATTGAACACTCGCAGAGAATTACTCTACGTATGCCAGGAGCAATGGGGGCTGAGTGAAAGGCTAACATTACTTCGTTATTTCTGGAATGACAATCATTGATGGTTATCGGCGATGCTTACAAGTAATTAAACAGAACTCATGAGATTCCTGAGAAATGAACTATCGATCCTTATCACCGTGAAAAGTGTCTCCAAAACCTTCTCTGGGCTCTGGCTTGCAAACTACCGCGTTCCTTCCGCACAATGGCTGGTTCACCTCGAATGATACTACGAATTTTCATTTCCTGAGCTCGAATAACCTTTGAATATGGGAAAGCATTCAGCGCTGCCTCTGCCACTTCACAAACCGAACTTTCACGTAGTCCATTAATAGCATGTTGGCTGGAACCAAGACTGACAATAGCGGCAAGACCTCGCTCTTGAATTACGGCATTGCCCGACAGGCTCCTCATCGCCTTCACACATGCCGCATGCATCATGTTCTGTGATGCGATATCTCCGTTGTGAGTGCTCATAGAGCAAATGGCATGTACTGCCATAAGACACGCCTCGACGACATTTTCCAAGTAATATTTTTCAGATAAGATCCTCTGCACCACTTGGATTCCACCATGCTCTTGAACTTGTTCTTTACTATTGTGGTTATCGAATACTGCGTTTCCGAGAGCCACCAGAGCGTGTTCAACCTGTAATGGCTTTTCGGATAGATATGACACCGCATGAATCAACATCTCAATGCCTCCAGGTATCGTCGCAAAATGTTCCCGGTTACCACTGTCCTTGAGCACAGCACGTATACAGAAGCAAATATCTGCCACAATGGATGTTGAAGTCGGCGAAAAGTTTGAGACATGCTTTCCACCGTATGCTATTGCCACCAGAAAAAAACTGTCCCGATGATGATGATCGAGAATCCTAGCATGAAGTATTATTACACTTCGCACTATTGCAAAGCAAAGCTCATGGTTGAAATCCTGCTTGGATGAACTTTCCCCTGTTTGTTGCAGATAACTAATTATTTCTTCTGCGATTCTTTTGGCATTTGAAGTCATCAAATCCCCTGAGCCTAGGTTAGTTGTTAAGTTCAAAACAAGGCGAAGTCCTTCATGTCCTACCGATGGATGATTTCTGCTCCAGGAAACCATATTCAGGATGGTATTCAGATTTTTCTCATCCAATAATATGCGCATAAGTCCCGATTCCTCGAAAGAAATATTTCTTAACGCCAAGCAGGCATTCGACAGCAATCGCAGGCAACCACGATTTAGAAACTCTTGCAGAATCTTGATGATTATCTCGACTGTACCAAATTGAACGGCCTCGCGTTTTCGGGCATCACTCTCAAAGCAGAGATTTGCCAAGAGAGCTGTGCTTGCCGCTTGGATGGACAAGTTTTGAAAAAAGTCCCCCATGGATTTCGATAGTAGCTCTATTCCACCTAGTGAGCAGAACAGCTCCTTATTATGTTCCACATCTGATAGGGAGCGCATTGTAACTATTGCGTCTTTAACAAGGATGCCGTCCAGAGCAAAACGTTTCCATGCATCAGTTAGTAAAGGAATGACGCCCTCCCGGCCAACATGATCTGCCAAATTCCTTTTCTCGCACAGAACTGCCACAGCAAGCAAACCGGCCCTTTGAACGCAAACTTCATCCTGCAAAGATCTCATTAGAAACAGACATGATCCCGAAAGTATTCGACATTCATCATCTCCTAAAGAAGGATTTACAGCGAAGGATCGCAAAGTATCACACCAAATTGCAGCTCGCTCGGAAGTCAAATTGCTCCTGAGATTTTGGAAGGAACTGCTTGTGAACGACACTCTCGGAGGTCGGGTCCTGTCATCCTGATCCCCGAGTAGCGTAGGAAGTTCGCGGTCTTTCATTGATTTCATCCAGCGGCCACTACTTCTAATGGGGTATTTGCTCTTCCAGGCAAGTATTCCACATTTTGAGACAAGAGTATGTGAACAGGACAGCAAGGGTGAGAAGACTTGATCGATTAGTTGTGTGTTGTGTTGTAATCAGGATACGTTGCAGCTTCATGAAAGACGACCTTCGTTAATACCAGAGCATGAAATTGTGATGTAATATCGCACTGTACCCAAACCCGCCTACAACAGCCCCAGGAAGTGGTCGCTCCACATCCCTAATCAATAAAACACCCCAACTTTCCACCCCTCAGTATTTCACTTCGATTTCAGAGCTTGAGTCTCGTAGTTTGAGGTGGAGAGCCTATGGATGCTTTAGAAATTTTGCAGGTACTGTAGCATCAGCTTTGAGCCGGTGGCACTTAGCGCAATCGCGGATTTACATTCAATAGGAATGCGAGACCACCAAGCGAGCTACATTCGTCAAAAAGTTTGCTTGAAGCCAACTTGCTAGCAAGCAGGCCGGGTTGGGACATGACGGCCACCGCAGCGTGACTCGTCGAATGGTGCACCGACTGGGACGATCTACCATCTACCCGACCTTCCGTATGACGCCGGAAGCTATGACGCCTCATTCGCAGAAGGGTAGGGGTGAGTGATGAAGCGATGTCCACTTACAGTACGCAGACAACTGGAAAACATGCGCCTCCACGCTTGACCCGCTGTGGACCTCCATAACAATAACTGCATCAGAGGGCCACCCATGGTCCATGTTACGTGGCTTGTGGTGGCTGGTGTCCTACGGCCACAGGTTATGGTCCCGAGAGCCATGCACAGTACTGTACATGGCCACAAATTTGGAATACGAGAGCCATGTACAGTACTGTGCATGGCTCTGAGCCACAAGTACAGTACTGCACAGTAGCGTGCACTGCACAACAGTACAGTATGGAGAGTCTAAAACAGGCAAGTAAGGTAGTCTAAGGGCTGATTTTTGTATTTTGCCAGGAATTTAGTACCAATTTGTGCATTTTCAAAATTTGCGAATCTCTATATAGAGCCTAGTCGACTGGGGTGCGAGCCTCGACCGGCCAAAAACACACACACCACCACCCCAAACACACATCACACCCCAAAGACCAAGCACTCCAACAACCACACCCCAAAGACCAAACACTCCAACATCCACAACCAAAACACCCACACCACAAACAAAATGTTGCTCTTCTCTTGTCTATTGTCCTCAACGCTGTCGTGTCCCTTGTCTCCTTGGACTTACGGTGTGCGTAACGAAGCTCAAGGGTGCAATACCCATTATTCTGCAGGTGTCACTTGTCTCTTTAGACTTTCGGTGCTTAGTTCGAAGTTCAAGGGGGCAATACCCTCAGTGACTGCTAAGCTCTAAACCTTCCTGGCACTCGAAGGAGGTGGTCAAAGGCCTGCGGAGTCACTAAGGAGGCAGGGGGACCACCAAGGCTGGGATTGAGTCAGAGGGAAGGATTGGCGGGTTTAGTTCGTAGCGGTAGGAAACGAACGAGGGTTAAATAGGTTTAACAAAAAAACAGAAAAAACAAAAGAAAGAAACAAAAAAAAGGAACAAAATCAAAATCAAAAAAAGAAATTTAAATAAATAACCCCTTCCAGTACCCGCACAAAACGGTACTATTAGTCCAATTTCGGGTTTCAATCCAAATAAAATCAGTTGGATTTTTTTGTTGTCCGCACCTGCATTTTCCAACTAGATTTTCAATTCATTTTTTTTAGAATTGGATTGAACATTCCCGAAACCAGGTCCAAAAACAACGTATTTGGCCCCATTTTCGGGGTTTCAATCCAAAAAAATCAGCGATTGACGCCATAGTACTGTACAGTATTTCTTTGCGAATTGGTATGTGTTATCTATACAGCTGCATCAACTGACCGTCGGACACCTTCGTTTCAATCGTCTCTCTCGCACATATACCATTCTATCATGGGCGCAGGCAAGGGCTGGTGATTGGAAGAAACGGTGATGGCGTGCAAATCTTACATACACGCATCAGAAGATCCTCAAAGGGGCAATGGGAAGAAAAAAGAACTCTTCATCGCCCAGATACTCAAAGAGTATAACCGCCTCTGCGCTGAGAAAATTGAGCAAAATACGGGAGAATCATTCCCAGCACGAACAGGAGAGGCCATTATGGAACGATATAAGAAATCCCATACAGAAGCTTTAAAGTTCGAAGCTATTCTCAACTCTATCAAGAAGAAAAAGTCCCACTGGATGTCCGTCTGATCGGGACATGGAGCGCACGGCTTTGGCTGTTTACAACGAGGAGGATATTATTTCGAACATTTATTTGTACTTCTCGGATCCCACACTGGATGCCGGGCCAGGATTCCATTTCGAGCATGCATTAAACTATTTACGTCGAACGATCTCTTCGTCACTCTTGCTTCTATCCAAACAAAATAGGTCCAGATCAGCCACAAATGACCAAGAAAAAGATGATTTCATTCCGGCTCCCACACAGAAAATCGAACCAGGTAGAAACGGAAACACACCTGTCCAAATCCCTTCGGCAGAAAGCACGGCAAACAACGGAATAAGAGACATTAAGCGTCCTATTGATAACAAGCGAGCAAGCGAGTGCGCAAAAAACTCCGTATATTACATAGAGGAGCTGAATGGATTGAGAAACTGGCCGCTACCTCCGCTGAACGGAACAAACTATCGATGGAGTTGTTGGAGCTTGAGAAAGAGAAGACGAAGCCTGAGAAAAGGAAGTATATTTTAGCGCTTTTTGACATGCAAGGTGCAGATACCGCCAAGCTCTAAAGGTTTATAGATCTACCGCAGGAAGAAGCGTTAGTCGAAATGGAAAAGAAAAGTAAGCAACAGAACGCCCAGGAGGGGGACAACAACAACACTGTTGCTGCGGACGTTGAAAATGTTGTTAATGAGGGATACTAATGAATAGACCTTGTTGGCTAGCTTCGCATACCTTGTAACATCCAAATATGTTCTACGACGGCATCCGTAAGTTTTCGTTGCCACCCTTTCACCTTAACGTCGCCTGCGCAAACAAGACGACTTGCCAGCATTCTGGTTACTAAAGCTGGGATTGTAGCGAATCTAGTAAGCTTTTATATAGATAGACCGTCGTCTACGTCTATTCTGTTGTAGCTGGCCGGGGCACCATATCCCAAATAGGTGTCCCTCTTCTTTTCAACCACCATGTTATGAATAATTACAGCAGCTCGTGCAATGATTCCCATTTTCTTTGAGGAACACTGTGGGGTGTTGAGCGCACAAAAGGTATTCGATGGTTGAACTGTTGGTTGATGCTTCCGGTAAACAGGCCGGAACATCAGACCAGGGTTTATATAGAAAAAGTACTCAACACCAGCAGAGATAAATTGTAAGCAAACGGTACTGAATTCAAAGGTATTCTAGAAAAAGCGACCCAGAGGTATCAAACTACAAGGTTCCGAAGGCTCATGTAGCATCCATCGGTATAACAGACAGCAACAAACATCATGGCAAAGTCCCATTGGTCCAATTGGCAAGGAGGCATAAAGTGGTTGCTGATTGGTGGGTGCGAAATGTTTCGAGAACCACGCGAGATAGCCATGATGGATCCATTTCATTGGCTAGGTACAAAGAGGTATGATATTATGCTTTTAAACTGGTGCGTGGGTACAGTGCACAAGTTGCAATGATGTCTTCTTACAGTGTAAATCCTTGGTACAGGTTACCGGAGGGATACTGTCAGGGTGTTTGGTGATTTATGGGCATAATCGCAACAAACAAAGCTCTGATAGAAGAAATAGGACTTTGAACTGCCGGAAAAGAACTAAAAACACCTGTTCCATCGCTTTGCGTAGTCCCTCTTGCAGACGACAAAGCGCTTTGAGCTTATATGAATTGGCGGCGGACAAGCTCTTAACAAACACCTTCTACGGAGGGTATTCACCATCTATTAAATAATAGTACCAATTAAACGATGTTACATTGATTGTGTAGGTTGACGCTTCGGGTAGGAAGGGCCCGTTTAGAACATATGCGAAGAAGCCGCTGACCGCCAGAATTTTAAGGTCATTAAACACCCCAGGTAAACAAAACTGAAAAGACCAGATCCACAAATCACAGATGACTTCCATGCGGATAGTTGGAACGACATATTTTCCAGTCATTGCCCCCTTTAAAGCCTTAGGGCACTTCTTCCACGTCCATCCAGCGCAGTCCAAACAGCATAAGCAACCAGGAAAGCCGAATTTAGAGAATTGCTTCTCAATTCTTCTTATGTCACGGGTGGTTGGTCAGCGCAGGTATTGCTCTCAAAATAATGCAACAACGGAAGAACGAAAGTTCTCAAGGCATAACGAAGCTACCTTCTCAAATATATCAAACATGTCATCGGACAGATCCGCAGGAATGGCATAGATCATTTCTCGGAGCCCGCATAAAACCTTTAGAAGTGGAGAAATACCAACACGACCGGTTGCATCCGGACGTCGCACTCTTTTTAAGTACTTGGATGACGTGGTAACGGCGTTGAAGGTTCTGTTAAACACAGCTCGTGTCATTCTAAACCTAGCTTCGAAGGCAGTCTCAGGTTTTTGTGGTCCAAAACATCATGTACCAGGCCGCGTCATATTGCTTGGCCAGAAGTATTTCGGCATGTATCGAAGATGAGACCCTGCGTAATCTCGGTCATTGTTATGTGAATTCTCTTCCACGGATCCTCCAGTCTTGATTTTTGTATCTTCCAAGAGAGCGGTGGTCATCATTTGCCACCACAATTCCACGGCGGTTGCTTCTTCATCATCGTTGACAGCTTCATTTAGCAACCTCTGTAGTTTAGTATTGCCCATGTGACTGCCGTGCCCATTTGCAATGGCTTTAGCTGGTGGGGACTATCGGGTTTCAATCCGTCCGCATTCGATCCTGAGTTCATTTATTTAGATCTGTATATCAGCAACTGACAACTGTGATACGTCTGTGTACTTTTATTTTGAATTGAAATTAGATTGGACCATGAGTGGTTATGCTCTAAGAGCAAGTGCACAGCCAAATAGACGCTGAAAACATCATGGCATTGCAGTTGAAAAAATATTTTCAAGATATTTACATTACGGCAATTTCTACCATTATTTAGAGCCTTTGGTTTCCAGGGGCTTTCGCCCGCCATTGGAGATTAAAATTCTGGACAACAGTAGGTGCACCACAACGAGGGAACGAAGCAATTATCGGCGGACCTAGTGCCAGCTGTCTGATCGCCTCACCGACTCCCTCCCATCCTAGCTTTTGCCCTTTAATCGACTCTACTTTTGCCAGCGGCTTTGGGGTGGCCCTCCATAACAGCTACTCAATTCCCGTAAGTGCTGTGCTAACTCCAGTTTCGGAGCCAGCCGCAAATATTAGCAAAGAAAGGAATTTGATGTATTCTTCATTCTTTCACTCGAACAGTGATCCCGAGGAGAGGAAACGTATCATGTTGGTCGTTTGGATGATTTGATTGCTGCTGCGACCAAGAGGGGGAACGACAAAACTTAAAAACACTGTCGTTGACATCATAGGGCGCAATTTTTATGAAAGTGGCCTCACAGTTGCTCATCAGACTATTGTTGATGAAGCGCAGTCTAAAAAGAATCTATTTCGTACCGGCGTATCAGGTTAAAGCACTGCGAGACGTAGTCGATAAAGTTACAGTGTATCCGCCGATTGCTATGGTCTCTCGTCTTACATCAAGCATAAATCGTGTTACGTCTGCACCAACATAGAAATGAAGGAGATGTCTCGCCCTGTATTTCTCGTTTCCGTGGTTTGACCGCTAATCATCTTGTTCACACACATGCATCATCTTTGTCACAAATTTGAAAAGTTATGGCAAACAATTTTGTAGGATGAAACCTCGCCCGCCGTAGTTCGTAGAAAGATCACCGAAAGCGTCCATAGTGCAGGCTCGTAACCGTAAATACCGAAGTATGACTGAAAGCAACGGTGGGAACGCAGATGAAAAGGGAAAGGCGGAATAAACTCAGGATGTAGAAGCAGTCTCAGACGTGCGTCCGAGAAGAAAAAGATGTGAATGACCGAATATGGGAGGAATGAGAGGGAAAAATGCGTAAACAGCGGCTAACTGTGAACGCTCCATCGCTATGGAATGGTTAACAGCTAGAAAGTGCCTTATCTTTTCCTTCGGCGGCTAGGATCGTAGAGGATTTGTATACAGGCGGACCCCGGGGGTTCAGATTCCAATTAGATATCAACAGTAAGCCAATAAATATCTACCTACTTGCAGTTAGATACATTAAATTGTGAAATATAATAAATAACTATCACGAGAAATCTGGATCACACTTGGGCAGCTACCTAGTACCGATTCCCGTAAAGGTTCATTTCACTCTAACGCCTCCGAAATTATGCAACAATGACCCCTTCTTAAGTTGAAGCACGTCCCCGTGTTTCAGTATTTTCGCGCCGACTACATTTTTCTCGAACTACCCAAACATTGGAACCACGTCGCTCGACGGCGAGAATTCAAATGCCCGGCGACCGGTAATATCTCCAGACTTCGGCCATTGCCAACGGACAGCGTTACCGCGCTTTGACACCATATCCACTTACATCGCTGTTCCCTTGTCATCTCATCAACCGCCGGTCGGTAACCCCGAACTTAGTGCAGCTACGCCCTTCTTCTACAGTAATCAGCGTATCGGCATCCCGATACCTCTGAAAGAAGTCTGTATTACCCGAACGATACGGAGTGACCACGAAGTGCGCAATCCGAGTTAGCGGGTGGAAGAATTCGTCCCCGGTGTAGTGCAATTGTCATACTATACTGTCACTGGAAGAGCTGGTTTTGGTGATCTCTTTTTATACAACTCTTCGTACATGCCATACTATTGACATCCGCACGTACTAAACTGTAGAGTAATGTAATTTATGTAGAATACTTACCACCACAGGTCTTTGTACTGTATAACCACCCGATAGGGCTTGAGGGCGGGCTGTGTGTACAAATCGGCCGCCAACTTGGACCTGATATTTCCGCAGGTGAAAGGCACCTATTGGGCCAGGTGCAAACTTCACTCAAATCCAACATGGATCTCCAGCACTTCGGTGACTGTAGTGAAATGCACTGAAACAGCCCCGAAAGGGTAATCAACCAGAATGTAAAAGGAGAGGCAGCTAGTAAGTGTGTGACCACCGGGCGTCCGATGAACCCGCTTTCTCTTTAAGCCCTGTGAGGAGAATTAGCTCGGTAGTCTGATAGACCGGTTTGGTAGATATTTGTGAGAGCCTCGTGGAGTCAAAGGACACAGGGTGTCTAGAAGAGCGAACAGTATGTAGCCAACGGCTAAGGAAAATATTTCGATGAACAGCAACAGGTGAAGAATCCTAAAGAGGGGATTTGGTCCGGCGGACTAAGGGGAAAGAAAAGGAAAAGGAAGGTTGAAAAGAACGACTAAAGTTGGAAAGCAACAAAGGAAGCGGCTGAAGCCGAGTGAAGTTTTGCGTGTAGCGCACAAAGAGGACGAGCGAGGCTCTAAAGTGGATCACTGTCCTCCCATAGGGGATGGAGTGAACGCCGCGGATTTCGAACACAGTCCTCCGAGGGGGAACGTCGGCCTACCACGGGCCTGGAGGTTCAGTCCTCTCTGGGGACAGCGATGGAACAAAGGAAAAAGGGGCGGAACCTTGCGAATGAGCAGTCCGAAGGGCTATGAGAGGGGACAGAAGGGGATAGATATGCTATAGCCACGCACGCGGGAGACGCTAAAAGGAGTAACGGGGCGCGAAGGGTGGGAGAAAAAACTAGAACCAAACCTTTGATGGCTGTTTACTTGGGGTGCCCTGGCGGCCTCCGAACAATAGATACTAAATTACAAGTTAGTCTGTTAGTCTGTCAGCGTGTTACGACAGGTGTCGAAAAACTAGTGAGTCAATCTATAATAAATATCGGGACTAAAATGTTCCATGGCATACCCCTACCGGGTCCGTCCCAGATAGTCCTGGAAGGACTGTACGGTCTAAAATAGTAATCGAACTTCGACTAGCAAAATATATCATTGATCCCGACCGCAAACTCAAAGGGTCATTGCACTACACTGAAATTGAATGTACTTACGCCGCCTTCGTAGATAAACCTAACCTATTTAAATAGTATTTATACCTACCTGGCCACTAGGGCCCCAGAATAAGCAGCCACCCCGTTTTTGGCTCTGAACTTGACTGCAAACTTCTGCATTTGCGGCAAATTTGCTAACTACAACTTTAGCTATACACACGTTTATCCGCCCGAGTTCCACTTTTATTTTCCCTTCTCTCTCTCCAATATTAATACACCCCTTTCATTGTTTTTTGATATTTACTCACACTTGGCGCCTCAATCCTGCATTTGTATAAAAAGAGGAACTTCAAAGTTGTCGTTTCTGAAAACAAAATCATCTCCAAGGCAGATACTCAGCACTGCTGACCCAATTCTACATCCCGTTTTGTCCAATATTGCACCCCTGGCGTCCACGGTTCTTTGGACTCGATTTTTCTCAAGTTTCTAGCATTCTACGGATCCCGACCCGTCCTTACAACCCGAAGGGCAAGTATACCGTCCAGCCGTCAAATAATCACCCCTGCTCTACCACTCAAAGTTCTCGTCGCCATCGACGAGCTGTGCTACTACATCGCAGGGTGCTTAAAGAGAAGGAGGGACAGCGAACACCCTTTGAGCCTTGGTTTGTGTGTTGGTCTTCTCATTGTCTGAAAGGATTCCGTACCTAGATGGGAACAAATGAGCACCGCGCATTGCACTAAAGCCGGTGAAAGTGGGCCGGAGGGAGTGCAGTCTGGGAGGGAGCGGCGCCTGTATGAACCGCAGAAGCGAATCTTCTATGTCGGTGACGAGTTTTTCTATCGAGCTTTTCAGGACCATGGAGCGGAGTTGCCCAGGACTGGGGAACTACCGATGTCGGTTGATGATTATCTCCATCTCTTTGGCTCCTCCCTTGATGTCTGTCTTTACAGTCTACTGGCCCGTCATTACGTTGGCGCTCTCCGTAATTGGAAGCAATAAATATTCAGTTCGGAGAGGTAGTACTACTGGAATCAGCGTTGGATGCACGCTCACAGCAGTCTATAGTGCATGGGTGACTTCGACCTACCGTTCGCGTAGTGTACCGGGGAGTCGGACTACTACCTCAGGCTGTCGCGCTTGATACGAGACATGCGGGATACATTAGACGTTGGGGATGCAACCTCCACAGATATTTCTCCGAGTATCGGTTTGGTCCTGCTACTGGAGGCGTTCGACCCGTAGGTCTTCCCTTTCAAGTACCGTTCCCAGCGGGGCGAAAAGACCATGGATACCGAAGCTCTGGTACTTCAAGAGGGCAGTTTTCTCTTTATATGGCGCTGCGTCGAATTATTCGAGACATCTGCCCATTTTCGGTCTAGCCTCTATCCGCAGATTACGCGGTAGTCACTTATCCGCGAGGTTGGGGTACGTTCTATCGTTGGCAAAACCTCATTACAAACCGGAAAAATGGAGGCCGTCTTTAGCCTCATGGCTAGCCCGAGTGTCGTTTGGATTCACATGCGTGGCCGCAAGGGAGGGGAGGGCAACTTTTTACGGCTTGCGTTTCGTTTCGCGGTTACCGAGCATACCGGAATTTGGTCCAGTTCCAACCTGGCTGAAAGCTCAAGAATGCTACCAGAAGCGCGACCAGATCAATTAGTTCTTCGAGCCGAAGACTATCGCACGCATCGCGGAAGAACATACTACGCGTACACCTGTGTTGAGCCCCGTAGCGATGCGAACTGCGGCGCAACCGAGTTACCAGATCGGACTCCGCTCCCAGCCCGTAGAAGCTCCAAGTATCAAAGCTGGCCTCACTGTAGGCGCAAGCCAATCCAGGTCCAGTACAGAGTAGATCATCGTTGGGGTTCCAGGCATGACCCCCGAACTCTTCGATTACACTTCCAGTGACTGAGATACAGTCAATTTTGCCAAGAAGCACGACAAGAAGGGGCCTGAGGACTTAAATTTCGTTCTTTAGGTAGCGTTAAAGAACAGGAGCAGCTGGAGGTGATTTTGTGCGACGAATGACTTTCAGCGGGAGCGCAAGTGGGCTAGAAACTACTTCAAACTACCTGCGAGGCGCCGAACCGATCGCGATATCCCGGCATACCGTTTGCGTTGCCGATTTGCGGGGTATCCTCCAGACCTGTAAAGGGCGGTAACGCCAGTGGAAGACAATTAGAGAGGGTGCTAGACTTCTAAGCATCGCTCTAGATGGGTCGCTTGTGTATTTTGACTTCGGTCTATATAGACCAACATAACATAGATTAGTGGTTGAGTATGGTAGCCTTGCAGTAAACGAGAGATTTTATAATCGTACTGCACAGTCTGATACCGGAAAACGGAGTTCAAAATCGCTCATACCGCTAGTCGGAGTCTTTCTCTATTGTTCGCTTCAGTACTACCGGTTCCCCAGCGCAGCTGCCTCATCATCGGTTCGCAAACCGAAATCGACATGTTTCGTCGCGAGATTTGAGCTCCCGGAGTTCGGCCATCTTCAATGTATTCCTCAAAGTGTGCTGAACCCCGAGAGTTCCCGAGTTGGCCTAAATTATAGTAATTTTACAATTTCAGGAGTGAATGCAGCTTCCTGAGAGTGCTACCAGAGCGTGTTTCCAAATAACAGTGCAGCGGTTGTCGGATATGAAGAAGGACTATAACGTCTGCACGGAACCATGTGAATCACACGCGCACCGGATTGCGTTCATTTCAACACTCTTGCGACCGCTATGGAACTCCAAGTAAGGACTACTGTACGGACTACCGTACAGTAACGCGCAATATCGTAGAGTAGGAAGTCCCTGGCAAACTAGAACTTGTTTTGAATCTTTTAGAGCTCTCTAATGAAAAAATTACCACAATTAACGCGTATCCCAACCGTTCTAATGGAAATCGTTGAAGAGTGCCCGCAGGTCCTTGGAAAACGGTAAAAATTGGCAGCGCTCCGGCTAGTCTCATTGATGTCAACTTCAATTTGGTATCTGTTCCAAATGATGGGGAGCGAACACACAGCGAAAAAAGTACCAGCCTTCAAAAGACGATGGTCCGCAAGAATAGCGTTGAATTTATCCAATAGCGGAATAATAACACTGAACGTCTGCTCGCTTTACAAATACGTCTCCCTCCTTAAAAGAGGGTATAAATACACAACCTCGAAGCTGTTAGGCGTTTATTAACTAACTTATGGACCGATGGCCCCGGTTATACCCGGTACAGTAGGGGTTATGAAATACTCGGGAATTACGAAACACGATTTCCAAGTGTCTTGGGAGGGACTATAGCCGTCCCACTGAATTTGAACCAGATCACATCACTGCGACCCTCTTGCTTCATCAGAGCGGTAATCAGGTACTCAATTTATTCATCTGACTCTAGCATCACGAGTTCCTTAGGCGTTACGGTAGGGGTATCCGTTATTTCAAGTGGCTCAGAGCAAGGAACCGGAGTACAATGGTCAACAGAGACGGTCACACGCTCGCTGTCCATCTCGATAATGAAATTCGCATCCTTGGCTCAGTCTACGCGAATCGGGCTTTTAAAAAGATGGAGAACCTTGTGCGTAATGTCGTAGGCATAAGCGGTTGCCTGTTTCCGTTCTTCGCTGGTCAGAGTGCGGGCCGGACGGTCTACAAAGAACCCACCTCTGGATTCAATGACAGGACAGAACAGATCTCTGTAGTCGAAATCGCGTTTGAATCGGCGCTGAGCAGCGTCAGTCTTGGCGGTCGCGAGGTTTAAACGTTCTATAAGTTTTTGGATTGCGTCGTTTTTGGGCTAGGTCCTGGTGAGGCCAGTCGGTCATCCGAGGGTTGTGGGACGGCGTGCACAATGACATTAGGAGAAGTTCGGGTTAGAGAAAGGCGAAAAGCTGAAATCACGCTGTGCGGTGTACTTGCATGTCGCAACCGTACATTAGCGTTTTGAAGAACTCGTCCCAGTTCTCCTTGCGCTCTGAGACCTACTTCCGGAAGGTACAAACGCCCAAACGGTTGAAATTTTCGGCCTTTCCGCTTGGTTGCGGGTGATCGCGCAAAAAATAGCGAATAAACTGGCCGCAAACTGCTTCTCCCTGTCGATAAGGACGTAGTTTGGCGCACTTGACTTATGCAACCAGTCATCTAACAACGCTTGTCTGACATTGGCGGCTGTAGTTTTCCTTAGGAGAACGGTATACGTGAGCTTCGAGAACCTGTCCATGATGATTAGGATGAACCGATATCCCCGGGAAGTCACCCGAAACGGACTATGGATGTAAAATGCGACAAACTAGAGTAATCGACAGCAAGGAACAGTTTCAAGGATTTCTGGTGCTTTTACAGAGTTCTCCGGGTGCGGGTAGAACTTCGACACCGGCTGGCGGTAAAATATGAGTCCAGCGCCGTGTGGATCCAATACTAATCACAGTACAGTTTGTAGTGAACCCGAATCTTACTGGGATGACCACCGAGGCGCAGTTAATGAGACAAGTGAAGGACTCACACGCGAAAAGATTTGGTAGCACAATTTATAGAGCACCATAGATTCGGGAGGGCCGAACCAGGAAGCCGCATCTTTCACAGGCGTAATGGCTCTTGCGGGTGGAAAATTATTTCGCGAGCGTCAAGGAAAGAGGTTCGTTGCCTTGAGATTCCAAAAAATCTTAAACCGTGATCGGAATAAGGTCGATGTCTTCAGATTAATTCGGATGGCTACAGGTTTTCATCTGTGTTTTCGAATTTCCAGAATTTTCTGTGATACATAAGTGAAGTATTTTGCAAATGATCGTAGTACCTCATCTGAAACCGGTTTATTATCAAAAAAACTGATAACGACCTACATTTCCCATCATCTAAGCATGCGTTGACGAAGTTACACAGTATTTCATAGCTGAGCGAATCTGGTTCTACGTCTGTCCGGAACCGAGACATTCCTTCTGCGAGTTGATGAGTGAAGTAGGGACCATATCGTATTTTGCAGTCGAGTTCCGCAAGACGGAGATGCCAGCCCGAGAGCATTCTCGACGCATCGGTAAAATCCAGGATCTCGCGAATCGCGTCATGATCTATCCTCAAGATGAAGCAGTCACCGGTTAGATACGGGTGGATCTGTAGCACAGCCCATACCATGGCGAGAAATTTCCATTCCAGAGAGGCGTGATTACGTTCAGCGTCGGTCAAGCTGCAACTTCAATGTCAGATAGGGAGTATATTTCCTTCCAGCTGTTATCGTATCAGAAAAGCCGACCTATTAATGGCAGGCGTCGGTATACAAGTATGCCAGAAACCGGAACGCGACCAGGCGAGGATCTGAAAGGAGATAAAACGTTTCTTCAACTTCAAAAGAGCGGAATACTCTGCATTGTCAAATGTCTCCAATTCTGTCGGTACTTTTCTTCTTTTCTTCCGATTAGGCGGGGCGGCAATACGCGCGAAAGTTGGGACTAAACTTCTGTAGAAGTTGAGCACACCTAGAAAAGAACGGAACTCCGCTATGTTCTTAGGAGTTCGCGCATTCCCAATGGCGTCGGTTGTTCACCTGAACCCCCACAGGCTTGATCGTGTATTCGAGATACATGGCTTCGGAATTGAAGAACAAACAAAAGCAACGCGTAGCTCCGGTATCGGCTAGTGATTGAAGAACTTTCCGCACGGCTGGGAAATGATCCTCCAATTTGCTGGATTAATCATATCACGTCGAGCCGGAGCTATCATATCCACCGCCAGTAGGAAGGCCGCTAGGCGTTCCTACAACCTGGAAGGCATCAGGCTAAATCATTAAGTTCCAAAGTATGTAAGGAACTTTAAGGAACTTCTCCTTGTTCCCATCCTAATCGGAAAACTCAACTTTCCCAAACCCTGAATAACAGTCTAGCGTACTAAAGGCAGTTGAGCCCACGTGTGTGCGCCCCCAAGTGAGTCTATGCACTTGAAAATCCGCGGAAATGGGTAAGTATAGCTGGGAGTGACCACTTTGCATTGGAGGTAGTCTACACAAAAGAGTATCGGTCCTTGACGGGGCTTGCCTACCCCGGCTGTGCGGTTTCGGTGACTTTTTTCGTGATAATTCGGCCGATATACTTCAGGTGAAAATCCCTGCCTCGTGACCTAATCTGTATTGAGTTTGATGTTCCGGCTTTGGTCCCCGTTCTAGGTCAATTTTGTGGTTTTTTGCGGCGATAAATTCGAGACCACCGGACCATATCGATTGGAACTAAGAAAAGAGGTGGTAAGCTTTTGCACGAACGGACTGTTCCTCGTATCCGCTCATAACGGACTGTTTCCAGGCATCTTCGGACTTTTCGATTTTAGCAGAACCTCATTTACGATTGAACGGCTTCAACAGCAAATCTCATGCCTCCTCAGACTGTGGGTTCTCCCAACCCAGTGACTACGATTTTCTTAAGTTAGGGCGGTTAGAATTCGAGGAAACGGGAAATACCCCAGCAGGGGTCAATAGGGACAGGGAGATCACCCTTTGCTTGGGTACCTTTACAGCGCGGTCAGAGAAGTTCGAAAACAGAACCGTGAACGATTTTTTTGGTATTGTATTCAAAACCCAGTAGGCCAAAAGGGGTATTATTCGATGAGACCGCTTCAGGTGATTCTGTCAGAACCATATTCCACCGACTTCGATTGTTGCATCCGCATTAATTTGACTCATAGAGGATCAAAAGGATCTTGCAAAGTGGACTTTTTT
Organism: Kappaphycus alvarezii; assembly: GCA_002205965.3. Lineage (NCBI taxonomy): Eukaryota > Rhodophyta > Florideophyceae > Gigartinales > Solieriaceae > Kappaphycus > Kappaphycus alvarezii. The sequence goes on from NADL03000599.1 coordinate 389,533, forward strand.
CGACACCGTATCGGTCTGCATGGTTGTTTAGACTAACCTGAGGTCTTCTCCTGTGGAATAAGTTCCCCTCCTATTTTCCTGAGATGGATTCATACCACTCTGCATACGGATGTCGCGTTGAAAAACATTACCTTTCGGTATCCCGGGAAGATTGCTTTGATGAGGCGGTGAACAAAGGAAGTCCCGAGCATCACTCCGGTAGGTAAGTTGGCGACGACTAGAAAGGAGACGCCATTTCTAATTAGAACGATTGAAAAAATCAAGAACATCATTCCGGTAACCGAAAGGTGTTATTTACTAGCATAAAGTAAGCACGGTAATGATATCAGAGGAACATTAGGCAACCAAGATGCGGTGATCTTCCAGGGATTGATGAGGTTCTGTCCGGCACAGTTATCCAATGAAGCACTTTGGGGGAGCACAAAATGCAGGGAGATACCGATATTGGCGTCCACCCTGTATTTATGCTTTTTGAATGAAGGATGGCTCCGTCTCAATGTCGGCTGCGAGCATATCCTCAATTGTCAAAAATGGAACAAAATCAACATCAGAATAAACGAAAAACCTCTCGCGGGAGGGGTAAAGGGGGTCCGGCGTCTCCACTACCACTATTACTATTTTAAAGGGTCTCTCACCTGCGTGGCGTGTGCTTCGTCACCGAGTATCGGTATGAAAAGTTGGAAGGTGCCTAAGATGTCTCCTTCTAAGACGTCAGTCAAATCTCGGAGAGTGGGCCGGGCGTGTTTCGACGCATGAGACCGGTACATCAAGCGCCTTGTTGATTACCGCTGCGGCGGCGGTTGGCTGTAGCTTGTAATTTTTCTACCGGATTGCTCTGATACTGTAAAGTTGCACGGGGTCCGTGAGTAAAGAAAAAATGTATGGAAGGCAAGAAATTAAGGCAACGAGTGGTAGCCGATATGTTCAATTTCAAAATTTGGACCCCTGGTGATTTTGGAAAGCAAGGGTAGTTAACCGACTGCGGAGTAGGGGCAGAGTATATAACTGGGGTTTCCGATACCGTGTACTCCTAACCATTGGAGGTGGACTACTTTCCTGATAGGAAAGTGTGAGGACGTTTCTTCCCGCGTTCTCAACTTCGTGCGGGACTGAGTCGTTATCTGACTCCATGGTGAACGCAGCAGTCTTCAACGACGCGAACTTCTCCATATTTGGATTATATTGGAATGAAAAGGGAATAATAAACCGGCGTAGTGCGTGATGCGATGATCTGAGTCCTCCGGCATGAATAACCATCGACTAATGGTGTCTCGACTAATAGTCTGCTCTTGGATAGTCTGTCGCATAATTGCGCAATTGCGTCCAGATAGACGGTAGCACATCTTCTACGAAGTAACCCTTTATTCTTTCTCCAGAGAAAATGGTACCAAGGCGAAATGAATTCTTCAAAAAACCATTGGAGAAGTCCTGTTCCGTCATTGCGGTACTCTGTCAACTCTGCTCTACTTCGACAAGGCTTTCGCCACTGCATCATCGGATGGGAACATCCTGAGGAGTAATTTGAATAGCTCCTTGTACGGGGTCAACACCTCCTATTTACTGGCATCCATGGACGCCTTCGCTCCCGAAAATCGGTTGTGCACCATCTCGGTAGCTTACGTATTGAGAAAGTACCCAAAAATAACTTACGGCGGCTCCTTGAGAGAAATCATTCGTGTCGCAGGCGTCTTCAATCTTGCGAGAAAACCTAGAAAATTGATCGAGTCGCTACAGTAAAACGTTCTGTCTGGCATTTGCACCGAAGAAATACCCTGCGTCTCTCCGAAATTGCGACCAATCGATTCGTTATATTTCTGACTTCTGTTATGCGGAGAATTATGAAGCAATTTTTTCCTTCCAGAGTGGTTAGTTTTACGGAGAAATCAGCGAAACAAGGTGAAAAAAGCAGGCCAAAAAAAGAACAGTTCGAACAGGTCTAATCAAGACAGGTGAAATAAGAGAAAAATGGTAATCCTGGAGATTCATGCGGCCTTTATCGCACCAAAAACAACCGTCAACGTGATAGTAATGATTTTGTAGATTTACATCACTTTGATTTTGAAGTTCATCACAAAGGTGACGATGAGTGTCAAAATACTTTCATGATCAGGGAAAATTTTCATTTGATGACACAGAAGCTCCATAACAACGGACTAGATAGTGCCATAAACCATAACTACCGTACAATAGCTCCGTTAAAAAACTATAAGCTTAGTTTCCGAGCGTAGTGTCAAATTTGATAATGAAACAGTTAGTGTTGATCCTAGTGGAATCTTTTATTGGAGGTTTACTTGAAAGATTTAATAGGATAAAGTCCTTTTATTCCCCTTTTACAGTTGTAGGGAAGTAGATTTTAGTTCCCAGGATGCAGGCTCAGTTGAAACAACTTGAATGTCATCCCATTGTACACGCGGTCGGCAGGGAGTGCAACGATATACTACAGATTTTTTGCAATTTAGGACCTTCACACCGTCAATATGAATAGCTAGAAAGCATGTAACGCACTCTATGTAGCTTCAGGGACTGGTTTCCTTTTGCTAGCTATTTATATTTTACATAAATGTAATCCATGTCGTGAACAAAGAATTTATTGGTCATACGTGCAGGTGTGAGGGTATTTGGCTTCAAGAAGCTGTATTTCCTGATCTATTCTGAATAGAGAGACTTGAAAGGTTCTGATTCTGTTTATACCCATCTGTTTTTTGGTCCCGTCCAAAGTGCCCTGATTTACGGCCTAGCCCGCTAAAGGCAAAAAATAACTTTGAGAACGTTCTGGATAATAATATATTTTCGTTGGAAAAATGTAGAGAAATCTTGGCGCAAGACTGCGCAGCTACTCTCATTTGCTTTACAGCGACATCGCAGAAAATTTTCAATGTGAATGGGTTCTGACTGTTTTCCTTAAGCGGGCTTCTTGGTTTGTTGTCGACAAATTTACCAGCTGAAAGTCAACCTGACGTCCCAATGACTTGAGAAAATGTCATTTGTGAGGATTATGATTCCTTTTATTGAGCAAATTCATTTCGTTTCCTTCTTCGTTATGAAGTTTGTTGGCAATTACACCTATCAAATGGTCGGCGTACATAAAATATTCTCAGTAACTGCCCTAATGGAAATGGGAGGGATGGAAGCCAGTACCAAGCATTTTGGGGTCAAATGGAATAATGTCCACGGCACTCCAAATAAGGTATCCGCATATTTCAATTTTGTTGATCGAAAGTTTCCCTATTCTCTTCGGTACTTTTCTATAGATAAGGAACATATTTGCTCGTTAGAACAACAATATATCGGTTGTATAGCGCAAGCACGCATTCGTACGTTTCATTGCTCAGGTAATGCTAAACTTACTCGAATTCCTCGCAAAAAGCCGTGGAAAGATCGCTTATGTCGGTGATTTTATATCAAATGCTACCTTTTTGAGCATTAATACATACGAAAGAAAGAATTCTAGCAGTTTTTAGTCGTCACGCGTATAAAAACTAACGGATATTGCACTAAACAAAAAACCTATTTCTCTCGATTTTCTTTGGATACTTCGTGAACTTTTCTCCCCTACGACTTGCTGCTCATGTAAAGGAACCGAATGGCTCAAAATTTCACCCCAATAGCTCGATAAAATTTCGTTGGAAATACCAGTTTAGTTTGTAAGCGTGGAGCCAAATCTGGTCAACGTGGGGAAATTTTCATTCGCTCAATGGGACTAAAATTTTTCCTTGCTACTAAATTTCAACCGAATTTAGGAAAGCCTATCCGAGTAGCTTACTAAGACTTCCGTGGTATTTTCTCCTCATATTTCCTACAAGGAGAAGAACAAGTGAACTTTTTCAAGGATTTGAAACCAGAAAGTTTTTCACTAGAGCTATAAATTGCAGAAGTACCACATATAAATGCTGCATAATTATTTCACGAGAGTACCTAAACGGTAATGTTTTCATAGAAACTTCATCTAATTATTTCTCATGACGTTGATAATGGTACCTAACAAAAAATTCTGAATGATTTTGGGCTTCCCAATTTCAATTACGTAAGAGAAATGTTCGAGAAAAGGAAAGATCCATGGGTTTCTCGAGGAGTCGAATATGGAGCAATAATCTACTTGGAAAAAATTTAGATAAACTGTTTTCTATTCCCCACTTAAACTACCTAATGAACTAATTATCTCGGAGCGGGACCTTTTGCGTGAAATTCTCGCGGCAGTTTTTGATGCAACAGCTGCCGAACTACAGGTATCTCCTGCAGCGCGCTGTGCCAACGGTAAATCAATTCTTGTCGAAGTATTGAGCTACGAAGGTGCGTCTAAGGAAGTTAATATTGCGGGATTATCTCGTGGCTCGAACATAATTTTATCGTGCCATATATTTCAGATTTATATGATGGACCCGAACGATGATTATTTCTGAAGATTCGCCTAATTTCGCATGATAATTGAGAGTATAAGTAGTCGGTGCTAAATTTTTCAGCCAACGTTAAATTATAATTTATTACTCTGTTTTTTTCCATCGCAGCTATCATTCAGTTTGTCATCGCGACCATTGATATTAAGGTAGCTTACTTACAAAGCTGACATTCTTTTCGTGACATTATCATGCGCAAGCAAGGGTTAAGAATCCTACCCTAAATTTTGGAAAATTCTAAAACTGGTGTATGTAATTTTTTACCTGGAAGTCTCTTTGAGATTTTTGTAAACGGCTGGATGATGTACAAGGGTACTGAATATATCTACTGCCTCTTTAGGAACTTTTTCCGTAACAAGCAATGGATCTCTCCGCCTTTACATAGGAAACGTTGTTGATGAACTATTGGCCCATGTGATCCCATATTATGTGGGCTCTCCAATAAGATTTATCAATCTAAGCAATGCTAAATCTTTTATTTGAACCCTTGGAAGCAAAATTTACATACGGTAACATTTATAGGCGTTCTGTATACGAAAAATACATCTTCTAGTAATGCAAGATACTAGGAGTAAATCGGTGCTGATGAAAACATCAGACCCTGCCATCCCAAAAGGTCTTCAGCAATAGAAAGTTCATCTTAGAATATTTATAACAGCAATATATAAGGGTAAGAAGCAGAGGTGATTGAAAGAGAATGAGCCTAACAAGAAGGGGCGGCTTTTTCGCTCTGCCGTAACAGCAATATATAAGGGCGAGAAGCAGAGGTGACTGAAACAGAATGAGCCTGACAAGAAGGACCAAATTTTTCGCTCTGATTCAATGAATAAACAAGACCAAAAATTGTTCCTGTCTGAAGTTGAAATCAGAGCAATTTCTACTCCATGCCGCACCTGGAAGTTTCTCCTCAATTGCTCTTAATCTGTTTGCGGCAGCTCTTTTCTCAGATTCTCCGGAGTAATTTGCTAAAAATAAAGTTCCAAAGTCCGTTCCTTCACAGTAGTAAATGAATTCAAGTGGAACATGTGGATGAAAAAGGCTAGCTGCAAGAGGTTTTAAATATAAACATCGAAAGTTCACACTAGATAGCTTCGAAATATGAGCAATACATATTACTCATATGATACAGAGAAAGACCATCCAGATCTTGCCAAGTCCCGCAAACGGCTGGCTATTGCAGATTGCTTCGTCCGATATATCTTTTTGACTTACTTTTTTAAAGACAAATAAACTCCAGTTCTCCATAAGAAGGGGACTATGAAATCCTCAAGACTTATTCGTGGCATCAAATGCCACAGAGAATTGAATTTTGGCATTTCAAATGAAAAAAAAGCCCTCTCTGCATAAGATTATGCGCGGCAAAGGATTTTAATCTGTACAAAGAGCAAGAAGTGCGATAATCGTCAGAAAAAGATGGGAACATTTTTGAAAGTCATGGTTACCGAATATTGGCATGTAGAGAACCAATCGGGAGTTTATCGCTACGGAAAACAATTTATGAGGTATTATGACTCTAAATGAAAAGATACAGAATGATTGATAGACTTTCAAATCTACAAGGGCATGAAGATTCACTCTTTAGCGGTGTATAACACCGCAAAAGAAAATCCTGTGGTCTCATAGAAGATCATGGTACCAGGGGTAGAGTCCATTTATATGGAAAAAGCGGTTTATTTAGAAGACGGGAGGCAAAATTAATGTGCCAAAATTCAAGAGGGGAGGAATGAAGTACGCATAGAATACAAGAGCATACCCAAATACCTACAAAAATACTACTACAGCATAGAATAATTCCGCGTTTGAAATTTAAAGAAGGTACTGGGCTAGATTAATTGTCTCTTTCTTAGTGAGCATCGTAATAGAATGTAGGTTCTAACAAATGTACGTTTCAGAGAGCAACGCAGGGCAAAATTTACTTCCCTTTTCTTTATTTTGTATTGAATAGATATTTAAGAATCTCCTCATACAAAGAACTACGTCCTATGAAATAAAACTACTATCGAGAGTGTCTAATATATATTTTCGGACATATGAGGAAAGAGCAAGTTGGAGAATTCACCAATGCTCTAAGAAGATGTGTCTCGGATAAAAATTGAGAGTTTAGGCAAGCAGACTCTGATGGGTGATTACCACTGTATGCCTCTTCTCGATTAAACACACACTTAAGAAAAACAATAATTCATGTGCAATGTTTTACAGTAAAGCATACACAATTTTGTTACAATGAAAAAATTTAAAACATATGCAACAATTTACAGTAAAACAATTTACATGAATTTTCGTTTGTCTTTAGGGTGTATTTAGTTGAGATGAGACATTAACGGACAAAATCGATGACTAAAATATACTTACCAGGACTAAGTTCTATACTGAATCATATTTAAATTCCTAATTGGATCGAAGACATCTATTGCGAGTCTTATAAACCCATAGACTGTAAGATGTGTAAATTTATATCAATCAAGCAAGAGATTCAGCCTATGACGCTCAATTGATTATCTAGAGAAAAGGAGATTTCCAACGATCCACCAAGGTCCCTATAAAGGACCGGATGAGATCTTCAAGTGTATAAGGAACGAATAATAGCACTAATTATAGTATGAAAGTCTAATCATTCCAGTTGAGGCGGACTAACACATCTTAATACTTCTAGCACTACCCAAGGCTCTTAAATTTATACTAGAGGAGGTTCTGTGTTGAATAATCATCTTACTTGATGAATGAAAAATATGAATATCAAATAGTACCGGTTCAAATATACTAGCTTTCCAGTTTCAGCATGGCCTGTCTCCTATCGATCTCAAGATCCAGAAAATCTGAAACTACTTGAAACATCACAGATCACTAATTTACCATGAAATTAGGCTCTTTCACATCCAAAAAGGAAGTAATTTAGACTAAATTATTTTCTAATCAAGGGAAAGTCATTTTTTTAATTCTTTGAAGCGGTTTTTCTGCAAAAAATGACCTCGAAAGATCAGGTACTAAATTTTCTTTCATTAGATGATAAATTTAACGTAAGAGGAGTATCACCGTACTATGCAATTCAAATTACTCTAAAATGGAAGATAAAACGTGCTTACTGCGTCTCTGGATCACTTGGTCGAGCTCCAACCGCTGATGTGCCATTAATATGTACTAAAAAACGGCGCATAGTTATCGAAAAAACTATCTAAACTACCAATAAAGTAGTAAATTGCGCGCGATTGGATTCGTATCTACCAGCATACGCTACCATCGGTAGCATATACTGCTCAAATCGCTGCGTAAGGGTGGTGAAAAATGATTTCAGGGCCATCTTGATAGTACAATAAACTGTATGTGTTTTGGCGTGCCTACTAAGAATCTTAACGGGCAGCAGAAAGAAATTTACTCCCTTTAGCTCACGATGCCATTGTTATCTATTTAGGTAAAGAAGGAGAAACAAAAAGTTTCTAAATCGCTTTCAATGATTACGTGGTCCAAAAGAGAAACAAAAGCCAAGAACTATTCACCTTATTTTTTGAGTCATAGAATGAACCTTTACACAACGGTTGAGACTTATTTTTTCAGGCTTTGCAACATGTAATACAAAAGGTACTAAATCCAAAAATAATTTTGCACGAAGAAGTCCATTACCAACGGATGATCGCAGAGATTGGCACTTGATCGGCCATTTAAAAGTATATGGGTGGTAATTTCAGTTCTTGTCCCAAGCTTGTAGAACTCAAGTAGCTCCCTGTGCAAAAAGTTGTACGGCAGAAAAAAATTAACACAAGACTGTTTATATGAAGACTAAATAAAAGTGGCAGCACAGTTTGAATACACCACCATTTTAAACAAAGAAACCAAGAAAAAAAATGTAGTCAATGGACTGTCTATTAATATCTCTCTCTCAATTTAACTGGTTAAGGTTACCAAAATATTTAATGAAATTATTTTTAATTCTTCTCAACTTAGATACTACTGATATGTGGGCGCACGGCGCTACAGTACATTTTGTACAAAGTCGAGCTCAGATATGGCGTACTTCATGCCGCGTGCCATGTGCAATTAACTACGTAATTTTGCAGTAATTGTTATGCAGGCGCTCAGCACAGTGGACTGCCGCAATTGAATTTTTATGGTGGCTCTGTTTTATTCAGGTTGTTGTAGAGATGCGCCACGTGGAGGCGTAATGTAAGCACCACGGGGATAAGTGTGTATTCGGCAGTCACATGTGCGTGGGTATGGATTAGTCCGAGCTGTCACAATGGGGCAGATTGTTTATCGAAGTATACAATGTGCATCTGAAATCGTGAAAAGAAGGGCCTACTCCGATGTTGTGCAAGGTCAAAGCACGAAGGGAAGTACGTACTGTGAATAGTTGGATACAGTTGTAAGTCAACGAGCCGGCTAAATTGCGAGCTGCGGATTATTTCGAGCTTGCTCGACTGGTACAAAAACACCTCGAACCAGATAAATAGACTGTCGCCGCAGCCACAGCGAGAGAAAGGAAAGAAAAAGGAAGTAGGGAAAAAGGAATGCAGCCTTTCTCCGCTCAACCATTACTTCCACGCTGGGTACACCTCATTTTGGACGCTGAAGCCAAGGTGGTTTTATCGCTAGCATAAGTAAACCCACGACCACACTGAGATAGGCGAGCATGCCCTGAAGTTTTACAATACAGGCAATTACGCACGTCTAAATCAGCTGACGCAATTCTGAGGATACATTTAGAATATTCGACGACCAACTTGATTTATTTTGCAGTAGATCAACCTGCAGCTATCCATTCAGTCAAAGAATATCGAAAATTTTAAAAAATTAGTTTTCTCATGTCGCGTAGAGAATGAAATGTTGCTACAATCGAGTATTATTTTACATCCTCTTGGAGAATCAGCGCGTCAAATAGCGAAGAAATTCCTATCGACCTCAAGTTGTCATGAAAGTGAAAACTTGAGCTGCAGAACTTAAAAAAATTTCATATTCAGTTCATTTGTCCTTTTTGAGAATAGCCTAATATTGGAGTGATTTTAAAGAGAATTATGAGCAATCAATTTTAGATTTAGTATGTTGCCTGTCCTGAACGGTGTATATGTAAGAGAATTGTACCGTTGTAACGTCATAATTGGTTTAACAGACTTCTGGTTAAAGAATAAATATATAAGATAAGGTCCGGGTGCTTGCACAAGTAGTGGGAACTGGACCAGATTCGGATACGTAAATTCAGTAGATGCGGCGATTCCGTAGGATTAAATAGAAAACAAATCTTCAGTTCTTGAAACGGTTGTTGGTAATCTACCCTTTATTTCAATCCTGGACTAAACGTGGTGCTACCAGTCTTTTCCGGGGTTAAAATAGTTTTAGGCAACAAAAGGGACAACGAAGTAGATTAGGAGAGTTTAAATAAGAGCAACGATGGAAGTAAGTATTTTAAAGAAAAGACAGATCTTAACAACTTCAAAGAGAAGAGAAGATTTCCCTCCATAAGAACTTCAATATTTTCACAGAGAGTTGGAAGGGGTGCAGAGAACCGGAGGTGGGAATTTTATACCGCGCGACGGACTACTTCAGTATAAGTTACAGTAAGTCTGAAACACATATATTATTAATAATCGATACCCCTATTTTTCTGACTGACGTGCCGCTTTGATAGGCCCTGTGCACAGATAATTAATTTCCACCAGTATGAACATATCCCAATTCAGCTAAGTTGGCAGGTGGTGCGCACAGCGAGCACATTGGGTCTAGTGTTCCTAGCGAATTATTTTCAGTCACAAATATCTCTTTTGAAAAGTGAAAAAAGGAAAATGGAAGAGATTTATATCCCAGGGAATCAAGTAGAACTTCAAAAAAAGCAAATGACTGTATTTAGTAAGTGAAAAAAGATGATATACAACTGTGCAACCACAAGATGAAATGGTGCTACGGAGATGCAAGGATGCAAGTTGCGGTAGCTTGGGTTTATAGAGCTGGGTAGATTTTATTTAAATTATGTTTCATGGAATATAAAACCTTAATAGATCGTCAGTGATTCTCGTCACTCAAATTTTGCAATTTAAAAAAAGAAACCACTCAATATTCGATAAGAGAAGCTTTAACTAAATTAAAAAGATACTGCAGTACCTCTAAAAAATAAAATTATCGGCTATGAAAACGAATGTGGTGAATACTTTATCTTTTGCTGTTTTAGAAACGCCCAATAAGTGATACTTAGTTCAAAAAGCGATCAAGTCTTCAAAAAAATCTCTGCCGCCCTCTTTTACGTGAAATTTGGTTATTTGGAGAATTTGTATAGGACTAGAGGGTTTGAAGAGGAGATTGGATTTTATGGCGTCCTTGGTTGAAATTTTATTGCCGTTAGTCATGAATAAAAGGTTATCTCTAATCACAAAGAGTTATACCCGACTTTTTTTGCTCTATAATATTATAGGTAGTTTGGTTGTAGTTTTTTCTATCATTTATGCATAACTGAAGCATGAAAGCTATTTTGTAACGACTATGCCCATAAATTACCTCAAATACCCTGAAATTATCTCTCCGGTAACATTTTCCAAGGATTTGCACTGTTCTTAGTGCCAATGTTAGGACGTGCGCAGTCCCCAGTAGATATTGAATGCATTAGACTTCTTCCGCGATAGGAAAGGACCATGGAACCTTCTGGCGTTACGATAGATGCTCTGGCACATGCTGAAAGCGAACTTCGACTTCAGCTGTCATAGGCTCATAACCTGAGTACAAAGTGGCTGAACGGTAATTCAACTACTGGGAATAGTGGTCCTGTAACCATAGAAATTCGAAACGTAGGAATGAAACAGGTGTGGAGTCCGCTAATTTTACCTTACAGAAACTGGATCAAGCAGAACGGGAGAGGTTAATTCGCGAAGGCATCTGCTTAAGATGCAGAAAGAAAGGCCCACTGCAAAAAAACTGCCAAAAAGCTCGAAAGAACTGCTTGACGGTCCTCAATCAGTTCTGTACCGCAGAAATCTTACTGTTTCAACAATAAGGCCCCAGGAAGCATTGGGGGAACACCAACCCCAACATTTCAACGGAATAATAGAGGAATTCTTATCATTAAAGGATTCATTTCCAGTGGACCAGCAAAAATTCTCATCGACCTTGGTGGTGAGATCAATTTTCTGAGTGAGCTATTCTGCGATTACCATAACATTAAAACGAAAAGATGAGAAGAGCTTGCCGAAATGGCGACCGGTGCTGACCAAGAGTTGAGAGAAACATCCCGCCCCGTCATCTTCCAAATAAAGAACTACAAAAAAACCACTGTTTTTCGCCGTGAGCCCCCTCAAGAGATATGACGCAATACTAGGAAAGTAATATTGCCGCGCCCATATAGCGATTATCGACTCTGAAAGTAATGAAGTTTCTTTCAAGTGCAAGGATAAATTTTATTCCATCACTGCCAATGAAATGACAAAGAACCCCTTCGTTTCTGCAAACTCAGTAGTTGCTGATTTGGAAAAAAATTTAGCACTTATGCTGTCCTCTTCAGACCTTTAGACTAAACGATGAATGTTCCAGATTCTTATCCAAAAGGCAATCGGGGTGTACTGAAAAAGTTTGAAGACGTTTTCCCAGAAAAAAGTCCCGACGGGTCTTCCCCCGTAGCGAAATTATGATTTCAAAATCGAGTTGGAGAAAGACGGTAAGACACCGAAAAAGGTTCTCTATAAAATTTCACAAAAAGAAATGATGGAGATTCGTAAACAACTAGATGATCTGCTGGAGAATAACTTCATAAGACCAAGCAAAAGCCCATCGGGAGCGGTAATACTACTTATAACAAAAAATGATAGCGGTTTGCGGATGTGTGTGGATTACGTAGTACGTAATCGGCTTACTGCAAAAAAAGCTACCACCTGCCGCGCATCGATGATATCTTTGATCAACTCAGAGGAGCCAGGTACTTCTCTAGAATAGATCTGAGGATGGGTTATCATCAGATCAGACTGGAGGAATCGTCAATCACGCTCACAGCGTTTCGAGCCAGATACGAACATTTTGAATTTCTCGTACTACCGTTTGGTTTGACCAACGCACTAGCAACCATTATGATCCTTATGAACGGCATGTTCAAATATGTCCTGGATTCATTCGTCATCGTTTACTTGATGAAATTCTTATCTTCAGTAAGAAATGAAAATAACATTTAGAACACATTGCTGCAGTACTATAGATTATCAAGAAGCAGAATCTGTTCGCGAAATTATCAAAATGTGTCTTCGATGCTAAAGAAGTCGAGTAACTTTGACACGAAATCTGTCAAGAAGGAATTGCGGTGGATCCCAACAAGACAACGGCAATCATGGAATGGTCATCACTAAAGAAAAAACAACAGTTTCGGTCATTCTTAGGACTGGTCAACTACTATGGGAGGCTCATTAGAGGCTGATCATTGGTTGCTAAACCTCTTACTGAGGTGATTAAAAAAGTTCCATTTCTGTGGATGGATACTCAGGATGAATCATTCCAGGCCTCAAGAAATTGCTATGCAGTGCCCCAGTCCTTAGAAAATTTGACTCTGAACTTCCAATATATGTCTCTACAGACGCCTCTCAGCACGAAATTAGAGCTGTATTGGAACAGGGAAATGCAAAATCCAGAAGAACATTTGCCTTTGCGTATTTAACTCTAAGTGATGCTGGGCGAAATTATGCCGCTCATGAAAGAGAGCTCTTGGCCATTGTAGAGTGTTTGAAATGGTGGAGATCATACCTACACGGAATTGTTTTTACTGTTCATTCTGACCGCTACCTATTAGGATACCTCGAGTCCCAAGACAATCTGTAGCAGCGAAACTCGCAGGTCTTGTACAATCTCTTGACCCACTGAAACCCATTTGGTTTTCGGTGGGTCAAGAGGTTAAATGGATACACATAACGATGGACTTTATCACACCGCTTCCGAGGTCAAAAAGAGGGAACAACTGACTCCTAACTGTCGTTTCCAGATTAATAAAGATGATGAGAATTATCCCAACCAAGCCTTAAATAGAAACTCCTTCAACTTCTATGCTGTTCAAGGATCATATCTACAGAAATACCGGAATTCCGACGAACACTACTTGTGATAGGGATTCTATTTTTATAAGCAAGTTTCGGAATAGTCTTTTCAACCTTCTAAGTACCAAAATATCACCTTTTTCAGCGTATCACCCACAGACTGATGGTCAACCTGAGATGATTAACAGAAATATCGAAGAAATGATTCGAGCTTTTGTTACAAGTCGGATTGTAACAAATATCTGCTGGACTTCGAAGTTGCTTACAATCCATCTATTAATGCAACTACAACATTCTCTCCCTTCTACCTCAATTATGGACCTCACCCTATAACTTTCCGTTTGGACATACTCCCCGCAGACAACCCTGCCGCAGCACAGTTCCTGAGAACTATACAAGAATCACTGCGAAAAGCCCAAGAACAAATCAAGATAGCAAATGAACCAAAGTCCTCACATTTTAACAGAATTAGAAGACCGTCTACTAATAAAGGTAGTGATGAAGTGTGGTTGTCCACAAAAATCAAGCTCTAGAATATGGTGCTGGATCTCGAAAACTGAACCCAAAGTTTTGCAGTCTTTCGAAATATCTGAGGATTTAAATGGAGTTAAGTACCATTTAATTACTTCCCAACCATTGATCGACAGAGTATTTCATGATGCTTTCCATGGTAGTCTCCTTAAGCCGTATTTTGAAGATGAATTTTATCCAAAAATTCCGCGGCCACCAATTATAAAAGTTCAAATTGGACAAAAAGAATACGAACTTGAATCTATTCTCAGTCACAAGAAGCAACATGGAAAAAATACCTCATTAAATAGAAAGGATATGCAGATCACGAGAACTCATTGCTTTCAGAAAACGAACTTCAAAACTGTCAAGATCAGCTACATAGGTACAAGAATCGGGGCGATTCCTCTTCGAAGGGGGAAGTGATGTAACGATTATGCCCATAAATTACCTCAAATTCCCTGAAAGTATCACCCCAGTAATCTTTAACAAGGATTTACACCGTAAGAAGACATCAATGCAACTTGTGCACTGTACCCACGCACCATTGTCAGACATTATATTATACTACTTTGTGCCAAGCCAATTACATGGAGCCATCTTGGATATCTCGTGAGGTTCTCGAAACATTTTGGACCCAATCAATCAGCAACTACTGTATGCCTCCTTGCCAATTGGACCAATGGAACTTTGCCATGATCTGTAGTGCTGTCGTTATCACTGATAGCTTCTACATGATCCTTCGGAACCTTGTAGCTTGATAACTCTAGGGTAGCCTTTTTAGAACGCCTTTAAATTCAGTACCGTTTGCTTACAAATTATCTTTGTTGGTGTTGAGTACTTTTCTATATAAAACCTGTTCTGATGCTCCGGTCTGTTTACCGGGAGCATCAGCCAACAGTTCCAACATCGATTACCTTTTCCGCGCTCTATACCCCACATATGGATGTTAAAACCAAATTATTAACTCTTGTGTTTATCATATAATCCATTGATATAACTTTCATTAAACATGCTGCGCAATTAGTGTTTAGATCAACAACCAATTTTGCAAATGTTTTCACCAATGGCTGCCTCATAAACTTTGTGTCTATATCTGCAAATCCATCGTTACCAACAAAAAAAATCAATACGTAAGATCTCTCTAGATCAACAACTATTTCTCTCCATGCTTGCGATGTCGGGCATTTTTCGCTTCCCATACGTGCCTTGGCCCTCCTAATTGATGTTTTCAGAATTTTATTATATACCTAAAGAGAAATACAGGGACTACCCTCTTTGGTATCATTTCTATCCCTCTAGAAAGAGATATGTCAATTTCAAACATGTCGCCGAGCTCGATAAATCCAGCAAAATAGTTGAGTTTTAATGATTTTTGACAGTTACAGCTTGCAAGAGATAGGGCCACTTTTTTACATGAATTTGCGATGTGAGTACTTGGCCTAGATTTGAAGAGCATTCTCGGTTCTAGAAAATTAGGAATCGAATAAACCAACAAATAGGGGGTTATTTAGATGATGTTTCGGAGTTTTAAGAATACTACATTATTATCTTTTTAATTGATCTCTTTTATGGATAGAGTCAGGCTATCGGAGCCATTTTTAGGAAAATTTCCTTGGTAATGCGAACAGATTACGCTATTTGAAGAGTCACCCTGGCATTTAGTATTCCATTTTATCAAGCTGAATGTGCATTTATCTGATTTTCTTGAATCACGCATAACAATTTAGTTGTTTTAAAATTTCCATAAACTGACCTTGTAGTATATGAAAAACGGTCACTACAATAATTAGGGACAAAACTTGTGAGATTGACGGACGATTTGTATTTTTCTTTACCCTGGAATTTGTTGCGGCTAGACATAACTGTTTCGAAAAGCTCCGTAACCACATTGAAGAGATATTGCACGTAGTTTTGCCTCATAAAAGATATAATTTCATTGAAAAAAAGAAGGGAAAGGGCAAAGTCTGTGCGAAACAAATTAATGTTTATTTAACTGCGGTAGTTCTTGTTGCAAGGTTTGTACCATAAATTAATTCACTGGGTAGGAAATATATTATACAAAGAAACCCTAGGCAGTGGGTCAGCTTTAATTAGAGTTTTGATCAGTGTTCTTGATGAAAAAAGTACATGAAACCGACTTTGATGACTTAAGTACATTTATGAGATATTATTGATCCGTATAATATGTAGTAATAAATTTCTGTTCATTTTAGAAACGTTCGAACGGATCATAGTGTACTATTGCAGGTGCTACATATAAATATGCAAATCTTTTTGTATCTTTCTATACAGATTAGTGGCCGAGCTTCGCCATTGATTTTGCAGTCGATGGATGACTATATCCACACTAAAAATCTTCCCGAGGTAAGATTCACATTTACTGGAGAGTAATCTTCAAGAACAATCTTTTCTTTTCCTTTTTTTACTATAATAATCTCATGTTTCCCCTTTTGATAAATGAATTAATTTTATATACAGTTTATGATAATCTACCTTACGACTTTTGGCTGAATAATCACTTCCGTGTCGTATCTCTGTCGCCAATTTGGCTTATCAAATTGCAAAAATGGTCGACAAAGATTTGCAAGCATAGCAGACGCGAAGTTTTTCAGAGTTAGGATTCGCGAAATAAGAAATTTAAATCTATTTGACTGGTTCAATATCTCAGTCTGGCAAGAAGACTGGCTACTTATTAATAATGATGCAGAAAACTCAAACGGTCCGATGTATTTTTCCGGCCAAGTCTAAGATAAAGCATGAAAGTTTTTTCTAGAGTATGTTTTGAAGATATAGGAAGAGACGACGCTCGTACATCAATCGAATAATAAAGGGCTTTATTATGCATGGAAAACAGAACTTGATTCACTGAAGGTAGCATATTTTAAGGTATGAACAGAAATGAGTCGGTGGTTCATTTGAGCTCCGCAAAGGTAACAAAATTCCCTCAGGCTCAAAAAGAAAGAAAATCCCATCAGAAGTCCAAGCTGATTTTTCTTCATTCGGGGACGTAAATAATCCCTTTTAACATTTTTTTGTCAAACTGAACCCGAAAAAATTATTTTTTTGGATATCTGTTTCTATTAATCAACAATTTGAGACAAAAACATCGAACTTATCGGTTTAAGTCGCTCATTTAAAAGAAACCTCACTATGAATATTTTATACTCTGAGATTCTATTAAATTTGTCCTCTTATAAATTTTTCTCCTCCTAAAGGAACTGATTGGCGTAAGAAAATTATTATCAGACCAGGCATGGTCTTTGTTCTCCTCAGAAGGCTCTTTTGAAACTACTCTCCGGTTTACCTTCAAGGCCCTCTGATTTATTTTTTCCGATCATGAAATAAGAAAAAATATACTTCTAAAGTTCAGCTTTCCTCGCATTGCGGCGATATTTTGCTTACTCTGCACCGGGAACACACTTTTTTAGCCTTTTAGAACTTAGGAGGACCACATTTGAAACTTTTGTGGTATCAATGGGGATTTTTGAGCAAATCTCGTTTTCCGTGGACTCAATTTTCTCCACGTGGTCCGAACTGGTTATATTGGCGACAACTATTCTTCGAGTGGAGACTGTTGGAGGGTATGTTGACTAATTCCGCGTCACACATTTCAATGAGATAGATTAGTGATTTTTAAACTTCTGTGCCATTGAGAGTGAGAAGATGTATATACTGAAGTTTTTAGACACTCTAGTATCTACCTACGATAGCACTTTTTTCATATGAGGCACTCAATGTCCTATTTTTAAGACAAAAATCATCGCCATACAAATATTTACAGTAACTGTACCCATTAGAAAATTTTGGGGTTCGAAATATTTACTGAAAAATACATTTGAATCATAGAATTACAGTCAGTAGGTGCGTGTAACCTTCAAATTCACACAACTTAAGCTGAAGCATTCACTCACAGGTATTTCAAGATAAAATGTTGCCACTTGACATTAAAATCGAAATTTGTCGGATAAAATGGTGGTGCGTACCCTGAAGCTCACTGAAATTACAGAGAAGCTTTTTTGATATAAATCAACTGCTGTTGAAAGACTATGAGGTAATAAGCTTAAAAAAATTTAAATTTAGTCCTAAAGATTTTCCTCATATTGGGACAATGGATACCTAGACACTAGGGAGTGGTTACAAAAAATTGGTAACAATCTTCGCCTGAAATGATATTTCGAATCGTAATACGCCACTTATCCCTGTAACAGATTTTCTCACATGATAAAACTTGTGAAAGTCTGCGGGAAATTCTGGATAGTACTAAGGGATACAATCGGTTATGTGATTGAAAAAAATTGCAAAACATCTGGAAACTTTGGAGTTTTTTTCGTAAAAGATTTCAGAATTTCCCTTTCAAACCTAAATTCCATCCGTATTCTTCTTATGCATTATAAGTGTTCATAATCATACACTTCACTATTTTTGGTGAATTTCACATGACAGCAACATTTTTCGAAATATAAATACGCCTAATACCATCGAACGCATGAAAAATTGGTCAAACTTTTGTATGTACAAGAATTAATATCAGAAAGAATACGTTTCATTGAATTTTTCAGGTCTTATCACTGCCTTGACTCATATATTCGCATAATATCATCTCATGGGCATATTCAATACATATTTTGCTCTGCAGGAGTCTTTGTGGCCATTCATAGGATAATATTTCCCGGAAAGATATCTTAATGTAAAAATATTCGTATTCTGCAATATTTTATGCTTATTGCGGCAGAATTAACCTTATCGGACTCCTCGAAGTGTAATACGGGATCAAGTCCTCTAAAATTAGCACCAAAAGCCAAAAGCATTTAGATTTTGATTTTTTCTAGTCTAAACTTAAAACGAACGAGTTGGTTTCTGTGGATCAATAATTTCACTGATAAATCTTTAAGCACTTATATGTTCATACCTTCATACCCTATCTTCTAGAGTGCCTTTGAATTCAATGCGATCTGTCCTCTATTTATCTCTGCCCTCGTTGATAATTTACCTGTATATATCCTGTTCTGAAGCTCCGGTATGTTCAAAGGAAGTATCAACTAATATTTCAACCATTGATTACATTTTGTGCTCAACTCTAAACAGTTGGTTCTAATGCGGGCAGGGTCATGAAAATAACTCCTTAATACCAAATAACTTCTTAAAGCAGGTCTCAATCTCCTAACAGCGATGCTAATAGACGTTAATTCGAGCATGACAAATTTTTTTCCGTCATACCGAAGGAAAAGACATGTAATTAGATAGAACTGCAAAGAGAAACTAAATTGAAGAAGGAAAAAAATACGGAAAAATATAGTTTAGCTCGAGGTTTCCCTTAATTGCATCCAAAGGCTACAAAAAAATCAGTATGATGCACCAAGGAAGGCCTTTCCATGCTTTTCTGTTTAAAAAATAAGATCATTTGACAATTCAGTGAGTAATGAGTTTTGATTTATCAAGAAAATTCTTAAAAAACAAAAATCCATCCGTTAATAACTAAAGAAGCACTAAACGTTCCCGAGGAAACTTGCAAGATACAGAACTTCTTATGAATTGATTGTTTTCCAACTTTACTTACTTATCTGAGGTAATTTTGAGTAAAATATTATGAAGAAACGGTTTAAGTACATAATCGCTTCCTGAATCAGAAGATGGGGCAAAACAGGTGGAACACGTGTTAATTAAAACTTTTTTCAATTAAATCATACCCTATCGGTGCTTTAATACCTTTAAGCTTTTCAAAAATGCAGGAAGATAAAAATGGAAAACATTATGAAAGAACTGATACAATTATTTTAAAAATAAATGACCATATATTGATAACAGATGTATTTTGAAGTAACAAATGCGCCCTATACCCTCTATATCTTGACTGAATATCAATGGAGCTTTTTATCGACCCTTCCTACCAATAGTGTGTTTTAATTTTCTCGTGTATGATGCATAAACACTAAGAGCATTGTACATTGATTATGTTACATCTCTATCCTGGGGTCTTAGTTAAGCGTCTAGAAGTCATTCACCAGTATTATTAATGCTTTCATCTCCGGAGCCAGAATGAGGACAATGGCCATCTTTTCGTGGCTGTTCAAGTTTCACATGTCGTTCATAACAAAAATTTTCCTGAGAAATTCCATCCTTTTTAGAAATTAATATTATTACCAAAAAGCTAGTAAAAGTAATGCCTTATCTAACCGGTTGTCAGTAAGTATTGAAAATAATCAATTTTGTAGGTCCATTAGTGAAATTTCAGAAAATTTTTTAAGTCAATATTAGGTATTAACATGTCTTGAAGGTTATATTTATGCCTAAAAATTGATGATTTAACAGACCAGTGGAAGCTTATTTTTATCCGAATATGTATAATTTAGAGATAATTTAAACCTGAGCCAGGAATAGAAGCATTATTCCGCTCATGGTTGGTACCTTTCTTTTTATTCTCGTAGTTAGACATAAAAATCGTCTCCAAACTTTCAAAAAACATTTGAAGTCAGATAAATCCGATTTTACATGCTCATGAAATCAGGCAACATATCACTAAAAGCTGTTTTTGTGTATTCTTTAAACTTATATCTCTCGTCTATCCTCATTTATCAATGATAAATCAATTTAGGACCGATTCCCGGAGATTTTGATTCAGGAATACGAACAAGAATATAAAGTACAATACTTACCCATTTCCTGTGTATTTGTGTTTTCATTAAACCAACTCAGATCAAATTTTGTCTAAAACGGGCTCTGAACTCAATATTGGTGCGTAAAGTTGTTACAAATTATTTTTTTGTATATTACAGGTTTAATCTTCAGTATTTCCTTACTTTAACAGCTCACTGATATATTTTGAAAATGTTAGTATAAATGAGGAAGGGTTATGAAAAGACTTTGCATAACGATTTAAGGCCATTTTTTTCAAATATAGGCGACGCAGGCATTTAATATTCATCAGGAACATTAATGAGTCAATCGAGGATATTTTTACTTTCACAAGTGCAAGTAGCACTCTTGAGTGGCAATAGGAAATCAGGTTTTTGACTGGATACCATGCTTTATGTTTTCCGTAACCGTTTCACAAAAAAATGGAATATATCAATGACTAAAATCCTCCTCATGATAAAACCTGTAAGTCCATTTGAATAATCAATTTTTATTGTTTTTTTCAAATAAATTTAGATTTCCCTGAACTTACACTCCCAGAAGATATGAATAGGAGAAATAAAATGACAATTTGTATGTTATGTGCTTCTAGCACTGAAATAAACCTCCTTGGTCACCATTTTCCATTTACTACGTCGAAAATGAATCCGCACTTAAAACCGAAACTAAAATTCATCTGCTTCGTCTACATTCAATATTATGCTCCATAATTTCGTTTAGATGTAAGGTGTGCTAGTCAATTTTAAAATTTTGGGCGGGAAAGATTTTGGATTGTAATTATATTGTATTTTAACACTTTAGAACAGTTAGATGAAAGTATCAAAGAAGGATTATGAGCAGAAATTAATGGTGCAAAAATTGTCTACGCGAAAGGTTACTGTCCAAAATTCAACGAAATATCTTCTTTTAAGCTTGTAACAAAATATTGATTTTTATGGCGTTTCGGGTTCTTCAACAAAAAAAATTACATTTAAGACTCACATAAAAATGAGCAGCGGTTTCAGTTTTCATCAATTCCTGCTCAAAGGATACTGTACCAAGTAACTTCTTTCTACGCACTCTTTAAATATATACATTAATTTGTAGTAAAGCTTTTTTTAGTAACTGTATAACTTAGGGTACCTTTTGGCAAAATATCTGCCATAACTGTGGGAGAGGTATGTTTAAAAACTATTTGCGCGACGTCAAGTTATGTCTTCATACGAATCTCAATCGCTATTTTGTAAGGAATATTTTTGGAATATGATGTGATTCCGGCAACCATAGAATGAAAAGTAGTGAGAATAGGTGCATTACTTATTCAAAAGTGGCAGTTATTCAAGGAGACTTCTAGGCATTATTTTGATCTTAACTCCTTCGTTTTATAGAACATCATTGTACGAACAGCATTACCAAAATTTAGAAGTTTTAGTCCGCTTCGCTTTTTAAAACGAGATAATCTCATGTTTCAATAGTCAAAAATTTCTAAGCGTATACACAGGAAGCTATAAATTTTGAATATGTATATTTTTTTCAATTTTAACAAGGGCATGAATGTTCAAAAGGAGGATATTTCTCGTTTGCAAATATTTTTCTTGATGAACACATGAACAATTATCCTATGGCTTCCTAAGTGGTACCAGCACTACCGTGTTACCTTAATCTGATATCAGCTACACTTAAGAGAGCAAATTATGATACCAATAGAATCATTATTCTTCAATACTTTCTTGATAAGTAATTGCTCTGAGTCATACTTAGTCTCTCCTGTGGTATAGTGAAGGCCAAGGATGGCCCCAGATAATCCGGGAGAGCACTTGATAGAGCTTGCATTGTGTGCGGTAGTAACGATGCGGGATTAAAGGTTTCAGGTTTTTTTGCATTGCTAAGTAAAGTACAGTAGTGCGTAGTTCAAGGAGATTTTAATTTGATGTATTGTAACAGATTTTATATAAAATATTCTAAGATGTATTACTGTATACAACAGCAACAATTATACAAGTATCCACACTTGAGCACCCGGTGAAAGTAACCTGATTCAGCCACGCAGTGGCCTACGTGACCCAATACAGCTGTAGACAACTTCCACACAATACGTAATCTCAGATAAAACATAATGTACCTTCTACTTGAGACTTGCCTCATCGCTCTTTTATCTTTGCTTTGACCCATAGATATTAATCTCTTTTTCCGTTGTCTGTCTGATCCTTTTTAGGCTTGCAGTGCACTGTTACCCAAAAATTATTTTACCACACCGTTCTATTATGCTCGCCGCGTGATTGTACTTGCTTCGTCCTGTGATTCCCCAAATCTTAGTTGCATCAGACCCCCTCATTTGGTGGTCTAATGCATAATAAAAAAATGATTGAAGGGTACCTGTCCGTGTGGAACTCATTCGGTGATAATTCTTACCTAAGGTAAATTATTATACATCATCTCCACTCTGTGTTGCACTTCTTTGTTTTTCCTGTGCATGTGACAAATATCGCTTGAGTAGTTTTATAGAAGATGATGAACTGGAAAACCTTAAACGTTACTTGATGAAGAAGCTGGCATATATGGACTGTACCTTCAGTAATTTCTGTCTGGCCCGTTATGCCACAGATGTTACATTCCACCAGAGCTATAGGCCAAGTGGAAGTATACAAGAGGGGAAACTATATTTCAGTGGCATGAATAAACTCTACGGTTACATTAGACTAGCGATAGGGTGCAGCAAATACTATCCATGATACGTTTCGGACTTCGATATTTTTAGGAGAATGCTACTGTTTCATGAGGCGCAGACCTTGAAGCGCGCAGACGATGCAGAGTTGGAGGAACCAGATCCGGGCCCATATCCTTGGGCCCTGCTTTGTGACAAAGGCTACCAGGGGATCAAGAGATATGCAGGGCGATATATCCCAAAATTAAGCCCGTTAATGGAATTTTTACTCTCGGCGAAGAACAGGAAAACAAATCTCTCTCTTTTGATAGAATTTTTAGTTGACAACTACTTCGAACGAAAAGTTTGTTTGTGTAACAGCCGCAGAAAACGTTCTACCTACAAATTGGGAATGGAACGAATCAAACTACGACAATTTTTTAAAAACTCTGCTTGGCGCTTACTAAATATCATATTAGGATGTACAAATTTCATCAAAGGGATAGCAAACACTACTGTCGCGTGGAAAGTCTCCTTTATTCGATAGGTGAAGAAAATATTGCCAAGCGTCGTCGTACGCAGGTAAAATATCGGGCCAATCGTGCTAGACGTATGGACGCACACTTCGAGAACTCAGCTTTGAAACGCTAGCGCATGCATATATACTCCACCCACGGCGCTTCGTAACGGCTATCGAACCGACACCCCATATCCGAAAAGCCAGACGGATTTTCGGATTTCTATTTTGAACAGTAATTATCCATTCATATATTACTTATCTAGCTCGTCTATCTTGTTTGCAGTAAATAATTTGTTTTTTCTTGTGTCATTTCTGTTATTGGCAGTCTTTTTGTATTTTACTTGGTCACCTACAATTATAGCTGCTCACCTGCACAGATTTCGGTCTTTCCGTTTGCATTTCGTAACAGCTTTTGTGACCTATTCAGATATTCTGTCTCCACAAAGGGAGACATATGGCGTTTTATGCTCAAAGAATAAAGTTGTACTTAGAGACATCTGTATGATTTCAAAAAAAACACGTTTAAACGCCAATGTCGAGGGCATTTTTTAAGTAAATTGGTCTTTTTAAGAGTCTGTGATAGGCATGTGGCAGATAATGTTGTTTTGAAAGCGTTCAAATATATGGACTCAAAATATATAGCATTTAGCTCCACTTATTTATAAACTGCGGTAAGATTTTTAGCAAATCATTGTTCACCTTTATAAAAATGTCAAATTAATCTTCTGTGCGTGAAAGACTAACAGTAGATACTATCAGGATAAATATCTAGATTTCCTCCTGAAAATCTTCGTCCTCGAGATCAGAGCTAAATACTTTAATTGATGCATCCATATCCCAACGCGATTCTTACAAATTCTGTCGAACGGCCCAGAATGATGGACGGCCTGCGCCGACACATCAAAATCCTCCAACTCCTCCTCACGACACTCAACCCCCGCTCCATCTTCACCAGAGAGTTCCGAGAGTAGGAGTAGGACTTCCTCCCTCTCCCCTCCGTCCTTTACGGTAGCTTCCGCACGGATGTACACCAGTAGCTCCCATGGGTCCACCAAATCCTCCTCATCTTCCGATATCTCTACATATGCCTCAGCCTTCTCCGGCTCTTCTACCTTCTCTTCCTCTTATTCCTCCTCTGCCTCCTCTTCTGCCTCCCCGAAACAATGACGGTGGACCAAATCCCAAACGCGTTCCCGCTCCAGCCTTCTACGTTAATTCGCGGATTCAACTGGCCCATTGGCCATCAAAACCTGGCCTTTGGTGTGACTGTTGAAACAATTAGTAATTGGCCGCAGGTGCGACCGGGCGCAACGGAAGTTCATAAGCGTCGTTTACAGATGTATACAGTAAGTTAACTACTCTTCTTATAGGTGGATCCAAATGCATCAGGATGTAGTGCTGGACAACGCAAAATGCTGAGTTGTGTGCATTTTTTAATTCCTACTGATTACTAGTCGTGGGATTTCTCAATATAATTTGATAGTTTGTAGCCAGCTAATCAAAACTGAAAAGGATATATGTATGTTGTGCAATAGGTTATGAGCCCAGAATCGTTCTTCTAATCACTCAAAAAATAGCAGCGGACCAACTCTCTCTTACTTCAAAGCTTACCACTCGCGATTCACTTTCTTTTATTCCGTTAGTGTCAGAGATGGATGATTACAAGGAAGACATCAAGATCCAAATTCCGGCGCTGAAGTCGGATAATTATTCCGCCTGTTCGAATGATGCCAAAGTGATGCTCAAGGGCAAAAGTCTGTGGACCTACGCCGAGACGGCATTCGAGAATAAGTTAGTAAGCACCCAGACCACTACCGGGACAGTTACGCAGAGGATAGTGGATAGAATATCGCAGAGGACACGGATGAGGACGTCCAGAGCCGCAGGAAGGAGATCCTGAAAATAAATCTCGCGCTCGCATATATTTTCACCTCCATTGACGCTTCGTGCAAGGCAATGGTGCGCAAAGTGAGATGTCCGGCGAAGGCATGGATGGTTTTGAAGACAACGTTTGAAGCCGTCTCTGAGGCATTAATTTATCCGAAGTTATCTAAGCTCCAGGAAGCAGCGCAGTAGAAGGGAGAGAAATTCGTTGCTTACTCCAACAAGAATGTGTTGCTAGTCAACGAGCTCGAGAGCGCAGGTCACACTATTTCAGAAATAGAGAGTAATAGTGCACTGGTGTGAGGCCTAACTAAAGACTTCGAAACCACACCAGAGGTAGTCATGGACGTTAAATAAACCTACTACGAGGCGGTTTCAAAACTGATTGTTCGTAAAACGCGTTTGCATAAATCTGAGGTCGCCGAGGGAGGGCATTTTTGACTCAGAAGGGGATGAAGAAGTGCTTATCGTGGGGCAAGGTGGGATACTTAGCCAAGGATGCTGGCATAACAAGACTGGAAAGAAGAGTGGCAACAAAACCCACAAAGCCAGGAATAGTACATGCTTCTTGTGTGGAAGGGAAGTACATATTGCTCGTGACTGCAAGGGTAAGAAGCAGGAACACAATGATTATGCTAAGGCAATGGTGGCTGTACCAAAAGTGATGTTAAATTGTGCCAAGGGCCTGGAGTCGAATCGATGGATTCTCGATCCGGGCTGCACAAGGCATATGGCGAACCAACGCGAGAATTTCATGACGTTCACGACCGCAGAAGTGACCGTACATATTGTTAACAATGAAGAAATAGCGCCTTTGGGCCATGGTGCAGTGAGATTGACGGCTATTGTTAAGGGGGGAAAGAGCACAGTAATGCTGGAGAATAAACTCTACACCCCTGACTTGATGCACAAATTGATTTCGCTGTATCAGGCAAGGCCAATTCATTTCAAATACATTACTGACAATGATCATAACGATCTCTGCTCTGGTTTGCTTGTGATGGACAAACCGTCGAACACAATTAAAATGGTGGGAGGTGAGACAAAGAACGGGTTATAAGAGGCAGTCATTAGTGTATACGACGGGATGGTGAACCTAACGAAGGACAACAAGGCGTCAGAGTGGCATGCGCGATTGGCAAATTGTAGTCATGAAGTCATGAGGTAAACTTTGCTACACGTCATTGGCATCAAGAAATCGGATGTTAGCTGTACTTTTTCGAAGTGTGAGCCGTGTGCACTTGGTAAATCGACGCGTACGCCGAGGAGATCTAAGAAAAGACAAACAAATGATGCTATGCAACCAATCGAACGGGTATACAGTGACGTGATGGGTCCAACAAGGAGGCCCTCACTGGGTAAGTCGAAATATTTTGTGACTCTATTAGATGAATTCAGCGGATATACAATTGTGCGGTTCTTGCATCGCAAAAGTGAAACGGCAAGCGCAGTAACCGAAACGATGCGGGAGATGGAGAACTTGTTCAATGGCACGGGTTGGGAAGCTCTCCTGTGTGAACCAGAAGATAGTCGAATAGTTTAGGTCTGACGGTGGTGGGGAATATGTTGGACCCTCATTTCATAACTAGCTAAGCAGAGGTATTTGGTACATGAGATGACGATGGCTTACTCGCCGGAGTCAAAAGGGCAAGCGGAGCACCTGAACCGAATGCTCATGGACATGGCACGAACGATGCTGCTGTCCATAGAAAGGGCCGGAAGAAGTTATGGGCAGAATAAGTGAATACCGCTTGTTTCATCTTAAATCGGCTAGTTACGCAAAGTCGTAAGCGCTACTGCCCCCTTTCGAGGTCATTCATGGATAAAAGCCCTAGATTAGCCACCTGCGCAATTTTGGGTGTAAGACATTTGTTCACAAGCCGAAATCGAAGCGCGACGACAAGTTCGACTCTCGTTATGAACCGGTGAAGCTCATATTCTATTTCAAAGGGGACGCTTAAAGTTTTTTGTTGACGAATGGAAATACCATTGCCGAAACAAAGGATTTTGCCTTCCATGAGGTCCCGGTGTCCGACACTGAAGCCAGCGATAAATTCATCGAATTTGATGTGAAAGAAGAGCCAGAGGCTCTGCCAGAAGACTTGGTAGCATACAAGGACGACACCAATAAGGCACAAGATGACAAAACCATCGATGTGAGGGAGTCTGATGTTGTGATTTATGAGATGCAGGACCAATGTGAGCAGCACAATCACGAACCCGAAAGCTACAACATGCCGCCTGAAATTAATGACGGAATGAGCGACCAAGGCGACGGTATGCATAATATAGACCTTGAGACATTGACCTACTATCCAGGAATACGTCGAATTGAACGTCATACAGCTGGTCAAGCACACATCCGGTTTGGGTATGAAGGAGCGCACCTGTTGTTGGAGACTTCTACAGGGGATGAAAGAAAAACTGCGTATTACGACGACGCTCTCGAGAAAGACGACGCTGAAGAATGGCTAAAACCGATGCGTTTCGAGTGCGATGCGTTTGGAGCTAAACTCGTTAA
Source organism: Kappaphycus alvarezii (assembly GCA_002205965.3). Lineage (NCBI taxonomy): Eukaryota > Rhodophyta > Florideophyceae > Gigartinales > Solieriaceae > Kappaphycus > Kappaphycus alvarezii. The sequence goes on from NADL03000599.1 coordinate 417,605, forward strand.
AGAAACTAGATACGTGGGACTTGGTAAGGGTCCCTGCTGGTAGGAAGGTCATTCGGACCAAATACGTCTTCGATTTAAAAAAAGATGGGGAAGAAAACGTGATTGGGCATAAGGCTCGACTGGTCGCGAAGGGATTTTCGCAAACACCTGGAGTGGACTTTACAGATTTATCCCCCCTGTCTAATAGTACGCTACAGTTCGCCTCATGATCGCCCTTTCAATTCACTTTGGCTGGTGCAGGTCGATGGTCGACGTGAAGAATGCGCTCGTAAATGCGCCGCTAAAGGAGTACATTTACGTGGAACAGCCTGATGGGTTCAAATTCAAAGGCTTTGAAACTTATGCATATCGACTGGACAAAGAGCTGTACGGTTTGCGTCAAGCATCAAGAGAATGGAATATCGATCTAGACAAATTCTTGCGGAGCATGGGCTGCGAACGGAGCAAGGCAGACTCAACACTGTACCTACTGGGGACTGGTAAGAATTTTGTGCCCCTAGTCGTTTACGTTGACGAAATCGTGATGATAGGGAACGTGAAGCCTGCAGTGAGTAGATTCTTTCAATATTTCGAAAACGATTTCGAGTTACGCATCCTGGAGAAAATTGATAAGTTTTTGGGAATGACAGTCGAGAACAGTGGATGCGAAGTTAAGCTACACAACCAGCCGATGATTGAGTGCTTGTTTAAGGCCTTCGGAATGACCGAATGCAAAGCAAAGGCTACGCCCCTTCCAGTGGGGTTGGATTTGAGTGCTGAAGGTGGTAATATGCTGTCAAATTTAACTCCCTACAGGTAGTTCATCGTGATCCTGTAGCATCCGGCCAATTCCATGAGGCCGGGTATAACGTACGTTGTGCACTACCTTGCGCGATTCATATACATCCTGATAGAATTACTTCGGAAGGGCGGTAAACATATTCTGGGATATATAGAGGGCACGAAGGGACTTGGAATTAAGTATAGAAATGGTGGGTAAAGCACCGTGGTCGCGTTTTAGGGTGCAGATTAGGCGCAGGAGAAGCCCATTCGCAAATCAGTCAGTGGCTATTGTTTCAAGTTTGCGGGTTGACTCTTGAGTTGGTGCTCGAAGCAGCAAATCATTTTTGCTCAGAGCTGAAAGTAAGCAGAGTATATAGCCCTGGCATTTTACGTTAGGGAGGTCCTTTGGCTCAAAAAATTTAAGTATATTTTGAAGTTGGTGCTACCAAATGATAACGTTGACCAGATGTTTAATATTTCTATTAGTGAGGACAATATTGCGTGCATCAAAGACGCACACAGCCCGGCAGTATCTGATATGTCAACACATGTGAATGTCAAGTACCAGTTCCTCGTGAATCAGGTCGAGAAAGGGAACGTCGGACTGCACTTCGTATCAACTGACAAGATGATGGCTGGTATTATGACAGAGAACCTCAAGCGCACCAAGTTCATCTAAATGATGAAGTTGACGGAGATGTGCTAGATTGAATAGTGATTGGGCATGAAGTTCAATCGCAGGGGGGTTGAAACAATTAGTAATTGGCTGCAGTTGCGACCGAGCGCAACGGAAGTTCGTAAGCGTCGTTTACAGATTTATACATTAAGGTAACTACTGTTCTTATATGTGGATCCAAATGCATCAGAATGCAGTGCTGGACAACTCAAAATGCTGAGTTGCGTGCACTTTTTAATCCCTACTGATTACTAGTCGTGGGCTTTCTCAATATAATTTGATAGTTTGTAGCCAGCTAATCAAAACTAAAAATGATATGTGTATGTTTTGCAATAGTGACGGCGGGCTCTGGATGTGACATGGCGATTCTCGGGGTCGGGCAGAGGCTGGTTAGGTTGAGTATAGATGGATTGAGTGGGTAGAGGGCTTGAGGGTAGGGTTATTTCTTCAACTATGTTGCGATGGAACTTTAAATGGGGTAATGTTTTCGAAAACTTCCACGGTCTTTGGCAAAAAAAAAAATGCGAGGCAACGTTGCCTGTTATGAATTTGCATGCATTCAGGGCAATGATAAAAATCTGCTCGGTAAAATACCGGAAATGAATTTGGAGGACGAAATGGACCACGAATCGACAGATTTCTTTTCGAAAAAGGAGCACCAAATCTTCAAACATGAAATAGAAAAGGAGGCGTATAGTGCATTTGTATTCATAAATGAAAAGGACTGTAGGATTTCTTTTTCGTTGAATGAAAAGGTAGGACGATTGATTTGCAAAAGGAGAGGTCTAGAATGCATCCCGGGATGAAGGGAACAAGAATTTGCGGAAAGGACCGGTTTCGTGATAACAACCAGTTTTACTATTTTTCACGTTACACGGTTGCTGTCCTTCAATTTCGTCAGGAGTCATGCAAACGGGGGCAGTTACGACTCTGCACCAAATACTGTAACCATACTCGGCTTTCGTTGCATCTGCATAGTCTAGCGATACTACCAAGGGAACCGGAATGTTATTCGCTCGGCTTGCTTCTTTTTCAAAGTTTGGGAGTACTTTCAGATGGCACTGAGGGTGCAGCTAGTTTTAGGCACGAAGAGCCGTGTGAAAGAATGGAATGACATCGGCATCAGTTTGTTGGTCACCATCCATCGAAAGGCCCAGAACTTGTAAGTATCAGCAAATTGAAGCAGGAGTGGATTTCTCAGTGGCATCTTATACCAATGCTGGATGACCGGAGGACGGGCCTTGACGTTAGAAGGGATAGATTTACCTACATGAAGGTCAGAAGTAGTAAGCTGGGCTAGGATATCAGCAAGGCAATGAGCAGCGAGGAGTACCACGAAGGAGGTCTTCGAGAAGGTGAAACTAACGAGTGTCAACACTTGCCTGCTGAAATGAACACGAGCTGCTTTGTAACAACGTACCGTGCTGATGACAGTCTTGCATATCAAGTCTTCGATTTACTTGAGGGTCCAAGTGTGCGTGGCAATGCCAGCAGCATACCGATATTTCCGACTCAGAGAAGGGGAGGTCCAGAAGTCTGAGAATCGTCACTGGCCACGAATCTACTTGGTCCCTTAATATATGAATGGATGGGCTGTAAGGAATTTAGCAGCGCAAATGGGCGGAAAGGAAGTTATTGCAGGTGCGGCGGTGGATCGACTGAGCACCGCAATGGTTGTGATTTCTGTGGGCCCCCTGGAGGTCTTATCACACCTCAGGTTTCATGCCGCGTCTGACACAGGGGCTAGTGGTGCCTTCGTGTGCAATACACTGTCCGCTGCTTTACGTTTCGTGCCACATGGTCTGAATTCAAGTTTATAGGACTCATAACCTTTGCACCATTCGCAATAAACCAACCTCATAATTGCTTTCATCCAGAAAATTAAGTAGACCACCCCACTTACCCCATTAACACCCCTTTACGTATACACTCTATAATGCATTAGAAAGCAAGGCGGAAGACTGAATCGAGCTGTAGAAAAACTTTGTCACTTCAGGCCATGGAGAACAACGAGGCAAGAGCTCTTCACCGAGTCTCTAGACGCTTGGCTTGTCTCCCAAACGCATTGAACCTGACCTGCCTAGAATTACAAAAAAATCTTCGGAACGGAAGGAAAGACCACCTACCTGCGCTTTATGATAAGAAAAATGTACAAGGCATGTGTGTTGCACGAAAGGCATCTTCCATTCCTAAACAACCATCTTACTTCGGTTTGGTATTGTTCCCTTTGGTTACATGGATCAACAGAAATCGAATTACAACAGATTTCGCGGTGGACCACGAAAGGGACTATCTTCCTTTCAGTGCTCCGGAGTGCCTTTAATTAACATAATTTACGTTGATATTTACCAGCAAATTAGTGGTTCTGTACCATTGCTGATATCAGGCCCACCACTTAACACTTGAATTATGTTTTCTACATCGTGACCACTGGATTTAGCTCACGCGAGAAATAGGCATGAGTAACAGAAGAGAAAACGAGAGTGAAGGAAAGGGAAACAGGCAATCAAGACTTGTTTGTGTGCTGAAAGGTACTTGTTACCAAACTCCAGAGCCGGGTAGAGGGACAAGGAAAGGCCCCGCTTCCTACCCTCCTGATGGGAGAGTTACTGTGGTTTAGTCTCGAGGAGAGTTATTTCCGAGAATACTAGTGACTGCATGGCACTGGCATCGATTATTATACGCGTCAAAGGACAGAGCGTTAAGCAATAAACGGAAATCTCGTCGATATAGTAGGAGAGGATTTTTTCTCCATTTAAAGCGAGAGGTGGCATCTTAGTCAGAAACTCTCATGTGTAGAGAGAAATCGTAATGGAAGAGGGTTTTCGCGAGGCGTGAAGCGGACAGAAACTCGTAGTTGACGGGCTCGACATCCCCTTTGTTTTAATCAACTTTTATGGAAACAGAAATGATAGTTTGCAAAATTCAGTGTAGCCTAAGAGATGGTACGAATAGGGGAGGGTGCTTGGGGTGTTTTACTGTTCGAAAGGTGACGCCAGTTGCAAGTCAGTTGGTAGGTTCATGATCTTAGGTCCGGGGTAACGATCAAATCTCTGAAGTAAAACTACTTGCATTAAAATTTCCCTTTACCAAGCAAGATATTAGCGCTGCTCTGCTAGGCCTCAAATATCGCGTTATGTTGCAAAACGATATTCTAAACATGCGTTTCATTTGAAATCCGTTAGTTGACGAGAGAGCGAGTTGCTACATTGGAGGGCGACCTTCCATGTCTTACCCATATCCGCCACCTTTAGCCATTCTAGATTATATGGCCTTTTAAGATCCCAACTACGACCAAGTGGTCTTCACATAGCAACAGAGCAAATTTGAGAAACCCATTTCTTCCTTTTCCATAAATCTCTAACTGTAAAATGAATTGTTGGGAATTAGCTCACTTAACTTCATCTGTTCATACAACGCGACTGCCAGGTTCTGTAGCTTGAAAGTCGCCACTCCTGGCGCAATCGGCTACTTTTTGGGGGATTAGCTTGGTACAGAGAAGGGATTCTGCCCGCTCCGATGAACTCTATATTTAGAGCAACCATTAGCGAGAGAATGAATGATCTGTAGTGAATGCTCATGTATGGGACTGTCCGTAACCATGTATTCCATGTGAAGACCCACCACCGGAGGCCCCTGACCGAGGATTTTTGCCAGATTGATTCCTGTATCTGTTCTTCTCGTGAACACCCTTTATGTGTCGAGAGAGACTTGAACGATGGCTGAATATTTTACCACATCCAGCAACAGGGCACTCATAGGGTTGTCGAAGGCGATGAATCGCATCAATATGGGACTGCACAAACATGAGACAATACATACCAGTTGTCAGACTGCAGTCGCTAAATTGATGGTATCAAGATAGAAATGCCCGTGCAGCTTACCTCAAGATGTCCCCTCCTCTCAAAGCGCCGAGAACATTGACTGCATGCGAATGGTTTTGGATGCGCTGGGCGAGATTGTCTCTGTGAAGTGTCAAAGGTCCGACTTGTATGTGGATCACCAGAAGGGTTCGAAGACCTCGCTCGTTGGGCCCGCCGTTGATCCTCTCGACGGAGTTCTGTTGGAATCCTCCCGTGGACCACGTTCTCTGGGGATGATGATGTCGATCTCGAGGTCGGTTGGTCTCCGCCGTGGTCTCTTCCAAGTATTATATGCCAATGCCGATCGCGAGCACTTTCCGGGTTCAGAGATGTCCCCCCATCACTGCGTCCTGTTTGTTGATTCCGTGACGGTCTCCTTCCATAATCACGGGCTGACCTAGCAGACCTTGAGGAATGATCAGGTTGCAAGACACCTTGGCTTATGCTTTGCGGGAGAGGGGGCATTGGTGAGCCCTCTGTGAGTCTCAAACGTTCAGTAGAGCGATGTGACATGCGTTCTGAACATCTGCCAGCTTTCCTGTTGCAAGCGGTTCAAGTTGTAGCAGCTGCCGATGCCGTCACGTAGAAAATGACAGTCGGTTAAAGAGAGGGGCGAAAAGGATCCGACCAAATATTATACTCTAGAACTATCCATCACTGCACATTCCTCCGCATGAAATCTCCTATTAAGTTTCAAGAATTGCAATCTCAATCAGGCATGGAACTACCTGCTTATTCGCAGTTACTCTTCTGTTGATCCGAGTAAGAACGATATTTCCAAGATTAGCCCAAATTGCAGAAAGCTGGTGCGAAGGTAGCAAAGACTGTGTTGTGAGAAACAGCTAGTCAGTGTTACAATGCCCTGTACAGTTTCTGTGGATATCTGAAGGATTGTGACAAGGATATTATGCGAAGTTTGGACTCCTCGATCCACGGCGGTACTCTTTGGGTGTTCCCAGGGTTACCGCTTGACCTGTAAGGTTCCTGGTGCCTTATTCCAGAAAAATTAAAGTCCTGGCAGCTTGTGTTAACATTCCAAGGGGTATTGAATGGTATAATGAATTCAAAATATTTGCAGTGCCCAATACGACTTGCCCATTTTAATTCCACTCAGGATGCTTTCCATTCCACCGATATTCAATGGCCTCCACTACACCCAATGATTTAGTCTAGGTCCATGGCCTGCTGGTTGAACAGCGGGTTTAAGTCCCAAAAGAGTTGTATATTTTTGGTCAATTAGAACTTCCCCCTGTACTATTATTGGTGCCGATAATAATAGGGCAGCATAGAAGCAGAAAGCCATGGATGTATCATAGAAGACCACTGCAATGATATCGCTCAACAAAATGATGAATTCTGTTCTTGCTAATCTTGGAACGCGTTTCACTGCAGATGCGCTCGAACAAAGAACGTTATCGTTGTTGCGGTACTTGCCAGCAGTCTGCGACAACAGAAACTCATTTATCTATCTTTTTCCTACAAGCCCATCTTTTCATTTGCTCGAAGGACATATGCAACGATTTGATTCTGTGGTAAATACCTTGTCGCTGCCCACATGGTTGAAGGAAATGATGTTACTGTGCTAGATCGACCAAATGTTTGAAGTGCACAAGAATACTGTACTCTTTTTGTTGAACTGACGTTTGTAACTTTCCTCAAACGGAAGTTTACCTCCCATTAGAATAAGTAAAAATGTTTCTTTCATATCCCAGCTATGAAATTCAACAGTGCAGCTGTCCAACTGCTATTTCTCGATAGTCTACCCATGCGCATGTACACTGCATGTCAGGAGATGGTATGCTGTACAGCTTGGGAGGTACGGGGTATTACTACGAGTCAGAGCTCAGCACAATGTTTTACGACTGCACTGTAAATCTAAAAGCAGCTATGATTCTCGCGATAAACAAAATATAAGAAGTGGAATTCTGGTATTCATGTCAAAATAACATCTACATTCAGAGAGAGACACCTGAACAAAACGAGATAAGCGACAGCCAATCCCAATCGAGTGAAGGGTATTGGCAGTAGGTCCTAGGTCGCAAATTATCTTCTTGTATAATTCAAGTCTCGGGATAAGAATTTTTTCATTCTAAATATAATGGCACAAATCATCGTGATGTCTCCCTCAGGACTCTTCCAGAAATGTCTGCGCATAAATCATAAGCAACCTGTGCGTAACCCTGAGTCCAATGCTTGCACTGATTCTTTCGGATCGTGTATGAACAGCTTCTTGAATTCATCATCTGGTGCGCTTCACCAAAGGCAGTTCGATGATCACAAGACACAAGTCTCTTGCAAGCGTTGGCGGAGTATGTCCAACAATTTTAAATCGTCAACTGGAAATAAGGGCTTTCTGGATTGATTTCTGATGATAGTGAAAACACTTGTTTGTTAGAATACAGTAAATTTTCCCTAGATTAGGGCCGGGGAAGCTCTCGTTGCTGAACCAGTGGCAGTCTTTGCGCCAGTTGAGAAAATTCTCAATGGATTGGTCTGCCTCTACGTTTCTATGTAAAGCAGAGTATTTTTTGTAGGATTCGGATGCTCAATGCGATTGATATTCCCTACTTGCCGCGGTTCAGTATTTACTTGGACGGAATGAAGAGCAACAAAGCAGCAGTATTGAGCAAAATGTCCACGTCTCAATCTTTCGTCAGCACTATCCTTCAATGTAGTTCTTGTGAAATAGCATTCTAATAATAAAGCACTTTTTGATCAATAGCAACCGCACTGATAATTCTACCAGTCTATTCAGCCTCCAGTACTACAGAAGAAGACTTTCAGGGGTGCGTATAGTACTTACAAGAAATTAAGATCTTTAGACGATGGTGGAAGTCCACAAGTATTAGATAAGTAGTGAGAACCCGTACCTACGTCCGGATGGTTCGAACATTATTTCAGTAATTTCTACTTTATGCTTTATTGTTGGTAGTTTACCATCATTTGCTCGCTTACTTACGTAAATCGTGGCGGTTTGTCAGCGTACACATAAACTCTAAACCGCAGACATTGAATCAAAAAGACACCAAGATCTATTTGAGTTTCACCATCTACTAACTATGGGACTCATTCGCTTCGTCCAGACTCTACCGCATAAAGATTGCTCATCTGTGATGTAGGCTTGACTCTGCTATGATCTTCTAAAAATTTTAGATGGAACTGTAGAATGAAGAACGACAACGCCTCAGACAAGAAATGTTTACAGGCGAACAGCGATAACTTTTTATCGTCCTGCAGGGTCATGAAAGTTTTTGCGCACTGAGACGCTGTAATGAGATTCTTGAAATGGGAATATGCAATTCGAGAAGTTCAGATTCGCCCACCTCGGCATTCCAGCTGCTCTCGGAAGCACTCAACATCATACGGAAGAACCAGAAAATCAGTACAATTAAAGAAACGCTGCAGTGAATCTAGACGTACTGTGATCTGAGAAGTATTTGCACCGTTTGTCTTCCAAGATTACATTCTGCTATTCTGTTGAGACGTCAGTGGTAACATCCTACAGCTGTACTGTTTCTGTTACAATGTAAAACGGAAAACGAGCATCTTGTAACAACCAACTTCAAAGTGAGGACAACACCAGGGCTTCATTTACTGTAACAGATAAGCTGGCTGATAACCAGTCAACTAGTATGGTAACTTGTGAAAGAAGTTAAATGCATTCAGTATTTACTGGGGACTGCGCACGGTCCAACTTTAAAGTTACCACTACGCTGCATCAAGCAATGATACTAATACATCAATATAGGCGGGAAAATTGTCAAGCTTATGAGAAAGCGGTGACAGTCGTTCCTGCTCTCACGATGTCTCACGATGAATTCATTCAGTTCGGTTCCATATGCTTCATAAAAGAGGTTGTTTCGGAAAGTACGGTCTTCAGCACCTGATGACATACATCGATATTGTAGCTTTTCAATAAACTACAGATTCCATTCAGATTCCAAGTGCCACGAGGCGCTCTCAGAGCTGAAGAATAACATAATATTTTCCCTGAAGCTTCGAAAACACAAGGCCCATTCATTTCATAGTTTTCGTTGAAAAAAGTTCTGTAACATTGAGACATGATGGCAATGTAGAATACCAAATTGGGATATCGTGAATACAGTATTAAATAAACCCTGAATTGTTTCAGTGGAAATGACCCAATTAAATGCACAAAAAAAGCTACTCAAATGCCAATATTGTAATGCCAACACATTCTCGGCGCTGTACTTTGGATTCCTATTTATTTTTTGATATATCCCTTTAAGACACAATACATGAATGGTAATCTTCTAATATACTTGCTACCGCTTTAAAAGTGGCATTCTGACCCCATTTTCAAAAAAGAGCAAGGAGAAAAACCAGAAGTAATGATTTCGTTCATCGATTACTCTTTGTATAATTGACCTTGGTCAGTTTTTGTATTAAAATTTAATGTATTCGCTCGTTAACGATCCCACACAACGCACTAGCAGCGTGGATACAACCGACCACATCTTCCATACATTAAAATAACGCAAAAATTCCCCCTCGTTAACGATTAATTATGACGTGAAGCAGATGAGGTACTGGTTTCATCTCAACTTGTATGTGTACCGCATTATTACAGTATGTACGGATGAAGTTTAAGCGAAGCTACTCTTGGTTACCTAAGAAACTATTTTACTGTAACCATATTCGTGGAATCAATCTTTTCTGAGGTCTCAATTCTCGACCCATTCATGAATGCAAATCGAGTTGGAATAGGTGCCCTCCTATGCGTCATCTGCCTGAGAGTTTAACGAGGTGGGGTTTCAATATATTGAATACCTACTGTTGCGCGGAACGCAGGACCAACGCCCGAAATGCTGCGCACTAATAGTTGACTTCCGATTCTGTTCTTGTTGCGGCAAAAATGGAACAATTTGATCGATAGGGGCCCAAAATGATTGGCCCTATCGAAAACAATTGCATATGCTACTGGTGCTGGCACACAATCAAATAATAGCTTTCTTAAACATGAGATTCAATGATATGCGTACCCTGCGTCAACTCTCATTGAAAGGTACTGAACTTCATAATTATATAATATTTTTACTGTAGTGAATAAAGCAAAACAATAGAAATGAAGTTTGGAAAGGGATTTCTTAATCCGACAGTAAGAAGCTATTACTGTGTAATATCTTTTACTCGAGATTTCTGAGCACAAATTGGAACAAAAAACAGACGTCAGTCCATTGGCTTTGTTTGAATCGATTACTATCGAATCGATTGCTAATAATTAGCAAGAGTCTGTAAATTTATTCTAATTGTATTAAAGTGGAAATGTCTTGTAGCAGTTGAAAACTACATGGCAATATTCCCTTTACCAAACCTAGCTGAATGTTCTTGTGATTCTTGTGCCAGGTGGCCACAGCTTTTAGTGGTACTGTTGTGCAAGTCTAACAGTGGCAATCCTTGGCAGAACTTGCTCTACTCATATACGGGGGAGCTGAACTGGCAATGCATAAAATAGTAATTAAATTCTTGAGGGTCGCTGCGATCATTGCCAAGAGCCCAATCTCTGTACACTACAAAGAGACAGCACAGTCCGCGATTATATTGATGGCTACTAATGTGCGACAGCAGCAGGAGTGTTCATTTTCGATTTAAAGAAAAAAAATTAGGGAATTATGTCATCAGTTAGCAGAATTGAAAAGGAATCATATTCTAGAACGAATGATGGAAGAAATTAAACGCGTAGAACACTAAACTGTAACCTTTGAAGTACTATCAATAGGTTGTAGTTGTGATCTCAAGCACCCCAAAATTGCCATCTTCCAGGAGTTAGAATAGAAATTAAAACTCCAGAGTGACAGAAACGAGCTTCTGTAAATATAAGGGGCTGCGAGAAAGACTACAGAGATTGAGAAAACTATGAAACATTTTTTTTGCTAGAAGCAACTAGCATCCCTGTTTCTTGCGACCCTTAGAACTTAGGCAATGTACCTATATTACGCAGGGTCATGAGAGTTTGAAGAGGATAATAAGAAGGCCTCCTACAGTGTATTGCTAGTATGCTTCAATAGCAGTAGAATCTGTGAAGTCTCCACTAGTTAAATGGCATACAGTACAGTACATCACACGTTTTTAAGTAGTTTTTGTGCATCGCCGCAACAACGCGCTTTAGACCTCTGTAGAAGCAGGCAGCTCGGAGTGGGAAGAGCGGGCCAACAGGAACATAACGAATAGGTTGGTTGTCTTCTACGAATCGATACATCCACAAAAAGAAGACTTCATGTTGATATGCTTTTCGCTAGCACATGCGTTGTCCTAGGATGTTTTGGTTTCGTGTTATGTAATCATACCAGCAGCACAATGGCCACTACAAAAGCCATATTATGTGAGTTCTGGATGACTACCGTTTTTTTTATTCGGAAGTCCTGATTTCGTATTCACAATGCCTTCTGTGACTGAGAAAGTAGCAATCTTAGCCAGTTGCTGTATAATGTCCTCCCATTATTTCAACAAGGTCGTTAGAAGTCAATCGGACCTCTCCTCGCTTTTGCTTTCAAAAACCCCCAAAGCAACGGCGTCCAATTCTTGACAAGAGGCCAGTACCCCAACGTTTTTAAAACGTAATCCTAGGTAAGTTCTCCCCTGTGAGTCAAAAGCAACTGGACTCCATTTTGTAGATTTTCCGTTTGAAGAGGTCGGTCCTCCTGTAGCTTTTGGTTTTAAATGTATTCGATTCTTTGTCTTCTGCGTTATTCAATATCAATTACGAAATTTTTGGCGTTGATGTTTCTGCCTTGCTGTGCCGACAAATTAGCGCCCAATTCAAAATTGCAGTACGGACGCACTTATGTGGCTCAATCAGGAGTTCGAACGAAATTGGGGACACGCTCCTAGTAAAGCACCATAACTGCGTTGTTTAAGCCTCATCCATACTACTAAAGACCTCATTAACCCACCCGCTTGTCTCCTTACTTTTCTTTCAACATGGACAAGCTCAGCTATCCCTGCATTATCAAGACACCGACAGGAACGTTAGGCTATGTTAACAACTTGGACTTAATACATGATGACAATACTGAATATCAGGGATGCCTTGCAAGCTTGAAGCAAAAATACCCTAGGGAGCAGGAGCGCAATTGTTTTAGAGGAAGCAGAGGAGGATAGCGAGGATAAATAACGGTCGGGTGTGAGTAAAAATTTGTGAATGGTATACCGGCGAACAGTATCGACTTTAAACCGTGAGATAGGAAATTGTAATTTCGTCGAAAAAGATCGGACACTGACTGTCGTATAAAATGAGGGAAGTGATTGTTTGCTCTCGATATCAGAAACGTTAGTTTAGGGTGAACCGAAAGTTGATTTTACTGAGAGGCGTTTTACAACTTTCTGAAACGTGAGAAGTTGAAAAGTTGAAAATTGAATCACCAATCACCATCACCCACCTGGCCACATATGTTTCATCGTTTCAAACCCTATCCTAGATTTCCCGGTAACACTTTGAAATGAGAAACGAACCGCTATCGACTGGCGTTCCAACGTATCATGAGACAGCTGCCCTTCCATTCATGAATTCCAGGAACGGGAGGCCCATTCGTTATGCTGTTTCCACTTCAATGCCAGCTGGAAACCAGACCGTTATCCCCTGTAAAGACTACTTTTCCTGCAAGGCAGCAAACCCCATACTACGACTTGCCCAACCCAACTAACACCTTCAACGCAAGGCCTACCTCTCACACCGCACCGCCCGCACCGTTGCATCCCGCAAAGCTTCCTCTACTCCACACCGCCCATGACACCCTCACCCCTGCTGCCCATTCCGCAAATTATCTCTCATTCCAAGACTTCCCTTACCCCACGCCCCTCACAGCGCAAAGCCCCAGTCATCTCGAAGCTTCCCCCACCTCACGCGGTCCACTCCACCCTCAGCGAACATCGCAGCGCAAACAATCTATGATCTGAAGCCTTACCTCGTCCCACGCCTTCCACGCTTCCCTAGCCTCCCGCCTCTCACGCTATTCGCACCTGAGCCCAGCCTATGGCACCCATATCTCGCGCCGTCATGGACGCAAAGTTTCAAATGTCTCCTTGCCCACATCACCCTAACCCAACGCCGCACCATCCCTCAAGTGAAGCCTTTCCTCATCCAACGCCGACCAAGCCACCGTGACCCTACAATGCGAACGCCACCGTCACCCAACGGTGTGAACGCCACCGTCACCCCGAACTATGAACGCCACCGTCACCCCACGTCGCCAAACCCTTCTCCGACGCCATCCACACCGTACCTCTAACACCACGTGGCACCAGTCACCCCAGAGCTTCCAAAACCAACGCCAACTCTGCGGTGATGCCTGTCATCGGAGAATCTGAGTACTGCTTGTGCTGCAGTCAAGGCAACCGCGATCGCTGCTAATGCAATCAGCCCCTTTTTTGTTGCCCTTTTGCTCTGTTTGGTCAACTGGCGAGGCATCTTATGGTATTGGAGATTGCGCCTGGCCCGGGGTGTAAGTTGAGGGTGAGGTTAGGTAGCTGCAGTGTCATGCCGTTGATAGTGTTAGGGGTCGATCTCTTGATTCTCTAGACAAGAGTATTGTACCTACAACGTAGTACTCTGGCTGAATGGATTAAGGGATTATTGAGCAGCGGTTATTAAGGTGCAGCATATTATACAAGCCAGGTTTATGGAACATGCTGCTGCTGTCTCATTCCACACTCTTTGTTTTATTTTTTCAATGGGCTTATAAAAAGGATATTCTGATTAAAACATTGAAAAAGATATGATATCATGTTTTATTTATTCATTTTTTCAGAATTCCAAAGATTTATAAAACGCCTCTGAGAAAAATAGTAGAAATGGGTATTTTAATAAAACTATAATAATGAAAAATTATGGAAAGATAGTCTACAATCTTCAGCCGGTAGTGGGAATTCGCAGATATACTACGGGACTTATGGATATTTTGGATGATTTTCTTTGTTTTGATATCTGAGAGTGTGACCTGGAGTAATTGATTTTATTTCATTATCAAAACACCTTCTTTTCAGCAACCACTGGCCAATTAACATACTTATGATGGGTATTTTTGTATCTTCTAATTCTTATTGATATTCCCAAGCTACGCAAAACGCCTATCCACATGCTAGACAAGATGATTCTTCCCGAGGAGATCAAAAGAGGTTTAGGAAAACTTCAAGTGAAGACTCAAATAGTAAGAAGTTGGAGGTCTCCAAATTCATAAATGAATAGAATTTAAGTTACAAATAGGCACCAATTAGGGAAGTAAATAACTACCAATCTAAGTCAGAATCGTAAAACTTCGTTTCGTTGTCCAATTTTTCCTTCCCTCGTTCCTATTACTTGAGTGAAATTGCATTCTCATCGCTTTCAGTGATTTCGTGGTGATAAAATAACTACTGATTTTTTGTCGGCCATTGCTTACACTTTCATCTTGATTTTGGAAGGATCCCTCGGAGCTAATCTAATAAAACTATATGTGAAATTATTTCTGCTAACTTTTCAAGGCGCATATGAGAGGGAAAGCTGATGAAAAGAATATAACAACTATTTATGCCCAATTTGATGGTAATACGCTCGGAATATGCTAAAAAATATCTTCAGCTTAGACTGATATCGTGGGCTGCTAATGCCAAACGAGTAGATCTGGGTTGAATTTCCTTTGAACTTGGGTCTAGGCTAGCTAGGTTAGGACAGCCGCTCCAAACTAGAATTTAAATAGAGCTATGGATAGCTCATTTTCGAAGGGAGATGTAGTCAAATTATATCCTATGCAATTGGTTTCCAGTAAGACAGCTCTGACGGTATCTTAAGTAGCGCTTTCGGAACTTGTTGTCAGCACAAGTAACACTCTCTGAAATCATTTAAGAAGGACATTAGTCCAGGCGGCATGGAACAGCAAGGGAGCTTTTTATTGGTAAACCAGTGACAAAATATTCCAGTGTGCAACTTCCATTTAACCGTTCCAAGTGTATCGAAACCGTCCAAAGTTTTGTCAAGAACTGTAAGGTTCTAATAAGACCATAGTGCCTTTTAGCTGTTTTTATGAAGATAATGGTGGTTCAAGTCTCTACTATAAGCAATAAATTCGTGCAAAGCTGCAAGGCCTGTGGAATCCTACGACACATAAGAAGGTGAACCTATGGAATACAACATTTACTTAATCTCGAATGTGTAGAAGTTTGTTTTATTGAAGACTGACCTAGTATACATTTATGTGATATATGACAAGGGGTTACTGTAAAATATTTACCTCATTACAATGGAAAATAAAAAACAGAAACAATTTTTTCTGAAATAAAAGCATGGTTTGTTATAAAATGCAAAAAAGGACAGAGAGATGTAACCGGATACGGTTTCTGACTCAGAGCTGTGTGAGGAAATATTTATTGAATTCAAAAGGACTCGTTGACATTATAAAATTAATGCGTTGTCCAACATAAAGGTTAAGAAATGGGATCTAGGCTCAGAAGCCCCCGTTAACAGTTCAAAAGGAATCCATTTGTTTCCATTTGAATTTAAATTTCATTTCTATGCCATAATATTTGGAAGATATTGGAACTTTGGGAGCAGTAACAGGCGAATAAAATGAAGGAATATATTCCATCAACGCGTCAAGAATAAAAGGCTCCGTTATTTTAGAGTGAAATATGGATAATTTTGTCGGCTTAAATGTTGTCAGATTCCGTAAACTATGCAAACTACAACCTCCAGAGCCGCTCAATATGATACTATGAGGATTTTTTTGCATTAGAGCCTTTTATGATGCTCTTATTAGAATATTTTCTGCATTCGAGGGTAGCTGTACATGGACTTACGTACTGTGTCCAGCCGATTAAGCCCAGTTAAACCTTACCAGTCTCAATCAAAGTTTCAACATGTTATGAAACCGGTCGGATATCCTTTTGTAGCAGTCCGAATCATATTCCGTAACAGCACCCGAATTTTTGACCGAAACCGAATCACTGTAATGAAATACACGTGTGAAATCGTTTGCAAATAATGCAGAAATTGTCTGGTGGAGACCGAAAAATTAAAGCCCCCTAGTCACGGACTATCCGGTCCAGGCATGTTTTTAAAATAAAACTATCGTAGCCCGTTTGAAACTTGAAGAAAATAAAGGGTCCGAAAAATCCGAATTCAAACTCTTGCGGTACCGCACTTTAGGCTATCCCGTTAGGCTGGGATATATCTGCGAAGCCAGACACCTGCTCCGTGGTCTGCATGCCCGACTAGCGCACATTCTTGGGCACCCACTTCCCTCCCTCGCCAACCCAGCACCCCGCCCCCAGAGGCCTATGATGTCACTCTGTCCTTCCCGTGTCAACTATCTTTTTCGAACTTGGCAGCATGCCGCCCGCAGGACGTCGCAAAAAGCGCCAAAAGGTGCAAGATTAGGGAATTTTCTGCCAAGGTCGCCGCCATTTCCTGCGAGGCTCCACCAGGACCTTTGAAAATACCATGGAAATTTGCTCCCTTGGCCTTCGCTTTTTAAGGTAAACTGTCCTTCCTCACGATCGATTTTATACGTGTGCATTGCGCTTAACTACTTACTCGGCCGTTAACGCCGATGGCGTCTGCACGCATTTTCTTACGCCTTCAGCTGCGCAGAGGTCACCGTAGGTGCGATACTTTTTTCTCTCGGAGCCGTGAAGGACGACAGCGCAAGATTGGGCACGGCTACGGTATGAGCAAGCGTTTGGGCGAACAATTGTCTAATCGATCCCTGAGGACGGGGGTCCGAAGACGGCATAGTCAATGACTACATACATGGCGCGCGGTTCAGCGGGATCATTGTCAAGATCTATGTCAAACGGCTTCCCGTGTCTCAACAGCTCAGCGAAATGGTAGTGGTTCAGAAGACGTTGTAAGGGGGTTCGTAGAGGCTGTTCTGGCGTACAACGGTTCCAATGCTGCCGGCATAGACTAAGGCGTGGTTAACGCCTGCTTCAAGTGTTAGTGTTTGTCTGTAGGCCCTGCTTGCGTAGACTATGTCGCGCACAGAGCCGGAGAACAAATAATTTCAATGGTGAACTTCGAACATGGTACACTTTATAACTGCAGCAGGGCAATCGTTTCAGAAGTTTCCGGGGAGCGGAATGAATGGGGCGGTCGCGGATGAAGTCCAAACTCCTGCTAACCGCGTTGAGTGTGCTGATGAGGTATTGCTAGGCTAATCGAGTGCACGAATTGTTGCGTTGTACATGGGTTTGAGGATGTCGGGCTGCAGGCGGGCGGGAATCTTAATCACTGCTTGCGTCTACTGCTTAGAAAAGCGAATTGCCAAACATTTCCGCCATTAAGGTATGGCGGTTTCTTAAAAAATACCCTTGGGACACAAATATGTAGCCTGGTCTTGTCGGTGGTCAGTGTGAGTGCGACGCAGGGCGCCTTTCAGCAGGTCAATTTCATAAAACACGTGAAATCTGAGGTGAAAATATAGCGTAAGCGATCAAAAATCAGTTGCCTTACGGCCCAAAACAGTACAAATGCGCTGCAAAATAGGCTAGGGTGTTTCTGGTAGCGCGTGACAGTGGAATATTTACCGAATTGACTGACTATTATTTGAAGCCCGGCTGAAAGTGCTTCAAGTATACGGTAACAGACTGTTAGCAGCGTACCGTTGACAATAGAAGGCATTGCCTGGATGATACACTGTTTTAACCGCAACGCAAATGCTGTAATAATCATAAGTGTTTCCATCTTTGTTGAGGTCACTGCAACACCAGAGCCCGCTGCTGCTGGCACCAATAGCCGCTAAGACACTGGAATCACAAGGAACGCCAAGGCCGGGTGAAAGTGGTTGGAACGGAATCCAAAAAGAAACACTGCGCGGGCTCTCAACACGTAGAACAATGTCAAGGGTACGCAGTAAGGCAGCAGCTGTCGAATTAATGGGCAAGATAGTGAAGGGAGAGGAGACAAGCAACGAATTGGAGCCTCCGAATCCCATGGGACTTCATATGAAGTTGCGGTCTTCACAATAAGACGTATTACTTGTGCTATGCCACACGAACTCGAGAACGCACGCTGGAAGGCTTGTGTGCGCGTACATACTGAATGGACACTGCTCCTTGGGCGCGGGGGTGAAAAAGGATTGACATTGAGCTGGGCACTAGGGCACCACAATATAAGGAATCACTAAACGACACACCAAATCGCCAAAGCAAAACAGGACTGGAAATAGGCAAAAATCTGAAATATACACAAACCGAAAATTATTGAAGCTGCCATTTAGGCAACGTTTACAAAGCTTCTACTAATGAATTTTTTATAGATAAATTTGTTAATTAGAAAAATTGTAAAGGCGGTACTTGAAGTAGGACTTTCAGTGCCGTATGGTATGGGAGTAGACATCGCTGACTTGCTCCCGTCACACACGAGTTTGAAACGAGGGTTAATTCGTTTCGCAAAAAGAAGTTACCAGTGAACTTAAAGAGCTAGAGGTACAGTCAGTGCTTCAATTCGGTAAAGTTGAAGCCAGCGACCGCTTGAAACAAGGAATCATTGGAAATAAGTACTATGATATCACTGTTCACCACATTAAGCTGGGGGCACTCAAAATCTCACAAGCAAGAAAGAAATAACTATGGTTAATAAATTTATATTTCTCAAAGAGGATACTACTATAGAAAACGCTGATATTCTGCTAGCGTTTTTTAGTGATAGTTTTGTGGAATATTTGGGTGTCCATCTGGACAAATTCATGGAAATTTTTACCTTTGTGACAGATTGTGCCCCAAACGTGCCCAGAATAGCCGTTGCTTCAGCTTCGAGCAGAACTGTGCCATTTTCTGAGAGTTTGCTTATATGCATTGCACACAGAATTAATACCGCCATGAAGCATGCCATGGGGAGAGAAACGGAAAGAGAAGGTCCAATCTCGAAAGATTTCATTGTTTTGAAGAAAATAATATGCATTTAAAAAAGAGCAAATGGAACAACTTGCTATCGGAGTGCTATGAATTGGTGCAAAAAATTGGCACCAGGTTCGGAACTGTTCACTTAATAGTTGCAAGATTTCTCAAATCAGCTCAAAAAACTGGCGCTACTATTACTGAGAGGAAATCTGGTGCAAATTTTGAGAATACGAACCGCATGGCATATAAAGAATTTAGATTTCCTGCTTTGGAGGCGGTAGAGGCTACCTTTACGCATATACGTCACATTCAGACAGCCCTAGAGTCGTCCGATGAACCAGTTATTTACATGTTTTTACCTATAGCTTAGAGATATTGCAAGTGGCTTCGTTAGGGCTCCCGATTACATTGAGCCCATTGCACTGCTATGTGACATGTTTCACGAGTTGCTGCTTGAGCTCGACAGGATTGAATTCGTGACTTATTGACTACCGTACGAATACTGCATCCGTGCATGCGAGGGTTTTCATTTATAGCAGATTCATCCGAGAGGGAGCTGTTGAAGGACGAAGGTTGCGCTCTACTCAGACGAATTGCCCAAAAGTCCAGTAGGACGAGAAAAACAGGGCCTGTGACCGCAAACGCTGGTAATGTGTGTTATTTAAATGCTGTGGTCGTCCCTGCTGTCCTGGGTGAGGAGATTTTCCGCCTGTTGGACGCATTTGACTCTATAGAGGACAGGCAGCAGACAGATGAAGACGAGCTGCAGCATTATTTGAGTCGGGCATGCCCTTTATCATATAGTGCACCAATCAAGACGGGCGTTGACCTTTCCCAATTTTGGGCATCAATGTCTATGACATTCCCCGGCCTGTCCCACTGCGCACTCACGGTGCTCCCCGCTCCCTCTCCTACTGTTCTAGTGAGCGTAACTTTAGCTCTGTGAACCATATAGTGACGTTGGGACGCGGCTATCACAGTTCGCCTACTCTAGAAAACATATTTGGGCACGTAGTTACATTTTCGATGCAAGCTGCTCAAAACTATCGGACCGGGGATGGGGAGGGCTAAGTTTATCTTGAAAAGTAGGGTAAGAACCGCTTCATTGTAGTACTTCTCCAGAGAGAAGTTCCATTCATTTTGGCACTGCCGACTATGCGACAATGGCACAGAAAATCCGCTCTTGCGAATCTTTCCTGCAGACCATCCCCAGATAACTCCCCCACCGTGATCATCCCCGCCACTATCCTTGCCAGTATATATTCAATATTGTATCAAGCTCCATGCAGATCGTTTAATGCGGAGTGAATGGACAGTTGGTGCGGGTGAAAAATAAGGGCTGCGGCAAGATTGCAACACAGGCGCGGATGGCAAAATTACAGGGCCGCGAGTGCCTCAGTGCACGGAGACGATGGTGTGGGTGTCAAGAAGGGTTGTGCACAGGATGATCGAAGCAGAGAGTAAGGCGGCGGCTTGGTCTTGGGATATGTAGGTGAGAGCTGGGCGAGGGCAGACGATCAAAAGGTCGTGGTAGTGAAGGCGGTGGGATTGAGATTTTTGGATTCTTCATGGTTGGGTGGCAGAAGAGGTTGGCGAGGGGAATGAATGTTAGATCTGAAAGAGCGAAAGAGACTGGAAGCAATGTGAGGAGACCGGTAGAACCTTTTTATGGTATCGATGGTATCAAGGTAAGGAGGATTTGTGGGCTATGAAGTTCGTAGCATGAACACAGGGGGGGCTGAGGCCGTTATATCGTACGAAAGCGGACAGTAATTTGTGTCAAATTTATCTTTCGGACTACTGTAAATGGATGTAAAGTGCATCATTATTAAAAAATTAGATTTCTAAAGAAGACTAAATTCTGCATTTTGCATTGCTCCTATGGCGAACGACTTGGAGCGGACCAAATCACCTAACTCAGATTTGATTGGGAGACAGAGGATGTACAGAATTATACAGTATATAATGTTCTGTAGTCCTACTAATAGGGGAGACAGGCTGTGTTTGTATTGTAAGGAGACAGATGCGGCTCAGCGGAGACGAACGGGAAATATGAGAATTTGCGAACGGTATCGGTCAGTTTGAATTTATGGAAGTTCGAAGCGGTAGAGTGCTGTACTGTCTGTACAGTCTGTACAGTACTACGGTACAAGTTAATACTGTACTATACTGTAAAATATTGTACTGTAGAACAATGTACTAGAAAGGTCCAAAATAATGCGAAAAACTTACTGATCCGTACTGCAGTGTCCGAAATACTAGCCATTCTTAACGGCACTAATCCGGTTTAGTCCGAAAATGTGTATAGTATGATATTGATTTGATCGAAACTGTCCGTAATGCTGTCGAATGCTACTGTTTTGTCCGAAATTGCCCAGTAAATGCTGCAAAAATGCCGAATTTCTTTCGGGGTCTCAGCCGCAAAAGAGTTCATCCGACTTCGTTCGACCGAGCAAGTGTCCAAAAACATTTTCGGGTATTATTCGACCGGTTTAATCCCTAGTTTCAACCTTATCCCCTCATGTGCTTCTAACAATCGAAAGAATAACAGTGCCTTTGAAACTTTTTACGCTATTTATTCAACAGATATTAAGAATATTCCTGACTCAATACATTCTTCAGTGTAGACTGGAGAAAAGAACGAGGAGATGGCAATAAGTAGAGAAAGCTATACTTTCTCTTTATTAAATGTTTTACTGAAAGTTCCTTTTGGGGAAATATTACAGTAAAAATGACTAATAATTACGGCTTTTTTGCAGCATATTTTCGGAGCTGTATGTAAAACAGAGCCTCTCCATTTTTCGGGTCCATTTCACAACTCCCAAATATTATTTGCCGGAGTGGATTATTGAAAAATAATGCATGGATTTAAAGAGGATTTCATGAAGCAGGGACTTTCAGATATGACACCTGAAATCCCAAGTTAGAGTAAATTGATTAAAATCAGTAGAATGATCTGTATCAAGGGAAAGAAAAATTCACTGTAATTTATAGCCAGTTTAAGTAGATACTTACGGATTGATTCGTCTTTTGGAAGTCTATCACTCTGGATATGTACACGAAAAAACATTGCCTCGTTGTAATTGCGCTTTGTAATTTAATATTGTTTCTCTTCTTTAAATGAGATTAGAATTGGTAATACAGATATAATCATCGCAAGAGGGACGGAAAAGGTTATAATCCCATTAGAAAAGGAAGTATTTAAATACTTTCACTTATTATAATAGTGGCATTAACACGTGATAAAAAGTGTTAGAAAGGAAAACAGTATTTTTTTATCGAAAAAAGAAGCAGAACTAATCATGTTACAAAAGAAAATTTTACTTCATTTATTATTTCACAACGGTTATGAATTGGATAAGGGAGAGAGACTTCCGGATCCTTCCGATAAGATTTAAAGAATAAGAATTTGTGTCACTGTTTCATGAGGAAGTCCATCTGCCTTCCTAATGGACTCTCTGCTCGCTGATATCCCGAATGTATTGCGCTTATCTACCTAAAAGCGTCATTGCAGTCCTCGCTATCGCACATTCTCAATCTCTCTTTCGTGGTCCCTCTTTCCCTCTCACTCCGTCGCTATCTCTCCTCGTTCCCTCTCTCATAATTATTGCGTTGCTACCAAAGCGATGATCGGACCGTTGATAGATCCGGCGGAGGAATGCGCCCCTATAAGCTCTCCGTTGAATCCTTCGAATACTGCGTGGGACTCAACTCTGAGTTTCATTCCATACTCTGGATGAGGCGCGTGGACAATCTTTGCGGGGACTCATCCAAGCTTCCACGCCACATAAAGGGAGGTAATGTCACTAAACGGGAAAAAAGAGGAGAAGATGAGAGCTATAGGTCAATCTGCTGCATTCTAGCCCCAGGTAGCTTGCACATCTTGCGGTCTAGTCCCAAGCAGCCGGATTTCGTGGACAATTGCTTTATGTCTTTCCTTCATGGTTTTCCTCTCTGCCTTTCTTGCTTTTTCTTTGTCTGTTTTTATCATGTACTATCTATCAATGTCTATCGAAAATGTTTCTAAAGTACCTGTGACAGAAGCCCTGGGAGTCGTATAACACAGTGGTAGTCTTTGGGCGTGCTGACAGCCTTCGAATTCTTGAAAGTACCTCGTCAAGTCTCGGCATACCCCAGGACACAAGGAGTAAACCATTACGAACTTTATCATAGATCATTCGTCCCAATGACGGATTTCATCAAGAAAAGTAGCCAATATCTCGGACCAGTGCACGCTAGGCGAAAAGACGCGAAGTCCATCCTTCACCTACTAGAAAATGGTATCGTTTCAAAGTATGAAATTTTTCGTCTTCCTACGAATGGCGATCCTTTTCTTCGGGCCCATTTTTGAAGAAATTTACCCAGCCATAGATCTTTCTATTGCTGTGAGCCACGGCTACAATCCAGATAACTTGAGATCTGCCCACTGAATTATCGCGACGAGGCCCTCCGTGTATTTCTCCTCCCTTTAGGTCTGCGAAAAAGGAAATCAGCCGCCATACCGGCGGACCCATGCCTGTACATAATTTCGAAGTCGTACTGGGCCATCAAGGCCTCCACATCGCAAACCTCTCTTTAATATACTTCTTCTTGAAGTCCGTCTGCACGGCCTGATGGTATGTATTGACAGTGAATGGTTCTACTTTCAGCCGGTATAATCGAAATTTCTTGACGGCAAATACAACAGCTAGTGCCTCACGTTCGCCCTTCGAGTAGCGGCGCTCCTGTTCCATCATGGTACGAGAGGAAAACTGAACTGATTAGATCCCTCCGTCGGTCTCCTTCTTCGAGAGTACTATTCCTTGGGATACAAAGGAAGCTTCAATCTCCACCACGAGAGTCGGAGTCCGGAAATGAGAGTATTGGAGGCGATGTAAGCCTGGTGCTCAAAGGCCTTTTCCATGTCTACTGTCCATTCAAAGGTCTTCTTCACAGACGTAGCCGCACGTAACACCGCGGAACTCTCAAAAAAGCTCCTTATAAACCTCCTATAATGGCCGGCCAGCCAGAAAAAACTTCTTGATTCCGTCACAATATTCGGGGCCAGAGCTTCCACGATTTCCTTTATCTTGTCTGCGCACACATTAATGACGGTATCGTTGACCACGTGTCCAGATATCTTAACCTCCGACTGATCAAAGCTACAATTGGTCACCCTCAACTTTAGATGAGATTCTTGGATCTTTTTGAAAACTTCCTTGCAGTGTTCGATATGTTCTTCTATAGATTTAGAGAAGATAAAGACGTCGCCGAAATAAACCATGGCAAAGCGAAGCCTGCGAAGTTCCTCGCCCATCATTTGCTATCATTCACTACGAATGCAAGCAGGTATTGCTTCGAAGCTTGACTACGAACGCAAGCAATACCTGCTTGCGTTCGCAATACCTGCTTGCGTTCGTAGTCAAGCTTCGCCTGCAGAGACTCCAGAGTTAGGCTTCCGATAATTTCATCGATTGGGGATTTACTCACCACTAAGAAATCCAACGGCACGACCAACGACACACAAGAAACTAGGACCTATTCCACACAACCGAATATTTGGGCAACTGTCCCGTCCACGACGGTCATTTGGCGATCCATAGACGTCGGGGCTAGAGCAAGTTTCTGGCAAGAATCCCATAACATGAGATTTAGAACGGCCCTCTTGTCCAACAGGTCATGTGTCTCCATCACGTATGCCTTTACCACGAAGACCTTCAACCAACAAGGACCACGCAGAGGGTTAGCCACGGAGTTTCAAGTCATCGGTGCTGTCTTCGCAGCAAATCTTTTATGTTTTTTCCCAGCGTCATCCGCGTCCTCGCCAAGAGGTTGCCTAAATTTCATATCAGAAGGGGGCAATGCAAGCTCTGCGACCACATCACACCTTCCTACGTTGTACTGCAAGCTGCTTGATAGTTTTTTTGCTCTCTTGCCCTTTTTTATTCTTCTTAACGTGCGCTGGTACCACTAACGGTGGAAAGCAATCGATGCGTTGTTAGTAATTGCATCCATGTCCATTATGTTGTCTCTCCTCTGTTTCGACAGAGACTGAACTTCAGCACTAATCTTCGCTGCGGCGACTACATCGCAGCCCCAAAACTCTCGGACAACTGCTACCGGCTCTGCTTCCAATTATTCTATGAGCTGGAGTTCCCTCTAGACTGAGCACTGTCCCCTGCTATCCAAACCCGACGGGCCCTTTCATTCTGTTTTTTGACCAACATGTCGCCTCCGAATTTCCTCGTCTCCCGCAGTTCGTAAAAAGAGTTTTCCTATGTGGTTTTTGCGGGAATTTACAATTTACGTATTGCCCTTCTTTCTACAGTAGCTAAAGCTGAAGTCTTCGTTGATCTCAGCAACTTTGCCAGAAATTTAGAAACTGTTTTTTCTCAAATAAAGATAACTCCGCAAACTGACCCGCGATAGCATCAAAATCTTCTAGTTTCTCAAATTTGCGGAAAGTTCGTCATATATCTGCAAAAAATCTCTAAGGGCCGTGTACCGCCACGTAACATGCCCCTACGCAGTCAAAAAGAGCCTTCTGACCAATCTGAAAGTTTCCTATCGCCTTATTGAGTCCTTTATAGTCCTTTGGGGTCTGGGGCATGACGAAATGTACCAGCTCCAGATTTCCCGCCACTTTCTTACGAAGAATACCATGAAAAGTCCCTTCATTAAAGCCTATTCTCTTGAAGAGCACATTATTACTTGCGAGAGACCCTCTGATATCTCCGGAATCTAGTCTTGCTGTAACAATGTCGTAAATTTCTTAATCCGGGTTCACCTTCTTTGCGATTGCCGCAAATTGCTTTTTTTGACGACTTCTAAATCCTTGACTTCGTCTTTCAACTAACGAGTTTGTGCAAAAAGCCCTTAGTAGAAGTCAAATGCAGTCCTCTCCAGATTAAATAGAATCTGGAGAGCTTTCTCGGTTTGGCCTCAATGAAGATTCGTCGAAAGCACGACAAAGATTCTGCTACAGACAACAATGTCACGGTTCCCTTTACCACTTGCTTTGTCCCCGAGCTTCCACCGTTCTTATCTCTTTTACCGCGTCTATTCCGGACTCTGCTACCAAGCGCATACTGCAGATGATTTTAGAGCCGTTCTGTGGACAGCTCTTTCACCTGCGCCCTGCACCCAAGTAGCGCCGGGATGTCAGAGTCCCACACAAATCACCGCATTCATTTGATGTCAACATCAAATTCATTGGTCCTTCCTGAATTCAAGTCATTGAAAAAATGGACGTACAACATCAACTATTGTATTGTGGTCTGGCAATCGCGCACTCTTGCTTCAGTGCCCTCACGCCATTATCTAGACACCGCTATAAGAGTGGACCAAATCAAAGCATAATATTTGTTAGTTTGTATTCGGTATACTGTACAGTACTGTACTATAAAGTACGCACTAAACGCTATTAGACCATATACGTACTGTAATGCGCATATGTGCCACATTACTTGTGGGCGCTGTCCATTAAGGTACATGGCGCAGCCCTCAATTCTACTGTACAGTACAGGATACTTTCAAAATGGTACAAAGTTTGCGCAGCTCCTACTCATTGTGCAGTGCTCATCCAGAACGGGCCTATTCTGGACAGCAGAAAATTATCAGCACAAGACAGTATGCACCCGCCAAACACGAACTTCTCAAGCGCCCTCTCCGCCTCTTCTATACCACTTTTCCACTGGAATGTCATTTCAATGAAAAATTGGTATTCGTCGGCCCGCCGGTACAAAAAATAACTATGCACAGACCCAGTACAGATGCCTCGCTTCATGGGGATGCGGAGTGCAAGTAGAGCAAAGGCAGTTCCACAAACTCAGTCAGATAGAAATTTCGTGAAAATTCCCTCGCATAATTAAAATAAAACATGAAATATCCCACCAAAGCTAGAAATAAGCTTTCTATCGGATCGATGAAGAGCATCTTATCTACTAGCAAGAAATTCGTTCAAGAAATGAACCATTGCTTGAAAAAGTGAGTTGATAACCGTTTGCAAATGGTTCCCACAGGAAATCGTTTAGCGGGAAGAATAACTGTACTGAAAGCAGACCGGAAGTAGGTACTTGCCCAGCGCCTCCTTTTATGTGCGAGTTGTGGAGCTGCTCTAGGTAATGACTCCCTCCGAAACATACAGCCAAGAATTGCTTTAGATGATCGTTCTGGTTTCAAAAACTGTATTCCTTGCCAAGCCAATTTGCGAGCGTTTCGCGCATGACACCAAAAACAGATATTTCGAGCTCCGAAGATCAAAAAACGATCAAAAGTAAATTCAGAGAATTGAAAGACTGTCGATCGCTTTTTTCGTGTACATTTAGATATCAAAAGGCGGTACCCAAGTGTCCTTGGCAAACCCAACCTCATTTGGAATAAAAACGGAACAGCAGTTGATAGAAGCACATAAAATGCAGAGTAGAACGCCTTTACTGCTACACATAGTCACACAGGAAATTAAAATGCGTGAAACACCACCAAATGGACCTACAGACACGTTACAGCAGTTTTTAGTTCAATTCAGAAGTTTAAAGATTGATCGTTTCATAATCATGCAAGGGTAAAAACTCAATGAGCACTGGTTTTATCCTGGTCAGAGCAATTTCAAAGAAGCTTATAAGGTTGTTTCCTCCCGTTTATCGTTTAAAGTAAGGATAACTTCCTCTTCAGCTGTTGTTAAGGCCACCGGAAGACGGTTCGATGGAATTTAATATACTCCATGTGGCCATAAAAAACAAATCACCAGTTTCATTCTTCGTAAAACTACAAGGGACGAGACTACCATTTTAACTCTTCATGGACGAGTCTCTCGAAACAGAGAAGATTGTTTTAATAATCCAAGAAAAAAACATTGAAGCTTTGATGATACCTGCCAAAATACCAAAATTTCTGCATCCGTGGGAAAAACATGCAAATAAAAAAATCAAGACTGAGAGGTACATCGCACAGGTGGGTTATTGGTACTGTGCTTGCCACAACCAGTACATCGGCTCCAAGGTTTCCGGGCCGAGGGAAAACGGCCTCTTCGAGTTTTCATACTCGAAATGCCCAAAATGCACAGTCAACACGGCACCAAAGCAGTACACGCCACTGGACAACACACAACTCCGCAGCCTCGTGCCAACTACAGTGCCCTCCCCGGTACCTGTTTCAGACGAGCCAGCCCCGCCAGCACCTCAGAGGCCTGCCGCAGAAATCCAAAACCCCTCAAGCAACCACGCGCAACCGTTGCCCCGAGCTGATCAGGTTTTCACAACCCACATACCGGTGATTTGTCATATCCCGACACGGTTCCGGCCTGCCCTCAGTGAACTTCTCTCAAAAGCTCTACAAGAAGCTGCACATGCGTGTAACACGGGACAGGACGGCGCGTCGGATGCACTAAGCAAAGCCTTTCTCTTCCCTTCAGTGATGCTCTGTAACACATCGGGTTGGCAACTCCCAAACGACGATGGCGACGCAAGCGCTCACACCAACGCAGAAATATTCAGGGAACGGATAAGACTATGGAACGCGGGACAATACGATACCCTCTGGCAAGCAGCGCTTGCCCAGTGCACCTACAGGGCCTCGAAAAAGCTGTCACGGTCAGAACAAAAGCAGGCCAACATCAGACGAGCGTTGAGCCTTGCCAGAGAGGGCGCTTACGGAAAGGCGGCGCAAGCACTAAACTCACTCGGCGTCCTCCCGGCAACACAAGCCGTATCTGACGCACTCCGTGGAAAGCACCCACAGGTAACCCCGGTAGCCCACGGGCCCAAGTTCGTTCCGCCTGCTTACATCCCCCGCCTACCAAAATCACCACGGAAGAGATCATTCGTGCAGTCCGCTCGTTCAAACCTGGCTCCGCTCCCGGCGGCTCGGGCCTTCGCCCCTCCCACCTCGACGAGTTGCTACGCGCTCCGTCCTCCTCCTCCCGTGGAGGAATGCTGCATTCGCTTACCGAACTCGTCAATGTCCTAGCAGCCGGAAAAGCGCCACCCGCTCTGGCTCCGTGGATCGCGGGAGCACCACTCACCCCGCTTGCTAAGGCAGACATGACGCCCCGTCCCATCGCCGTAGGCGAGACACTGAGACGTTTGGTGAGTAGCTGCCTCATGTCACAATCCTCTACAAAGGCGGCGACCTACCTACAACCAATCCAAGTTGGCATTGCGACGAGGGCCGGGGCCGACACTATTGTGCACGCCGTCCGACGAATGGTTAATACAGTTGGCAACTCATCAGAATTTGCGCTGCTTTCAGTAGATCTTAAGAACGCGTTTAACCTTTGCAGTCGATCTGCTTTTCTCGAAGCGGTCCAAACGCATTTTCCACAACTGCTGCGCTGGGTAATGTACATGAATAAACTGTTTTTATTCATAACAGCTATTCCTTCAGGCCAATTGCTGTGAAGTTGTATTTACTTTAAATGACTTCGGATTGCGGTCCGTGTACCATGCGAATTATCGAGAACGGTCATCTGTTGGTCACCAAACGGTAATTTTTGGTGCTGGTGCTAATCTAAATTCGCGCACTGTACTGTTACAACGATCCAGCACATTTGTGGACGGGTTTTGACACACTACGTAGTGTGATCGGTGTCCAGCAAGGCGACCCGCTCAGCGGCTTGCTCTTCGACGTGGTTCTCCATAGGCTAACCTTGAAGATACAAGACATGCTGACGTTGTCGAAGGGCGACAAAGAGGTCCAAGAGATATTCCTACAGCTGTGGTATCATGATGACGGCTACATAGTGGCCAAACATGCCTCTCTGCTGAAAGCTATCGCAATTCTGTCCTCTCCCGAGGCAACGCACCTCGGTCTACACTTGGCACTTCCCAAGTGTAAAATATGGTGGCCCACAGCTCCAAACGAGGTCGTCACAGCCGCGTACCCCCCGGAGATCCAACAAGTCTACAGCGAGGGAACTGCGGTCCTGAATGCGCCTATCGGCTCAAATGATTTCATGAGGCACTACTTCACCAACCATGTGCTCTCTCTGGAACCCTTCATGCAGGCCGTCACGGAACTTCAGGATACACAGGTCTCCTTCCAGATTTTAAGAAACTGCTTAGGAGTATGTAAGTTGGGCTATCTCCTTCGGGTCGTGCCGCCATCGTGCACCATCGAAGGAGCCACCTATTTCGACCAGCTGATGGAACAGTCAATGAGGACTTTGGCAGGAGGCGTCCTCGACAGCACAGTCTTTCGGGAACTGCAACTCCCGCTCAAACAAATTGAGGACAAAAAGCCCACATTAGGAATCGGTCTTACATCAGCCAAAGACATCGGCGCAGCCGCCTTCCTCGCGTCTAGCTCACATACAAACAAGCTAGGTGAGCGATGCCTGCCGTCTGCAGTGAGCGACTTGGCAACTTACGAGGAGGCCAAGATGGCATTCACTCAATGGAATTCATCTTGCCGCCCGGTCGACAGGCTCCCATTCAGTCGTTTTTGCTCTAACCCTCCATCGCAAAAGACACTGACTGACGCAGTCCATGCTGCAATACATGAAGGGCTTCCGGTGGGTAGTTGCCGTACACAGGCCTTCAGGGCCTCAATGAGTCTCCCAGGTGCCAAGGAATGGGTCCATTGCCCTCCCACAACAGGCTTGAAAACCGCAATAGGCACACGACATTTCTCGGTGTGGCTCAAATACTATTGCCAAGCCCCGCTCTTCGAGCAAGGAACCCCATGTCCAAGAGTCGGTTGCCCGGAAACAGTGGACGTCCACGGCGACCACTTGATCCACTGCAGGTACGGAGCGCAACGGATCGTCCGCCACGATGACCAGGTCACCCTACTAAGTAACGACCTGAGCCTTGGCGCAAGGCATCCTGCCGTCGAGCCCCGGTCGCACGGGGAACACAAAACAAGGCCGGACATCAGGGCAACGGGCGCCACTGGCGGCACCGATTACTTCGATGTGACCTTCGTGAACCCGCTGGCCCCTTCTCACCTCAGAATGAGAACATTCAACCCCCTTACCAGCTTGAACGCAGCCCACGCGGACAAGCTCCGAAAATACCAGGGATTCTTAGCCAGCTTACCTGGCAGGAACAGACTCGTGCCCGTTCCTATCTCCACACTCGGGGGTGGCATCCCGAAGCGTTCCGCCACATCACGGAGGTAGCCCGAGCAGTCGCCAACCGAGCCCTGGACCAATACTCCAGGGTGAGGACAATTCTCCTCCAACGACACGCGGCGTTGATGGTCACTTCTAACGCAGCCTGCTTGTCAACCGGTCTACCAGCTACTTTCTAGCTGGTACAGCTACTTTCTAGCTGGTACACACGCTCAAGCACTTGCAATGTAGGTCCCGCCAATGGTTTGATTACAAATACAGAGGACTCTCAACCGTTCCATTACTCGCAGTAAACTAAACCAATTTTCCCTCATGGATCAGTATGGTGACCACGCGCTGTGCTGTGCCTATGGATCCACACGCGGGTGGCGGCATAACTCGCAGACACGTTTGTTTGCTGCAGATCTCTCCAAAGCTGCCCGACACCCTGTCCTCGAGCCGCCACAACCCGGCCATGCAGTTCGCCCGGACATCAAGGCGCTTGGAGAGAACGGGAGCACGGACTATTACGATGTAACCGTTATCCATCCCCTGACCCCCGCCCGCCTTCCCTCCCTGGCGCGATGCCCACTCAAGCCCCTTAACCATGCTCGCCTGGGCAAGGACACTCGCTTTGCCGAGTTGATACGTTCCAAGGGTCCTGGGCATCGCTTCATTGTCCTTCCACTCTCCACGTTGGGGGGCTGGCACCCTTCCGCTCGGGACTTCGCCAACCGGGTTGCGAATGGCATTGCCGCACGGGCAGCCGTTCCGATTGCTGATGCGCAGCGAACATTGTTCGCTCGTCACGCGGCGAGACTCGTCCAGAATAACGCCAGTTGTTTGTTGGAAGGAGTCTTGAGCGACACTTAGGCAACAACTTGAAATTGTGTATACAGTGTATTCCAGAGAACCATTTTTCCCCCTTTATTCCCAACCAATTTTCCCAACCGTTCCATTACTCGCAGTAAACTTAAACCAATTTTCCCCCAGACTGAATTTCGGGGACTCAATCTTGATTTTTTGATGAGATTCATTTTGTTCTCAATAGAGAGTCGACAGCTAGAAGGTGCACTTTAGCCTCTCAGGTGTTGTACACGTATTTTAAGGATTAAGGGCCTTGCAAACAGCATACCTGTTCCCATTTGAAAAAGATTTTCAGCGCTGTTTTTCACAAGCCTTAACAAAACTTGATGAGGCGCGAAGTTGTGGTCGAGTTAAAATACGTCACCTTAACGATTCGGCAATTTTAGGCCGTCACAGCTGTTGAAAAGATAAGTAAAAGATATACAAGAATAAGATGACTAACAAAATATGCACGCCGGAAGGCGAATCTAAAACTTATTCAATAGTAGTTAGCTCCAACCCTGTTTATCTGCTTTATGCTGCAAGAGCATCTGCAGGTGTGTCTCTCTGGACGAATTATTTGCTGGCTTTCAAGCTGCAGTGCAATATTGAGTTTCAGAAAAAGCCGAAAGGCACAGTAAGAAGGAAAGGAATGTTGCACATGTGACCGTTAGGAAGGTTGAAAATTTTTCCAGACTTCGAAAAAGAGTGCAAAGAGATACTTTTGAAAAGATTTGAAGACATTGAAGGTAATTATAACTATTTGCAGGGGTGTGAATAGCGGCGTATGGAGCGATAGAAGCAATCGATTGTTTATCGCTAATGCTGATGTGAATGTTATGGAGGCTGTGGGGTCCTAAAATCATACCATTTTCAATGTCCGGGATTTACCTGCTCGATTTTTAATTTCCCTGGTCGACAAATAGAAATTGCTAATTAGACGGGAATAATCTGTCCTTTCGAACGATTTTTGTTCGATCACGGACGAAAAGTACGGGGGAAAATGTGGGATGATTTAATATTTGAAAGGTCGGTTGTGACCCGGAATATCCTACAGAGTGCCCTGTAAAACCTCTGAAATTACCCTAAAAAGCCGGCTCAAGGCCCCAAAAGTACGTGCTGTCTGCCAGCATTGGTTTTCACGTGATAGGGCTTATTTTTTCATTACTTTTAGTGGTATTTTTGGTAACTGTCCAAAATTGAACCAGTCTGGAGGGGTACTGCAGGACAGCATGCAGTACGTAGTACAGTACTGTGAAGGGAAACTCTACAGTACTTCATTGAGTATCTATCGTGTAGAGTACTGTACTGTACAGTATACTGCAGGACTATAACGGCTAAGAACTAACCGGATGTTGCACGCCAGGCACGTACTGTACACTGTTCAATTGTTTGCAGTATCGACTTTTGTACACTGTTCAATTGTTTGCAGTATCGACTTTTACGTAACCCCCTGACTGTACAGTACAGTAACACAACGCCGGTCTCGCTAACAAAAAGTTCCTAACCTTGTGCCGGGTACAGACCTCCGCCCAGCCGACATCCTCGTCCAATGTGGACCGGAACCTACTGACACGCTCGATGCGCCGACGCAAGTCGCATATGATGTCACCATTCGCAGTCCCACGGCCCAATCTTACCTCAAACAAGCTGCATTGGCACCCTGCGGGGCAGCCGAATCGGCCTACGTTGACAAGCTGAAGACCTCCGACAGCTCAGTGAGAGCTGCGTTTAACCTGACCCGGACGCCACCTTTCCAAAGCTCGGTTATAACTTTGTTCCGCTCCCTTTTGACTCTTTCGCCGCGCCCTGTAAGTCAACCTCTGGGGTGATTGAGACCCATGCGAAATTGATATCGCGATGACTGTTCTGTACACCAGCGGCAGCCCTCGACCACCTGCGGCAACGAATATCGTCGACCATATGGTCTACCTTTGCAACATCGATCCTAGCGCGTACTCCAAAGCTGGGCAGCGACGAACTTCAACTATCTTAGCTTACACTGTCAGCTAGGCTTGTACGCCTTTTATAATACATGAAGTAAAGATGATTACACAGTAACACACATGTCCTGTACTGTACTGTACTGTACTGTACAGTCTTTTTCGGGACAAATGGATGGCGACCACTAAACTGATTATTGTTTAAATTTCGAGCCTGGAGATGCTGCAGTTGCCATTTACTCGCAGGCCTGTCATTGCGTAGCAACCCCTCCTCGCCGACTGCCAATTTACGTTATCATTGCGCGATTTTCGCATCTGCGCAAGGGCATTTGTTCAGACCGACTGTTAACCCTTCCCTGCGCAACCCGGCGTACTTATCCACCAGTCTATTCCCAAAGCCTCACTCCGCGTTACCGTCACTCATTCAAATCATCATGAGTGCCCTTCGTGCAGCTGGCCGTGGGGGTGCCTTGCGTCAGCAAACCGTCCCAACCACTCGCATGCCCAGCCAATTCCCTCCCCGCAGCTCGGGCATGGGTCGCGGTAATGGGCCTCCTAATCGGGAGCCAGCTCATCTCATTGGCGCAGGGCGTGGGGATCGTGGCAAAGTGTTGGAGCGTAGCGAATTGACGCGTTCAGTTTTACGTCGAAGAGATGCTACTAATCGCCATGGGCAGGCGCGCAAGAGGGAGGTTCTGGACTGGTTTTCATCACCTGCGCGACTGGAAGCTCTGGAACAGCTCAAGATTAGTACTGGAGGAGGCGACAAAGAGACCCCTGGGATGGGAGGGATTCCTTTCGGTTGGCGGGATTTCGGTGAGGGACTGCAGCAATTGCCGGAGAATCATTGGGCTTCACCGTTTGTGAGGGAGGTAGTAAGAAGTATAGAGATGAATCCAGGGCTAGAAGGAAGGGTGAAGGAGGAGATTTTGGATCGCACATTGACAGAGTTGAGTCGCCTGTCGATGAGCGATGACCGCTTTCAGGATGCGGAGCAGTAGTGCTGGGGCTGGGGTCCGACCAGAGTAAGGCGATCTCAAGGTAACGAGACCAAGCTAGGTAGACGACAAAGTGGTGATATTAGCAATTTTTGAGGACATTTTGAATAGACTTACGCAAGGGGTCCATTAGTAGGTTCTCATATGCTACCATGACAAACAAGCCCTGTCTGTTTTGGCCGTCTCGCATGGGCCTTCTGTCATCGTAAAGGCCTTGCCGCTTAATTTCTGCAAACATGAAAGCGATGGACTTTGCAACAGATCAAGACAGCTGAAGTTGCGCAAGTGTAGACATTTCATGATGTGAAAAAGAGTTGATGGGGATCCCTCCCATTGCCAGAGGCGAATTAGAGTTCAAGATACGTCGTCACCGTCACAATGAAATCCCGCATCCCGAACCTCAGGGGCCTGCGCAATGCTCAACTACAGTTGTTCGAGATATGCTCCGCCAAACTCATGTGTGGAATTTAATATTCTCCACCATTAGATATACGTGATCGGATAAAGAGGCTTGATCTTTACCTGTTTTTCGTCATCTCAGCACTGTTGAATCCCTTGATGGGTGGTGTGTCGGTCAACAGAGGACGGTCTTCCGGAAGCGGTTTGGAAGGGCTAAAAAGCGCCTCAATCCGACGCTTGTGTGGAAGGGCATCTATGGCAGTCCACTTGGCGAGCAGAAGCTTGTTTGTTCGGATGCATCGATCAATGTGTTGAGCCCGTTTAAGCTTTCCGTAGCGAATCATTTTTTCGCGAAACGCGGCCTTCTCCTCGATAGTCTTGTCAGGTGGAGGGCGCGTAGGACGCAGTATATCCAACATGCGCTTCTCGATAGCGCCAGCAGTTGATTGGTCATATTTCGAAGTTGTCGTGGTTTTCATACGGGCGGGCACAGTGCGCCGCAGAAGAGGCAGACCAACTCTTTGAGACATGGAGCAGATCCTACTCAGTACGAGTAAGTTTTTTCGTTCTCCGTGGAAAGACGATAACGATTATTTTAATCGAGTTGCCGGCCGCCAATGTTTCGGATCACGTTGAATGTTGTTTGAAGCATTTTCACTTCTTGAGAAGCGAGAATGCCGCGCAGTAGTGATCAAACTCTGCATGGCTCTGAACAGCACTGTACAGTACTGTAGTTGTAGTACAGTACATACATTGCACAGTACACACGCCAGGTACAGTACAGTATGCTCGATATAGCGGAATGCGCCAGCCAGGTGTCTTGACAAGCTGTATTGCGTGCCAACAATGGCAATTTTATACACGTGTCCACAGAAACACGTGTAGCGGGGCATGCCTGCCCACTGACGCAGCGATACTCCACCCCGGACGCTACTTTTCCAATGCTCGGTTTTCACTTTGTTCCGCTAGCTTTCGACTCTTTCGCCGCGCCCTGTAAGTCAACCTCTGGGGTGATTGAGACCCATGCGAAATTGATATCGCGACGACTGTTCTGTACACCAGCGGCGGCTCTTGACCACCTGCGCCAACGAATATCGTCGACCAAATGGTCTACCTTTGCAACATCGATCCTAGCGCGTACTCCAAAGCTGGGCAGCGACGAACTTCAACTATCTTAGCTTACACTGTCAGCTAGGCTTGTACGCCTTTTATAATACATGAATTAAAGATGATTATATATCTCACTTATCCCGCATAACGCATTTGTCGCGAGGATATAACCGACCACATCTTCCATGCATTAAAATAACCCAAAAAATTCCCCCTCCATCTCAACGAGAGAGAAACAGACGTTCTACTTCATTGCGTTCAGAGAAGGATCTTTACTCATTACTTATCTTGAGTGTGCACCAAAAGAGTGGGGATCACATCACACATGACCTCCGTATGGAGGTAAGGTGGTGGGGCATGTGCGCAGTTTTCGGTGATTCAGCATAACTGGGCATGCCCCATAACTGACACGACCATTTCTCTCTGTTACCACCCACTAGGAATGCTACTCTTCGCTCTTGCCCTCTATCCCTTAGTGGAAGCTATTGCAAACCATTGAGCCTCTCTCCCTCTTCACACGTGGTATGCAGATGACGGAAACATCGTGGCGCTGGCCCCCGTTGCTAGGCAAATCCTGCTCTACCTCCAGCAGCACGGCCCACAACACAGATTTCACGTTAACTTCAACCCTAAGAAGACATCAGTATGGTGGGCCTCTCTTCACCCCAACGCCTCCCTCCCTGGCTTTCCATGCGATGTCATCACCTCGGATGCCACTACAGTCCTGGGAAGCCCAGTGGGCACCACATCTGCCTCCATCACCCTCGCACGCCAAGCTCTTGTGAACGCCGAAGCCTTATCGTCCTCTCTCGCCCTCCTCAACGATCCGCAAATTTCGTTCCACATCCTTCGCTACTGCGCATCGTCCTCCCTCGTGATGTACTTGTTTCGAACTGCCCCGCCGCAAATTACTAACCCTCTTGCCAAATCTTTTGACAAGGGGATGTGGAGGGCTTTCGAGCGGACTTATCGCAAAGTCGACGACAATCAGTGGCTCCAGGCGTCCCTACCGTTCCGTTGGCGGCCTAGGACTCACCCCATCAAAGGATGTTAACATGATCGCCTTCGACACCTCCTTCCTTTCAAGCCTCAACCTCGTCAATCGGCTGCTAGCAACTCCGTATGCTCGCGCAGCAAGTCTCCTCGCTCCCGCTTACGACAGGCTCTCCGCAGACCTGGCCTTACCCCTCAAACTCCAATTAGAGGCACTGCTTGAGGCCATCCCCCGATTGGACACGATGATCTCTCGCTCCTTACAACACGCTATTACTGAGCATCTGTACCAATCCCACTAGTTGCGCCACTCTTTCCCTGCACACCACTACAACCATCACTGCTCGCGCCTTCTCTCGGTGCAGTCCTCCACCGCCTCAGCCCCTTTCTCCACCCTGCCCCTCCCCATCCAATGGCCTGTATACACCTGGCGAGATCTGGCGTAGGATGGTCTCTGCACGCCTCGGAGCTCCGGTCTTCCGCGGCTCGGATCCCTGCCCCGCATGCCTCTCCTTGACGAGCTCGGACATCACGCGGCTATGTGCAAGGGTGGTATCGGGGCGGTATGCCGGCACAACCGCCTGCGCGACCTTTTATTCCAGGAAATCTCGCACCCCGCCATTCCCCTTTCCGTCAAACGGGAGCGTGTCCTCGCAGCCGATCTGCACAAGAGCCCCAATGAGCGGTGAGCTCTCGACTAAGTCACTGGCGATTCCTTGTCCGCCCCATCTCCCATGGCCTTGGATGTCACCATTTTCAGCCCCCACTCTGCCCCATACCGCAACTTAGCTGACAGTGGTGCGTCTACTCTTGACCGTGCCGAAAAGAAGAAAGTAGCATACCATTCTGCGGCTTGCGACCAAGAAGGCTCAGGACTCATCCCCCTCGCCGTTGACGTTTATGGACAGATTGGAAAATGTGGTCTCATGGCTCTCCAGGACCTTAGCAACTTTATGGCTGAGAGGCGAACGAGACACTGTCATTCTGAGTTTCCTTCCCTACGTACACGTGTCTCATCGTTCGTCCTCCGGTACACGGCTGTTATGACGAATCACAAAATAAGTATCACTCTAGCTAGTGACAGCTCTCAGTAATACCGCTGCCGTCGAATACGACCGCCTGGTCACTACCCTCTCCTCCCTCGTTCTCCAACTGACGGCCCATGCCGTATCTCGCCGTGCTTTGTCCCTGACATTACCTGATGCCTGAGTGACCCTGCTCGGTTTAGTGAACATTTAAGAAAAGCGTTTGTTTGTTTGTCAGTGATCCTGTACTGCCTACGGCTGGGCCAGATACGTAGTTTCTGTCCCCACTTCACAATTTTACACTATAAGCTCACCTTTCCCCCCAATTTTAAATCACCCCAAATTTCATTAGCCGCGTGGATATAACCGACCACATCTTCCATGCATTAAAATAACCCAAAAATTTCCCCCAAATTTCCCTGTACTATTTTATGCTGTGAACTAAACATAGAGAAACACAAACACATTTACTAGATTCACTAAAGGTAAATAGCTAAAACATGACGTATAACATACCCCGCGTTCTCGTCGCATACGTCGTCAGTAGCCGTCTCGACAGGGATGGCGAAACTAAGAGGGTTAGGTGAGTCAAATTTTGGAAAAGACGATTTCCATGAGATAGTTAGGGTGCTAGCGTCCCATCCCAAATCACGCTAAAAATTGAGGTATCGTCAGTCCCAGATTTCACGAGATGTGGCAGTCATCTTGAAGTGTCCATTCTCTCACGAGGGTGGATCGGAGGTACGCAAGTGCCTTCATCTGTCGCGGGCCGATCGGCCCGTCTCTGTAACATGAATTTCACGCTAAAGCCTTCTCGTGGCGATCTTCGTTCAGAGAACCGAGAAATCGGTTGACCACTAATTTAGCACCGTCATAGAAGATTTCTGTCTTGCGGAAGCTTACGACTTGTTCAGTTGACGTGTTGCGAAAGCGATACTCCTGCAAGCGAACTTGAGAGCGATTAATGATGCGAGGTATGATATCGAAATGAAAGAAACCATAATATCCAAATGACACGATATTTCAAATCACAATGCAATGAGCGACCGAAGGACGCACAATTTTGATTCGAAACGTGGAAAGAAAACACTTCTCAAAGGATTCAAACAAATGAAACAAAGAACAACGGTGACTTGTGATTGGGCCATGAAGGATGAATGGAGGGCGGGAGGAGGGAGAACAAGCGACGACTTGAGGAACCAGAAGTTGCGCTAGAGGTTTCCAAGCTGGCGGTTATATAGCCCTGTTGAACCGGTCTTGATCGTGGTCCAAGTCCCCTTGCGCAAGCGGTACGGCTGCTACGTAGAAACCAGGAAGCATATGCGGCCGCGGCAGCGAGTGTAGGGTGTACAACGGTAAGCTGCCTACGTGGCCATCATAAAAGGTGCTTACAGTCAATTGATGCAACCGTGACGGCGTGACTTATCCGGAGTGGCAGATCAAGGCCACGCTCAACCCCCCTTCTCATATTCACCCATAATTTTCCAATTAAAGTACCGAATTAAACATAGAGAAAAACCAAATTCAAAGGATTTGCTTCGAGACTGCGGTTACAACAAGTGGCCGAAGAAGAAATACGAATCTTCACACAGTTGCACTCTTCCATCCAAATACGACTCTCGAAACGTTCTGCCGGCTGACCAATCACCCAGATGAGGATACGGTATTCTTGGACCCCGATCGCTGCGCTTTCAGATGCCGCCCATACGTAGAGAGTGTGAGGACCAAGTAACCTGCGGTGGTGGGGTTATTTTCAGACGAGAGAGCGTAGAAGAAATCAGATAGATAGGGTGCGTGCGCTAGTAGACAAGCGAGTACCCGGTAAAGCCCAATAATAGCGCGATTTAGAAGTATTCCCACGGCGTAGAACATCATAACGAAGCACCAAATCAATCAGACTTTCCGAACAGTTTGAATTCTGACGGTAGGAGAGCGTGTGCGAAACCCGTTGCTTGTTCTTGCGGAGCGCTATTGCGATATCGATAGATTGAGCGTTGACAGCAATGTTGTCCAGTAGCAATGATATCCCAGCTTCACCCCACTCGAAGAACACGTAGCTCACGAGTATTGCGCAAGAATTTCGTAGAAATTCCAAATCTGTCGTTGGAGAAGTCATGGCGGCTTGGAAGATTTGGCGGGCCACCGAGCTTGGTAAAGCACGACGTTCCTTAGAGGCTTCCGGGTCGGTTATGATTTTGCGTTCCAAATCGGCTTGCTGATATGCAGTCACTGCGAGCTGTATCAAAGGAGTGAGAGTGAGGGGGCGACCAATCCTGGTGTGGGCAGTTGTAACAGCGGAGAGATAGTTACGAACTGATCCAGCACTTACGCGAGATTCATCAAAGAGCCAACCCAGATAGCGAAGTAAAGGACCTTCGGAGCCCTCCAGTGGGTCGATTCCATCCTGCGAGCAAAAAGTAACCCATTTCTTCCATAGTATCTCATTCAAGCGCCAGGTGTTTGGGGTACGTGCTTTTGGCATGATCCGTGCAATAGTATTCCCCCCGAAGTATTCCCTAATCCGGCTGCTGTAAGCACAGATTGCTGGAGAGTTACTGCGAGTGGTAGCGATCGTGCTTCTTCTGCGAGATTTTCCAGACGGCGATATTCCACGGCGGGACGGGCATCGACGGCGGAGCCCACAGAGGCGGTAGGTAGAGGTTGTCGGCGGCGAATACGTGTGGCCGTGACAGTTGGCGCAGGTTGAGAAACCATGATTGAGCGGGCCAATACGGCGTGACCAAGATTCCTGCGGCCTGTTCCTTGATGATCTTGGCTACGACGAGTGGTATCAACTTGAGAGGCGGGTTCCAAAAATTGACTTCGGATTGCCAATCCTGGGAGAGCACGTCTACGGCGAGGGAGCCAGGAGACGCAAACTCGCTGTTGTATCTTCTGCAGATGCGATTGGTGTTGTCTGCGAATCTGTCGATTGTTGGCGGGAGAGATTTGAGTAGTGGCTGAAGGGGCTTGGTATTGATCCTCCAATCGTCGAGTGTCTGAAGGCGTGACAGTCGGTCGGCAAAACGATTGACTGCCGAGGGCAGATACTGTGATTCGATGGTTATCCCGAGCTTGAGAAGCAAGCGGTGTAGCGAACGGAGCTCTCTCATTAAGGGCCGTGACTTGGTTGTCATCGCATTGAGTATCGATACCACCGCCTGATTGTCCTCCCAAATCTTGAGATGCGACCCGTTCTTCAGCAACGACGCGAAGGCCCGGATATTGTCCGTGACGGCCCGTAGTTCCAAGAAATTTATTGGCTTGACTCGTAGTACGGGGTCCCAGAGTCCGCGAGCCTCCCAACAACCCTGTATCCCTGGCCTCAGATCCGATCCCAATGTTCCTCCCTGACCGACTCCCGTCGACGCGTCTGAGTGTAGAGCCAATGTTGGCAGTGGAGTAGCGATAGGCCTTTCTGGAGGATTGGTAGTGAGGTCCCTCCAGAAGCGCAGGTCCCGAAGAGCGGCGTGTAGAAGCCTCACGCGTTTCCCCGTCTTGCTCAGATTCGTCTTGAGAGAGTCGTAAATTGATCGGGTGTAGAACCGGGCGAGGGGCATAGCGAGCGAGCATGAGATAGCGACGCCTGCGAAGTGGCGTAGCAGTGGTACGTCGACTAGTCGGCGATTGCGGCGTGCTTGGCGTAATAGTTGCCGGGCAATACCTCGCAACTTTTCCATCCTTCGAGCCGTAATCCCAAAGACTAGACGGTCCGTATCGATTAGAAATCCCAAATGCTCGATTTGCCTCGTTCCTTCCCAGTGACCCTTGTCCTCCTTCCTCTGAAGTCCACACGAGCGGAGCAGAGAGTCGATCTGTCGGCGGGCCTTCTTGAGGCGTGAAGGGCGGTTTAGAGCCACCAAGAAGTCGTCCATGTAGGGATGGATTCGGAGACGTAAGGTTTCCCGGACATATTGAACGAAAGGTCGCATGAACTTGATGAAGTAGGCGGGAGAGAGTTTCCACCCGAAAGGGAGGGCAACGCAGCGAAAGTAGCGATGGTCTACTTTGAAGACGAACCAATTTCGAATATCGGGGTGAAGACGAAAATGGTGGTACCCTTTGGCGATATCGAAAGAAAACATCATGTCGGATTCCTGGAGGTCTAGTGCGAACCCTTCTAATGTTTCCATGCGAACTGGGATATCCCGAAATAGGGTAGATTGCCGAGAAAGATTGACCACGAGCCGTTTCTTTTCCGCTGAAGTTGCCATAAAGGCGTGGGAGATAGGGAAGCCAGCTTGGTGTAAGGAAAGAGCGGTCGACTCGGAAATTTCTTCGTAACTGCGACGGTGGAGCGCATCCGATATTGCTGAATCGAAGAATTTCCGGTCTTGGGGATCGATGGGGATTTGAGGGAGTTGGAATTTTGTGCGTGAAAGGGAGGTTGTGATGGGTTTTTCGTAGACCCCAAACCGTAGAGCGCGGACGAGGAATTTCGAGGCGCCGAGGGTTTCGGCCCAGAAAGGAGCGGCGCACTGGGTATTGCGCCAGAGGACGTGGGACATAGGGACAGAAATAAAGGGTCGCGGAGGCGACGGCTTTAGTTGGACTTAGAGTCCTTGGAACCTTTTCCGGACTGATTCTTGCGAGGTCGAGAGCCTTGAGCGGCCTGTTTGTTGAACTCCTTCGCGTATGCTTGGGAGCGCAATTCAGCGAACTTGGCCTTAGTTGAGCGATAGAGCTCCGAAGAATACGGGTAGTCGTCTTCACGAAGGTAGCGCTGGAGCAGGATAGCTTCAGACTTTCCGGACTCGACAGAGTCAGTGAAGAAATCGGTCCGTTCCAGAACGCGGCTGTAAGTGGCCTCCAAGTAGTGGTGTAGAACAGAGAAGAACTCAGTAGCGGCTGATATGTCCTTGTTCTGGATGGCCTCGGTGACCCGGTGAGCGCAGGCGATAGCGGTCTCACAGTTGTGCCCAACGTTCCAGAGTACTTCAGCTTCCCACCCGTCACGAACGTCAGCGGCCTTGATGCGACCGAAAAGACCTTCTGGTTCCGGAATGAACCTCTTGGCGGGATAGGGGCGATGGAGCTAGGACGCTGGTACTTGTTGAGCTTGCCGACCTCAGCGTATTTCTGGCGGGTAGCGAGTGTGTCGGCAACTGCGGTTACAGAGGGTGTGGGCAGTGTGAACTGAAGAACGCCCGTTTTGTAAGCCTCAGCGGCGGTTGAGGGCTTAACGGTAGGATCGGATGCCGGTGGATCTGAAGCGGCGGCGGCGGCAGGCTCTGCGGCAGGAGGGTTCGACGGTCCAGCGGAAGCTTGGAGCAAGTTGACAATCTGCGAGAGCTGGGTTTCGATGCCGGTGACCTT
The DNA here is from genome assembly GCA_002205965.3 of Kappaphycus alvarezii. Lineage (NCBI taxonomy): Eukaryota > Rhodophyta > Florideophyceae > Gigartinales > Solieriaceae > Kappaphycus > Kappaphycus alvarezii. The sequence goes on from NADL03000599.1 coordinate 461,397, forward strand.
GTTCTCGAGGGTATGAAGGCGAGAAGCGTCGGACTGCGAAGATTCAGAGGAGGTGGCATGGGACATGGTTGATGTGCAAGTGTGATAGTCGACCTAGACAGATTCGTCTGGAGCTGGTTCGAGGGATGAGAACAAGCGACGACTTGAGGAACCAGAAGTTGCGCTAGAGGTTTCCTAGTTGGCGGTTATATAGCCCTGTTGAACCGGTCTTGATCGTGGTCCAAGTCCCCTTGCGCAAGCGGTACGGCTGCTACGTAGAAACCAGGAAGCATATGCGGCCGCGGCAGCGAGTGTAGGGTGTACAACGGTAAGCTGCCTACGTGGCCATCATAAAAGGTGCTTACAGTCAATTGATGCAACCGTGACGGCGTGACTTATCCGGAGTGGCAGATCAAGGCCACGCTCAACCCCCCTTCTCATATTCACCCATAATTTTCCAATTAAAGTACCAAATTTACAGTACGTATTTTTTTCCCTGCCGTATGAAATTTACATTTATTTACAGTACTGTACTGTACATATTTCATTGGCATTTGTACAGTACTCAAAAGCGACATGCACAAAACATCTGCGTACTCCACAGCAGCCTCCCCCTCGATGGCCGTTTCTGACGAATGTCGCTGAGAGTCACCCTACTTCAATCCGCGCGCGCCTGCGAAGGCGCCGCTGTTGCGCTGGCCCATTCCCTACGTCATGCCGCCAATTCTTCGAATGCCTCTAACACCATCCTAGAAACATTTCGAGAAGCTGAGGCTTTTGCGATCACTGTGCGAGCTGTATTGGATGAGGCCGCGCCGATTCTACCGTTTCTTTGCGATGATGCCCGCTGTGTGGGCAAAACAGCGGGATATGTGACGGGGGGAAGGGTGAAGAATGGTTTTGATAGTATAGCGGTTGTCTTGGAGGCACTGTTTGACGCCGCAGTCGATGCGATTTTGGAGGTGGCCGGAAATTGTCAAAGGTGGTTAGTAACGCCGATGCAAAAAGGGGTTGGTTTTGAGAGAATGGTGACGCATCACGGTCAGTTGAGGGCTTTGTATGGTTTAATTCACCTGGCGGGGAAGATTGTCAGTACGGTGGATGTGCAGCAGACGCTGTTCGCGGACGTAGGCGGCCACGGCGGGATGAAAGCGGGGAATTGGAGGGCCGCTATTCGTATGGATGACTTTTACGGGCGCTATTTTGGATTTCATTACCGGCCAGAGATGAGAAACTTGTTGAGGGTCGTGAGTATTGCGAGGGAAAGCGTGCGTCGGTCGCATGAGGGGGAGGGCGGCGGGAATGCACTGATGAAAAACATGGCGATGTTAGGGTGGGGGTGGGTGTACTCGAATATGGTGTTGATGAATAGTTTGGGATTTGGGGTAGAAGGGTAGAACAGATTGGGGCGGGGGAGGGGGAGATATCAATTGCTGAATTGCGAAAGTTTATGAACCTGGTGGAGGAGCCAATAGTAGCCGGGGTGAGTGGGTTAGCGAGCGCAGATGTAGCGATCGATCGCATTTTTGAGATTCCAGGGCCAGGGGAGGACGGGGTTTGGAGGGAGTGGAGTCCCGGAAGCACAGCGCAGCGTTGAGAGAGGTTTTGATAAGTGTACATGGTGGAGTTAAGGCGAGATTAATGAGTTTGAAACAGCGGCCACTAGACTTACCTAGGGGCAAGAGATGGAGAAATGAAAACACGAGTGTGAAAAGAAAAGAAAGTGGTAGTGAGAAAGTTAAGAGAAGAGAGAGTTGGACAGCAGGGATGGCGGATGGAGCGACTCGGGAGAAACTGTCGGAAGGAGGGAACGGCAGTTTTTCAGAGAGACGGCTCACTGTCGATAGGAAACAGCCAGTAGTATCGGTTGGACTCGGGTCCCTGCCACAGGTGGCAGAGAGCAGCTATCTTGCAAGTACATTGAAGACAGAGCTTATCAAGCTACAGTCAAATGTGTCAAGCTTTCTGGGCCTAGAGGAGGCGAAGGCGGCATCGGGGCTGATTATGCACTTTCATGGCGGAGGATTTGTGAGTCAGAGCAGTGAGAGCCATACGGTGTACATGAGGGAATGGTGTGCGGAGGTGGTAGATGCGGTTATGTTGTCGATTGATTACAAGCTGGCTCCAGAACATCGTTTCCCTGTGGCGGTGCACGAATGCGTGTATGCATATGTTTGGGCATTGCAGAATGCAGAAAGGTTAGGATGTAAATGTGAGCGGGTAGTGCTTACAGGAGACTCGGCCGGAGGTAATCTGGCCATGGCGACGGCACTGAAGTTGGGAGAGCTGGGACTACGAAGGGCAGATGGGATTTGTGTGGCGTATCCAGTCTTTTACGCGAGTTTGGCGTGGAGCCCATCTCGACTTTTGTCGTTTTTTGACCCGTTGTTACCCTTGAGTGTACTGGAGGTTTGTCTGCGGAGTTACTTGCCCGAGAAGGATTTAGAGGCGGGAAAGAGGAACGCACTGATTTCTCCGCTAGTGGCAGGGATCGAGGAGTTAAGTATGTTGCCAGGAGTTTGTATGGTATGTGGGAGTTTAGACCCGCTGTTAGATGACGCGGTGTCATTTCTTGAGAAGCTGAGGAGAGCGGGAAGGAAGGAGGACGTTTTGAAGGTATATGAAGCAATGCCCCATGGATTCCTGAATATGAACCTTGTGAATGAAAAGGCAAGGGAAGGGATGCGATTCCTGACGGCCGCGATTGGGCGATATCTCGGCCTTGAGACGAAGACTGGTGGGCTAGTTGGTACCGCCGATGTGACTAGTGCTGGGCAAAAAAGCTCTGTTCAGTCTGCTTGGTCGAATGCAGGAAGACCTGACCGATAGAGATAGTTCAATTTGACTATGTCACCACAGATGCTAACAATGTTCGGGACGCGATGCGATAGTCGGTTGGTAGAGGAAGTAATCAAGTTGGAAAGTGAGAAAACAGTGGAGCGATTAGATTTCGGTTGCAAAGAAGACGAAGTTGATTCGTTCTAACAGCCCCGTTTATTTCGAGGGTGGTTCATTTTCGTTATCCACGCTGCAACCCTCACAGGATAACCCACAGCGACTATCCACGTGCAGTACCGAAGCGTTCAGAATAGGCCGGTCTAGCCTTATGCAGAGAAGAATGATATTTACTCATTACTTACCTAGAGTGGGCACCGACTGACCGACTATTCTGTTAAGACCTAACTGGATGGACCAAATCGGTCACGTGCAGTGGGGCGTGCGATATGACGGCCATTGCCACCGACGACCACAAAGCGCAACAGATACGCTGGTAGATCCGTGTGCGAATAGTAGCGTCCGAGGTGTGGCATATCCTGGCAACACGGGGTACAAACTCTTCTATAAATAACACCGTCTCCGGAGAAGGGGCACCGAAGGAGTCGAAAACCAGAGGCTGGAATCGGAAACCTGGGTCATGGGTGGGCAGGGAGGGGGGCACCAGGCGCCTTGACAGCTTGTGCTGTAGATCTAGGGCCTTGCGGGTGGTGAGTGAGGGCGGCAGCCCCACCGGCGACTTGAGTCGCTTTGGTGAGTGAGGACTGCTTGAACGCGGACGTCGCATGCGGTGGGCCAGTCCGGCAGGCCGGCTTCAGTGTCACGGGGGGGTTGCACGAGGAGAATATCGGCGGTTCTGTAGTCCGTACCGGGGAGGAGATGCTCACCTTCAAACTCGTAGTCAAGGCCGGCGGAGCGGAAAACGTGCCACACGAACACGTTGCGAACGGAGTTGTGGCGGTGAATGCGTCCAAAGTAGAGAGAAAGAGAGACCTTCTATTGCAGTTTAAGTGGGGATGCCGCCAGACGTCCAAATCTACCGAAAGGGCGTGCAGCGGGAGGCGCGATACAAGGCTCGCTGGGACGACGAAGTATGGGCTCGTTCCCCAAATCACGATGACCACACCGCCGCCGCAGTGAGGCACTGCATACGCGGCCTCGCATTCCGCAAAGGCTCCGGTGCTTCCTCTTTGCACTTCCCTCCGCCCACATAGAAGTGTCTGCGGTGCACTGGAAGTTCATATTGTGACGCTACCTTGGGCTGCCTTTTTGCAATGACTCGCTTCTTCGGAACTGCGAGCATTGTGAAAGCCCGCTCGACAGGTTAGGAGACCACACAGTGGACCTGTGCCCCTCTGGGTTCGCAAACACAGACATGACTCGCTCCGCAACGTCATTGCCGACCATATCGTCCGTGCAGCAGGCCTGAACTGCCAGATCGAGGTCCCGCTCCTCGTGTCAGGCACTGAGCTGCGACCGGCCGACATACTGCTCCACCCAGCAGCAGTTCTCGACGCCACCGTGGTCCGCCCGATCGCCTGCGATGTCACCGTTGTCTCTCCACTCAAAGATGACGTGCGGTCAAGGCCACTCGGCAAGTGAGCGGTGCCGCTGCCATTGCGCACCCCAACAAGGTGACCGACCTGGAGCGAGAACTGTCGCGTCGACTCCCCCGCTCTCAGCCAACCCCACGCAGGCCCCAACTTTGAGTTCCAACCGCTGGCCTTCGATTCCCTCGGTTCGCCTTCCCCAGCAACAATCCTATTTTTTGAGGATCTCTTGCCGCGCATCGCGGAGAAGTTCAACACATTCGTTGGAGTTATCTGCACGCACATCTACAGGCGCATTAGGTGCCAAATCTGGTCGTCTATTGCACAAATTATTTCTTCGCGCATGTCGCTGCACGTGGCCGACTTGGACCATCCGGGTAGCTCTTAGCTACGGTAGCAATATGGTCAGATCCTGCAGCGGACACTAGTCATACAGTACTATCGCCCAGAGTGTCGCTGTGAGAGCGATGGAGACCTATGGAAAGGTCCGGGCAGTGCTCTACCAAACGCACGCCGTAACGGCCATAATGTCCAACAAAGCATGCCTAATGGCTGGTCTTGAGCCGGCACTTCAAGAGGAGGTTACAGAGTAGACATCACTACTAACATGCGCAACTTGACGAAATATCCTCGGGCACAGTCGCTCGCATCTTTAAAACAATAAAGAACCCAACCTTCCTTCCCGTCAGACAGTACAGTACTCCACTGCAGGGTCCGACGTATATTGCTAGCTAAGAGCGAACAGGATGGTCCACGTCGTCCACGTGCAGTGACATGCGCGAAAAAATAGCTTGCGCAGCTGACTACCAGATAGTGCAACTGATGCGGCTCAACACGCGCGTGCGGATCACTCCGACAGGGGTGCTTAACTTCTCCGAGATACGCGGCAGAAAACTCTCTATATAGAGGAAGGTGGCAGGAGAAGGTGACCCCAGAGAATCAAACGCCAGCGGTTGGAACTCGAAATTGGGGGCCTGGGTCTGGTAGTCTGAGGGCGGTGGCAGACGCCGCGAAAGTTTTCGCTCCAGGTCAGTAACCTTGTTGCGGTGAGCGATGGCAGCGGCACCGCCCATTTCGCGGGTGGCCCTCGATCTTACGTTGTCCTTGAACGGAGAGACGATGGTGACATCACAGGCAATGGGGCGGACCGCGTTGCCGTCGAGGGCAACAGTAATGCCATGTAGAGTTGCGGTATATGTATGTCTGGGTTCGCTGCCCAAATCCAGGCGATCACACCGTCGCCGCAGTGAGGAACCGCATACGCGGCCTTGCATTCCGCAAAGGCCCCGGCGCCGTATTCCTCCTCGCCCATCCCACCAGCGACACGGAAGTGTCGGCAGTACACTGGAAGACTATGGTACGCCGCTACCTTGGACTGTCTGTCTACGATGACTCGCTCCTTCCGAACAGTGAGCATTGCAAATGACCCATGGACAGGCTAGGAGACCACGCAGTGGACCTGTGTCTTTCAGGTTTCGGTCGCAAACACCGGCATGACTCGCTACGCAACGTCATTGCCGGCCGTATCGCCCGTGCAGCCGGTCTGGACTGCCAGTTTGAGGTTGCGCTCCTGGTGCCAAGCATCGAGCTAAGACCCGCTGACATCCTTGTCCAGCCACCGCCAGCTCCCGATGGCACTGCGAAGCGCCCCATCGCCTGCGACGTCACTGTCGTATGTATCACCGCTCAAGGCCAACGTACGATCAAGGGCTACCCGTGAAGTTGGAGGTGCTGCTTCAATTGCGCACCGCAACAAGGTCACTGACCTGGAACGCAAACTGTCGCGTCGACTCCCCCCGCCCTCCGATAACCCCACACAAGCCCCCAATTTCGATTTCCAACCGCTGGCTTTCGATTCCCTGAATTCGCCCTCCCCCGCTACTATCCGCTTCATAGACGATCTCCTCCCGCGCATCGCGGAAAAATTGCATACATCTGTTGGAGTCATCAGAACAAGAATCTACCAACGCATTAGTTACACGATCTGGTCGTCTCTGGTGAACGCTATAGTGTCCTGTACACCTGTGCACGTGGCTAAGGTGGACCACCCGGTTAGCACTTACGGTAGCTAGTGTCTATTCGACAAGTGTCATCAATTGTTTACATATGTAATCAATTGATTAATCAAGACATTTTGTACGAACCAAAAAAATAAATTCAAAACTTTTTTTACCGCCTTTTTTTAGCTTTACGTTTTCGCTTCGGTCTCTTCTACCTGTGCAAGGTTACTGTTCAGAGCTTTCGCACCTTCACTGGCTCAGGAATCCAATTCCCTCTCGCAATCCCACTCAAAATCCCTCGAAGATGATGAAATCAAACGACGGACGTTTGCTCCCTGGAAGTAGGGTTCACACGAAAGCGCGCTTACTTACATCTGACGTCAAGTGTAGGAGGTTGTATGGATCCAATTTGAAGACAAAAATGGTGCCAGGAACAGTCGTGGGGATCAAAAAAGTTGCTAAAGGAGGACGATTTCCGAGAATGGTTGTCAGTAACTGGGAATTGCTGGAAAGTTCGAAAGAGTTGGTAATTCACTTATCAAGTGTCAAAGAAAGAGAGGCTCCTTCCTTCGAGGAAGTCACCGGTTTGGTGCCCAATTCATTGAGCAGTGGGAGGACAGCGGATGAAATAGAAGGTCGGGCTGGTATTAAAATGGAGACTGACACTCCCGCGGGATCTGATGGGAGTAGGAGCCCGAGTACAAGGCCGAGTACAAGCCCAATTCAAGTCTCAGAAGGTTATTTTGAAGGTGTAAGAACAGATATGGTGGAATCTGATTGGCCGAAAACAGCTGCACATGGCAGAGAGAGGACTCGGAAAGAGATAACACTAAATTTGAATGGACCTATCACATGGAGACGTTGGAAAGTGCATGACCTTGTGGATGAGCTTATTCTTGCAGGTATCGCTCCTCAAGGTATGACACCTTATCATTATTTTATGTGGATGTTTCCCATGCCATTCCTTTCTACTATTGTCCAGTCAACAAACTTCGCTTTGGAAAGTAATGGTTTCATTCCTTGCACAGCAGGTGAAATTCTGAAGTTTTTTGGGTTTTGATTCTCATGTCACGTTTAAAGTTTGGCGATCTCAGGACCTTATGGGGTAGTTCTTCCCCGATCGAAGTACATACAAAGTCCAAATTTTGGAAATATCATGCCACGTGGAAGTTTTGAGATTATTCGCAGTTACATATCCTTTTCCGAATCTCAACCTCTTACAGATGAAGAAGAATCCAGTTCGACCAAGCGTTGGGGCCTGGTTGGCGACTCTGCAGAGGCAATCAGCAGGTATCGTCACCTCCATGTCAAGCCAGCAGAGTCAATTTGTGTGGATGAAAGCATGTCAAGGTGGTGTGGAATTGGAGGTAAGTGGATTCAGAAAGGACTTCCACACTACGTCTCTCTTGACCGGAAAATTGAAAATAGGTGTGAGCTTCGGACCGCTGCGTGTGGAGAAAGTGGAATAATTATCAACATCAAGATCTTTAAGTCGTCAGAAGACACTGAAAGCTCAGATACAGAATGTTTACAGGGGACAAGAGAGATGTTACAGCTTGTGGAACCATGTTTCGGTTCAGATAGAATTTTATGTGGTGATTCTTTCTTTTCCTCCGTTCAGGCTGTGGAAGCCTTGCTGGAGAAGGGCTTACGTTTCATTGGGGTTGTCAAAAATTCCAACCGTCAGTTTCCGATGGCGTATCTTTCGGGTCAAGAGGTTGCAAACCGGGGTCAGCACATAGCAATGACAACTACTACAGATGACAATAAGGCAATTGCAGCTGTCATGTGGGTTGATCGAGAGAGAATATACTTCGTCAGTACGTGTGGAACAACGAATGCTGGTACTCCGATTTATCGGGAGCTATGGAGATCTATTGCAGGACGAGCACAACTTGTCAGTTCGGAAATAGATATTCCGAAGGTTTGTGAGAATTATTACCTTACTTGTGCTCAGGTTGACCGCCACAACCGTTGTCGTCAGGATGAACTGAATCTGGAAAGGAAATTCGAGGTAAAAGAGTGGTCCATGCGTGTCAACACTACATTGCTGGCAATCTGCTGTGTGGATGCCTGGAAGCTATACAAAGGGGGTCGTGGATACCGTGAATCAATGTCACCGAATGAATTCTACTGCAAATTAGCGGAGGGCCTGATTGACAATAATTTGGATGCTTTGAGAACCAGGGCACGTCAGACTTCCGAAGGTGAAGAATCAGAAGATGAACACATCAGTGGTATTGGAATTCATCTGGTTACGACAAAAAGGAAACGTGTTCTGAATGGTAAGAAGACAAATTTTGCTCTCCAATCACGATGCAAGGTTTGCATTGAGAAGACCACTAAACATGTGTGTACTGGATGTCTGCGTACATTTAAAAAGGAAGTTTTATTTGCTATGGTGACAGCGGCCGCGATTGCTTTCAGAAGCACTATCGCCTCGTGCATGATACTCAAGGTTTTTAGATGAACTATCTTTTATTTTTATAGCTATTTACAATCTATTCTAGACATTTCCTGAATTGAAAATTTCCTACTATGTATGTCAGGTATTTTCTTACAAAGATTAGATAAAAAGAAAAAGGTTCTATCCTGTTGCCCCCTCAAATCTTATCTGCGTCATTCGACTTGCTAGATGTACTTGATCTTATGGCGGAATACCCCTTTATGAGATGTCACCTTGTCCTGTCTTATGTTCAAGAGGGCGCCGCAGCATCCTGAAAACCAAGTAACTTTAGATTTGTCGAGCCCTCAACATAGTTAAGGGTTTTGGAGCTCCCGTACAGAACTCAGAGAGGAGTTGAACCTCTGACTGATGTGGTGTAGTAGCTGCAGAATGACTTCTGTCAACCACTACACCACACAAGTCATGTCTGTGGGGATGCGACTGAACGTATTTAAAGCAGTGGTACGGTGTAGGTGAAAGTCCAAAAAATCAGATGCACATGCGTAAAGTTTTTTTAAAATTTTTTTGAATATAGTCGTTGCATTTGAATTTGATCACAAGCCCGGACATCAGGGCCATAAAAGATGTTAGTTTACTGTCCTTAGGCACAACACAGAGCCAGGAGTAGAGTTTCACTCCTTACAGCGGTAGCCTGGGTGCGAACGGTGGCTTTTAAGCGGAGGAGGACTGTTATGTCACAGGCGAAGGGTGGTGTCTCTTCGTTTCTTGGATCGACGGGGGGTGACCCAGAAGTTATTGTCCGTACAGGTCAGCAGAGAGAAAACTTTATGGCAATATGAGCTTCTGCAGAACTATGACGACGGGACAAAAGTGCTCCGCGCTCCAATCGGGTCGGACCTATTCATGTAGCGCGAGTTCTCAATGGAATTCACTTCGTTACAGCCTCTCCTCATATCCCTGTTAACCCTGGAGGATGCTCATGTAGCTCTCTACCTACTGCGGACCTGCTTTGGTGTATGTCAGATCAACTACCTTTTACGTGTAGTTCTCCCTAATTCCACTCTTAAGGGAGCTGCGAAATTCGACTCCGCTGTTGATTACACGCTGCGGCGGTTGGTGGGCGGGGTTCTGGACGCCGACACTTTTTGGGAATTACAACTTCCTATTGCGCCCTTTGAGCCCCGCAAGCCAATATTTGGCGTCGAGCTCCGCTCCGCTAAGCTGACTGCGGCGGCTGCCTTCCTTTCCTCTGTATCCCTCAAGCGTGCACTGTGCTCTACCCTCCTCCCTGTGCTACCGAACACTGCTCTTCAATCTTAAACATTCGCAGTTCGGGCACATGATGAGTGGGAGACACAATTGGCAACCGAGAAGGTTGTCCAGTTCACGGCTTTCGACTCAAGGCAGCGGTTTGGGCAAGGGAAATTAGCTCGCCCAGTTGAGGAAAAGGGCTTTGACTCCATGGCAAAAGGGGATGAGAGGACCGTGGCATTCGGGGCCTCGTTGTCAGTGGATGTTTGCAAGGATTGGCTATCATGCCAACCGGCTCCAGGCCTGGGCACCTACACCTCGAATTGCAATTATAAGACGTGGTTGTAGTCCTTTTCCATGGCACCACTGTGTCCTCCCGCTTCAAAATGCCACAATGGGAGATGCACGGCACTAATAGATTAGTACGGTGACCATGCGCTGTGATGTGCCCATGAAACGACTCGCAAGCACGTTTGTTTGTCGCAGACCTCTCCAAAACCGCCCGGCATCCTGTCCTCGAGCCCCCGACGTCGGTGAGAGCAATTCCGGACAGCACCTGGTAGCAAGACTTGTATGGAGCGTCGAAGGCACTGGCAGCGGGACTGGCGTTGCGGACGATAGACAGGCTGATGCACAGAGATGCGAAAAGGGTGCGAAAAAGTAACTGCAGTATTATTTTTTTTGAGAAAATTGTGCAAATAACCATGCCATCAATTGATTACAAAAATGTAATCAATTGATGACATTGGCCTTGTCGAATAGATGCTAGCAACATATTGATTGTAGTCGGTTCCTGCACTGGACCCCCGATTTTAATAATAATAATAATAATGCAATAACGTTTTCTTTCTATACTTAATAGAGGCTTTACGCACTCACTTTTCAGAATTAAAAATGACTAATATTGAATTTTGCATTACGGTCCGTAAGTAATTAGTGAAAATGTTCTCCAACTTGTGACGAAGTATGCTGAAATCATGCCCGTTACTGAAGACCCGTTACATTTGTTTGGCGGCCAAAAGACACATGTTACCCCTCCTTCCCCACACGCCGCTTTCCTATTGTTAACTCCCAGCCATCAACTCAACCCAGTCCCCAACCCCAGTGCTCACATACCTACCCCTCTTCTCCCTGCCATTCTCCTCTTATGATTGATCCATCTGTTCAAGCACCAAGTGGTGCGACAGTCATACCCGTTGGCTCTAAATCGGTGGTTTCTGCCCACACCCATCTTACTCAAACAACGAGAAATGCATCCCAACCTTCTAAGGCAGCTGTTCCTACTCCCCTACCAAACAATATCGGCGTTATTCAAATCGAAAAAACAACAAACCAAGTCACCCAAACTGCTGCGCCGGAAACTACTACCCTTGCCAACATAACACTCCCCACCGCAGCTACTGCCGATATTGAAATTTTGAGTCCTCGACGGCTAGCAGAACCGGTTAAACAGGCTCCACCTGCTAACAAAGCCACCCCACCCGCTCCAGTGGGACCGGGTACATCAGGTGAGACGTCGAATAAGCACTGTACGCATGAGGCCGATGGTTGCGTTACAGAAGTGATCTTCGTTGACGACAGCGTAAGGAAAGAGAAGAAAGGCCGGCACCCGCGATTCTCGACTGCTGAAGATTTGATCCTTGTCCGGGAGATTGCTGCCGCAAAAGCCCATATTGCCTCGTACTGGAGCATAAGTAAAAGTTTTGAAGAGGCCGCCGACAAAGCAAACAAAAACCCGCTGATTCGACAGAAAATAACTGGAAAGTGCGTACAGGATAGATACAAGAGACTACAGACTGCGTTTGATAGGTCTGATAGAAGAGACCAATTTAGATCAGGGGTAGGTGAAGAGGTTAGGGAGATGGATGAGCTCCTCATGATGTGTCGGGAAGCGCGTGAAGATGCCGGAGCAAGAAAAGGAGCCGAGAAAAGAGCAGCCAAGGAGCTAGACGATGAGAAAGAACGCGTGGGTAAGGAACTTGCAAGTATGGCGACCAACCGGAGAGCGTCGGGCACAGACGGGGAGAGCGGCATCTTGATCGCTAGGAACTCCTCGCAAGCTCTTTTACCAAAAGCCAGGAAGTTATTGGGCCATTGGGAGAGATATAGCGCTTTGCGATGCACTTCCGTGATTCAGATCTAGCCAGAATCGAATTAGACAAAGAAAAGCTTGCGTTTGAGAAGGAAAAGCTAGCCATGAAGGCCGCCGAAAGAGAAAAGGAACGACAAGAACGACGCGAGGCTCTAAAATCAAACCAAGAGTTGGAGCTGGCCAAATTCCGTCTCCTTTTGGAAACGTTTGCGAAGAAGTAGGGAAACTTGAAGAATGCTTTTCTACGCAATGGTGTCAAAAGTTTGCAAGTATTCTTCCAGGAATGGAGTGGGGCAGTTAAAGTACCTTGAAGTTTGTTGAGAGTGTAAGCAATTTCTTACGTTGTTGAACAGCATCGCTGCGAGATAAAGCGAGCCAACAGGAGACTCTTGTACCTTCATCTTGCGTTTGAAGTCAATATATGTAATGTACGCCTTAACTTCCTTGTATGCCCACTCCACAGTTACTCTCCCTTTTGACATAGCTCTATTAAAAGCCAACTGGTACGGCTCCAAGTGACTGCCCTGGTATGGAGTCTACAAGAACCACCTGCGATTATATACAGAGTCTCCGTATAAGCAGAGCTTAACATTTGAGACCTCTAAATTGATGGTAATTTTATCTTTCAATTCACTGCGACAGCATAGCTTCCAATCATGCCTTCGTCCCTCAACAGGGCCAAACGCGTGTAATATCAATCCGTCGGGCCCCGTCACCGTCTGAAACTTTAGGGATTTTTTCCGTTTTTGTCCGTTGTAAAGGTTTTTTTTGTTAAGTTACAGTACAGTAATTCTTACTTTACATGCTCCCTCGTTTCTAAAACCCCCACGATAATACGAACTATGTTTCCTTCCAAAATGAAGTCGTTTTCACAACTTCTTGCGAAGAGCGGAAGCTGGTGAGGGAAAACTGCTCTAGCCTTCACCGAGGTCAACAATCTTGAAAAGTTTGTTTTGATCGGCCATCTACACTCATGAACTAATGCGGAGGGACAAGAAATGCGCTGAGGTAAAAAAATTTGTATTGAAAAAAAAGTGCTAAAAGTTGTCCTCATATGGGGACAAATGTCCTTATATGAGGACAACGGTCCAATATACACTAGATGGCGTTTCCAACCTTCGTAGTACAACACAGAATTTTAGAGTTTCAGCATATTAGAGTTTCATCCACAGCATATCTGTTCCTTGATGTACACGGCTGTGTTTCCGGCCAATCAATCATTTTTACTTCTTTGACAATGTCTCTTTTCTCGAATCGGAACAGACTGAGGCAGTCTCTGTTACTTAGGCCGTTGAAATTGAATGAGAATTTGGAATGACTTATCCTGTTACTTCTTTGGAGCATGTTGAAAATGTCGGTTCTCAACGAAGCATACTGTATGGCTACATATAGCAGTAGCGTTGACGTAGCAGAGGATGGAGATTCTCTATTGCGAAGGTGGCTGTGACGAATACGCCCAGGAGTATCCCGCTAGTAGCCCTCAAACGGCATGAGCACCGTAGAGAGGCACCAGTGCAACATAAGCACTGTAAGGAGACATCAGCGCAACTATTGTACTGTAATCTGGCACCGACGCAACGCAATACCACAGACCAATCAGATTAAGCCATTATGGATACCTGGCGTACTCCTAGATACTTTCCAGGCAAGACCAATCAGCAAGTGCTTTGTGCTGACTCGCCAAGTGGATGAATGGAACTCTGCCATGATGGGCAATATTGTCAGTCTCACCGCAATATACTAGGTGAACTCTCAAAACCTTGTAGTATTACGCCCCTAGGCCTGTTCTTCTAGAATAGCTTTGAATTTAGTATTGTTTGCTTACCATTCATTGTCACTCTCGTTGAATGCTTCTCTATATAAACCATGGTCAGAAGCTCCGGTCTGTTCACCGGAAGCTTCAACCATCAGTTCAACCATCGATTACCTCTTGTGCGCCCAAACCCCCACATCTGGTAGCATCGCCAAAAGTTTGTCGGTACTGCGAGTTCTTCCAATCCGACAGTAAGTTAAAATCTCTATTAGATTTGCCTTTCTGCCCGATTGCAAGTGGAGACTAACATTTTTGTTTTTACTCTGATTCTTCCGGATAACGACCAGTGCCGAAAAACACAACTTCCAGGGACCGCTCTTCGTCGCCTGACGAGTACACCGAGAAGGACTTACAGGGATTTTTCGAGGAAAATTGTCGAGAAGTAAGTAAGTTCTGTTACGGTCAAGAACCAAGGAAACCGACTAGGATTGAGATCGAAGAACCGAGAACCCCGCCGCCTCCCGCTTTCGCACTTCCGTCGGCCCTTCCACCGATACCAGCGCTTCCCGAGATCCCCCGCTCAAGGCCTGTCACATGAAAGAAGGCCAAACCGACCACCAGGCCTACGATTTCGAAGAAGGGCCTACCTGTTCTTCCTGACGCCGCCTCTATCGTTATCCAAAGGACAGCCAACCATCGTATCCGGAAGTCTGTCAGGAGGCCTCGAATGACCAAGAACCCTCGATCGTCTCCTTTCCACTGCCGTCACTGTCAAGTCACCTGCACAGGCCGCGTGCAGTACTTCGAGCATCTCCGTTCCCGCAAGCATCAGCACCGCGCTGACAAGACAAGGCACACCTGCAATATTTGCAAAATAGAAGTTCCGAGAAAGGCAGACCTTGAGCGCCACCGTCTTGGCCGTCGTCACCGCGAGACTGCTCGTAAGTCTGAGTAGCTTGTATTTGAATAAACCTATCCTTGTCGAATAGGAAAAAAAACAAAAGTTGCTTTCTCAACCGACTTCGTTTGTGCTGTGTTCACCCTCCCGCTGTGGCTACCTTACAAACTCGCTTTCCCCAGTTCCTTGCAGTAGGACTTGTAAGTCCGTATCGCCACCAGGTTCTAGACAGGAAAACAACCGTTTGGTAAAGCATCGGAAGGAGGGCTACCATAGCACACCCGACGTGACTGACGTCAAACCCTTACGTCAGAGAAAATCGACTTTCCCATGTTATCGACTGTGATTCGAACTCGAGACCTCTCACTGGTGTTTTGCTGGTCTTGCCAACTCGGCCACAGTGCAGACCGATCTTGCCGAACAAATTGGAAAACTTCTATTTAAAAGTAAAAAGAAAACCAACAGCACACGTCGCTGCACGTGGCCGACGTGGACCACCCGGTTAGCACCTAGCTAGCAATATAGTCGGATCCTGCAGCGGACACCCGTTTTACTGATGCCATAAAGTTACTCTCGTGTGACTCTATCAACCAATAAGAAAATACCATGGAAACTCCGGGAATTACGGTAGAGGCTCTCGCACAAGCTGTAAGCGAACTTCAACGTCAGCTGACAGAGGCCCATAATCAGATCTCCGCGCAGCAGAATCAGCTCAATAATGCTGCTCAGAAGGTAGGAGCCCTCGAGAATGAACTATCTCTCGTCAGGATCAATACTGGTACCTCAAGTAGTCAAAATGAAAACAAGGACGCCCCCAAGAAGAATAAACCGGGATCTTTCGGTGGGAACGGGTCCGTCGGAAGCTGGTGCGTGCAAATGGAGAATTACCTTGGTGAAGCAGATGGGCAAGCAACTATGAACATTTCACTGAGCTATCTTTCGGGAAATGCTCATGAATGGTGGATGGTCTATTCCAAGAGTGCCGAGGGGAAGGAAATTCAAACATGGAAGGAATTGAAGATTGCTCTCCTCAATCGTTTTGAGACGATAAACAAAGAAAAAATCGCCCGAGACAAACTGGCTCGCTGGAAACAAATCAAGGACGTTCCAACGTTTAATGATGATTTTAACAAATCTTATTGAATATACCAGACATTGGAGTAAAAGATCAAATAGATCGATATTCAAGTGGCCTGAAACCATACATTTGGAAAACCTTATGCACGAAAGAATACACCAAGCATTCCGATCTTATGGGAGATGCAGAAAGAGTGAAAGCGGCGTACAGGCGTTCAGAACCCCTCAGAAATACCAAGTCCGGTGGAAAATTGCTGAATGGAAGTGCATCTGCCGGAAATAATGGTCTTGTACCGATGTAAATTGGAAACGTGGAAGTGAAGTCTGGTGTCGAGTCATCAAATGTGAATCTACAGAAGCTCGATAAGGTAGAGCGCGACAGATGCATGCGTGAAGGACTGTGCCTAAGATGCAGACAGAAAGGACACATAGCAAAGAACTGCCCAAAAGCCCGGAAGAACTGATTGACGATCCGCATTCAGTTCTAGATCAAAGAAATCTCATTCTTTCAACAGTAAGATCCAAAGAACTAGTTAGGGCCACACCGATCCCAACCTTCTAACGCCACCACCGGGGACTTCTTATTGTTAAAGGAGTTATTTCCAATGGCCCAGCTAAAATTCTCATCGACCCCGGCGGTGAAGTTAACTTCCTCAGCGAATCATTTTGCGATCAACATAAGATTAAAACCGAAGAATCAAAAGAACTTGCCGAAATGGCGAACGGTTTTGATCAAAAATTATTGGAAAAACCGCGTCCTGTTATCTTCCAGATAAAGAAATACAATGAACCACTGTACTTCGCCATAAGTCCCCTGAAGAGGTATGATGCAATCCTTGGGAAGGATTGGTGTGGAGCCCATAAAGCGATTGTCGAAACCACCGAAAATCAAGTTTCATTCAATTACAAGGATGAAAATTACGTTATCGAAGCCAATGAAAGGCTATTGAATTCTTTTTTCTCCGCAAATTCAATACTCACTGATTTAGAAAAAAATTATGGGACGTATGCAGTACTTGTGAGACCCCTAAGTTCCAAGTCCTATTCTACGGAAACCTATTCCGGAGAGATTCAAGACATACTTACCAAGTATGAGGATGTATTCCCAAGCAGACTTCCAAAAGGCCTCCCTCCGAAGCGAAAGTATGATTTCAAGATTGAATTAGAAAAAGAAGCGAAGCCCCAGAAAAAGGGTCTCTACCGTCTTTCGGACAAAGAAATGGGGGAGCTTCGCAAGCAGCTAGATGAGCTGCTGGAGAGTGATTTCATTAGACCGAGCAAGAGCCCGTGGGGGGCTCCAATTCTCTTCGTGACGAAGAGGGACAGCTCATTGCGGATGTGCGTGGATTACAGAGTACTCAATCGGCTTACTGTAAAGAACAGTTATCCACTACCGCGCATAGACGATATCTTTGATCAGCTCAAGGATCAAAGTACTTCTCTAAAATAGATCTGAGGTCAGGTTATCATCAGATCAGACTGGATGAATCTTCAATACCACTCACGCATTTAGAACTCGATATGGACATTTCGAATTTCTGGTATTGCCCTTTGGATTGAAAAATGCCCCAGCGACTTTCATGGGTCTAATGAACGACATTTTCAAAGATTTACTTGACGTTTTTGTTATCGTATATCTGGATGACATTCTTATATTTAGTAGGACATGGGAAGAACATTTGAAACACATCGCTGAAGTATTAGAGATCCTTAGAAGGGAGAAGTTATTCGCAAAATTGTCAAAGTGTGTCTTTGGTGTTAAAGAAGTTGAGTATCTTGGGCACATTATATGCCAGGAAGGAACTGCTGTGGATCCCAACAAGATTAAAGCCGTCATAGAATGGCCGCTGCCTCGGAACAAACAACATCTTCAGTCGTTCTTGGGGTTCGTAAACTATTATAAACGGTTTATTGAGGGTTTTTCCTTATTTTCGAAACCACTTACCGAGTTGACAAAGAACGTTTGTTTTCATTGGACAGAAACTCAAGAAAAATCATTTCAAACCCTGAAGAAAATATTGTGCAACGCTCCAGTCCTTCGAAATTTCGATTCAAGTCTACCGATCTATGTCACTACAGATGCCTCCCAATACGCAATTGGTGCTGTATTGGAAAAAGGAACCGCGAAGGACAAAAGGCCAGTCGCTTTCGCATCCAGAACTTTAAATGATGCCGAACAGAATTATGCAGCCCACGAAAGAGAGCTATTGTCCATTGTCGACTGCCTAAAGTGGTGGAGAGCATACTTGTATGGTAACTTCTTCACTGTGCATTCGGACCACTACCCGTTGAGATACCTCGAGACACAAGATAATCTGTCACAGAGACAGGTTAGATGGTTGTAAAGATTAGTTGACTTTGATTTCAAGATTATACCCATCTCCGGGAAATCAAATATAGTTGCCGATTCCCTTTCAAGACAACCCCAGAATGCACCCTCACCCCACCATCGAAACAAAGGGCTACTCCAAGAAGTAATAATGAAGACATCTTCGGAATCAAACAATATTACTGTTCCGTTTTTTGAATCATCCGAACTCGAAGAGCTTGTGAAAGACTACAACCTAGATGAAAGCCTCAAAGACGAATACAAAGATCTGAACGCACCTTTCCAAAGAAATGGATCGCTTTTGTTAAGACACGGAAAAATTTGCATACCAGAAGGAACGTTTAAAGCCAAGTTATTGCATGACTACCATTCGACTCCAAATACTGGACACTTGGGAATATCCAAAACAATCAATAGAATATCACCGAAGTTTTACTGGAAAAACCTGCGGGCTGATGTAATTCAGTACGTTCGCTCTTGTCATTGCCAGAAAGATAAGCAAGCCAACCAGAAACCTGCAGGGTTTTTACAACCTCTTGATCCCCCGAAAACAAAGTGGACGCACATAACCATGGATTTCATCACACCACTTCCAAAATCAAGGAACGGAAATGGTGGAGTACTCACGGTCGTTGACCGACTATCAAAAATGATAAGGATTATCCCGACAAAGCCAAAATTAGATTCTCTTTCAACTGCCAGCCTTTTTAAAGACCACATATACAGAAACCATGGAATCCCGGAAAATATCATTTGCGATAGAGATCCAATTTTTATGAGCAAGTTTTGGAAAAGTTTATTCTACCCATTAGGTACCAAAATACCCCTTCTTCTGCATACCACCCACAGACAGATGGGCAATCTGAAGTGATGAACCGAAATATTGAGGAAATGATTCGTTCCTTCGTTAGTTTCGACAAATCCGACTGGAACAAATACTTGGTCGACTTTGAAGTTGCCTACAACTCTTCGATTAACGCAACTACAACATTCTCCCCATTCTTTCTCAATTACGGAATTCACCCTAAAACTGTTCCTTTGGACATACTAGCCACAGAAAACCCAGCCGCGGCAAACTTCCTCAAAGCTATGCGAGAATCACTGAAAAGGGCCCAAGAACAAATAAAGAGGTCGAACGATGCCACAGCATCTTATTTCAACAAAAGTAGGAGGCCTTCGACGTTCAAAGTTGGTGATAAAGTCTGGCTTTCAACTAAAAATCTAGCTCTGGAGGATGGCGCTGGATCTCGTAAACTTAACCCCAAGTATTTTGGCCCTTTCGAAATATCGGAAAATATTAACGGAGTCACGTACCGCTTAATTCTTTCCCAGCCAATGATTGATAAGGGAATTCACAATGCTTTCCACGCAAGCCTCCTTAAGCCGTACTTCCGAGATGAATTTGACCGAGAACTCCCACCGCCACCACCAATAAAAACGCATGATGGACACATAGAGTACGAAGTCGAATCCATGTTAGCACACAAGAAGCAAAACAGAAAAACCAAATATCTCATCAAATGGAAAGGGTACGCAGATCACGAAAACTCCTGGTTGTGTGAAACAGAGCTTCAAAACTGCCAAGAAATATTGAAGAGCTACAAGAATCGGGGCGATTCTTCTTCTTAGGGGGAAGTTATGTGACGAATATGCCCAGTAGTATCCCGCTAGTAGCCCTCAAACGGCATGAGCACCGTAGAGAGGCACCAGTGCAACATAAGCACTGTAAGGAGACATCAGCGCAACTATTGTACTGTAATCTGGCACCGACGCAACGCAATACCACAGACCAATCAGATTAAGCCATTATGGATACCTGGCGTACTCCTAGATACTTTCCAGGCAAGACCAATCAGCAAGTGCTTTGTGCTGACTCGCCAAGTGGATGAATGGAACTCTGCCATGATGGGCAATATTGTCAGTCTCACCGCAATATACTAGGTGAACTCTCAAAACCTTGTAGTATTACGCCCCTAGGCCTGTTCTTCTAGAATAGCTTTGAATTTAGTATTGTTTGCTTACCATTCATTGTCACTCTCGTTGAATGCTTCTCTATATAAACCATGGTCAGAAGCTCCGGTCTGTTCACCGGAAGCTTCAACCATCAGTTCAACCATCGATTACCTCTTGTGCGCCCAAACCCCCACAGTGGCATCTCGCGATAAGTAGAAGCGCTATCTTCCAATTGCGAAGTCGATGTATACATTTTCTCTGTGTGAAGTCCTTCAGCCGACCGGCAGCCATCTTGGATGATGGACTCTACGAGATCGAACTGCGTCGGAGTATTACTACGAAGTAATACTCTGAAGTACGGAGTCATGACTTGGCTGCGTAATCTGCCTGTGGAAAGCATGAGAAAATAAATTATTCCGGCGCTTCTGAAACTGTAAGCTTGGACAAAAACAATTTAATTGCTGAATTTCGTTAAGCGTAAACCTTCTAATATGTGTAATCATTTTTACTTCATGTATTATAAAAGGCGTTACAAGCCTAGCTGACAGTGTAAGTTAAGATAGTTGAAGTTCGTCGCTGCCCAGCTTGGGAGTACGCGTTAGTGTCTATTCGACAAGTGTCATCAATTGATTACATATGTAGATTACATATGTAATAAATTGATGACATTTTCTACGAACAAAAAAAATAATTTTAAAATATTCTTTTAACACCCGGTTTTCCAGTCAACATGCATTTTTTGTGAGCAACAAAAAAGCCCAAGATGATGGAGAGTATTTTTGTCTCAAGAGCCAATCTTATATCATTGGACAGAGGAGATGCAGCAGACGCCAATAGTCACGCCCATAGCGAGCGCAAGCCAATATAATTACAAGGAATGGACACGTAAGATTAAAAACAGCCAATGAAACTTTGTAGGATGGAGAAAGTTGAACATCGATGAAAAAATCGGAAAAAGAATATCTTGTAAGAAATACAACATCTTCAATCAAAATATCGGTCAGTGTGCAACATAACGGATCATAGATGCCCTGGGGATGCACAAGTTGTGCATCTCGAACTTTAACCTCGCCTCATCATCTCTCTGCTCCTCGGGTCCCCTGCCACTGGAAGCACCAACTTTGACCCCGCCTCATCACCTGAGCTCCTATTCTCCCCTTCATCAATAAAAACCGAGTTTGAGCTCGTCTCCTCATTTACCCGTCCTGGCCCTTTTTGCTCGAGACGACACCAACTTACGAACCCTTCCATACTATAACGCATCGATCAGATGGATAACAGGTGTGGCAAAACATCGAAAGATAGCAACTTTTGACTATGAATTTCAAGGAGAGGAATCTCAGGTTGGGGACACTTTGACATTAGAACGAACGAAAGGCTTTGAAAGTCTACGAGACCTACTTACGGTGTTAGGAATTGAGAACCTTGTGCATAATCTACCAGCTTCAAGAAAGTCGGCAAAGCTAACGGACGCCTCCAGTTCTGACCTTGGAAGGTGAGACGCCGTGTTGAAGAAGATAGTGTAGAGGGTGTGTTCTCTTCTTCACCCCGCCAACCCGGAAGCCTACGTGACGTCGAGAAGTCATAGCATGTTGCGCATAGACCTACCAATTATCAATTGCGACGTGAGCGCAGTTTTGTCATCTACTCCGAAAAGTTCTCCATAGAGGAGGGATTTACTTGCATTCTTATGCGTTTCAGTGAAGCGTAAGTCGCTAAATCTCTTTCTTGGCGACGATGAAACTGCCTTGGAGAGGACGTGGAGCCTGTCACGGAGGAGAGGAACGTCCCATTTGGTCCCGTATCAAGAATTCTTTACGCCAAAGCTAGAACTGACTGGGACTGGCTTTTGCATTCAGGAAAACTGGACAAATATCCTAGAAAGTTGAGCTGATGCACCTGCGAACAAGTTTTGTTCTTAGTACGCTTTATATTTTCAATGGCAAACATACAGCTCCTTTCATAGGGTACAAAGGGAATAAAACTAAATGGAAAGGAGTACATTTTACCGGCAGTCATGAGAAAGAATCAAACGACGGTGTTGTATGACGACTACAAGAAGTCATGTACTGAAGGGAATGCTTTGGCATTGGGAAGATCAACATTTATGACTACGTGCAGTGCATTGACTGTGGGAGACTCGAAACAGAAAGCTGCGGTTTACTACGTGGTTGTAAGCTTGGTCAATGATTGTGTCATAGAGCTCAACAGATTTGTGAAGCGATCCGTTCCTGTAGAACTGCAAACTAAACATAGGACAAATATTGAGTGTGCTTCGTACTTCTTGAAGGCCGTGTTTTTAGAAAAGCACATCAATAAGGATTTACATGGTTTGCATAATACAAGCTTCGCCCTGTCCGAGAGTTCTGGGCAGGCTACGCAGGTACGTCATGTTGAATGTTGCGGATGCCTTGCGCCTTTTACCGTTTTAGATAATCTAAAATGCTTCATCCCAGAGCATCGTGGTGATGGCGCTCAGTTACTACGTGATGTAAGGGAAAATTTCATCTTTTATTTTGCTCATCTACACAGGGTTGGTGCCCAGCAAACTTATCTTGAAGCTGAGTTCGAATGCATCGTTGCATAGTGGCTACACTAGAGATACGTGTTACTGGTTGATTACAAAATAAAATATGAGCCGATACAATATCTTGAGAATACCATTGACTTCTTCGGCAAAAAGGAAATAAGCTGGCACGGAATGGTCGTGTTTTACCTACCACCAGTTTACAATGCATAGCATGTCTATGAGGGACCAGATCACGTCTCCATGCTATTTTACTATCACGTCGTCCAAAGTGACTCACAGCAACACGTTATCGCTGTCGCCTCTCTAATAGAAGCAGGTTTGTTGTGATTTAGGGTTGATGTTCCCTACGTTACTGAAATTTTTTTGCTATCTGATAATGCTGGGTGCTACCAAAATGCTTCGCTCCCGATAATAATTATCTTCATCTCCCGGGCACAGCGGCTCACATTGTTGAAGTTTCTGCTCACAGAGACGCAAGATTCGAAGTCCCTCGTCGACGCCCATTTCGCTATAGCCATGCGCCATGTTAACAAAATTATTGCCGAGTGAATGGACTTTACCACTGTTTCATCCCTTGTCACTTCTCTACGAATAAGAGGGGGATTGCAAAACTCCTCAGCCGAACTTGTGAGGATAATCAGGCAAAACGAAAACCTTAAAAGCTGGGAATCTTTAAGGAGGAAATCAAATTGTGGAATGGCTTGGATTGGGAGGAACAATGATTATCGCTGCGAAGGATGGTCCCCTGACAATCGGAAGGTTAGTATAGAATGTTGGAGATACGCCTAACATGTCAAAGGGCGATGCTGTCAATTTAGCAGATCGGCGGCTTGCAAGCCACTTCCCAAAGAGAGACAGATCTCTTGGAAAGAATCAATACAGGTATTCATTGCGAATCAGGATTCTGCTGTATCTACGGCCTCGCAGAGGGCAAACTATGAAAAGTTTGGGATTGAAACTGGTGTCAAAGTGCTCTCTCAGTCAGCAATCAACGGTATTCTCTCTACGCGAACTGTCATAGAAGGGTGCAGTAGATCACGATTCTTTACATCAGCACTGCATGTTGTCGATTCAGGCAGTGGGGGGCAAGAAGAAAGTAGCACTGAATCAGATTCGGAAATTGGGATTCGATTCAACATGTGTGCACCTAGATATACTTCGGAAAGAAGGCCCGCTCGACACACACTTACATGCAAATCTACAGCGATTGGATCCATTCCAAAGTCCATATTTACGGTTGAATTGCTGTTAAACCATTGCTTAAATACAGAATCTGACGCCTGATTTGGGATCAAAGAGCTCTTTTCCATTGGAGAGAGTTTGCTTCATAAGACTTTTGGAAAAAGAACATACTTACAAGAGGCGTAAGTTCCTCAAATCAGACCCAAAAAAAATGTTGACTGGCAAACCGGGTGTTAACGCCTTTTCTTCGCTTTCCATTTTCCTTCACGTCTCTGCTACCTGTGGAATGTTGCCGTTCAGAGCTTTCGCACGTTCACTGCATCGTGAAACCAATTTACTCCTGCGCAAGATATGTTGTAGAGGATGTGCCTGAGTGTAATTGTGGTTTTATACAGTACCTGAAAATCAAAAAATCAGATGCACCATGGATCATTTTATAAAAATATTTCAACAGTTAGGTCGTTTATTTCTTATTCCCTCGACCATCATGCGGGCATTGTTTTCGTTTGTGCTGGGTGGTTGCAGTTGGGAGTGTCAACGTCAGGATCTGAGCCAGTTGTCCACGCTGTACGGTGACTTTACCAGGAGCATAGTGAATCGGCGGAGTACGCACTGTTAACCGATGACCTTCAAAACGCTTTTAACTTGGTCAGCCGCAGTGCGATTTTGACGGAGGTCGAACAGATATTCCCGGAGCTCTTCCCTTGGGTCCATTACACTTACGCGGTAAACCGGGGTCATCTATGGTGTGGGGATGATATGCTACGGAGCGTGGTTGGCGTGCAGCACGGGGACCCGCTGGGTCCACTTTAATTCTCCCTTGTGCTGCAAGAAGTGACGCGGGAACTCAAAATCCCCCTGGAAAATGTGGGCGACACCACAGGCGGGCCTTCCCTACTCCTACATCTGGGTTACTTGACGATGGGTATATACTGTAGTTGGCACCCATGAAGCCATTCGAACGGCACAACAGTCCCTCTCCTCCCCGGAGGTGCGCAGTTTGGGTGTAGACCTCCATCGATAAGTGTGCCGGCTGGTGGCCAACCATCCCGACCCTACCTGGTCAGCAGTCCCTCCTATATGAGCTCCGGCAGAACTATGACGACGGGACAAAAGTGCTCCGCGCTCCAATCGGGTCGGACCTAATCATGGAGCGCGAGTTCACAACGCACGTCACTTCGTTACAGCCTCTCCTCAAATCCCTCTTAACCCTGGAGGATACTGATGTAGCTCTCCACCTACTGCGGACCTGCTTTGGTGTATGTCGGATCAACTACCTCTTACGTGTAGTTCTCCCTAATTCCACTCTCAAGGGAGCTGCGAAATTCGACTCCGCTGTTGAAGACAGGCTGCGGCGAATGGTGGGCGGGGTTCTGGACGCCGACACTTTTCGGGAATTACAACTTCCTATTGCGCCCTTTGAGCCCCGCAAGCCAACATTTGGCATCTGGCTCCGCTCCGCTAAGCTGACTGCGGCGGCTGCCTTCCTTTCCTCTGTGTCCCTCACATGGGGGGAATTTTGGGGTTATTTTAATGCATGGAAGATGTGGTCCCTCACATGTGCCCTGTGCTCGATGTTGCAAAGGTAGACCATATGGTCGACGAGATTCGTTGCTGCAGGTGGTCAAGGGCCGCCGCTGGTGTAAAGAACAGTCGTCGCGACATCAATTTCGCATGGGTCTCAATCACCCCAGAGGTTGACTTCAGCGCTATATTGTCAGGGTAATCTTGCTAACGGATACTGTATTGCAAGAAAAGCAACCCTTGTTTGTCGAAATTGAATATGCGTTGAGCTGGCCTTTGAAGATTCTTTGGTAAGGCGGTTCAAGGCGGCGAACCGTTAGCGATCGGGTTATAGTGGAGTGATGGCTTCTCGTAGCTGCCGGAGCTGTCTGTCGGTGAGGGGATTGTTCCGGAGGAGTTCCATGGTCCGGATTGCACCCGTGTGGGGCGTACTGCTGGGCAGTTGGTGATGTGGGAACCAGTTCAAGAACCAGCGAAGTGCGAGACGACTCGGGTGCTCCTGAGGATGGTGGAAGTGAGAAAGGGAAAGGTGCAATTCTTAAAATGGCGGGTTCGTGGCGGGGTGAGAAACGGCGTTGGCGCCTGCATTCGGCCATATTTCGGGTGTTCCATTCTGTGATTCAGCATGACCGCGGTGTACTGTAGAACAAACGCCGAGACGCATGCCTTGAGATTCCGGAATTCGGAGAGGGATGTGTCCCTCGACGATCAACTGTGAAGTTGATGAGGTCTTGAAGAGCGTGAAATCCGATTGATCCGATTTGGCCGTAGATATCAATGGCGGTAGGTGGAAAGTCAATACCTTCGGCACGACACGGTATCGCGTAGTGTTCTTTTTTCCGCAGTTCGGGCCGAGTCACTGCAAGGAGACCTTCATCTGCGTGGTTGCGAAATGGCGTGGAGTGAGGGCTGATAATGGTCACATCTAGTCTCTGTGCGGTGGGCGCGAGTAGAGGTTCGTAAATGAAGAGGTCGAGTGCGCGCTGCTCGGCTGCGCTCTTGAGGAGGTCAGCGACAAAGACCCGCTCCCGAAATGCGGTGAGGGAAACGGTCGGGCTTGTAAGTTCGCGGTGTAGAAAATCCTGAAGACGGTTGTGGCAGCGCAATGCACCCCCTATACCGCCTTTGCACAGGTTGTTACCTGATTTCCCATGGTGTCGAGGAGACGGGGAACAGTATAGTTACCGTCCAGGCAGGTAGGGCGGCGCTGGAGGCCGCAGAATATTGGTTCGCCTAAGCGAAGGTCAACCATCTCGCGCCATATCTCTCCGGAGGTGTATAGGTCGGAGGAAGGCAGCGGGAGTGTTGAAAAAGGGGCGGAAACCGATGAGGTTGCAGTAGAGGCCAGACGAGTAAAAGGGTGCGAAGAAGAGGCAGTAGGGACCGGTAAGTGTACCAAGGAGAGGCGGGAGAGGTGGAAGTGATGGGTGATACCTTCCTGGAGGGAATGGGCAGCGTTGTGGTCGAGGTGGTGGGAGCGTGATAAGAGTGCCTGTAGTCGTAGTTTATAAGGAGGTCCAACAAACTCATGGCCAGGGTGTAGGATGGGACCAGAAGCCTGGCGACAGGCGGGGGGGTGTGCGCAGAAGTCGTCGAATGAGGAGCATGTTTGTCACGTTGGAGACTGTGTAGGCAATGACGTTGATGGAAGTGTCTCGGCCTCACGGCCTCATGGGATGAGGCCGAGGCCGCTATGGCGGAAAGGCAGCGTGGCCTGAAGCCATGCGCTGTCGGACATCTTCCGGTGAACTTCATCGAAAACCGTTCGCAACCCCTTTTCAAAGGCTTTGGCAAGTGGTGAGGAAATGTGCGGGGGGTTGAGCGGAATAAGTACATAACTAGTCACGAGGAGGCACAGAACCGGAGAATATTGTATGAGATCTGAGGCTCGTTCATGAAGGACAGGGATGTCCGGAGTGACTCCGCATTCTGCAGCGTTTTGGGGATCAACGAAGCGCATGCAGCAGGGGTGCCGATCAGGCTACCTAGAATCGTGATAGCATCTAAGGAGACGACGTCGCATGGCAGGTCAGTGTAAGAGGGTTTAGGTGAGAGAGAGGACTTCCTGGCCGATGTTTTGTGGGGGTTGAGGTTAATATTGAAGTCGAGGTTCGGCCCGGTCAGGCGCAAATACTGGAGAACGGCGCGGGCATCTGGGATGGGAACAATGAGGGTCCTTCCCCTCTTGTGCTGGGGAGATCCTGCGCTAAGTAGAGCCGACCAGGCTGGGGCGATGACGGTTGCGGGGTTCGCCTCGGCCATTCTTGCGTGGAACCAGTTTGGCGAGTGGTATGAGTTTGTTAAGGTGGTCACTGCGTGCCTGTGTAGAGCGAGCCTCAACGAAGCCTATGCAGAGAAAGGAAAAAAGGGAATGGAAAGGAAGTCGGAGGGAATTAAGGAGGTAGGGTAGGGTGGGAATGAGGAGAGCAAAGGCAATAGTGGGGGTGCATCTTTGGGCAGGTTCAGTGGGTGGGGCAACCATCATATCGAGATGGGGGCGCTGGAGGCGAGGTCTTCTCCATACGGAAGTCTGGCTCAGGTCCTCTCGGTCTTGATAACGCCTTCCATAGCTGACGCGGCGGCGTCAGAAGGGGAAGACGCCGAGGCAGCACGGGGAGCCGGCGGACGGTTCGGGCCCTGCTGCTTCGGATTGGCCGGGAGGGTCAGAGGGGTCGGCACCATGAGTGTGTCGACTTTGGGGTTGGGGTCAGCAGCAGCGGTTGTGGGATGGGCCGCGGGGCACCGACGCTTCATTGCCGCCGGTGCACCGCCAGGAGCCTGCACAGTGGGGTCCGACGGGGCGGACAGTGCTTGGTTGGCGTTCGGCGAAGGAGGCGGGGAGGTGGTGGTTCGTTTGCTCCCTTGGGCTTCAGAGCGTTTGTTGCCCTTTGAGTTGGAGCGGGAGCGAGAGCGAGAGCTGGAGCGGGAGCGGGCGGGGGCCGGGGAGGGGGCCGGGGCTGGGGCAGGCGAGGTCTTAGCGGCGGGAGAGTCTTGGGCGGTGTCGCTGGGAGGGGTCACGGTGTGGGGTGGGGCTTGAGCAGCGGGGGCGGAATTCGGGGTTGGGCGGTGGGCTACTGCGGGGGTGGGGTCCAAGGTTGTAGCGGGGAAGAGAACCGGAGCGGCGGTCGGCGCGGCCGGAGCGCTTCTAGGAGGGGGTTGCAAGGCCTGGATGGCCATGGCATGGTGAAGCAAGGCGTCCACGAAGGCTTTACGGACCGCCTCGAGCACCCATTCCCCCTTCCTAGGGGCCGGCGGAGGATGCGGGCCTCCTGTCGGAGGGCCGCAACGAAGCCTTTTGCATGGGGTGGAGGCAAGGTGGAGGCAGCCTCCGTGATTTCGGCGTTGGAAACCACAAGGTCGGGGAACAGGAGGCGGAGATGCACGAGGATGCGCAAGGTCTCTTCACGGGCCTCGACCGTGAAGTACATGTACTGTTGATAAGCTTCCCGACCAGCGGGATAAGTACATGCGGGGGGAGCTCTGTGTTCGCTAGCGCGGCCGCCTCGCGCAAGATCTCTTTCGCTTCCTCGAAGGAAGGGAAGGCGAGGTCGGGAGTCAGGGCAATACCAATGTGTGCGAGGGCGGGCGGGGGCGGCGGGGGAGCTGTGGCTTCCCCGTGACAGGGTCCAAGGTGAGCGGGGTTGTGGTGGCGGAGGCGACTCGCTTGCGCGCGAGCTCAATAATGTGGGGCGGGGCATCTCCTGGCTGGCCAATGATAGCCTGAGCTTGATGGAGATTGAGAAATGAATGGCCGGGGGGAGGTGCGGCAGCGGGGGTGTCAATGGGCCCCATCGGGACGATAGGGATAGGGGTTGGGTAGGAGGAGCGAGGCGGGCGCCGTCCGACGACATCTGCGAAAGAACCGCGCATCCAAGGGGAGGCGAGGGGAGGCGAAAAGCGCGCACCCGGCGAGGCGGGGTGCAGCGCAGCCATGGTGAGGATGAGGTTGTGGTGGTGTTGTGTGTGTTTAGGTGCTTGGAAGTGGAGAAAGTGAAAGAGATAAATACTCGGGTTGGAGGTCTAGAGACAGGTAACAAATATCACCCTTCTCTTCGCTCTTCACCCAGTAAACACAAATTCTTTGTTCAGAGAGCGGTCATTCTTGCAGTATACATTTACTGTATTCTGTACTGCAAGCACACATTGTCGCTGATTGACGTTATTGGAGACGCTCGAATTCGATTCCACCTTCACCGGGTATGTGCATCCGCTTGCAAGCTTCAACAAGTGGTGAAGCTAACTCCGCCGAGTGTGACCACTTCCATTGCACTGAGATTTGACGACGACCAACTCGAATTTTACGCAAGCTCTAACAACGTGCAGATGACTGGTGCAGTTCAACAGCAGGTATCCTTACCTCTCCGCTACGGCGGTCACGGCTTTACACCTATAGCATCGCTTAATTTCGCAGCATATGTTGCGAGCATAATTGACGCCGAGCTGCTGCGGAGCCCTGAGGACAGTGGTGAGACTGAACACCGATACGCTGAAGCGGATACACACCTCCGGGAGTTTGTCCGACGGCTCCCTGCGTCCGTCACTAATGATGGCAGTCTTCCGGAAACTTTGACAGCGGGAGGCCTCGCAGCCAAGCCCGATAGTACATACAACATTCTGTATCGAGCCTGGTGCGAGTCTGCAGCAAAGTTCTTCTGGAAGGACGACGAATGGAAGAGGTTGCCAAACCCCATGTCGCATTCAGACGCAGATTTTCGGCGAAGAATTCGACGTCATGCATACTTGGAAACGCAGGCAGAGGCCTTCCTCACCGCACCCCCGCTATAGTCAACCGAACGTCCAACGAGATGTGGATAGTGATGCTACGCCGTCACCTGGGAGTTCGCGTGTTTGACGACACTGCACCGCTGCAGTGCGCAGAGTGCCATAGGCCCATGGATCTCTTAGGGGACCATGCAGCAGACCTTTGTTACAAAGGTCTCGGGTGGACCAACCGGCACACAGCAGTTGTGAGAGTACTTGGGAGAGAGCTGTTTAAAGCAGCAGGAGTTGGCGTCCAATATGAGGTCAAATACCTACTCCCCGGACTGAATGCGCGACCCGCAGATACTCTGGTGCACCCGCGATCCGACGCATTGAACACCCCGCCCCTCTTCCAGTGGCCTACGACATCACCGTATCCTCGCCATTCCAGGAGTGCTATATGTCAATGGGAGCACGAAAAGCGCGAGCCGTTGCCAACGCAGCAGACAATCGAAAGAGGAGGGACCTAGCCACGAAAGTGGCTGCCATTTCTGGCGACGTCCTGCCTGGAAGATCAAGATTAGGATCGGATTTTGTGCCGCTCGCTCGTTAGGATCACCTCCTGAGACTTCATCAAGGTCATAGAGAAATACGTGGCAGCTGTCGCATCGCGCAGCGGATGTTCTACGGGAGGATGACGACCCGCTTACACTAGAAACTAAGCCACGCTATTTAGTCCACAAGCGCGGCGTCAGTAATATGTCGTGTCCCGCAAGACGCAGAAGTTAGTCACCCTATTCAAAATTGATTTTATAGCGACTTTACAGTGTTGCACATAACATACTGCAGTGGCAATAGCCGAAAACACACGAAGTTGGCGACGTATAGCACGCAGCCAATGAGAGAGGTGGCCTCAACATCTGCTACCCACCAAAACGGGCCATGTGAGCACATTTTGACATGCGCAAATCACATGTGCGTATCTCGGCTCTCCGCTAATCAAAAGAGTGGCCGCAACATCCAAACCCACCAACACCAATTGTGTTAAGACAAGTCAACGCCAAGAAATGGCGCGCACCTTCAAGTCGCAAAACGAGAGCACATCGACGGCGTTCAGTCTTCATTTCCGTCAGCAACGAAGAGAACATATCAACAGCGTTCAGTCTTCATCGCAGTTAGAAACTCCGAGAGTAAATCAACAGCATCCAGAAACGGTGCGCACATTGAAGTTACAATACACGGCTTCTCGTCCTCATCGCCGTCACCAACTAAGCGAACAAATCAACAGCATCAAGTGTTCATCGCTGTCCGCCGCACCGAGAGCACGACCACAGTGTTCAGTCTCTATCGCCGTTGGCAACTTGAGGAGCACATGCAATGCATGTCTATTGCAAAACACGCGCCTAGTATTGTGCTTGTGCTGGTCTGGCTACAGTGAAACCGCTCTCACATACAACAGAAATTGTATAGATCCAATGCTTTACTATCACATCAATTTTTTAGCGATGAATACGTTCTACGATTTTCAAAGCTCTTTCTTGGGATACTTTAACAGGGTTCATTAATTCAGTATTATTTCTCTTCGTCACCGACTCTTGCGAAGACGGTGGAACCCCACAACTTGACTCTTGTTTGCTGTGTCTTTCCATGGACGTCGAGTATACAAGATCTTGTGATTGCGATCTCAAGACATTATTATTCGATTCAGTACCTTTTCTTTTCTTCTTGGAAGAAAACCTCTCATAAAAACTTTTCTTACGCTTCGTCATTTTCACATTGGAACGATGCGGTGGATAAATGACAGGAGTATCGCCTGGTCCGTCTTCTTCCGTCCAATTTACCTTTCTGGGAAGATGTTGGCATCTCCCACCCGTGAGATCAATTGTTTGCAACAGTGTGGGTGTTGGAATTCTTTCCTTGTTGAGCTCTTCAATAGCCTTGGACAGGAGGCTCTCCACCCCATCTAGAGCAAGGGGACCTAAGCTGGATGCCAGGCGATGCAATTTATCGTACAGTGCTTTGCCGTTGGACCACTTCATGTAGGTCCGTATCTTATCTTCACAGGAATTTTGAATGAAGTTCATAAGATCCAAACCGGAGCTCTCTTGTCCTGTTTCGGTCTTTTCAAGCTGCTCATTTAGAGCTGCTGTATCAAGAACGCCGCTTCTTTTCGCAGCTCACAAACATTTTCGAAGCGAGTTTCGTTCGGATTGGACTTCCAGTAT
Organism: Kappaphycus alvarezii; assembly: GCA_002205965.3. NCBI lineage: Eukaryota > Rhodophyta > Florideophyceae > Gigartinales > Solieriaceae > Kappaphycus > Kappaphycus alvarezii. The sequence goes on from NADL03000599.1 coordinate 493,623, forward strand.
GGATCAAAGAATGTTTCAATTTCGATATAGTCGTCAAGGACTTCTCTCAATTCCGGAACAATGAGGATGTACTCAATGTACGCAAATGTACATCTCATCATATGACGGCATGGAAATCCCATTGTCTCCATCTTCCCGCAGTCACATCTGGCAATAAGCTCGCTGTTTCCAACACCATCGTTTTCTTTTTCACTACGTGTGAAGAGCACTTTCAATGGAGTAGACGGCCGGGTTGTGTGGGGGGTTTTCAGTTTTCGAATAATATAGACGCTCCAAGTGAGTTCGAAGCAAGCCACTGATTGGATTGTAGTACCGTTTTCGATGCAAAGCTCAGGCCAGTGAACGTTTTCCAATGTGGTGACGTACGCGCGCTCTACCGCGTAATTGTTTGAGGGGTCTATACTTGCTTCTTTGAACTTCGTAAGTGCATAGCTGGTATGTTCCGAAATGAGTTCATCTAGAATCTCAGGTGGAATTGGCAACCGGCAGTCACGAATGGAACGGTAAAGTGAGCTGAGCGATGTCATGGAGCGTATTCTGGCCTCATTTTGAACCTCTGACCGTTTTTGAGTTAGCATTTTAAGTTGAATTGGAATATAACAGAAGGGAACCTTCTTTTTCAGGACGTACGCGCGATATCCTGAGTTTGAGGCCACCGTGTATCCGGTTCCCCGGAAAAGGAACAGCTTTGGGACTGCCAAGTTGCGGAAATAGGCCACAAGGAGCTGTTGCCTGCTCATGTGTATGAATGAAAACCAAACTGGAAGCTTCTCAGTAAATCCGTTGAAGTACTTCGATATAAAATCTTCACGTCTTTTCCTGTAGATGGGGAGCGTTCGTGAAAGTCTTACATTAAACAAATCTTTGGACATGTCATCACACCACGTACTTCTCCCGATGTGCGCACACCAGGCGAAAACATTCTTCATCTGGTTCTGGTTTACATGACACTCTTCCAGAGCAATAAATGATTTTTTAAAGACTTTCTCTGCAGCTGCGATACACGCGGCACTCTGGTCCATGCATACAAGCGCTGGCGATATAGGGATCATTGATTTAAACCTCGTTAGAATATCTACGAAGTATTTTTTTTTGTCTCCCCGCTGATGAACCCCATAAAGAAAGTGAGCGTGAAGCCATCATTAGCTCGCCCATTGATTTTAAAGAGGGGAAAACCATAGCGATTAGCAACAGCTTTACAATCAAGCGAGATACCGGGCAATACACCAAATGCCTTGTAGTCCTCGATCCATTCTCGAAAGGCCCACGCTGCGGTAGTCATTCGACCTTCTGCATCGCAACTAAACTAAAATGTATTTCCATGGTTTCCTTCGTGCAATTTGACGATATTCTCGAACAGCTTTGAGCATTCTAAGTCCTTTAGATTGCTTATCGACCTTCTATAACCAAGCATTTGGCGCACGGATCTCGGATTAATGAGTATATCATATTTGTCCTCCAGATACCTTGCGGTGTCTGTAAGTGACATATAAAGATCGACCGTCATGTGTAGCGCCTCCTTCCGCATCTTCGGCGGTAAGTGCAGGATCCCAGCTCAGCTGGTGGAGGGCGGATGATTGTGCATCGCTTTTTGAAAATCAGCGACATACGACCTCCCATTCCTCTCATTGTCTGGAACTAATGTTTTAGCTGTGAGCGAGAAGCCACACACGCTCTCCTGGTTATTGATCTTTCATTTCAACACGCACTTCTTTAAAACGCGATTGTCTCCATCCACCGCAGATTGTACTTCTTTCTTTCCTATAAATTTAGAGATCCGGCATCGCAGTTCGTAGCCCATAGTTTCTGCAATGTAGCGCACTCCTCGGACTACATTCCGCCTCGGAGCATTAAGTGGAAGGCTTCTAAAGTAAGCTATAACCGCTGCTTTGAAGTAGTCGTCAACTGTGGGCTCATGGGTTGCCACATCTCCGCTGGCGGTTGCTCTCGAGTAGTGGGACTTTTCATCCGGAGTTGATGCTTTCTTGCTTTCAGTGACTCCCTCAGTAGCACCTTCTGACCCATTTCCACCGATTCCTGGAATATTTGAGGGATGAATAACCTCCAGCGGTACATCATCGTCGTCACCCAAGTTTAAGAAAAGTTGTATGAGATCAGAGTCAGCACAACTTTCTGTTTCAGGCGTCACTTCCATACCCAAATTGTGAGCCTTGACTGTAGATACAGCTGCGTCCAGAGAATTACGTTCGAGAGAGCTAAACCGTAAGACCTGGGTTTTCAAAGTAGGGGAAGCACACCCTTGGTTTTCTGACTCCGATTGTGAAAACAAAGCATTGTCAATCCCACCTGATTTGACGTCATTGAATTCGTTCGCCAGACCACGAACGACGTCTCGGAAACCATCCAATGAACCAACGTGACACGCCACCCGGCTTCCCAATTCAGATCTTGGTAGGATTGGAAGGGGTATTGTTCTGGGTTGGTGGTGTAGAGCACTCGCGTTTGTCCTCGCGTCCTGCGCATGTGCATCTGTGTTAGACGGGAATAGGAAACCATCCAATGTATTCTCACTTTGCGTTACCGTAGCACCAACACTGGACACCGTCACAACGTCCTTACTGCGGTTCAATATCTTTGAACAAGAGTTTTTCTCAGGGAAGCATTTCTTGTAAAGAGCATCCCAATAGCTCATTTCTCTTCCCTTATCTTTTTGTGGCCAGGTCCGAAATTGGTTCTTCATCGCCCTTTTCAGGGCCTCGTATCGAAGCCCTACAGCTTTCTCATCGACTGGATTTCCTTCATGTGAATGCAGGGCGTTGACTTCGACAGTCCAGTTTGACACTGGGCATTTTAAGGATATCATCACACTAGAGCAGCACCCGTGGTTTCTGTGCTGGAGACATCTAAAGCGCGCATTGATGATACGACCACCATTTTTAGCTCGCTTTACAACATAACGAAAGTAGTGAAGCCCATACATGAAACCTTTCTCGTGTGCAATGGAGGAGAGTGATTCTAGGACATCATCAACCTCTCCACATAAACGTTTTCCATCAGGACGTTCCTCCTCTTTAAGGAGCGCAAGAAAACTCACCTGTAAAGCACTTCTAGTTTGCTCTGATTCCCTGCAATCCTGTTCAATAAGGACAGTGTCCAACACGCTTTGTAGAACTGATTGGACGATCTGGTAGCTGTCCTGAAAAGAAATCTTCCGTTCAGACTTTCGTGGAAAGACAGGCGGCAGGTTAGCATTTAAGAGTCGGGCTCTGGCCCGTGTCCATCTCATACTTTCCTTTTACGTGAAGAATATAAAGAGCTTGATTCAAAGTAATCTTCATCGTCATGATCTTGACATTCGTGTTCCAGTAGCTCCAGTACCTCTGTCATCACAGAATCTGTCGTCCTTTTCTAACTTTGCTTCAATTTAAATTCAGCGCTCGTTTCATTCTCACCTCGACAGCCACGAGACATTGTTGGCTTTGGATAAATAGCCTCCTCATCTTTAAGGCTCGTTGTATTAATTACCCTCAATTAGTTCAGTACTGTCTTCTGGCTGTCCGCTTTAAAGTATGCTCTCGTGAACACCGAATGGGGCAATTTTTTTAAGACGAGAAAGGCAAACTTCACGCAGTTTGAAGTATTCGTCCCGATGGTGGAGGCGATAGTTGGCGACCATAGTCTCCGATACATTTTCCGTGTTTTAATGCTCAGAAGCTAGAAAAATTTGAAGAACATATGCTCTGACAGACATCCAACGATACAGCTCTGATAAACGAGAAATACGTCCATTTTTGTATGTCTGCTTCGGTGCAAGCCTGTATCAGAAGCAAATTAGGTTGCAATTGATGTAACATAACAGCCACAGCTGAATCCGTCTGTCTGCTTCCTATATCTTCGAAGATCCAACAAAAATTTCTTCTTAGATATCGTAGCAGAAGACTTTCCATGCAAAATACTGTACTCTAAAGCTTCTTTGAAAAGTTGCATCACTTCAACCGGGCACGAGAATCCTAAACTGTCCGCAAAGTAGACTGTTTGGTGTTCTCTTTGAGCTCTCGCAGAGCCGTTATATCGCTTGCCTATTAACATTCCCCAATGCTGCCCCCCCAGGTTAAGGGGAACTAAAACAGTATGAATATCAGAGACATTATCAGTGAAATTCACTGTAAAAGACTTTCGCAGGCTTTGAAGAAAGTCGTCCCGCGCAAAATGTGAGGTTTGCAAACGCCTTTAATACCCAGTTAAAGAAACACATGTATCACATGGACAAATGCAGACGCCTGGGAGTGGTTTCATGTCCATGAGCGCTGAGGTAATCAGATCTGCGCATAACTGCGATCCTTTTTCAGAACTGTTAACAAACGAAATTGGTGTTTTTTCTTGATGTCCTGCTTTAGAGATTGTATAAGTGTGTTTGTGTACAATCCGAAACCTGTCAGGTGTAATGGCTAGGTTCAGTAGACCAAATAGTTTCAAGTTACGGTAAAATGTCGCACATATTTGCACCACCTCAAGATCGGAATCGGTTGAAAGCAATGCTTGTAAAGACCTTTCAAAGTGTTCTTGTGAGGGAAAGAATAGCATTAAAAGACGTTGTTACTAATACAATAATGGTTTGGTGGATTGCTGACGGCGATGAAGACTGAACGCCGTCGATGTGCTCTAGTTTTGCGACTTGAAGGTGCGCGCCATTTCTTGGCGTTGACTTGTCTTAACACAATTGGTGTTGGTGGGTTTGGATGTTGCGGCCACTCTTTTGATTAGCGGAGAGCCGAGATACGCACATGTGATTTGCGCATGTCAAAATGTGCTCACATGGCCCGTTTTGGTGGGTAGCAGATGTTGAGGCCACCTCTCTCATTGGCTGCGTGCTATACGTCGCCAACGTCGTGTGTTTTCGGCTATTGCCCACTGAAGTGATAAAGACACCTCAAAGTATACAGTACTGTACTATACTAGACCCCTCTGTAATCTATGAAGAGAGACAATCTTTACTCATTACTTATATTGAGTGTACACCTACTGACCGACTATTCAGTTAAGAGCTAACTGGATGGACCACATCGGTTACGTGCAGTGGGGCCCGCGATATGATGGCCGTAGCCACCGACGACAACAAAGTGCAACTGATAAGCTGGTAGATGCGTGTGCGAATCGTAGCGTCCGAGGTGTGATATTTCCTGGCTATACGTGGTACAAACTCTTCGATGAATAATGCTGTATCCAGAGAAGGGGCACCGAGGGAGTCGAAAACCAGAGGCTGGAATCGGAAACCTGGGTCGCGGGAGGGCAGAGAGGGGGGACCAGGCGCCTTGACAGCTTGTGCCGAAGGTCCTGGAACTTGCGTTAGTGCGTGAGGGCGGCAGCCCCACCGGAGACTTGCGTCGCTTTGGTGATTTAGGTCTGCGTGAACGGGGACGTAAAGGCGACGTCGCATGCGATGCGTCGGTCTGGTAAGCCAGCTTCAGTGTCACGGGGGGATGCACGAGGAGAATGTCAGCGAGCCTGTAGTCCGTCCCGGGGAGGAGTTTCTCAACTTCGAACTCGTAGTCAAGGCCGGCGGCGCGGAACACGTGCCACGCGAACACATTGCCAACGAATTTGTGGCGGTTAATGCGTCCAAATTCTGAGAAGCAGCGGTCGGCACCATGGTCACCGTGGACACCCATGTCCTGCTGGCAGTGATGGCATTTCGATGGCACCGAGTCTATGTAGACTGGGAGACCGAGGTGCCTGCGCAGCATGATGCACCAGTGCTCTGATGACACCTTCGTCGCAGTGGTGGGATAGGCATATAGGAACGCCGCAGCATCGGTGTGACGGAAGGCCAAGCCTCGAATCCGGCGACGTGTGGACATCTCGGAGTGGCAGCTAGGACGAGGCACTCTCTTCCGTAGTTCATCCTCCCAAAACTCCTTTGCCCTGACCGGATACTTGTAAATAGCCAATGTATTTTTGGCAACGAGGGTTGCCCGTGAAATACTATTGATCATTTCGCAATGCTCGAATGAGTGCTGGTTCTTGTAGGTACTGGAAGGGGCTCTGTTTTTTTTCGCACCTTTATTTGAGGACTTCTAGTTTTATTTCCTTTTCCTTTCCCTCTTCCCTTTTTTTCCTTTTTTCCATTCTTTCTTTTTTTTGTTTTTTGTTTTTTTTTTTTCTTTCTTTTTTTTGTATTTACCTCAATAAATAACTCCGATTGCGTCCCTTCTCGGTAGGAAAGGAAAGTATCCTACGAGGCTTGTTGCTGTGCCGGTGGGGCTCTAGGTCTATCTACTGAGCGAAAAGAATATCGCACTGGGTGCACCGCAGGGGATCCTTGCTCTCCGTTAACCTCTGTTCTGCCCTCTGGTGCTCTCCAGCAGCTTCGTGGACAGCTTGTTAACCGAAACAGACAAACTCGATGTCGCAGATGCTACAATAAAATTTGGGCTTCCTGCCTTTCTTGTTCCTCTCCCTTCTCTCCCGATCTGTTGCAATCTTAAAAGCTGTTGTACGGAAGAGGTCAATTCGAGCCTGGGTCCGGGTAGAAGTAGCCGCGGAAGAAGTTCAAAGGGTGGTTTTACTGTGAGAAGGACGAGAGAAAGGCTGTGGAGAACGGTAGGGGCTGTCTTGATGATGGGAGGTATGTGAAGAAGATCCGGTGCGGATAGAGGCCTGTTCGGATTCTTTGGATCCTTCTTGGCCTCGTTGTCAAGGAGGGGGCGCTTGTGGTAGGCCTTGATGGTAGAGCACTCCTCTTCAGTGGTGTTTTTGACATGTCCTTCTCTTTTCTCCCGCGAACGGATCTTCCTGTACCCTAGATGATCCTCCGAAGTCTGTACTATCCTCCTCATCCACCCAATCATTTCCTTCGAGCACCAGGAAGGTTTAAAGTTTAGCAGTCACTGAGGGTATTGACCCTTTAACTTAGAGCTAAGCACCGAAACTCCAAAGAGAAAAGAGACACCTGCAGTATAATGGGCATTGCCCCATTGAACCTCAGTATGGACACCGTAAGTCCAAGGAGACAAGGAAAACCACTGCTTTGAGGACAACAGACAAGAAAAGTGCAACGTTTTTTGTGGTTGCAGTTTTCGGGAGGGGTTTTGGTGTGGATGGTTTTCGGGTTGTTACTTGCCTTCCCCGGTCTGGACCGAATCCCTCCTTACCCCTTTTTGTGTAGACAACTCAGAAATATCAAAATGCGCAAGATAGTGCTAAAAACCTAGAATACACATTCAAATTAGCCTCTACAGTACTTTTAGCACGGTTGTTGTGCTTGTAGCACTATGTTGTAGTGTAGTGTTCACAATATGTGGCTCAGAGCCATGCAAGGTATTGCAAATAGCTCGCGTGATCCAAATTTGAGCCATGTACAGTATTATGTACAATACTGTACATGGCTCCCAGGAGCCAAACTTGTAGCCAAATACGACACGTTACTGCATATAGCTCACGCGATGCAAATTTGAGACCATGTACAATACTGTATATGGATCTTAGGAGCCAAAGTTGTGGCCGATTACTATTCGTACTGTTGGCGGTACACCAGATCCATAAAAAACGAGTATGACAATAACATCGTACAGTGACTAAAAGGGAAACTTATATTAGGTCTCAACAGCAGTTACTGAGTTCTTGCGCAAATATCCTGATTTTGCGCAAATACTCAATTTTTGGGTAACGGCTTGGTCTTTCTGCACAAAATCATAGTTAACGCATACAGTAAGTCACTTCGAGAATGAAATCAGAAATGGCATTGTGTACAGTGGTTACAGAAACATATGCATATTTAAAATTTTAATGATATTTATAGCAAAAAAGACTCGTTTCATGTCCAGAAAAAAATCCATTCATTTAAGCGATGCCCTCGTTTCAAATCACTGGAAAAACCATACTCTTCAAATAATAATGACGTTATAAATTAAATGTCTATATAACCACACGCTACCGTGCGTAGGGTAGACCGATTCATGGTGGGGCGGGGCTGATCAACCCTCCCCCCTCGGTAGCCATCCTTATATCTGAAGCGTTCTCCCTGGCAGCGCATTGGTAGCTGGCGCTAAAAAATCAGTTCGTTTGTAAATCGCAAATCACAAATTGCGCAGCGATGGGTATAGCTCTCATTCCATAAAAATGCGAAAAAACCCTCGTCCCCCATGGAAGAAAGATGCTGGCGACCTCACGGGTGGCTCCCTAGAATTTTTTTTGCCAAAACAGTGCCACGTGTAGTAGCTGTAGACAATCCAGCCTTTGATTACAAAGAGAAGGATCTTTACTCATTACTTATCTTCTCTTTGCACCGACTGACCGACTATTCAGTTAAGAACTAAATGGATGGACCGAATTGGTCACATGCAGTGAGGCGAGCAATATGATGGCCATAGCCACCGACGACCACAAAGCGCAACTGATACGCTGGTAGATACGTGTGCTCATCGTAGCCTCCGAGGTGTGGCATTTCCTGGCTACAAGTGGTACAAACTCTTCGATGAATAATTCCGTCTAAGGCAGACGAGGGTTGGGTAGTTTTTATGCAAGAAGGCGTCCTCGATGGCGATGATAGTGAGTCTACCAAGGAGTTGAAACATGTAATTGTGCCTCCGAATGATGGTAGCGGCGATACGGATGGGGGGGTAGGGAAGTCGACGGCGGATAGCCTTTTGGAGTGCAGAGAGGAGGAGGGAAGGGGATAGACGGGAGGATGGGGAGACCGGGGCAGCGGGGGAGAGGATACGGGGTGGGGAGTGGGGAGTGATGGAGGAGATGGAGATGCAGCGGGGAGGTGGGGTAAGAGAGGTGCTCACGCAAGGATAAAAGTGCTGCGAAAGGCGGAGTGGTGGTGGTGGGGGGCGGTGCAGTGAATGCTGCGGCCGGAGGCTAGGTAGTGAGTGTGAAGTGCAGGACGCTGGTAGGGGGTGGCAGTGTTATGTGAGATTGGGAGAGGGACTTGGAGAGGGGGGCGGGCGGTTAGGATACGGGGGAGGAGTTCTGGGAGTTGCGGGGGTGGAGGAGTGGCGCAGTCGGGTGGCTTGCAGCGATGCATGTGGTTTCGAGGAGAATGGTAGACATGTGGCTGTGGCAGATGGGGCAGGATACGAGGTGGATTCGCCTGCGAGGGCGTTTGGTGGGCTGAGGGGAGGAGAATGGGGATGGACGTAAAGAATCATTGGTGTGGTTGGATGGCGCTGGGAAAGGGGAGCTGGCGACGGTTTGCAGGATTAAAGTCATGGCGTTGCTGTGTTAGGGATACAGGCTCAGGGGCATCAGGCTCCATGACAGCCTGTGCTGTAGATCCTGGACCTTGCGTTGGTGAGTGACTACCGGCGACTTGCGCCGCTTTGGCAGTTGACAACTGCTTGAACGGGGACGTCACAGCGACGTCGCATGCGATGGGTCGGTCCTGCAGGCCAGCTTGAGTGTCACGGGCGGATGCATGAGGAGAATGTCCGCGGGCCTGTAGTTTAACGAAAAATTTACGTATATCTTCTATTTACCTTAAACAATTAAGTAATGTTGAAGGTAAACGACTAGAGTACAGGTAAAAATAAATGATTTGCGAGATATATCTCCTCCTGTTTTAGAAACGAAAGCGAGGAAAGTTTAATTCAAGTTTACCTTCAATAAAGAAACAACGTAATGATGAATTCAGTGAAAATTTTAATGATCTTTCTTCTCAGAGAGGGATGCCCGACGAAAATGAATTTCAAAACCTTTTCCCCGTACTACTTTTGAATCTGTGGACGCCTTTCAATTTGACTATTGCCGATGTGGTACCACCGATTCTTGATTTTCTTGATAAGTTTGCTGTCTTCTGCACGGAGCGAGTTGTGGAAGATATGAAAGTGCGTCAGAACAACACAAAACCTAAATATCTTGTCATACGAAGCTTTTGCCCATTTTCGCCTCGACGAAATCACAGTCCACAAACCGCCCATCCTTCCAAAGAAATTCTCGTCGACGGTACGCGGTCGCTTGAAATGTGACGATTGAAAACCATTTCTGGGTGTGTTAGGAATCCATTTATCGGCCTCTTCTTGGGATGAATGACCCTACAGAATTTGAGGGCGCCATATTACCCCTTGTCTGTTAGCACTGCCCATGCACCGGGGTAATTTTCATGCAAAGGTCCGTCATCTTCAATGGCCTGCTGCTCTCCATCTTTTTTCTTCAACTCCTCTTGATGAAACAAGTTCATAGATTGGGAAAGGGTGAGATCCGAAACGGACCCAGGCTCATGTGCACTGCATCCAATTGCAAAGCCAAATGGAAAGACGGATACTTCTGTCTTGTGACCACAGAGCTTGTGCTTTCCAATGAAATAAAGTTTACCTTCTTCCATACTCCCACTCAGACGAATGCTTGGCTGGAATGTCACATCGATTGCGTAGCGAGCCATCAGATAGTTTTGAGACAGAGAATTATTCCTTACTATTTCAGTCATTGTCCACTTCTTTGCCCGATACTCGACAAAGTGTTCATACATGGGATCAGAAACCCTCCCTGGAGCGCATGATCATGCGCTCCAGGGAGGGTCACATGCCAAACATATTTGAAAGGGTATTCCACTGCGCACCGTGCTTTGGAACAGTCAGAGTCATGAATAAAACATCTTTAGGCGTTTGAGCGCACTTGCGACCCCGAACGCTATTGTACCGTTCCTTGATGAATTTCTCGAAAGTCTGCCAAATAGTCGTGTATTGAGCGGGATCGAAGTTGATCATTTGAAAAATCGACAAAGAGACACCATTGTTGTACAATTGGTCAAAGATAGGGGCGTCACTACTTGTATTTATCAGAAAATCGGCATCTTCAGAAGAGGAAGCATATTCCTGAAGTTCGGTTTTTCTTGCAACTACAACATCGGAAAGTGAAGAAGAGCTTTTGCAGCTTGGCTGGAGGTGAAAGTTGCCATAAAAAGGGCTGAATAATGCGGTAAGTGGAATGGAAATGCCTGAGGGGTACAAGGTACAGGTAGGTCTGTTCAAGGCCAATTGATAGGTTTAAAGATCAAGGTATTGCACAATTATGAAGTGATTTCCAATAAGACTACCATAATTTGAAAATCAACAACAGTTTTGAGATTTACTGATAACTCTGCATTTTAATCAATCGTTGAAATAGCTATTATCAAATTTGATAAAGATGAAATATATTCCGAATTATTTAGCGTTTTTCAATTAATTTATGTAATAGAATTGCAGGGAGCCATTTATGTAAATGATTGGGTAACTTACGCAGCATTCATATTATGGTTGCGCTAAGAACAATTCCAGTAGTGGGTAAAATCTATACGCAAATTTTGATTCTAACATATGCATCTGCAGTGCGCATATATAACGGTTCTGCGGCTCTTTTCAGCGTGTCGTAAGATGACTGGATGCATTAGTATGAGGGGTGTAATACTTCACCCTAAATTGAGTTGACACTTTAAAATTGGGAACACTTCGCTGTGTCCGCGCCACTGCACCATGGCCGATGGCAGCATGAGTGACGAATCGTCGTCGACGATTGAAAAAGTGTCGGAACAGTTGCCAAAGTCCGACGCGGAGAAGGAGGCTCAAGCTTGTGTATTAGCCGCGGTAGAGTGCAGTGAAACGCTACGGATGGAGAATAAGTGGGTGGCAGAGAACCAGGAAGCATAAATATCAGCAGTGAGCCTTGCAAATGGTTTAACGAATATCTCTCGCAATGTCCTGTGTAACCAACGAAACAATTTAGGAAAGTCTTCAGTATCACTGTTAAGCTCTATTGGTTGTTACATGACAACATTTTTCAAAAGTACCCCGTGTTTAAGCAAGGAAAAGATGCTGCTGGGAAGCCGGGGAATAGTAACGACCAGAAAATACTGACCCCCCTGCGAAGGTTAGCATCTGGAAGCTCCTTTAGAAAATAGGATTACATGTGCAGAATGGGTGCAGAATCACAGAAAATGTACTTTGAGAGCTTTTTGGTAGCGGTAATTGATATTTTTGGAGGGCAGTTCTTTAATAGGGAGCCGAGAATAGACGAACTACGGAATATAGAAGAGAATTATGCTGAAGCTGGGTTTCCTGGTTGTATTTTTTGTCTGAATTGTATGCATATACATTTGTAAATATTTTGTCCTCGTGCACTGAAAGGACAACACTGTAATCTCAAGAACGGGAAGCTAGGTACATTGAGTTGTGAGTCACTCTGTGACAGAGATTTTTATTGTTGGAACTGGTTTGCGGGTAGGTATGGATCAAGCAATGAACTAACGGTACTTGCAAACAGTCGTCTAATGCTTGATATAATGAGGAACAAGACAAAAATGACGCTACCAGAAGATATTTATTGAGCAGAGTAAGACGTAACTGGCTTTTGTATATGATGGTGGATGGAATATATCCAGGTAGGTCTATATTTGTCGTTCCCGTTGCTGCTCCTGGAAATAGGCGAGAGAAACACATGAAACAGAGACAAGAAGCGGTTCGGAAAGATATTGAACGAATATTCGGGTGTTTTAAGGGGAGATTCAAGATATTGAGGCAAGAAAGGAATGAATGGAGTTATGAGATGATCATCATGATAAGTCAGGTGTGCATCATATTGCGCAACATGATTATCAAGATGTCTCTCGATGGAGAGTTGGGTGATGAAATGGAAGACGTTGGCAGCGCTGGGTTCGCGGAGGAGTTTTTGGACTGGGATGAGGTAGCAGATAACGTTGGATTATTGCGCAGTTCACAAGAAACGGACGATATTGTGTCTAGTATAACTGTCCTGTTGGACAGGGAAATATTGGTAATGAGTCGTGACATGCGTCGTGATCTTATCAAGGAGACTACCGAACATCTGTGGTGTGTGAAAGGCGCTTGCGAGGAGTAGCTCTAAGTAAAAATGCACTGATTTATTACGGGTTAGACTGTCGTCACTGGCTTAGGCCTCCGCTCCGGTCGCCTACGGCTCCTTACGCTGCGAAAATTGCCCTCGTCGCTCGAAGACGCTCGACGACAGTCTGATCTAATCCAACTCATGCTCCTTATTTCCACCATTTCCTCCCTCAGTCGCATCCGCACTTGCTGCGGAGGTAGTCGCTTTTGTCATAGACCTAGCTGTCCTTTATTTACTCTTCAAGGCCAGTGGTTTTTTCCTAAATAGTCTCCAGAGTTCTAGCTAGCCCTACTAGCTGATATATAGATTTAAGCTACAGCTGTCACTTTAATTCTCAAATACTTGCTCCGAATTCCACAGCAGCAATGCGCCTAAAGCACAGCAGCAAGCCTCTACAGCAGCATTTGAATGTGAATCAATGAACATTCCTTCCATGTGGGCACTGTGATCGGAATCTCTATACCAGGTTATCATCAACTCACAGTACTGTACTCTGAGGCAGTATAAGCTGTACTGAAGATAGAATGACCAAAAACTTGTAACTTCACGGCTACAGTCCAAGTGTAATGTGGTTTTATCTACGCAACTGATTTTCATTGGCATTGCTTGTTAAAGCCTTGTAAGATTCCAAATCAAGCTGCCAGACATGTCACTAAACATGCTTACAGTATACGGTGTACTGTCTACTGTGACGCAAGATACACTCGAACCCATATTGACTCGCTCTGTAACTCAACAGTTGCAATTCCATCGGACTAAGATGCAACAGTCGGCTTTTCAGCTGGTGATTCAATCTTGGACTCTTGTAGAAGTTCAAGCATCATCCGGTTTTCCTCAGATGACTTCAAATCAATACTATTGATTATCTTGAACTTAAATGCAGCAATTCCTAGCTTGAGCTTAACGAATAGCCCTCACGCATCGCCGCAATCATAAATTCTATGGACTTTGCCATCTTGTGCGACCCGGCCTCAGCCGCGGACTTATTCTTTCTCTTCTTAACGCCTGCAGGAAGACCACTGCTTCGTTTTTGCTTCTTGATATTTCTCGTGCTTGTCTTATAACCCGGCGCCTCATAATAAACAACAATCGCTCCTGACCGTCCATTACCTCTTTTAGAAGGGCAAGGACTGTTTGCGCCACTTGAGTCGCTGGAGAGTGACTCAGTATTATCCAAGACATCCTTCGGCAACTTGTTCTTCTCAACACCACCTACCACCATAGAAAACCTAGGGTGCTTCGAAAGCAGCATTACCGCATCGAACAATTTTCATAATGGGAGCCCGAAGACGCTTGTTGCCATCTGGTTTGACAATCGCATGACTTTCGCGATATAGAAGCATGATAATATTCAAAGTATCCTACTCAGACTCTTCCGACGGTATTTTGGCACGATACAACTTATCCAAGGAAAGGTACTTCTGTGTCACGCGCTGTAGAGTTGTCCACCTGCTCTTCAAACTGCTTGCCGAGCGGGCATGAACAGATTCTTTCTTCTCAAATAATTCCGCGACAGAAGCCCAGAATGTCTTAGCATCTTGGTCGAAGACCACTGTAGAAGCCTATATTCACGCCTCACCAAGAGCGTAATCCTCTTGTGGGGAGAAGTTGTTCCCCCTGCTGTTTATTTCGACGTGATAAAGATTGCATTTTTGGTGAGTGAGAGTAGGGTTGTTGTGTGGGGGATGGTGGTATTAGTTGGGTTTTTTGCAGCTTTCAGTATGGTTTATGCGCGGGCGTCATCAGTGCGAAAACGTGATGGTCTTTCCTTTGCGTTTCCCGCCAAACTTCTATGCTTCAACGTGTCAAAATATTGTTGGCCGAAATTATGCATCCAAGCGCATGCTAGTTGTAAATCAAGATGTAAAAAAGACTCTTTTAACATTTAAATTTAGCTTTTTACGTCCAAATTGTAGCGATAGAACGTCCGATAGACAGCACAGATGTATCGCGAGATGCAATTTTTTTTGGATTTTGGCATAACCGTTAGACTTGCTTTAAAGTACTGTTCAAATCAACTATAAATGGAGGTAATATTTAATAGCAAGCCCGCTTTTTTGTAAAAGACCTAGGCGTTGATATATAGCTCAATTTTGTCACAATGTATTTCAAATATACGCATACTGAATACCTTTAATCGCAGAAACACCATTCATTCCTCATGCCACAGACAGCCCAATGGCAGGGTTGGTAATTTGGCTGAGTAGAGTGTTGCGTAACCGTTTGTGCCGCCTCACTGCCCCTACCGCACTCTTACAAACGACGGAGGCGTGGTGACTGGGTGCATAAAGTAGGAAGAGGTGCTGGGCGATGCTTGTCGCGCACACCGGGCAGAGACGAGAGCCGCCGAGCATAGGGTTACCGAGGCGAACGTCAAATATAGTGCGCCAGACTCCAGCCTAGATGTAGCGGTAGTTCCTGGATAATGGTAGGGTGTAGAATGGAGCGGATGCGACTGGTGAGGCAGCAGCTACCAAGCCGACACGGTGATGAGTGGAGGATGCGGGTGTTTTCTTTTGCAGACGGAGTAAAATATTGATGTGGAGGTGTGCGTCTACTTCCTGATGGAGATAGCGGGGGTCTAAGGCGTCCTTTCTATACGTCCTAGAGGCCATGTTCTGTAGTTGGAGGTCAGGAGGGAGGTTGAGGACGATGCTTTTTATATGACGATTGGGGTTTATATGATGGAGCGAGGAGGCGGGCAGTGCGGAGTGAGGTATCGCTAAGAACCTCTTATACCAGTGCAGAGTTCGTGAGGAGAGATACTATGTACGCGATGATGCGAACTCTTTGGGCTTGGCATAAGCCGAGGCCACCCGAACGGAAGGGGAGTTTGGCCTAGGTCCAGTCTGTGTCGGTTTGGCGGAGATGTATGCTTTCGAATACCCTTCGCATTCCCTCGTCAAAGGACTTGGAAAGGGAAGCGGTTAAATGCGGCGGGGTACTGCGGAAAAGACACATAGCCTACAGGAGGATGCAGTGCAACGAAGAATGTGAAAAAGGAGATGAGGGCAGTTCAAAATGACAACAGACGCCAAGAACGTTCGGGTGGTGTCGAGGTTATCGTCAAGGAGGCGGAAGCACCCCCCACAGTACTGCCAACCAGGCTTCCGAGCACAGTAGTGGCCTCCATGGTGTTGAAGTCGCACGGCATTGCGACGTCGGTGAAGAGGTCTTGGGACGGGGTGCTCGGCCACCATGGAGCAGTATTGTGGCAGGAAAGGCTGATGTGGAGCCCAGAGGCCCGTTCACAGTCGTAGAGAAACCCGAGCACCGAGCGAGCGTGTTCCAGTGGCACGATGATGTTTCCATCGTCTGTGTACCAGACGTTAAGGGGGAGGTGTGGAAAGGTATTGCGGAAATCGAGGAGGTGTAGGGTTCAAGGAATCTTAGTGTTTTCAACACGCTCAAACACAGCGGCGCTGTTCGTCGCTACTATAGACTCTAGGTCAAACAATGTCCTTTATCAATTTGCTTTTACTTGAACTTGTCCTTACTCGAATGCCGTAGCGACGAACAATACCTTATATGTTCAACTGATCTTTTGATCCAGCTCAGAAAATAATGGAAACAAATCACCCACTTAATTAATCCTGGTGCTGTGCAAACCCATCCAAAGAGCTAATCTGAAAAGCTTACACATGTGTATGTCTCCTAACATGCCCCCTCAGATTAGTCTTGTTCCAGTTTCATTCCCATTGATGAAGCGCATTGCTCCAACTTGGTTCTTCCTAGTATCTTAGTCATGCAGTCAGCAACCATTGATGTTGTGGGTATATACTCTATATTGGTCATTTCTTTGTTCAAATAATCCCTCCTAAGGTGATATGATACATCAATGTGCATGCTCCTCTCAATGGTTGACTCTTCCTTGGCTATCCTGATAGCCATTTTGTTATCCGAATATATAAACACTGTAGACTGCATGTTTCCAAATAATTTAAGGAATTTTCTTATCCGCAGTGCTTCCCGTGTAGCTACTGCTTGTTCAGTGTACTCTGATTCTTTGCTTGACGAAGCTACAACACTTTGTAGCTTTTAGTTCCATTAAATTGCGCCACCCGCGCGGCAAAATATATACCCACTTGTGGACTTTCTTGTAACATCACCTGCCCAGTCTGAATCTTTGTATCCAATTATACTCCTTTTTTATTTCCCAGAATAGACGATTTGATAGTTAATCGTCTGTTTCAAGTAACGAATAATTCGTTTTGCAGCGAGCCAAAGATCCATGATTTGATCAATATAATGCCTCGATAGACATCCAACTGCAATCGTTATGTCTGGACGAGTAGTTACCGCTAAGTACATCAGACTGCCAACCAGCTCTCCATATGGCTGATTTGTAACCATATCATCATTACTTCGCTTTGATAGCGTAATACCTGGTAACATAGGAGTTCTTGTCCCGTTTTCATCTGACATGCCAAACCTGTGTAGTATCTTTCTTTCTTATATACCTTCTTTGGTCTATACTTATGATCCCTTTTCCTCTTCTCTTTGTATGCTTAACTTGAGGAAATAGCTTGCTGCCTTGAGATCTCTAATATCAAAGCGTTTTCTGAACATTGCCTTGACTTCTTGGCACATGTCCTCAGTTTTAGCGGCTATCAATATATCTTCTACATAAAATACAACATACACGACTGATCTATAGATCACTTGTCTGTGCAAACATGGATCCGCATCGCACCGAGTAAATTCAATTTCTTTCATAAACTTGGCGAACTTTATAGCCCAAGCCCTTGAGGCTTGCCTTAATCCATAAATCGTCTTCTTAAGTCGCCACTCTTTGTTCTTCCATGAACTATACTTAAATTTCTATTGTAAGTTTCTTGGTACCTGAGGCGGCTCCAGGTACAACTCCTCATCTAGGTCTCCATTTAAAAACGCCGTTTTGACATCGATTTGTTCAAGTTCATAATCATTCATAGCAGTGTATCCCAGTAGGAACCTTATTGTTGAGAACTTCGTAACTGGGGCAAATACTTCATAAAATCCACTCCTTGGACTTGCATAAATTCCCGAGCAACAATTCGGGCCTTGAGTCGCACGATCCAACCGTTGGAATCTTTCTTATGACAAAGGATCCACTTAGGTCTTATCTTTTTCTTCCCATTGGATTTCATAAACATCATGATCTGTAATCGATTTTAGCTCTGCCCGTATGGCATACGTCCACCCCTTACATCGTGGAATGGTCTCTATCTCCTGTATATCTGTCGGTACTTCGTCATGGTCCGAGTTATGGTTTATCTCCGGTGCTGTCAGGAATGCCATCATACTGTCATATGTCAGTCTGTCAGATGGTTTCACCACTCGCGTTGATTTCTCTGGTATGTCAGTTAATAGATCTCGGTTATCCTTTATTATTTATTTCAGTGTCAGAATAGCTTTGTTAGTCCTATGTAGAGGTTCTTTCAATGTTCTGTCCATGAGACTTCTCAATCTCTTTATTCTCTGTGCTTATCTGTATATCTTTAGATACCACTGCACGTCGTGATAAAACTTAGCTGGAATTTTTTTGTATTTTGTATCAAGCACACTCGATACATCCACGTCACACAACTCACAAAGGGTCCACTACATGAATGCCGGAACGCAGTGGATAGTATTCAGTACTACTTGATCTGGAATCACTGAATTGCGACACGCAGTCAGATCAAGAGAATTGCCAACTCAGTTCGTATAACCATGCCTAAGAATCTAGAACTTTACTTGTATATAAGCTAGTCGCAGGCGCAGTCAAATCTCTGGTGAGAGGTAGCGAGGGATTTTGCCACACCCAGCACAGCCGTTCAGCACACAACTTTTGCGTTCTACCATTTGCCAGCTGCTATCGCTATTAAAGCTATTCTTTGCAATATTGCCACTATTCCCGAGACACTGCTAACCCTGCACAATTTGCTATCAATCTTGGGCACAGCCAAATTATTTATTATCACTCTGCTCTCTGGATCGTTTAAGGTCCCTGTCTCTTCCATAAATGTCACGTCATGTGAAACTATCACTTTTCCCATTTCTGGAACATATATCCTGTAAGCGTCGCTATCACTGTAACAGACGTGTATTACCTCCCATGTGCGGGAATCGAATTTGCCTTGGACGTACCTCCTAGGTATCTTTAGATGAACATTGCATCAGAAAATCCTTAAATTTGACAGGTCTGGTTTTTCAAACTGTATTAATTCATATGGGGTCTTTCTTACAAAAGAGTAATGTGATTAAAAAGTCAGCTGTCTGTTTCTTGCAAAGTTCATCGTCGCAATAGCCTCAGCCCATAGAAATTCATAGTTATACGTATTGTTAATCGCTTTCAGTTCCGATAAAATGATCCTTGCCTCATCAAAGAGGGTTCGGTTCAATCTCTCTGCCCTTCCATTCGATTTGGGCTAACTCGGTAGTGTAACTTGATGCGAGATACCATGCATCATCGATATTCGTTCTACTTCTTTCGACATAAATTCACTGCCCCTGTCATTACGTGGGTGCTTAATCTTTATCTTTGATAAATTCTCCGTGAGATTTATCAGCCGTTACAGCGAACCTGGACCTCCGAACGGTTCTGCAAGAACCTATTCCATGACGCACCGCTTGCGTCATCTAAAAACATAAGAATATATCTTTACACTCCAATTGATGGGATCTTTGTTGGTCCCATTAGATCCGATTTTATGAGCTCCAACACTTCTCTTGCCATTTTCACTCTAGATGGATGAGGAGCAGCTGTCTGCTTTCCCTTGCAACATGACGGACAAATATTTGAGTTCTCAATCCCAGTGCCGACCTTTTCTAGGCCCTTGGCAGCTCCTTAACGGACCATGTCCTTTATAATGTCTGTATTGATATGACACATACGCCTATGCATCATATTGAAATCAATACTCTTGGTGGTCGTAACCACTACCCCTTTTTTACGGCTTGCTATCTCTGCATACATGCCGACTAGCTCACAGATTCCATGCTTTTGTGAGTTCCGTTTCATTATGGCCTCTCCATTTTTGATGGTCACCATCTTATTCGTATTCATTGGGTGCTTTATATCTAGAACAGCCCTCTATTCCAGTGTCTGAGATATCAGGTTCGCCCTGATGTTTGGTGCGTACGCCACTCTCTTCAAATCAATGGTATTACATACACCATCAACATCTTGTCTCAGAGTAACTGAACCATAGCCTCTTAAGTTCATATTCATACCTTTTGCGGCATTGTTAATTACATCATCATCCTGATTGGATGGTACAAACTCAATCCAAACATCTCGGCTATTTGTCATGTGCTGCGTTGCAAAGCTGTCTAGAAACCAGCTTTCATCTAGATTCATCGTCCCCGTAGTAAAAGCAACGCACAAAGATTCATTTCCATTTTCCTTCATCACTCCATCCTTCGTCTTATTCATTAACCTCTTTATGTTCTCCCTGATTTCGTCACTCGACGGTCTAAGATTCCATTTATAGTTTGACGAATGTTTGTTATGGAAGCATTTGGAGAATGGATGACCCTCTCTGTTACATTCGTACCACTTGCTTGCGAATGTATTATTTTTCTGTCCTCGGGAATCTCACCATCCCGTCATAAAGGCCGAATTTCTCCCCTTTACATTAAGTTCATCAGAAGACCTTCATTCTTCTTCTATTATCTCTTGTCTCGAGATTATTTCTTCAAACGACAAATGAGGTGGGTTCTGCAACACTGTAAAGAACACTTTCCTTATCATATCATACTCTGGTCCAAGACCTTGATACAGTGCAAATATCTTATCAGCTTTTTCAAGCTGATAGTAACTCATCGCCAGATTATTCTCTATATCTGCAATCTCTCCCACAAACGAACGCACTGTCTGATTACTCTTCATCTTCAGCTTAAATAGCTTACTTCTTAATGAATACTGACTCGCAAATGATCTGCTCTTCTGCATCCTCTCCAAGGATTTCCAAACCTCCTTGGGTTCGGTTTTCATTGCCAATGATGACAGGAACTTTGCATCCATATTCAACAATATCTCAGCCAAGGACTGTTGCTTGAGCTGATACTCTTTATTTTTCTTCGCGAAGGTCTCTGTGGAGTCCACCGGTAGAATATCCGTACTGATATCCTCCCCTCTCTCCACAAACGTCCAAAGATCTCGATCTTCTAAAACAAACTTAAAATGTAATGCTCAAGGTCCATAGTTATTATCGGTGAGCTTCTCTATAGTGTACTTTATGTTATTCATAACGTTCTCTGGGCCCATTAACTGTTAGGTTTCAGGTGATCTGAGTGTCTTAAACACTCTTAAACACAGCAGTGCTGTTAGTCGCTACTGTAGACTCTAGGTCAAACGATGACCTTTAACAATTCTCTTTTATTTGAACTTGTCCTAACTCGACTGCTGTAGCAACGAACACTAGCTTATATGTTGAACTGATCTTTTGATCCAGCACAGCAAATAATGAAAACAAATAACCGACGTAATTAATTTTGGTGCTGTGCAAACACATCCGAAGAGCTAATTTGAAATGCTTACACATGTATGTGTCTCCTAACAAGGAGCAGGGTTTGCAGCGGGAGGGCGAACAGGAGCATAGATAAGTAGTTAGTTGTCGTCGCATGGGCAGAATCGGGACGCTTGGCATGGCGAACGGCAGCATCCATGTCAAGGAATGTACTGCACTTCTCGGAATTCAGTATGGGCGGTCCGAAAATGCTTTGTTTTTGTACTTGGCAGAGGTAACGTCTGAATAATTATTTTATTAAATTGTAATGATGTGCTTATTCTGAAATGGCCACATCTTATTAAATGGCACGCGATGTACAACAATAGGATACATAAATTTCCGCCAGGTTTGCACTTGATGGCAACGTTGGATGACGACTTATTCGGTACGAGGGCCTCTGACAATGAGGGCCTCTGACAATAAAGCCAAAATGCTAAGTGCGAGGAAGGTGGATAAAGAGGTTCATTCTTTTTATGCTATTGCCGACGAATTATTTCGGATTACTCTCGCCATGCGCTTTCGCCGCCGTGGAGAGGCACCAACGGAATCTTTGGGAAAACTATTGATGTCTTTATTGGAAGGAAGAGGGGGAAAGAAAATGAATTGATGTGTCGTTACGGCAGACCGAGGTTACGGGAAAGAGGTTTTCATAGAGATTCTCATGCAGAATGGGCCAGGGCCAGTGTTTGTGATGCCGGATCACAAATTAGGTTCGCATCCATTTTTGGCCAATTCTTTTCTCAAACCTCTACGAGGATACTTGGAGGAAGAGGTGGCAGAAGCTGATCAGCATGAGTCCGATATGGTAACAGCGCAAATTACGATCAACGTGTCTCTGACTGGTGCACAAATTTCTGCCAGCATAGCTGTGAGAATTTTGGATCACATTTCTGCAGAGCTAGGGGTTATGGAAAATATTACTCCCGCATCCGAATCAATGCATAGAACGCAAGCGGATGAAGTTGAAACATGAGAATCATTTTCAATTGCATGGATTGATCGCAAAGAGTTTGTTATCGACGATGATCCGGAGTTAGGCCCTGAGGTTTACTTTGCGAAAAACTTGTTTCTGCAACTTCAAGGCTACTGGGAAATGGTCAGGTGACTTCTATCGTTATTAGAGAAAGATGTACTGCTGATTTATTCCGCGTTTTAAGGTTTACGTTCACCGTTCCGCCTTCACTGGAGAAGATTCTTAATGCATGGATTGCGGTTACCAAAAGCAGCATTTGTTTGAGCCGACACGGTTTCTTGAGTTTGTGAATGGGTACCGCAGGGCGTTTTTGTTCACCAGACACAAGTTCTGGCAAATTGTGGACAAAAATGTCCAGATCAAGGGTTTTTTCACTCCTCAACCTTTTCGAACACGCTGCTAAAAGTTTATATTACAAGGCGAAAGCAGGTGTAGACGGCGCAACTCAAAAACGCATTATCTTGCTAGGTTCTACTTCGCACTTCAAAAAGGAGTAGAAAACAGTGTCACAGACGTTAAAGAGCGTTGAGATCAACGCATTCTTTGCATTGCGAATTTTCGAGCGACAAGATCTACTGGTGTCTCCCGAGTCATTTTATTGCATTGAAAATTATCGAAATTGCTTGACTCAAGTCCAATCCACCGCCGACTTCATGTCTGATGTATCGCAAGAGTTTCTAAGCTATGCGACACAAATTCAGCTAATTCAGCTACAAAGACAGGAGGATAACAAGCAGGACAAAGTTCTAGAGGGTGAAGAAAAAAACGACTCGTTGATCTCGCTCACCGCAAGAAGCGTGAACTGTTTTTCAACACTGTAGATGGAACTGCGCTAAGGCTACTAGTACTTTGTCACATTACACAAACTTCCGATCTAGCGTACTGTGCACTCTGCGGCCAGCATCAGTTGGCGTGGAGAGGCCACAGGAGCACCTATTGCTGCCATTTATGTGCAGTACATTCATTTTTTCGTGTTTATCCTGGACTGAAGAAATGTTGTTGGAGCATCTAGCATAGTTTAAAAACCCTGGAGGCAATAAGAACGCCGCCGCCTGTAAAGAGGTCATCACCAGAGCATGAGAACAACGTTCGCACGGCTGAAAATAGTAAGAGTGGTGCTCAGACTTCCAGCTCAGCTAGAACTTCGCGAAGAAGATCCAGAGAAGGAAATAGCACCAGTGAGAGATCTCCGCAGAGAAAATGTAATTTATAGAAAGCTTTAGACTGTTTATGAGCATTCTTATATAGAGGTACTCAGTGTTATAAAAACCGGTTGTTATGTTCACTGTAGTGAACATAAAGGGATTTTGGTTCCCGAAAACACTGTCCTAGAGGCCAAACTTTTCGTCTTAATTGCGTCTCAACATCAGCATTTCTCGGCTGAAAAACGATGGGCTGGTAGTAGAAATAGTCCTCGCTCACCTCTTGTAGTTGTTTTAAGGAATAAGTTAGTCAATCGCGACTAATGAATGATCAAAAGATATGTGCGGTATAGTGAACATTAAAGTCTGGCATTGAGGGCATAAGCGCTGGTTTTGTTAAGGCACGGGAAGGGTTCCTCTGGTTCCTTTTGATTTCCAAACTCTCTCTGAGGGCTTCCAGATTTTTTTTTCTTTGTTTCTTTGTTTCATTTTTTAGTTTTTTCTCTCCTCTTTTCGTCCCTAGCTGTAGAAAATCAGTAAAATATTCTAAATACGTTCCCTCTCGGCGAAGAAGGAAAGATTCCTACGATGTTTTTACTGCGCAGGTTGGTTTGTACGTCGATCCCCATGGTGAAATTGATAACCGCAAAGTACACTGCGGGAGATCCTTCCTCTCCCTTGGCCTTAGTACTGCCCTCTGGTGCCTCCCACCAGCCTCGTGAATAAACTGCTGCCCTGCACTGATAAACTAGATATCGCAGGTGCGACAATAAGATTTGGGCTCCTTCCCCTTCTCATTCCTCCCCCCCTCTCAAGATCCGTCGCAAACTTGAACGCGGTAATACAGGCGAGTTCGATCCGGGCCTGGGCTCCGGAAGAAGTAGCGGCGGAAGAACACCCAAGCACTGTTGTGTGATGAAAGGGAGGGGAGGCGGGCTATAGAGAACGGAGGGCCGGTTTATAGTGACTAAAGGCCTGCTAAGAAGACCCAAAGAGGACGAAGATGTGTTAAGATTCGGATTTTGCTGACCCTTCCTCTTGCTCGTCGTCAATGAGCTGGTGCCGCGGGTACTCCGTTATGTGAAAATTGCCTCTGCTGCTTTCCTCTCCGGTCTCTCCGGCCGTCCCTTTGAACAAACTTTCAGCCCTCTCCATGTGTCGTAGGTACTGGTACCAGCGGTGATCCTCTGGAGTCCTCAAATGCTTCCGTTTCTCTCCGACCATTCCTTTCAGCAACCAAGAAGGTTTAAGTAAACTACTGCTTTGGGGCGACGGAATGTTGGTAATGGACGCGTGTGTGCTTCTGTGTGTTTGAAGAGCATTTGTGTTTGGTTCTGTGAGTTTTTTTTTATGGGTATAATGATGTGTGTGTATGGGTCTGGCTTGTCCGCCAGGTTGAGGCTTGGACCCTCAGTCGACCAGCTTTTATATAGAGGATCCGCAGAAAATAAAAATTCCCCTTTTGGCACTAAGAGCTTTAACAAAAACGTAAAAAGTAGCCCGTATAGACCGTATTGAGCGGTTTTCGGAAGTGCTGCACTGCACCGTAATAAGGCATGGACATACAATACAATTAGTGGCCTAGAGCCATACACAGTACTGTACATGGCTATAGTCTCCCAAATTCGTGGCAATGTACAGTACTGGTCATGGCTCACATGGGCAAAATTGTTGGTCCAAAATCCTAGTCACTATTGGCACACAGCAATATAGAAGCAATCATTACTGTGATCAAGTCTTCCAAAAATGTGGAGTTAATTACTCTCTCACAAAAGTACTTGCAAGAGTGATAATTGGGCAAATATCTTCACGGATGTCTAGTTATTTTAGTGTCAGTAAGAGTACCTCTCGTCGATAATGTACTGCATGTAATTTCACTCAGTTAGATGATAGGTTTCGGGGTGGCTGGTGTTGTAGCACCACTATATCAATTGAGTAATGCACGGTCTTCCGGCTGAGAAGAGCCAAAAGACTATTTGATTAACCACCACCCCGCATCTACCTTAGTGAACGCACACACAACCCTACGTGTAACTTTAGACTGTACTGAAGAGCAAGGTACGACACTGGCAGAGTTAACCGCTCCGGTCACGTCCTGTACTAGCTCCTAGCGAAAAAAGTTTAAACTCTAATAGGTCTGGGCAGGTTGGATTCAAAATCAATTTTGGCCGTGATTTGAAGTACGGGATGAAGACATCTTCTTGACGGCATCAATAAAATAGTCTCTGCAAAATCTTGAGCCTGTAAACTAAGGGACGAAAAGAGAGCGACTTTCTGAGGACGACCAAACCCAGAGACCCCGACATGTGAAAGGTTGCATGGATCAGACCGTTTGGACAAAGAGGTCAGAAGGATGAGATTGGGACAATTCTTTTGCACTTGTTCACCATACTTTGAGAGATCTCTTTGATGGTCATCCTAGTTTCAAGCTTTGTCATGAGAAAAGGCTATGCCCATATTGCGGAACCCTGTTATGTTTAAAGTAATAGTGGGTCGCATTAAACTACGACCGAAGGGTGGCGCAGGGTAACTCCGACAAAAACACGCTCATTGGATATTGAATCATTAGAAAAAAACTGAAAATACCGCACAAAATAGAGAGGGAGAGAGATATCTGATGATTTTACTGATCTCTATACTGCTCATAACGTAAAAACATAAATTACCGTTACATGGCCAAGGATCACTATATGGACCAAAAAACCAGTTCCAGAGGTCAAATCGAGGAAAAAAGCGATGCAAATAGAAAACTTAGGGCTTTTATTTATGCGGAATAAGAATCGGTAAGATATAGCACGCCAAATAGGTTCTCGAAATCGAAAATCGCATAATTTTTCGAGAGATTATGGGAATCAGCAGATCACCCCTACCACCCCTGTTTCCCCACAATTAATCAACATGGTGCGCCCCTTTCACCACATTACAAGAAATTCTCATCTTCTATTGAACTCCGCTGCCCCGTTTTGCGACTTCTTTTCCTTTAGCACCCACTTCCCAATGTCACCAACGGTGGTGCGACGGCAGAATCTATTCAAACGGGCGTATTCGGCACAAAAACTTCAGAGGATCCTGAGTGCTCCCCCTTGAACCAGCACACAGGGGAAATGGATGGTTGCGCAGGAAAGAACGTGGAGTCGATCTGTCAGCGGGGTGGAAGTTTTTAAGTGATGTATGTACATCAATAATAATGGAAGAGTAAGTAACGGAGGCTTTGGGTAACAAGAGAGCTCTTATATTTTGAATGAATTCTTTCGCCAATCTAATCACCCAGTGCTCAGTGAAAAATTTTGCCCCCACTCGTTTTGGTATCTTTGTCTTGTTTTGCGACCCATTGCTGGGATAGTTTCGAGAGTGGATTAATGAGGAAACAGGTCTTTATCAGTTAAATGAAGAATTGTCACAAACGCCAACATATATCGTTTTCTCGCTGTGAAACTGTTATCCATACTTCCGGTTTCAGATTTGAGAAGTCCATCTTCTTGATGGATTCCCTCCGTACCGCAACACTCCCTCTCGCTCGCATATGTTTTTTTGTTAGTCTACTCGCATACCCACTGACAGGCAGGGGAACAGAGGGAAGACTGACATGGAACTCTCAGCATAATCAAACACGCAACCTTTTGGAGCTCGAACAACTTTCTTTTCGGCAGATAAGGAAGTTGCTTTTCTGTCTTTTGCACCTTATTTACACCCTTGAACATGATTTATTTGAGACGAGAGCGGCGTGAAATCTAATAAAACTGCTCAGCGAATGCAATGCGGACAAGACTGGCCATACGGCGGGTTCAATTGCAGACGCAATCTTTCGTGTTGTCCCGGGACTGAAGTTTGAAGGGAGAGGCTAAAAGCAGAAATATTCCGTCTCCAAACTTCTGCCTAGCGTTTTAAACAAGAACAGTGAAGGGGCAGTAAATAGTAGCGTGATGACGGCGTATCGGGGATATGGAAAGGAGGACGTCTTACACATACTGAGCGGAGTGCGGGATCAGCTTTATTTTAATCATACCCGAGCACCTAATTTGATCCCATCCGTTCGTCGGGCAATCCTGCTTCATTTTACACCGTAGAAACTAGGAAGAGGGAAATGAGGACATGGATTCCGATTCAGGTGAGGACACCTCGGGAAATGATCCAAAGGACACGAGACCGGTAACGGGCGGAGCGGATGGGGAGACGGGGCGCTGACTATAGAGGCGGATGAATAATTAATGGAAGGAAGGGTCTCGACCCAATAACAATATGGCGCTGACTTTAATCGCCCCTCAGCCTTCGTAATTCCGGACGAACGCAATCTTGGATCCGAAGTTTTTACGTCCTTCAAATCTATTCCTACCAAGGGAAGCCGACTTCGCGTGAGGAAAGTGCCAGCAATCGCTGTCCAAGAACGAGGGACTTGAAAGTTCAGCAAGTGCTGCGTTTCATGTTACGATTACGGGGAGCATTAAGGGATCTTTGAACACTTTGGTTGCTGTACCCAAAGCACAAGTAAAGGAAGGAGAGAAAACTCCCGGTTCACGAGAGCTTGTATTTAAGCAAGAGCTTGTCAAGAAATGAAGTAGACTGTCGAGAATCGACTACTTGCAACGTTTAATTTCATGTCCACAGCACAGCGATGTGCAGACTGGTTCTTTCACCTGCAAATCCGCAGCACAATTCCGCATATCTGACACGATTACGGGGATTTTGCTGATGAGAAATAAGCTGGTGCTCAGTAACTTCGGATTAGGCACTGTGGTGGACGCTGAGGAGTGTGCAGAGCCGGAATTTTTTTAGGCCATGTGTAATCCGTGGTCCAGTTCCGAGATGTGGACGGAATCAATGATGCGAGGAAGAAAGAGCGAAACTCCCGTGAGGTCCCGTGAGGTCCCGTGAGGTCCCGTGAGGGTGCCCTTCAGGACGGAGGAAATAGCGATTAGTTAATGGAAGGAAGCTGAACAGAATCGCGTAGTACCGTCTGTGTAGTGCAGTTTCGCAATGCGCAGAGGTGGTAAAATAAATAAAAATAGCTAAAAAACAACCACACTGAGAGATGACGTCGCGAGCGACAAGTGTGCTGTATGATAAACTGTGGCTTCATTCGCATTAAACGCTATATTACCTTTCACAAGGATATGGTGAACTAAAACCATCCCACCTTTTTATGTGCAATATGGTGATAAATATAAAGTGGCATTGGGATCGTTAAAACCGTATGCAGGAAGGTGAATCTTAAGCAATTTTCAGGTTATCTATGATGATCATTTTCCTGTTTGCTATTGTACTTTTTATCTTGTGACCTACTAGTTTTTATTTATGTTCCATTTGTGGTACTGTTAGTGCTTAGCTGAATTGTGCTAGTCCCTTTAGTGAAAATGATAGCTCAAAATGGCAGGGCTCAACCACATGCTATCGGATGATTGGGAGGTTGTATGGGCTTTTATGGAGCTCCTCGATCACATACTATCGTAGAGTAAGACTTAAAAAGGCGAAAAGAAAGGTGAAAATTCAACAAATCTAAAAAATCAATCCTACCTCTTCCCCAAAAGTGGTAGCATCGCAATACCAACGATCTGAGCACAAATGAATACAAAATATTCAACCAAGAAGCTTACGGGTAAAAATTAATTGGTGTGGTCGACACAGGTACAACTAGTGCTTGAAGCCAAGGGATTGTGGGAAAACGTCACTGGTGATGCGAAAGTTAGTACCAATGCAAGTGAAGAGGACAAAAAGGCTTTCGAAAAGAAAAAGAGCCAGGCGATGGCAGAAATGGTTTTGAATATCGAATCAAAGCATGTTCTATCGGAATAGCGTTGGAAAAGCCCACGGAAGTGTGTAAATCTCTATAAGAGATGGACAAGAGCCACACCGTTGCCACGTAGTTTACTCTTCGTCGTAAAATACTATGTTTACGATAGTACAAGGCACAGTCTATCCAAGATTTGCTAACTCTTTTATGGCCATTGACCATGAGTTGAAAGCTAGTGGGTATTAATTGTCAGACTTTGACCGCAAGTATTCACTCCTTGAGGGACTTTCTGAAAGGTCTGAAACCATCCGCACAGTCTTACGTGAGAAGACTGATGATGAGCTAAGCTTTCAACAGTGTGTTCCTAAGCTTGTCATGAGGGAGGCATATATTCATATGAACTGCAGCAAGGATGTATGGAAGAGCAGTGAAAGCCCAGCAACAGCATTCTACTCACAAGATACAGGGGTAAAAGGGGTAGAAGAAAGAAGGGAAAGTGTAATTATTGTTCCTCAAAGGGTCATTTTAAGATTTGATGCCTCTTTAAACTCGATTCAAGCAACCACAAGCAACATCTCACTCCACCAGACAGCATCAACAAAGATGATCAGAATATTGGTGCCTCATAATCAAAGGAACACATTTTGTGTATGGCAGGTGGTGGAGAGAATGGAAAGGGGGATCCACTGGTGGCGTTTTGGTTCGACGATAGCCGTGTGACACAGCACATGTGTAGTGATGCATCGGGATTTCGTGAAATGCAGAAGCTCCCGAAGCCTTTCAATATTGACACGGCATCACAAGGGAATTCGCTGCAGCACAGTTATATTGGGGCCATAAACACGGTGAGCTACATCAGTAACAGAGTGTTAAACAATGGTATCTCACCAGCGTTTGGTCAAAAGACGCCTATATAGTTTGGTAGCAAACCAAATATTGCAGATGTTCGCATTTTTGGGTCCACAGTTTTTCTGGAATGGCTTCATTGAAACGTTAAAAAGACTACGAAATAGATTCACTGCCTAACGGGAGACTTTCTGTAAGCTGCAAGTTGTTATTTGACCTGAAGAAGAACCGTGAGGGAAACATTGTCCGTTATAAGGCTAGTTTGGTTGCCCGTGGATTTTGGCAGACACCTGGCGTAGACTACAGTGAAAAATATTCTCCGTTGGCGAAGCTTGAGTCTTTTAGAATGCTCGTTGCTTTTGCGGCCGCTCGGCGATGGCCGGTTCATCATGTAGATGTGAAGACGGCTTTCATCACATCGAAGTTAGATATAGTCACTTAAATGGAATGTACAGATCTACCAATGGAACTTCATGAGAGATTCGACGTGAAGCAGCGGAAAGGCAAAGAATGGCCGCTACTGAAGGCTTTATATGGCCTAATGCAGGGTTCACGTGCCTGGTTCAAAGCGCTCCGTGGTGTACTGCGAACCCTAAGTTTTGTACTATCTGAGTGCGATCCAAGTATCTGCTTTTGCCTGAAGCGATCAGGTCGGATCCATTTAGTGGTCTACGTGGACGACATCCTCATTATCGCGCCTACGGTTGAGCTAGTCAACATGGAAAAGCCGATGTTAGGATATTGCTTCGATATACGTGATTTTAAGGATGTGTCCTATTTTTTAGGAATTGAAATTCATTTCGAGTAGAAAAACAATTCTCTTTCGCAACGCCGGTATATTCTAAATTTGCCAGAATTGTTCAACATGTCATATTGCGGGGAGCTGTCGATGCTGATTAGAAAAGAAGCAACCAGAGGGGCTGCTTTGTTGGTAATCAACGAACCAGTCAATGTACGGAAGCCTAATGTTCCCTATCGGGAGATTTTTGGGTCACTCATGTATCTCTGTATTGCCTCTCGATCGTATATCTCATTTTCAATGTCACTGCTCTCATACACCATTCGCCCAATTTCACATCAAAGTAGTTAAACCTTGCGAAGAATATATTTAGGTATTTAAAGAAGACATCCGAGTACAATGATGGGACCGCCGTACGTTGGAGAAGCAGACTACAAACGCTCGTGGCTACTTCCAACCTATAGGCTGAGTACATAGCGCTTTTATCTGCCACAAAAGA
Organism: Kappaphycus alvarezii; assembly: GCA_002205965.3. Classification (NCBI taxonomy): domain Eukaryota; phylum Rhodophyta; class Florideophyceae; order Gigartinales; family Solieriaceae; genus Kappaphycus; species Kappaphycus alvarezii. Next base: position 524,828 of record NADL03000599.1, read on the forward strand.
AGCGTTGTGGTTGCGCGGACTCTTTAACGAGATGTTTGGAGACAGGGATGCAATTTCTTCAGTTGGGTGTGATAATTCAGGTGCCATAAAGAAAAGCAAAGAAAGGATGGTGACAGCTCGGACGAAGGACATTGCGCTAAAGTTTCACGCGACTTTGAAATACACTCGTAAGCAACATGGTAGTTGACTCTGAGGGGGAGTGTTGGCGCTTAATTGAATTGAACTAGTCACTTTAGTGAAAATGATACTTCAAAATAGCAGAGCTCAATCACATGTTGACTGATGATTATACAATTTACGCAAAGCCAAATATCGCTAAGATATGGTTAGTTATAAGAGGATACCAAATTTGGAGATATGGTTACATTTTAGAGTTTACGCAAACTTTAAATATGGATAACTTTTCGTTAAGAGTAATACCTGCTCCGTTGCACTGTATTTCGACATAATCTTTGCACTGATGCTGGGTGTTGGCACGTAACTAGCGGGGGATTTCTCAAAGATGCTGGTCGTTCCGCTCGTGGAAGGTTTCCCTGTACTTGGTTTAGCCCACGGCCAGGTATCCAAAGCGGAAGCACGCGATGAGGCAGATTTATTTCGCAATCAAGGTAACACGGAAGCGAATCTGGTGTCTTAGGCGTCTAATTATTGCAGCCACAACACTTGTACGCGGACTTCCAATAATCGCGCAGTTCGGGCTCGCGCGAAAGGCTATCCAACTAAAATGATATTTTCGGGCCTTGCTAAAGAGATCAAAAGCCGTGCGAAGTACCCAGTTCGCGCTGGGAGAGGACGACAGAACATTTTTTATAAATATAGATTCACCAGACACGAAATAATTACCAAGCTCGTGCCATTTGTCGGGTGGGATAGCAAAAGACGAACCGCGCGCAAGCGATACTCGTGTTACTCCCCCCTCTCGATTTGCGTCGTCCTACGGCGAACTGCAACACCATTTAGGGGGACAGATTTCGAGTTCGAATTCGAAAAATCCGCGGCGCAATTATCGGAAATATTTTGGAAGGCACTTGAAGGGATGTTGGAGAAGCGGAGGTGGATGGCGGAAACTTGGAGCCAAGATCTGATGGACTCTAGGGGCGCTTTTTCCGCAAAAAGGATTTATGAAACTTATCCTTCGACTGTTTGCGTTGTATTCATGGATTGTAAGTATCAGTATGTCGCGCGTCCTGAATTTCATGCTTCTAACCAGCGAGTTGCGTACTATGGGCATAAGAGATTCAATTTACTCAAATGGAAGTCGATTAATACTACAGATGGGCTTATATTTCATCTGTACGGACCATAAGACGGGCAGCGACACGATACGATGATATACTCCAATTAACACATGTGCATTGTGTTAGAAACTGGACTGCATGCTGACGGTTTGCAGTAATACTTGTGTGCCGATGGGGTATATACAATGCGGCCCTGGCTGTAAGTTTGATTTCATGCTGCGCATGGCAACAGCAGTGCGGAGGCTTCATAAAAAAGAGCCGTGGGTAGGTGTCGAACAGCTGTGGAATGGAGCTACAAGCACGTGCGTCAGAAACGCTCCAGCGTTGCGTTCAAACGCAAGATGAAAATACGGGAGGCACCTGCGGGTAGTTTATTTATCGCCTGTGTTCTTCTTTGGAATTTTGAGGTTATTCTAGGGTATGGAGGCCTGCATGGGTGATACTTTAATGACTCTACTCAATCAACGTGGGAGGAGTATACAGCTGGTACCGTGTAAAGATTCTAGAGCTATTCTTGTAGTCAGTCACGTTGCTTATGAAGTACGCTGCTTTCTATCACTTTCAGGAGACACTGCGACATCGCCTTGCGCTCTTCTCTATCCGCAGCTCTGTTAAGCTTTTCTTCTTTGAACTTTTGTTTTTCCAACTCTAGGTTCTCCCTCACCGGAAACAATCGATGGTTTCGGTCCTTCTTTTCTGCTTCGTACTGCAATTTATTAATTTTGATTCTCTCTTCCTGTATCTTCATTCAGGCTTTCTTCCTTTCCTTGGCCCGAGAAATTGGTTCGACTTCATCATTACTAACGTCAATTATGCCAGTTTTGTCCTTCTCTATTCGGATACGGTAGGTGAATCCCCGTCGACATCAAAAACATAGACCCATTGCCACCTCCATCTGAGCCGCTGCCGCCCAACTCCGCTTTTTTCGCTTCCTCCTCATTCGCGCCATGGCCTGGGCTCGCATCTCTGCCCCTGCAGCAGTGCGAACTTCTAGATTCTTCGCCTTCTCTTCCGTCGCTTTGATCCACTTTTCCCGACAGTCAGCTTCTTGCTCGGCCATATCACTGAGAATTTGAGCTTTCCAAGAAAACAATTCATCGCCTGCTCCTGAATATTCTCTCCTCGCACCTGCTCATGAGAACCTTATACCTTTCAACGCAACCCATTCCACTTATCTTTTCCGCAACAGATGTGAACTTAGTTGCTTCCCTCAATAAGCAGGCAACGTCTTCGAACGCCTACAATTTTTTTCCAAATCCTGCGATATGAGCTCGGCGGTTGGCGATTGCTCGAAAAAGGACAACTTCCATCGCCTCCGTGTGTCGCACCCGCGCATTGGGCGAAGAGGTACTCCTTGTGCGGCCTGCCGCCTGCTACGGCATGGATGGCGAGGAATGGGCAGTTTCTGGGCAAAATCAACCCAATGGGCCGTCAGGGAGTGCTGATTCGGTAATTCCCGGCGCTGTGGCGCTGTGTAAGTGAGCCATTGAACCAGCTGCCAACTAATCAGATCCTTCTCGAGAAGGCTTTCGAAGTCCCGCTATGGCTGCAAAGTGAGGTCAGGCTGAGTTTCCAACGAGATAGAGCGCTTTCTAAACGCAATGAGGAACCTATTTATAGGATAACAGCGCACAGCAAAAAGGGAAGCACTTATAAAATTTTCCCCCTGAAACCGTGTACCGTACGGTGCACCATACGCGCATGCGCGCCAATTTTCGGGCTCATACAAGTCCTCGCGTTCACCGTACAAAACGCAAGGGAAGATTCGCGGGATATTCATGCAAAGGCAAGCTGCGGCCGCTGCCAGTTCTAACGCGGCCTGCCTGGTGGCTGGTCTCGCGGCGGCCTTCTAGCGACTTTGACCCGGATTAACTCCGTTTCTTGGTTCCCCCAATTCCGACCACTTGTACCAATTATTTGATGCTTTTTGGAACATAGCCTAGCCTATTTTTCAACCATTAAAACACCCCAATTTTTGCCCGTACAAAACGTACCGGATTGCAGTTGCAGCCTCACATAGACAAAAGCCCGCCCATAGCTTGCGCAGAGTGCGCAGTGCGCCAATTTCGTTTTGGTTGATCATATTTCGAATCTTTGTCGAAACCAGTTTATGATAAAATATAAGCGAAATGAATTTCGTTATTTGGGTCAAAGTTACCACATACGGCTGGCAAATTTCGTTAAGATATGGTAAGAGCATCCCCACCAGTGGTCTCAATTGATCAAATTTCTTTCGAACGTGGGGAGCTCTGATTGGTAGTGTAAAATTTTGCTCTTTTGAGTTTTTGTTCACAGCCGTGTTTCCCCACCGGCCAAGCCAAACCCATTGCCGCATTGCTCGTACTTGGCTTATACTTGGCAGGTGCTGAACTCCAAAACTCCGCACGGCGCCAATTCCTTTGAAACAGTCTGTATCGGAAGCCATGCAGGCTTACATTCTCGAGGAGTTGACGTCCGATAGTCTCTTCACTACTTTAAATGAGTTGCTGTCTTCCGACAGTGACGATGAGGAACCACAAAGAGGTGGATCAAGACCCGGCAGAGCAGCCAATATTTATCGCAACCGCCTGCAAGGCGCACAGCGTCTATTCGAAGATTACTTCAGCTCAGGGCCCGTATACAACGAAGCACTGTTTAAACGCCGCTTTCGCATCTCAAGAAGATCCTTTTTCCGAATATACGACGTTCTGAAGACATATCGTTATTTCACACAGCGACGGGACTGTACTGGAAAACTTGGTCTGACAGGGTTGCAAAAAGCAACCGCAGCAATGCGTTGTCTTGCTTACGGTTGTGCATCAGACTCTGTTGATGAGTACCTGCGCATCGGATCCTCAATAACTGACCAATGTCTTCAAGAGTTTGTTACAGTTGTCGTAGATAACTTTGCTGATGAATATTTGCGCTCTCCAACAGAAGAAGAGAGATTAAAAAGGATACTGCGCCGTTCCGAGAAGCGGGGATTCCCAGGGATGCTTGGCAGCCTGGACTGCTGCAAATGGGTTTGGAAGAACTGCCCGACCGCTTGGCATGGGCAGTTCGAGGGAAAGGAAGGTGTTCCAACAATTACCTTAGAAGCTATTGCGGATGACTCATTATGGATCTGGCACGCCTTTTTCGGCATGCCTGGCTCTTGTAATGACATCAATGTATTGGACTGTTCTCCCTTGTTGTCTAACATTGCCAATGGGTCATACCCGCCTCCTATAGAATATAATATCTGTGGACAGAGGAGAAATGTCCCATACTGGATGGTTGATGGCATTTACCCCATGTGGCCGTGCTTCTTGCATACGATCTTAGAACCGCTCACCGCAAAGGAGAAAATGCTCTCAAAAGGCGAAGAGGGTGTCCGCAAAGACGTAGAAAGAGCTTTCGGAGTACTACAAGGAAAGTGGCATATTATCTCTCGTCCAGGAAGGTTCTGGTCCAAGTCGCTGATGCACAAAATAATGAAGTGTGTCATTATACTTCACAATATTGGCGTGGAGGAAAGGGAATTTGACTCTGGGAGATCGTTCGACGAACAAGAACTTGCGGAAGACGTTACTATTGGAGACGAAGCAATGCCAACGTGGGGATCTTTGGAATCGTTGGACGAAAATACAGTAGTACCGCCTGGCTCGCTTGCTTCCTTGTGCAATATGACATCGTTTACAATGAATGCGACGGAGTATTACAATACTCGGAAGTTAGTAATGGGCCACTTGTGGGAAGAAAAAGGCGCTTTTTATTATAGCCTCGATTTGGGACGTCACCTCTGCTACATAAAGTTAATCATCCTGTATGGCATCACAACGGCGCATCGGGAGAAGAAGAATCACTAGGGTTTAGAGGAATAAAACTTGACGACGCTCGTGTGCGTGCCTTGCGAAGGGCTTCCGCGCGGAGAAGGTTGAAAAACTCAACCGTTTCGGCAGTATCACATTCGGCTAGCGCGTTGGAGAAGAGCAAAATTTCATTGTGGCGATCCAGAGCTTCGTTGCGTTCTTTCTGCAAGTCAACAGCAACTTGGGCCAGCTTGAGTTTCTTCACAGCTGAATCGGCTCTTGCAAGCGCTTCCTGCGCCTTACGTCGTCCTTTAGGGCGACCATCGGAGCGTTTTCAGACGTTTTTGCCAACCGTTCGCCTTCATCACTGATCACAACAGCAGCATCATCCTCGTCTGGCGTATGGTCGTCCATAGAGGACTTCGGTGTGTCGTTTGAATAACCACCCATGAACTTTTGATGGTTACGCAATAGCTTCCATGCTGCAAAGAATTTGAAAGGCTTTCCACAGTTGTCAGCTGCGGAATTAATATTCACCCCATTGTACAAGGCAGTTGCCGTTCCATAAATGTCTTCATCATTCACGCCGGTTGGCTTGGATCGTCGGATTTTTTGAACGCAGCCCGTGAATTTTACGCTCTCCTTGTTGATAAGTTTGCAGCGGCTCTTGAGGGATTCTATAGTTCTCTCCTCAGCTGTTGGGGGTTTCAACTGCCCGTAAAGCTCGAAGATTTTTGTGAAGAACATCACAGACTTTTGCTCTGATCCAAGAATTAGATCCTCTGACGCTTTGAGCCAAGCTGTTGCAAGCGCAGAGTCCTCCAAGGACGAATAGTTAGTTCCTCTGGAACGCATCGGAGCCCTCTGTTGAGGCTGCTGCGCCTGCGTAGAGCTGGACATGGCCGGGTGTGCAATGTGCGAAGGGGTAGAAAGAGTTCGGCTTCAACGGAGAGATGAATGTCGAAGAGTTTGCCCCCGCAGACTTGTGCGAGGGAAGAGAAAAAGAATTGGCGGGAAGTGAATTGTGAAGTGCATTCATCCAATAGTATTGCGCCAACTGGTTTCTAGAGTTGATCAAAGAGCTATTTTGGGGGCCTGTATTTGTGAAATATAGCACCTGATTTTAGCCCATTGTAAAAATTTGCTTTTTTAGTTTTACCGCTGGGAAGTCTGCAAGCTTGATCAAATCATTAAAACTCAGCAAAAAAAGATAACTTGATCATTTGCTGCAACTGGTGGGGATGCTCTAAGTGTTCAATTATCAACCACAACTGTACCATATCTTGACGAAATTTGGCGTAAACTCTCTATTGGGAGATCGTATGGGCTATTGTGGAGCTCCTCAACCACATATTATCGTGGAGTAAAACCTAAACGAAAAGCCAGGTGACCATTCGACTCTTCTAAAACACAATCCGACCTCTTTCCTAACAGATTTTAGCCCGACACACGAAACGTTTCGGCCGCAGAAAAGGTGTTGTAGCGACCTACCATCCCTTCTCGACATACTGTCTTCCCGACCAACTCGCTCCGTCCACTCCCATCATGGATAGTTATGTAATTACTTACGTAGAGTGTGCACCAACTGACCGACTTAGTATTCAATAAAAAGCAGTTGGATGGACCAAATCGGTCCGTGTACTGGGGCTCCGCACAGGATGGCCATGGCCACCGACGACCATCAGTCGGAACTGATACGCGTGTGAATGCGCGTGCGAATAGAAGCGTCCGAGGTGTGGCATTTCCTGACAAGATGAGGTACAAACTCTTCGATAAATAGATAAATAACAGTCTCTGAAGAGAGGGCACTGTAGGAATTGGCAACCAGGGGCTGAAATCGGAAGCCCGGGTCGCGGGGGGCTGAAAGGGGGGCACCGGGCGCCTTGTCTACGTGTAGTGGGCCTGGGATCTTGCGTTGGTGCGTGACGACGGCAGTCTGACCGGCGACTTTCGTCGCTTTCGTGAGGGAGGACTGCTTAAACGGGGACGTCACGGCGACATCGCATGCGGTGGGCCGATTCGGGAGGCAAGCTTCAGGGTCACAGAGGGATTGCGCGAGGAGGATGTCGGCTGGCCTAGAGTTCGTACCCGGGACGAGATTCTTAATTTCAAACTCGTATCCCAGTCCGGCGGAGCGGAAAACGTGCCACGCGAACACGTTTCGGGCGGAGTTGTGGCGGTGAATACGCCTAAACTCAGACGCAGCGGTCTGCGGCATGATCACCGTGGACGTCTAGGTCTTGCTGGCAGTGGTGGCACTTCAAGGGCAGTGGGGAAAAGGTGACGATTTATTCGAAGGCGATATGCGGGGACCTCACGGCCCCTACTGGACCTACTGGGGCTCATCACTGCTGAATTTGCGTTGGTTGATTATAACCGCGGTATAACGTTGCACGAAAGCTGACAGCTTCGTTCGGAGTGCGGAAAATTCTGCGACGGCAAGGGGTCTGTATACACTGGCAGACCGAGGTGCCTGTGCACTATGATGCTCCAGTGCTCCGACGACACCTTCATCGCATTTGTGGGATACGCCAATAGGAAACCAGCGGCCGCGCTATGAAGAAAGGCCAGGCCGTGTATGCGACAACGGGTTGCTTCCTCGGAGTTGCAGCCAGGACGGGGCATCCTCATCGACAAGTCATGTTCCCAAACCACCTTTGCTTTGGCCTCTTGCTGTGCGCGACTTGATGAGGTTGAAGATTGCAGGGCATGCCAGCAAGGGAGGCAGGGCCAAAGGCGCCTACAGTAGGTCGGTGACGAACGGATCGCCCTGGATCCGGCGGACAAAGTTGAGCAGAGGCGATCGTCCCTGTTTGACCAGGAAGGATATATCGCCACGAGCGCGTTTCCCAAGTACGGCGGCGGAGCGGGGAGTACAGTAGGAGGCCGTGCGTGCACGGGCGGGGGCAACGTCCAGAATGCCGGCGGCGAAAGTCCCGTGCAGGTATGGTCCTATGATAGAGAACCCATGCCCTCCTACACGGAGGGGGAGTCACGCTTGTTCCCAGGCGTCATCCGTTAGAAAGACGTGATGGAGCGCGACATAGAAGGACCGCTGCAGAGAGTCAAAATTAGCTGCAGGCTCAGCGGCGTGCTGACGGTGGGAAAGCCCAAACGCGTGAAGCACACGGCATACCGAGGCACGTGGGCGATGCATATGGAAACGAGCCCGGGGGTCCCGGACCTGTTCCAGCAGCGCCAGGGTGCGGCGGCATCCCTCCACCTTGCTGCGCAAGAACGCCCTGATAAAGGCAGCGTTACCCAACGGGGCCCCGAGCAGCAGCAGCCCATGACACCCTTCGAAGCATGGTGCGCACGTCGTGGACGGTAGCATCCATGCCAGCCCTAACATCATTGGCCGTTTGGAGGGGGGCCAAAAAGGCACCGGAGTCATCAATTGCCGACGGGAGCAGCGTCTTCGCCACCAGGCGCCGGAGCACTGAGCCGACCGCAATCGGACAGATCCTCACGGGCTTGGGCTGCAGCGGGAGGAAAGTCGCAGGGGAGAGCAGGGGAAAATTCGAGTCGGGGTAGTCTCCGTTTGCTATGCGATTGACCAGTTTCGTCAATACTCCGATGCCAGTGACACCAGCTTCGGGGCTAATAGCGGTCTTGGCAAGCAGGTGGAACCACCGCGAGGGCGTCCGGTATTGGGCGGAGCGGGATCGCGAGACCCTAATGCTCGATATCCCTCTCTGCCTGGTGGTGATATGCGTTAATGGCATCAACCCACAAGGCGCCGCATTGGGAGCCAGTGTGAGCCCGCCGTATCCCGGAGCGCGGAGCGTTGTCTTTGGACGGATCTCCACCCTTCCTCACTCCGAAGGCTGCGCCGCATTACAGCGGTGGGCAACATTTGAAGATGCAGGAAGGCGAAATGGATAGCAGCTTCACCGCGCGCATTCGCAGCGGCTTAGACCATCCTGATAAGGAGGAGGACGAACCGGCGGGAGACATGAGGAAAGGGATTAATACATAAATTTCATCGGAGAAAATGCCCATGTCGCCAATTCACCTTTAGTGGCTAACATCTTGGAAAGCAGCCACTGGCCTCTGAAGCGACCCTCAAAGCAACCACCAATGCACTGCCTCCGAAATGGATCATGTACCGTTCTTGCATTCTCAGGGTCGCCGCCAGGCTCAGAGGGGTTAGCTTTAAGGAAGAACATCAGCGGCGCGGGTGATGACCATGAATCATTACGTGAGCTCCAAGAACATGACTAGCCCGAGCTGATTATGCGTCTCTCGATTCGATTGCACGAGTTGTGATGTGCGATACGGACAACATTATGGTAGCGCATCAATGCGTCGTAACCCCATGGTCAGGTCGGTGCATGGAGTCTTTACAGCATGTATCGTAAATTACGTTACGGTAACTTTGAACACTGGGCAGACACCCTAATGCCGATAGTTCCTCTTTAAATAAAACTCCCAGTTCCCCCCCTATCTTGTTCTACAAACAATGGCTTGCGCCTCTGTCGCTTAATGCCAGATAGAGCTGTCCTGTTGTCCAGTGAGGGTGCACTGCGAGGGCAGCGGATTCGAAGCGTCCTAGGCGGCTTTGCTTCTTCGATCGAGAGTCGCAGTGTTTGACCGCAGCCAAGAAAGGAAAGTTGCCGATGTAAATCTTGTCCGTGGAGCGGACACACCGGTACCAATCCCTTCACTATAGCACGGAGTGGTACGGATTGCACACCCGTTCGATGGGACTTGCAGCTTGTAGGCCAGCAAGGTTTCAATCGGAGAGCAGGGAATCCGCGCCCCGCGTGATTCGGTGCCCCATTTGGGCGATGGGTCGCTGCGAAGGAGCCACACCGTTTGGCAAGGCGCATGTACGTCGATGAGGATGGTATAGTTCCTCACCCGTTGTGACATCATGCCTCAGCGCTGTGGTCATGTCGGAATCATTATCGGAAGCACTCGCCAAGTACAGAAAGTGCCAGAGGCAATTAGTGGCCTCTGCTCAGCACTCAGCTTGAACCTCAACGGGAGCCAGACCACGCCCTGCTGACCACGGACTGCCGCCGCGCCCATGAGATACTTTCAAGCTTCCATCGTGACAAATTTTACCACAGTAGTCAAAGCAGTGAAGGCTATCAACTTCTCGTTGCACCTGTTGACTTCTCTCCACTTCATTAAGTACTCCTAGAAGAGTTTCAGAGACCAAGTTGACTTTTCCAGTATTGGAGCGTACTCGACTGTGGTGGCTATACCACCAAGATATAGTGGATGAAAGACATCCACTAGAGCGATGAGCTAGCAACAGGCAGGACATATGCAGCCGAAAGTGGCACTTTCGGCTGCATAGCACACTACAGCAGAAGTGGAGGGAAATCATCAACTAGTGTTGTTAGATGGAAACACACAGGACCGCTGCAGCCAACACAGCTTGGAAATCATTAGATAGCAAACTGTAGACTGTGTTCTAGTCGCAACTTCCTCACTCTCCACTGCACATCATTGTCTATTTAATACGCCAGCGTGCGTCTGCTTAGTAAACCTTGGGGGCATCGAACTCGGCATCGAACTCGACATCCCATATTTCATTCTTATCAGCGCTTACGACCGAAAGCGCACATCGATGCGGATACTTAGTTCTTTTTCCAGCGTTTAACAGCACCTGCAGACTTGGCCATACAAATTTTCCGACTTGTGCCACGCATTACCCCCGCTGTAGAACGCGGGAGGAGAGGTTGGAGTGGGAATGCGCGACCGTACTTTTCTAGGTCTATCAGTGAGGAAAAGAGCTTGAAAAAGAAGGGGCTTTGATGAAAACGTTGAAATGATTTGTACAGGACTGTACAGTACTGTCCAAACCTACCTAAAGGGTGTGCAGCAGGAGGCTCGGGCCAAGGTACACTGGGCCGACGAGGTATGGGCTCGCTGCCCGAATCCCGATGACCACACCGCCGCCGCAGCGCGGGACCGGATCCGCGGCCTCGCATTCCGCAAAGGCCCTGGCGCCGCCTTCCTGTTCGCACATCCCTCCGCCGACACGGAAGTGTCTGCCGTACACTGGAAGATCATGATACGACGTTTCCTCGGGCTGTCTGTTTATGACGACTCGCTTCCCCGGAACTGCGAGCATTGTAAACGCCCGATGGACAGCTTGGGAGATCACGCAGTCGACCTGTGCCCCTCTGGATTCGGTCGCAAACACCGGCATGACTCGTTACGCAACGTCATCGCCGGCCGTATCGCCCGCGCAGCAGGCTTAGACTGCCAGTTGGAGGTCCCACTCCTCGTCCCAGGAACTGAACTACGACCCGCTGACATCCTTGTCCACCCACCGGTTGCCCCCGACGGCAACGCGGTCCGCCCCATTGCCTGTGATGTCACCATCGTCTCTCCGTTCAAGGACAACGTAAGATCAAGGGCCACCCGCGAAATGGGCGGTGCCGCTGCCATCGCTCACCGCAACAAGGTTACGGACCTGGAGCGAAAACTTTCGCGGCGTCTGCTACCGCCCTTAGACAACCCGACACAGGCCCCCAATTTCGAGTTCCAACCGCTGGTGCTCGATTCTCTGGGGTCGCCTTCTCCTGCCACCTTCCTCTTCATAGAGGGTCTTCTGCCGCGTATCGCGGAGAAGTTCAGCACTCCTGTCGGAGTGATTCGCACGCGCGTGTTGAGCCGCATCAGTTGCACTATCTGGTCGTCAGTTGCGCAAGCTATTTTTTCGCGCATGTCGCTGCACGTGGACGACGTGGAACATCCTGTTAGCTCTTAGCTAGCAATATAGTCGGATCCTGCAGCGGACACCTGTTATACTAATGCCATACAGTAAAACAGAAGGCTACTGTACTTTTGATTGCACACGAGGCGTTTGCACAGCCTCCCCTCGTCATGGACACGAAGGTCCATTCCGAGACAGACTCCACTCGCCTCTTGGTGCGGAACGAGGTAACTTTATACGGTATATTCAGGGAAATGAACGAATTATGATACTCGTTTCCCGGCTCGCACGGGGAGAACTCTCGCACGTTGTGCTCCCCCTCGTAGCAGCGTCGACGCTCCTCCCGCTCCAGCCGACTCCCGACAAGGTCCGCCCGATCGCCATCGGCTCTGTGCTCCGCAGGATAGTGACGAAGGCACTGCTCCCGGCCGTAATAGCCGATTCACACTCGGTTCTTTCGCCGCATCAGACTGCCAACGTTGTGAATGGCGGGTTGGACTCTATTGTACACGACACCCGCACGACACTACGTCGCTTCTCCACCACCCCGAATGTCGCCATGATCCTCATAGACGCCACCTCATAGACGCCAACAACTCCTTTAACCGTGTTGATCGGCAGTCTATGCTGAACCACCTACCAATGCTCGCCCCCTCGCTAGCCCGCTTCGCAAACATGATCTACGGCCGCATACAACCGCCTTTGCTCATGCCGAACCGGGATTGCACCGTCATACCAAGTGCCCAGGGCACCCAACAGGGTGACCCGGCCACTATGTTGATGTTCTCGCTTACGATCCAACCCCTCATCCGTCGGGTTGCTGAGATCCCCAACATTGCTCTCTGCCAATGGTACGCTGATGACGGCACGATCGTCAGGACCCTTGGCGGCATCCGTCAGGCGCTCAGGCTCCTCGCCCGAGATGGCCCCACGGTTGGCTTCCATGTCAACCCACGTAAGACACGGATCTATTGGCCTCACGTCATGCCTCCGGATCGAGCAGCCCTCTTACAGTAGTGGAATTCCCTCTCGCAAAATGCTCGCGGGGCGGCTTTCCACTTCTCGGGGCCCCCATTGGCAACAGAGCGTTCACGGAGAGTTTTCTACGGTTCAAGATCGCTCAGTGCCGCCGCACCCTGGACCGCCTCCTGCTATCCCGCGACGCCCGCGCCCGGTTCCACATGCACCGGATATGTGCCTCTGCATGCCTCCTATCGCGTGCATTCAAGCTCTCCGATCCGTGCTTAGCTGAGTCCGCTGCAGAAGAATCCGATGATCTACAACGGTCATCATATGGAAAGTTACATGGCATCGCACTTACGGACCGAGTCTGGGACAAGTCTGCCTCCCCATGCACCTCGGCGGTCAGGGCTTCGAAAGCATCGCCTCGGTTCTCCATGGCACAGCCGCCGCCAGCATCATTGATGCTGCGCCCGCACAGCAGCGAACTTCCGCAAACGCCACGCCGCGTGCTTGTGCACTAGCTTCTGCCCGCTTCCGCGGCGACCGCTCCCTCCTCCTCCGTCAGAAAGGCCTTCGCTCCGCCGTTTCGCACTGTCCATCCCTGGGATTGTCGACCTTTCGACCCTTGACCCTCCCACTCTAGCTGCTTCACCCACCAACACTCTAACCCTTCTCAAGCGGGTGCAGCAAGGGGCGCCGGCAAGAGTTCATTGGCACGACGAATCCTGGGCGACTGCCCCAAATCCGACCGCTCACAACGACGCCGACGTCCGCTATCGCATCCGTGGCTTAGCGTTCCGCCGCAGCCCCGCTGCGACCTTTCTCTTCGCCCACCCCCGGCAGCAACGAATGTGCACACCACACACTGGCATACCATGCTCCGCCGTCACCTCGGACTGCCAGTGTATGATGACTCGATGCCCCTCAACTGCCACCACTGTGACCACCCCTTGGACACCCTCGGGGATCACGCCGCCGACCTCTGCTGCCCTGATTTCGGCCGTCGCCACCGCCATGAATCGCTCTGTAATGCGTTTGCGACACACGTTACCCGCGCTGCGGGTCTGGATACTCAGCACGAGGTTCCGCTCCTCGTCCCGGGCACTGAGCTCCGGCCCGCCGATATCCTTCTACAACCCCCGCCAACCCCGGAAGGCACAACGTTGCGCCCCATTGCGTGTGACATCACTGTCGTCTCGCCGTTCAAGGCCGCAGTTCGCACCAAGGCGACCCAGGTTGCCGGTGGCGCTGCTGAAGTGGCGGCCCGCGACAAGGTTACAACCCTTGAACGCAACCTCGCCCGACGCCTTCCCGCTCCCTCAACTGACCCCATCTTTTGCGCCATACACGCCGAATTTCACGTTTCGACCTCTGGCGTTTGATTCCCTGGGTGCCCCTTCCCCTGGTACTATTGCATTTATCGAGGAGTTAGTTCCGCGGATCGCGTCCAAGTGGCACTCGACACTTGGCGTTATCCGCCGCCGTATCTACCAGCGACTGAGTTGCACCCTCTGGTCATCCATCGCTCAAGCTAATGCGCATGGACGACGACGTACATCCGGTTAGATCTTAGCCATATAATTAAGACGTGCGCAGTCCCCAGTAGATACTGAATGCATTAAACTTCTTTCTAAGTAATGGTTACGGCAACGATGCCGAGCGCCTATTGGACGGTAACGGGTCTTCCTTTTCCATAGGTGATGGCCGGGAGACGGGTGGCGGTACGGAAGAGAGACAGCTTGAACCGCCCTATGTTGGTTGGGGATAGCCAGACAACGGGCTGAACAAAGTTCAGCAAACAGGTAATCCCTCAATTGTGCTTTTCGGGTGAAGGGCGACGTTAACTCTTTATCAACTCCACCGCTTTGTCGCCCATGTCAGGAACAAGGTATTCGTTTTTCGTTATGCCAAACGCATGGTCTCCTGTACAAGTGCCGTATATGTCAACTGCACTACGCACCATTTGCTGATCCAGTCGATCGACTCTATGATCTTTCGAGATGCTCTTCCGAGTCAAAAGCAATGACGTTGTGGAAATTTCCATCATTGACGTGCTGTAAAGATCGGACGAAACAAGAACCTCCCGTTCAGCTCCTCTTTCGACTCCGCAACATACCCTGCAAGTTTCGGGATGCAGGCTGCCACGTCTGTGGTGATCCACTCCTTCTCATCATGGGACACTTACGCGGCCCAGAATGCATGTTTGAGTGCCCCTCAAGACTGCGCACTTTCTTCGTTGTCTCAGCAAGGGGATACCCTCGTGCAGAGTGCCATTTGTGATTTACCTTACCACCCGAGTGTAATTCTGCATATGGCTCTTCGTCGCCGTAAACTTGCGTGGGGTGGTCAGTTGCTGGTGGAATTCAGTGTTGGAACATTTTCTCTTGGCTTGGACTATCTCCTCATTAGAGAATTCGTGGGCGCATGATACGTGATTCGTGCTGCATTCTTGTCAGCACGTAGTGAAGTAAGAAAATAATTCTTGTTGGATCCAGTGCAAGTCTAGAATGCTGATTCTTGTTGGGTTCACTGCATGTCTAGAACGCCTGGATGGGTGTTTCTGGATGCACTTTAGACTCACTGTCGGGATAAAAATGGATTATTGAAAGTTGACGTCTTATACTAGTAAACGCTGACAATTACGAACTCTAAACGAATGGCGGTAAACAATGCGCCGTGGAAAAAGTGGTGGCGTTAGGTTTTCGAAATCGGGATCGCAATAGGACGAGCTGTCCTCGATTTGGCAGCTAAAGTCCTAAATTTTTAGTGAAAAATTAACTTGAGCTCAAGGAGTACTTTTTATTCCGGGTCGTCCACGTGTACTACGTTGAGGCATAAAATCTCCTTGCAGCCGCACTTCTCCTCGTCTCGGGTGGTGAGCTCCCCAAGCCTACTTTTGACGGGGTAGATAATGCAAATTGGTCTCGAACCCTTGAAAACACGCGGTTGCTGATACAAATCTTCAATTAGTCCGCCGCCCAAATCCTTTAAAGCGCTGCTCAGTTGTTCCTCCGAGCTTCAAGCGCATCTTGCCGCAAGCAACTTCTCAGCCATACACAACAGCCTTCATCCAAGCAACAACTTCCTTTCTTCAAACAACCCTCCTTGCCCAAACAACTTAATTCCTTGTCCAAAAATCAACATTCCATTGAAACAACACTATGCTCGCCCCTCTTGGAGAACCGGTATCTGCATTTGTCGGTGGTGAGGCTTCTTTGCTTGCAATGAAACCAAACAACAAGTCTCCAACAACTCGATCATTCAACGCTGAGCAATCGGACCCCGCTTCGTCACCAGAAACTCCCGCAGCCAAGGAGCTAATCTCGCCTCCTCCTGCCTCCTACACAGCACCTGCCGCACTGGACTCAAACTCTCAAATTTCCAGCACTATCCACGCTGACTCCGGAAGTCCACTGCCCAGTCCTACTCCAAACGGACACGCTGCTCCCAAAACACCAGAGAATACCACTGTCAATTCCGCAAGCGTGCCCTCAGCAGGGAGTCCCGACCCTGCATCCAACAAGCAAGTCCCCCCAGAACCACGGCCAGAGCATGATGTGAAGACACCCCCTGCCCAATCCACCACAACTGCCCAGAAGAAAAAGAAGAAGCGCAAGAGCCATTCAAGCTCCCGTGACCTGGACGAGTCCAAACCGTTGCCCAACGAGGAGTCAATTCGCGGTGATGGCGTGGACCAATGGCGGGCTAGAGCAGTCAATCGCCGCGCGCTTCTCGCAAAAGCCAAAACAGACCACTCCTTACTGCAGGCTGATTTGACTGCCGCCTTGGCCCGTGTCTCCGACGCTGAGCAAGCGGAGGCAATGGTGAACAGTGGCCTCGTTACCGCGCGAAATGTGATTGCGCAACGAGATCGTGCTATTGCTGACTTGACTAGTGTGCATCAGCAGTTAAAGGGGGAGCATGCCAAAGTTTCGGAGGACAAGAAAAGGGCCGAGAAGAGATTAGTGATTCTGAAGACGGTGAGTGCAAACTTGCAGGAGGCAAGGGAAGGGAAGGAGCATGTAGAGAGAAAGCTTGAGGAATCGAATGCGACGAATAAGAAGTTGTTGAAGCGCATTGAGGACATGGCAAAGGTTGAGATGGAACTGAGGAATGAAGTGCGAGAGCTTCAGAGACAGATTGAAGCATTGAATATGCTGAAACAACAGTTGGCGAGAGTGGAACTTGACTTGGAGGAACAGAAAACGGAAAAGGAAGAGTTGCGGGTGGCAGCGAAGAGAGGTTCCATTCGTGCCGCTGGCATCGGTGCAGCCGGAGCGTTTGTGCTAAGTTTCACTTTGCGTCTTCTGAGGAATAGGGGGAATTAAGATGGAATTTTTGACTCTGGAGCTCGGGTATTTCGTTGTCCTTGGTGTCACTGCATAAAACTGTAGTGGTTAGCAGGTTGCATCGCCTTATAACGGCCAGTGCAAACACCTCGGCCGGCGCACTTAGCGTAGACGTAAATGAATCACTCGACTTGCCGATGTTATGTCTTCACTGTGACATACTTGATACAAATCTGTAACCTCCACTGCCAAGTGCTTTTCCATAGTTACGTTCACTTGGTACCGCTGTCCAGACTGATCCATGAGTTGAATCGCCTTCCCAGGACATTCCAGCAACTCCCGGCCAGGCGCTCTGATCGCAGCTGTAGAACAACCTTGGTTGGTGGGCAATGATACTGTAGGCATTAGACCAATGGCAGAACTCGAAATTAAGATCTAGGCCATATCCTGCTAGGAGCCGTGCTGTGGAGTAAAGTATGATTAACGCCGTAAGTTGTGATCAGATGGAATTTACAGTAAGTACTTTTCTGGCCTTTACAGTAGTCTTGATTGTGGTGGTGGAAATTGGGGTGCTCTACTGATTAGGGATGCCGGACGGCAACTTTCTGAGGACTAGGGGGGACAGGTCTGTGCATTAGAGTCTGAAAATGAGGCCGAGTCACGAGGTAAGACCTCACAGGGCTGGTGTGAGGGGTGTGAGGCCAGCCGTAAGGCATGCTGCGTTGGACGAAACTGCCGCCGCAACCTGTGTTTGGGTAAGGACAGATCGCACCCGCCCGAAGTCTCCATGGCTCGGACGACGACGTGCTTAACCACGTCTGTCAGCCCCGCGAATGCGTGCGGTTGCTACCCGCCAAGAGTGGATATCGGCACTGGGTTCAGTGGGGACCTGGCATGTGTGGTGATGAAGTCTTGATACCTCCTGAACCTTGACGTTTTCGCAACGCTCAGAGATGTAAAGGGGTTGAAGCAACGGGCCCGTGTGTTGGAGGGAGCAAGTGGATTGACGAATGTAACGTCGAAAAAGTCTGTCCCTCCGGTGCTCCCTATAGCCTTGATGTCTAGCCTTGTGCGATGTTGGCCACTTGGACGGGGCTCCATGACCGGGTGCCGCGCGGCCTTTGCTAAGTCCGGCTGGAGGACCGTAACTTGGCGGTCATGGCGATCGATTCGCTCTCGGCCATGCAACCAGTGCATGGGGTGGTCACCGAACATGTCCAGGGTTTCCGGGCAGTTGCTCCTGGGGCACGGGGTGTTAGGGGCGAAGAACGGTTTGGATTGTTACCGCAATTGATAGTGGGAAATCAATGTCGGCTAGTCATCTTCTAATGCACGAGTCTTCGGAAAATAGCCTTCCTGCATCCCTGATCAGTACAGCACCCCAACTTTTCCTCCCTTTTCTGCTGCTGAACCAAACTAATTCGCTGTCCTTGGTGTCGATGGACGACTTCCCTCGCTTTTATCCCACCTCATGGGCGCACGGGGCCCAGGAGTCCAAATTCCTCTGAAATCTGAAAATGGAACTGACTAACTGATTACGGGACACGCAACTACACCCTACAGCATACCGAAAGTAGCAATACCGGAATTCACGGTTTTTCGTTCACACGTACGGTAACTTACATATACCTAAGTAGGTTAATAGTGTAGGTGGGGGATTGTCGCTTGAGACTGCGATGATAATGATAGCATTTTGATTGGCATTTTACTCGTTTCTCTAAAGCATACTCTGACAGACCCTATATTTCGGGTGACTGCATAGAGTTCGAAATATGGGGAAGGGGTTGATCATTCACTGCGATGGAGATGTTGGCTAAAACCCGCAGAGTGGCCGTCAAGGCAAAGTAAAATTCATTTCTGTAGGAAGCTACTGCGATCAACAGTCTCTTAGAATGTCGATGCGATGTCAGCTAGCAGGCAGGCTACATTTGAGGTTTCCATTCCCTGAAGAGTTAGTTTGGAGCGGGTTTGAAAACGAATGACTATAATTTTAAGTTTCCTCCAGTATTTAGTTTTAAAAGTATATATACCGGAGGAGACTTGAGTTGGTTGCGTATCACCTTACGAAACCCATTAAGTGAATTCTAGTCAAATTCAGAGGGCAAAGAGTGAAGGCGAGTAACCGTACTCAAAACCGATAAAAATGTTCTAATCTGGAGTACTTCAGAATGTTATTTACGGTATTCATCGGAATCCGTCCGGTAGCGTAGATGCGCAATTTTTTCATTCATAACCTTTGTAAACTCTTCTGTCTTCTTGCGTGACTCAGTCCTATTAGTGAAAAAGAGAGGGAGGCAGCCGGGGCGCTGCTGAAGGAACAGTAGGGACGATGGTAGTGGGTTTCAGAAAGTTGGGGGCAAATAGTGTATGCAGTGTACCTGGATTCCCACATGAATCCAGATGAGCTCCCTCTATATAGACAGTACTATAGCTTTACTCTAGAAATTTTATACCTTGTTAGCTTAGTAGAACTTACTAGAAAGTAGAGGTGTAACTACAGAATTGCACTATCTGGAATAGAACCAAGTAAATAAAACGATGACTTGGGGCTCCACGTCAAATAAAAAGATTAGAGGAAAATCAAACCTCTAAATTCATTCAAGACGATGCATTTTCTCTGTTACACCACTGTGTAGTAGAGAACTGAAATAACAAAAGCGAACAAGTCTCTATTACACAGCGGTGTAACAGCGACATTGCTACACTATTCCCTCCCCCGGACTGTTGACATCCTCGTCAATGGTACTGCGCTAGTATATTGTCCTTCAGAATATACTGCTGAAAACCGTCATTTACCATGACAGATCCATCTTCCGTAACATCTACAAAGTCCCTCGTTGTTTGCCACTCCGCATCATGACGTGGCACACCACGCATCAAAACCAAGAACTTGTAACCGCGTCCAACCTTTTTGTGATCCAAGATTACCTCAACTTCCTGTTCTGGTCCACCAGGCAGTTCAAGCGGTGCAGGTGCAGGAGGAATGGGTAAAGCAATGTCATCAAGCTGCTCCAAGTCTTTCGCTGGTCTAGCCAATCGGCCAAAGTGCAGACCTATTCTTACTGGCCAATTTGAAAAATTCTATTTAAGGAAAAAAGTCACACGTGTTACTCTTTTGGCAAATAGGAAAAGCCCATGGAACCTTCGGGAACTACGGTAGAGTCTCTGGCACAAGCTGTAAGCGAACTTCGACGCCAGCTGTCAGAGGGTCACAACCTGATATCCGCACAACAGAACCAGCTCAATAACATTGCTCAGAAGGCAGGAGCCGTCGAGAACAAGCTGTCCCTTGTCAGGATCAATACTGTTAACTATAACGGTCAAAATGAAAGCAATAACGCCCCTAAGAAGAAAAACCGGGTTCATTCAGGGGAAAAGGGTCCGTTGGGAGCTGGTGTGTGCAGATGCAAAATTACCTTGGAGAAGCAGATGGGAAGGCTACTGTGAACATCGCACTAAGCTATCTTTCTGGAAATGCCCATGAATGGTGGATAGTCCACTCCAAGAGTGCTGAAGGGCAGCAAATTCATACATGGAAAGAACTGAAGACTGCCCTTCTCAGTCGCTTTGAGACGATAAACAAGGAAAAAATCGCCCGAGACAAGCTGTCTCGCTTGAAACAAGTTAAGGACGTCTCTGCATTCAATGAAGATTTTAACAAAATATTATTGGATATTCCAGACATAGGAGTCAAAGACCAGATTGATCGCTATTCACGCGGCCTGAAAACATACATTTGGAAAACCTTATACACGAAAGAATATTCTAAGCTTTCCATTTTAATGGCAGATGCAGAAAGAATTGAAGCTGCTTATAGGAGGTCAGGGCAATTAGATAATGCCAAATTGAGTGCAAAGTCGCTGAAAGGCAATTCGACCAGTGGAAATAGTGATCTTGTACCCATGGAGACTGGAAACGTGGGAATGAAACAGGGTTTAGAGTCCGCAAATGTTACCTTGCGTAATTTGGATCAAGCAGAACGGGAGAAATGCATACGTGAAGGCCTCTGCTTAATATGCAGGCAGAAAGGTCACATTGCAAAAAAACTGCCCAAAAGCTCGAAGGAACTGATTGAAGGTCCTCAATCAGTTCTCGATCACATAAATCTTTTTGTTTCAACAATAAGATCCCAGGAAGCATTGAGGGGAACACCAACCCCAACTTTCCAACGGAATCATAGAGGACTTCTTATCGTTAAAGGAGTCATTTACAATGAACCAGCAAAAATTCTCATCGACCCAAGTGGTGAGATCAATTTCCTAAGTGAATTATTCTGCGATTACCATAAGATTGAAACGAGAAGAGCAGAATAGCCTGCAGAAATGGCGAACTGTGTTGACCAAGAGTTGAGCGAAACATCCCGCCCCGCGATCGTGCAAATAAAGAACTACACAGAACCACTGTATTTCGCCGTGAGCCCCCTCAAAAGATACGATGTAATTCTAGGAAAAGAATTGTGTGGCGCTCATAGAGCAGTTATCGACTCTGAAAGTAATGAAGTTTCTTTCAAATACAAGGATGAAAATTATACTATCACAGCCAATGAAATGAAAAAGAATCCCTTCGTTTCTGGAAACTCAGTACTTACTTATTTGGAGAAAAATTGTAGCACTTATGCTGTCCTTGTCAAACCATTAGACCCAACATCGAATGTTTCAAAGTCTTATCCAAAAGATATCCAAAGTGTACTAGAAAAGTATGAAGATGTTTTACCAGAAAAACTTCCGAAGGGCCTTCCTCCGAAGCGAAAGTATGATTTCAAAATCGAATTGGAAAGAGATGACAAGCCTCAGAAAAAGGGTCCCTATAGACTCTCAGAAAAAGAACTGATAAAGCTTCGTAAACAACTAGATGATCTGCTGGAAAATGACTTCATAAGACCAAGCAAAGCCCGTGGGGAGCGCCAATACTATTTGTGACAAAAAGCATAGTGGTTAGCGGATGTGTGTGGATTACAGAGCATTTGATCGGCTTACTGTAAAAACAGCTACCCGCTGCCGCGCATCGATGATATCTTTGATCAAATCAAAGGAGCCAGGTACTTCTCTAAAGTTGATCTGAGGATGGGTTATCATCAGATCAGACTGGAGGAATCTTCAATACCGCTCACAGCGTTTCGAAAAAGATACGGACATTTTGAATTTCTCGTACTACCGTTTGGTTTGACCAACGCACCAGCAACCTTTATGAACCTCATGAACGACATATTCAAAGATGTCCGGGATTTAGTCGTCATCGTTTACTTAGATGACATTATTATATTCAGTAAGACATGGAAAGAACATCTAGAACACATTGATGCAGTACTAGAGATTATCAGGAAGGAGAATCTGCTTGCTAAATAGTCAAAATTTGTCTTCGGTGTTAAAGAAGTCGAGTACCTTGGACACGTAATCTGTCAAGAAGTAATTACGGTGGATCCCAACAAGGCATAGGCAGTCATAGAATTGCCCTCACCAAAGAAAAAACAACAGCTTCAGTCATTCTTAGGACCGGTCCACTATTACAGACGGTTCATTTGAGGCTGCTCACAGGTTGCTAAACCACTTGCTGAGCTGACGAGAAAAGTTCCATTTCTGTGGACGGGTGCTCAAGACGAATCATTCCAGACCCTCAAGAATTTTTATGCAATGCCCCAGTCATTAGATCATTTGACTCTGAACTTCCAATATATGTCATTTCAGACGCCTCTCAATACGCAATTGTAGCTGTATTGGAACAGAGGGGTGAAAAATTCAAAAGATCAGTTGTCTTCGCGTCTAGAACTTTAAGTGATGCTGAAGAAAATTATGCCGCTCATGAAAAAGAGCTCTTGGCCATTGTAGAGTGCTTGAAATGGTGGAGAGCGTACCTACATGGAAACTTTTCGTAGTTCATTTTGACCACAACCCATTAAGATACCTCGAGACCCAGGACAATCTGTCGCAGAGACAGGTCAGGTGGCTGAAAAGATTAGCGAACTTTGCTTTCAAAATTATACCTATCTCCGGGAAATCAAAGATTTTTGCCGATGCCCTCTCAAGACATACCCAGAATGCACCATAACCTAACCATCGAAACAGAGAATTACTCCAGGAAGTTAAAAAAAAGACATACCCAGAATCGAACAATATATCAGCTCTTTCTTTCGAGAGTTCTGAGCTAGAAGAGCTGGCGAAAGATTATAAGCTAGATGAAAACCTACAAAACTAATACAAGGATCCAAAAGCACCTTTCGAAAGAAAAGGGTTGCTTTTACTAAGACAAGGAAAGATTTGCGTCCCAGAATGAAAATTTAAAATCAAGTTATTACATGACTACCATTCTACTCCGAATACTGGACATTTGGGAATTTCGAAAACTATCAATAGAATATAACCGAAGTTTACTGGAAAACCTCCGTACAGATGCACTCTGATACTTTCGTTCTAGTAACTTCCAAACGGAAAAACCATCAAATCAGAAACCCGCAGGTCTTCTACAACCTCTTGACCCACCGAAAACTAAATGGACGCACATAACGATGGACTTTATTACACCACTTCCAAAGTAAAAAAAGGGGAACAGTGGCATCTTACTGTGCTTGGCAGGTTTTAAAAGATGATCCGAATTATCCCAACCAAGCCAAAAATAGATACACCTTCGAATGCCATGCTGTTAAAGGATCACATCTACAGAAATCACGGAATTCCGACGAACATCATTTGTGATAGGGATTCTATTGTTATGAGCAAGTTTTGAAACAGTCTGTTCAATCTTCTAGGTACAATAATATCCCCTTCTTCAGCGTGTCACTCACAGACGGATGGCCAATCCGAGACAATGAACAGAAAGATCGAAGAAATGATTCGATCTTTTGTTAGCTTCGACAAGTCGGATTGGGGCAAATATTTGGTAGACTTCGAAGTTGCTTACAATTCATCTATTCATGCAACTAAGACATTCTCTCCTTTCTACCTAAATTATGGAATTAGCCCTAGAACTGTCCCTTTGGACATACTCTCAGCAGACAACCCTGTTGCAACACAGTTCCTCAGGAATATGCAAGACTCACTGCAAAAAGCCCAAGAACAAATCAATAAATCAAATGAATCTACGGCGTCGTATGTTAACAGAAGTATAAGACATTCTACTTATAAAGTTGGTGATAAAGTATGGTTGTCCCCAAAAAACCTAGCTCTAGAAGATGGTGCTGGATCTCGGAAACTGAACCCAAAGTTTTGTGGTCCATTTCAAACATCTGAGGATATAAAGGGAGTTATGTACCTTTTAAATCTTTCCCAACCAATGATCGGCAGGGGAATTTACAATGCTTTCCATGCTAGTCTCCTTAAGCCGTACTTTGAAGATGAATTCTATCTCCAAATTCCGCCGCCACCACCTATACAGGTTCAAGATGGGCATAAAGAATACGAAGTCGAATCAATTCTCAGTCACAAGAAACAATACGGAAAAACAAAAATATCTCATTAAATGGAAAGGATAAGCAGATCACGAGAACTCATTGCTGTCAGAAAATGAACTGAAAATTTTTCAAGATTTGCTAAACGAATACAAGAATCGGGGCGATTCTTCTTCGTAGGGGGGAGTGATGTTGCGGTTATGCCCAAAAATCACCAAATACCCTGACAGTATCCCTCCAGTAACCTGTACCCAGGATTTACGCTGTAAGAAGACATCAGTGCAACTTGTGCACTGTACCCACGCACCAGTGTAAAACATAAGATCATACCTCTTTGTACCAAGACAATGACATGGAGCCATCGTGGCTATATCGCGTGGTTCTTGAAACATTTCGGACCCACCAATCAGCAACCACTTTATGCCTCCTTGCCAATTGGACCAATGGGACTTTGCCATGATGTTTATTGCTGTCGGTTACACTGATGACTGCTACATAAGCTTTCAGAACCTTGTAGTTTGATACCTCTGGGGTCGCTTTTTCTAGAATACCTTTGAATTTAGTACCGTTTGCTTACACTTTATCTCTGCTGGTGTTGGGTACTTTTTCTATATAAACCCTGGTCTGGAGTTCCGGTCTGTTTACCGGAAGCATCAACCAAAAGTTCAAACATCGATTTCCTTTAATGCGCTTAACACCCTACATCTCACAATGAAATCTGTAGCTAATTATCCCCATCTGTGGCCAGGCAATTCCAGTGACATTGGATCAGTCAACTTTTTTTGATTAGAGTCCTTTTACTGCTGACACGTGAGACATCCTTCACAATACTTTCAAATATCCCGGCTCTTATGTTTCCAATGGAAGTTTTCTAATGTGGAAAGTATATACGCAAAATTAAAATGTCCACCAACTTTCGAGTGGTGAGCAATTTGCAAAATATCCGAAACTGCCTTCTTGGTACGCACAACTTTCCATTGTAAAACAGCCTTGAACTATCTTTTCGGAACATCGGCAGAATTCTTTCAAGTTTCTTCTCCTTAACCATATCCTCTGGCCACTCTCCCTCCATGGCTTTTACCACTGGACCGAAGAACTGGTCGTCATCATACCAAGGAATGATCTGATCAACATCAAGGTAGGGAACTTCAACTTCATTCACTGAGACGTCACGATCTCCTCTCGTCCCGTGCGGAGCTCGGGATAATGCGTCTCCGAAGACGTGAACTCTTCCAGGATTCAGTGTGATGGGAAAGATTCCGAAGTTACCGATAGTTTCCAACAAACGTGCTTCTTTCCGACTCAGTTTCGGTTTTGTGAAGAAGCTCTTAAGCAACTGGTTGTCTGTGAAAATATCAAATTCGGGCCCCTCAATGTAGCACCTGAATCTTCCCAGAAAGCTAATCAAAGCCAGCAGCTCTCTGTCGTTTGCAGTGCAGTCCGACTCAGTTGGGGAAATCTTCTTTGAATAGAAAGAAATTACGCGATCTTTTCCATTCTCATCCAACTGCGTCAGAGTTCCTCAAACAGCGAACTGTGAAGCATATACATGACCACGAAATGGCTTTTTCCAATCGGTAACGACCAAGATTGGAGCCAATATTATTGCTTCCTTCAGCCTTTGGAAAGCTCCATCACACTTTTGAACCCATTTCCCTATACCTCGACCTTTCTTTGTCAGATTTGTGAGAGTTGCAGCAATTGCAGAGAACTTCGGAATTAACCTACGGAAAAACTGTATTAGACCTAAGAAACTTCTCAACTCCGTTAGAGATTCAGGTTTCGGCCAAGTTTGTATGACTTCGACCTTCTCAGGATTGACACGAATGTCGTCCTTCCCGACTATTAAACTCGAAAACTCCAGATCAGTCTGAAAGAAAGAGCATTTCTTCGAAGAGATGTACAGCTTGTGATCCTTAAGTCTTTTTAATACACTTTCCAGATGTTTGTAATGTTATTCCTCATTCTTACTGAATATAAGAATATCATCCATACAGACTTTTCCGACTCAGTTATTCCTGGAATATTGATAACCAAATTCCTGAACCCCGAGAGATACGCAGCCACACTTGTTTTCTGGCGGAGCTTGGTAAGCTTGTCACGAGCCCTGATAACACTATCCTGGGGAACAAACGCAGCTTCAACTAAGAGTTTGAACGCTTCCCACGTCGGTGGGACAATGTTTTCAGAAACAAACATGTACCACCAGTTTGCCGCGGTACCGGTCATAAAAATGGAAGCAAAGACAATGGCATTCTGGGTACTGATAAATTTGCTCTGACCCACCTGAATAAGCCTTCGATACTTTTCGACTGAATGCAACCATGACCGAGCCGTTAACGCATCTCGAGCCCCATCGAACAACACGGGCCTATTTGGTTTGAAGAAAGACATGTTCAACAAACATCTTACTTAACGCCTTACACCAACAACCAAACTTGAATAAAAGCACTTGAAGTTGAAATCTGCAACGGATTCGTCCCTGGAAGACGGGTTGGCTCACTACCCGCGGAGAGAGTGACTCACCAGCAGCTTTGATCACACGTACACTCCGGTGTGACTCAGCAATACGTTCAGGATATCCCCACCAGTCCACTATGTAGACCGCGATCGGTGTCCTTACCTTATAGGAAAGCCTCTCAAGCCGACCTTAAGCTGGTCAACAACCTAGTAGTACCTTTTCTGAGCACGTGGATCTTAGTACAAGTTCAGTTCAGTTCGACCCTTTAAAGCGTTACCTGAACCCATGAACCAGTCGGTGCACCTAGCTAGCAGCCCACAAGTGCAATAGGATTGTAGAAGAATACTGACAGGGGACCCTCAAATGGGGACTTGTTCAGAAGCACGGCTTTACTAAGGCAGCTTAGTTAAGCCCAGCTGTCCAGTTCAAGTATTTTGCACAGAATCACGCAGCTTCTTGAGGCCTGCACGCTACCCGTACAGAATAAACTAGAGAAAACAGCCTTTGCTGCTCCATCACATTCCCGGTTACTGAGATCTCAAATTAGTAACCGCGACCTGTGTGGAACAATGAGGTTTGGGGTACCTGGCACTCCAGCCCACATGTACAGTATATGCGATTTTGCTTACAGTAACTGACAGCAAAATTTTTCCAAAATTCAACAACCCCCCAAAAAAATACACTTGTAAAAAAGTCGAACTAGAGCAAGACGAAAGCGAAAAAGCAGCGGAACCGGCGAAGGCGATGCTACCAGTGAAAAAGAGAGGGAGGTAGCCGGGGCGCTGCTGAAGGAACAGTAGGGACGATGGTAGTGCGTTTCAGAAAGTTGGGGGCAAAGGGTGTATGGAGTGTACCTGGATTCCCACAAGAATCCAGATGGGCCCCCTTTATATAGACAGTACTATAGCTCTAATCTAGAAATTTTATACTTTGTTAGCTTAGTAGAACTTACTAGAAAGTAGAGGTGTAACTATAGAATTGTACTATCTAGAATAGAACCAAGTAAATAAAAAGATGATGTGGGGCTCCACGTCAATTAAAAAGATTAGAGGAAAATCAAACTTCTAAATTCATTCAAGACGATGCAGTTTCTCTGTTACACCACTGTGTAGTAGAGAACTGAAATAACAAAAGCGAACAAGTCTCTATTACACAGCGGTGTAACAGCGACATTGTTACACCTATTCTGAACTACTGCACCCCCTTTTTCCACCTTTCTCCGCCAGCATTTTTTTTGCACACATCACCTCAGAATGATTCACACTACCATGTAACTAAACTTCAGAGCCCTTCTTGTCATGTCAGAATTAAGGAGAGAAGATTATGTCTCGAAACCTTAAAAATTACTATCTATGGAACCAATGACCCTGATTTGAACTTCAAGAGCTACCTCAATGCGATTGTAGACAACAATAGATCGTTCTTTTCCGAGGAATTTCTTATTTCATGCAAATCTGTTCTTTGTGACCATGTAGAAATGCCTATGTGTTCTTCTTTTGGACTTTCCAACTGCTTCATGCAGCCAAAGTGGAGAGGTTAGATCTCAGCATTTCGAAATGTGTGCTGTACGATTTTGTTGACAAAGCGCGAGCCCCGGACATTCCTAAGACCTGTTTGAGATTCATACTTCTAAGAAATATGAATAAATCACCCAATCTCAAGTCCTAGTCCTTTTTACGGTGGATTGAAAGCTTTTGTTGACTACATTGCAACAAAGCTGTGATAAACGCGTTGCGTCTGTGAGAAATTGCGCCATTTTCTGCAATTGCATTTGGAGGCCATTTCCATTTACATTTCGAACTTTATCCATTGGGGAGCAAAAGAAGCGGAAGTTCTTCTGGAGCTTTTCCCTTTAAATGGCGCCTGATTTGGCCTTATTGTATCGGAACCAATGGACATATTCATATTTCTCATGGTAAAATTGCTTTCATCGAGCCATACATATTTCGTAAACCACATCGGAACAACGCCATCATCTTTCTATGTATCTTCATTCAGCGGCTTTAAATAGTTATTTATAAGCAAATTTATTTCAAAAATGAAGAAGCGGAGGTATTTGTCGCGTAGAGATACGATTACCCGACGAGGAGGAAATGAAAAGCACCGGCACTTGTACGCACCTTTAGGAATCCCTTAGGGAAAAGCTGACCTCAATTTTCATGGATCAAAAGCACCCCAAATTTCTCCCTTTAGGAAGGATTGTGTGTAAACTGTGTTGACAACCGTAGATGGTTGACAGTGTGATGTGGTGTAATTTTAAGAATATTTTTTAATTCGTGATCTCGAACTCGTGACATAAAGGGGCTTGAACGCGAAGGTCACTGTCATCGGACCACCGGACTAGGATGGGACTTGTAGTAATATCCGTTTCCCCGCCACAACTCCGCACAGTTCCTACTTAAAACGGTAACCAAAACTTTCCTTTATATTATAACGAATAGGTGCCTTATAATGTATTAATTTTTTAACTCTGCCCCGGATGAAAGTTCCCAAGAGTGAGTCAACATTGTTCCTGTGCTTCTTTTTCATCACCGATCGTGTGGATCCCTTCATCGAGGATAGCTATCGTTACTAGGTATCCTTCACGTCTACCGGTCTCTTCCACTAAATTACAGTAACAAATGTCCCGCCGCTGACGCAATGACTACAGCAGAAAGGTGTTTCTCGATTCCTTCACTTTTTGAGAGAAGAATTACAATATGATTATTTTTGGACCAGTAAATACCATGCTTTTCCACCGGAACCCCCTCTAATTTCATTATTATCAAGTTTCTATAGCAAAGACAGAGTTTCCTCTAAAAATAGATGACCTCGCAAAACATAGTCTGGCGCAATCTTCAATATATTTATTTTGTCGTAGTTATTTGCCATCAATTTTTCCTAATTACTTGTTCTTTTACGTAATTTCGAGATGTTGCGTACAACAATAATGCCCCAATCATTTGAGGAGTAATAATTGCGAAACGGGTGCCCTTGTACTTTCAATAAAGCGACAGAAACCCTCTAAAAAATCTTTGTCGAAAAAAAATCCTGCTTTCGCTACAATAACGAGGTGCTCCAAAATTATTACCTCCGCAACTTACGTTAGCTAGAATGGAGCGCTCTCTGGTTAGTTGTCTGGATTGAACAGAGATTTTCAGGCTGCTTCATTTGTTTATCCCATAGTTGCTTTGGTGCGTATCAGTTTTCCATTGGATATTCCATATTGTTCAGTTTAGCGACCATTTTAATTCTTTTTGTTCAAAATATGTTACTTCATTCGCCGCTAAATTTCTTCATATCCCATCGCTTGGCCCTTATCTTGATAATGTTTGCCGTTCTCCCATGGACGGAGGATTTTTGCTACCATTACTGGAATAATTATTTAAGCTGCTGAAAAATCTTTTTAAACCCCGTAATGCATTGGGTTGGTCATTACATTTTTTATTGCTATTTAAAAAATGAATTAAAAATACATATATGGATTAATATCCATATATTCCCAAACTTATTAAAGGTTCATTTTCTTGTTTTAGAGAAGTGATGGTGGAAAAGAGCAGTGAAAAAACTTGTCAGTACCCATCTTTCCTCTCTACTATTTGCATTCTGAAGAAAACAACGAAATTTGTGAAGTGGAGCAAAACCCATTTTCGAACGCTGGATGAGGTGGGTGGGCCCGCTCCGCGCCTAGCCTTCCTTCCCCTATCGGGACAGCTTATAGCTCCACCAGAGGTTGTTCCATTGCGATTTTGGTGGAAATGAACGGCTAGTTTAATATCTTAATGTATGGGAATTATAGGTTTGATATGGGTATTGATCACGCATAGTAAATTAATTGCGCTGCACTTTAAAGGTACTCAAAAATAACCCCTTTCTCCAAATATTTTCTTCAAGGAAGGATACTTCCAACGCCTGTAGAGGATAGGCTAAATGCAGTTTGTAATATTATGATCCCATTCGATGTAAAGACTGCAATTGAGGAGGACTCGTTTTAACGGGAAGAGCACCAGGCTTATATTGTATACGTAGAAATAAAAGCTGCGTTGGATACGTACATTGCACGAAGTTACGCGAGGAAGCGGTTCCAAAACTTGAATGATACAAGCAGAAATATCGAAACGAAAACAGGCCTACTTACATCTTAATCAATTCTAGTTCTGTTAATTTGTGCAATGGAGTTGTCGAAAGATCCTTTCCCCATTCAATCCTACATGGATACCAACATAAAACTATAATTTTCGATAAAATCCTTGAAGAGGTCGCAGAAGCTTTGAATGTTCTCGAGTAAGTCGTAATTTAGTCACCGTATTGTACCGAAACGAGCCTTTTTCGTCAGTAGCCACGCAAACGCCCTTACAGCAGTACTTTTAAAGATTTTGTAGCTATAGCACTGAAAACTGAGTTTAATAAGCTTCAGATATCACAGCTTTTATAAAGATATAAACAATTAAGCAAAAAAGGCTGGCAGTCCTAGCCCGAGATTAAGCAGTCGAGACAGAGTTGAAGATAAAGCATTGCTAGTCAATAATTTTTTAATTTGGTTCGTTTAACACTACGTCAGAAATTTTGCATCAATTTTGGCAGCTTGGTCACTATTTAAGATCAAGTACTATTTTATGACTTAATTTAATTCTATGGCCGAATCTGAATAATACAAATAAAGCTGATATTGTAAATAAATAGTCATAAAAGAATAATAATCCTTGCGTCACTTAAGAGAGTGAAGGATTGACACGTGCTGCATAGAAATGTAATGATCTTGGACACTATCTTAGAAAGGAATTCAGTAATTTTCAAAGTGCTAATATGGTTTGCAGAAACTTTTTGATACGTAAAACACCGGTAGAGATAGATTAACGCACGCGAAATAAGCAGAGACAATGCATATTTCCCCGTTTTTCCGCTTCTTTGAAAAAAGAGACTTCTCTCAGCGTACTTCATGCTAGCGATTGGAAAATTCTATCTGATTTATGTACACTGTATTTTCTCTGGATCATCAAGCTTTTAGTCATTGCATTCACTCTAGGTAATCTCTTTCATCACCAAATATAAATGCACTGCATGATGTCTTTCATCAATCACAGAGATTACTGGTATGATTTTAATATGCAAATGATATTTAAGACTGAAGTAAAACATTTAATCGGCGTTGATTAAGGGAAAATGAAATGATTACAGCCATCAATCATATACAACTTCCTCTTGTGTTTCTACTCTCTCTACTTGTCATTTAATGGATTTATTTAGTTATAGAGGACACAGAGGGCTCCTGTAAAAAGACATGAGCATACTAGAGGCATCTTGATGAAGTTGTTTGGATTGAATTTCAAGTGTAATCTTTCTAAACGGATTCTTTCTTCATCATTTTACACCAGCTGTTCAAGAGTTTGAAAGTCATCATTTCGGTTATTTCTACATACAAATCCAGAAATATAATTTTCAAATCTTAAAATGTAGAATCTCCAGTGTAACCTTCTTCACTGTCTAGAACTTAACTAACCATTACCGGGTCATTTCCAACTGCTCTCATTAAAAAGAGCAATATCATCTATTCTCGCAACTTCAATATTTAGCACCACTTTGGGAGATAGAAACCACCTAATCTTCCTTCCGACATTGGCCGCTCCCATTTGATATCGATTGAGCTACCTTATAAACAAGATTCAGAGGCATGGAAAAGCTTTATTCTTCCAATCGTTAAAAACAAATCCATTATCCCAGAGGTTCCCTCGGTGATTTTATAGTACTTTATATGCCTCTAAATGCCGACTTATTTGAGAAACTTTGTTAGAGACAAAAAAGGTGCTTTACTGCTTGATAGTATCTGAGCCCCGCTGCAGGCTAAACTAAACTCTTATGCTTACACTGTTAAATATTCAGATGAATGATGCCTGTTTTCCATCTTCTATTACTATGATATTTTCGATGTATACATATAAATATTTGAGATCTCAGTTAGTTAAATTTAGTAATTTTGTGGATTTCTCAGGTGATTTATTAATTATTCTATATTCGAAGTTTCCCGCTATTTCTTATGCATATTCTTATTCTTGTATTCTTCTGTACTGAGGAACTTTTAAAGCCACAAAGGATGTAGAGAATATACTGAGATGATCCATGGAGTTAACCAACGCATTCTCTAATCTTCTAATCCCCTAAAAGATAATGAATCGCGAATTTGTAATGCTGTTTATCAGTAGTGGGGCTTTACCTGTCTAGCTTACCTGACTAGCAAAAGAATTAAAAATTTAAAGAAAATAGCAGGTCGGTGGATAGTAAATCGCAGGGGTTTGGATGAATAACCAAAGTGCATTATTTTTAATTCATTAATTTCAATTTCTGCCTCAGAGTGCCGATCCTTTATGTAAATTTGCTGCTTTCAAAATGGAAGTAATCATTGAGAAAATATTTTCCATTCTGCGTTTGCTTCATTTGGATAAAAAGTTATAACTTGATGATTAATCTTCGGCTCTTTTATAGAAGCACACACAATTAAACACAAGTATGATATTATACATATAGAAAAAATGAAAGCTGGAGGTTTTGTCGAGAGGCACAATGACGCACTGATTCTTGTATAAACGACTGATGAAATTTTTGAACAGACGAGTTCGACTACGAACCATCTACAGATAAAGAAGTTCACAATTTACAATCATAGCACAATCCTTTTGTCTCCAACGATGATTGCAACTCCTGCACTTATATATACAATATGTCATCCATCTCCCACTCAATTCACGCAACACACAACACCCCGAGTACTGCAAGTCACGTGTCATTTATATGAAGCCAAGAATTTATGTCCGACTGAATGCTCTAATAATGGCCCAGCGTCCAAAGTAACACAATCTATGCATGGATTTTCAACGTATCCATTTTCTCCATAATAATATTTCAATAGCAAAAGAAACTGCGGAGACACCCATAATCAAGATGGTGCAGAATGTGTTTGAGAGTTATTTCTTGACAGATGACATACTGATATCGTTCTTGTCTCGTAAAAAGGTATGAAACGCGGTCTAAAGTTATAGAGAAGCCCGAATATATCACTTTCGCAATAACTGCAAATAACTTTTTTGCATGAGCCAGCAATACAAGGGGCAGAAATTTTAATTAAAAGTGCTGTTAATTCCCGTTCGGAAACTAAAACTCAGATATTGCTCCCAGTGACAAATAAAATTGCTAAAAATACCATCAATTGTGTGGCTACGGGAGGTGAAACTTCCAATAGAGAACTATTCTGGCATAAATAATAGATATTAGCTGATTTAAAATGAAATATTGATGGCTAATACACCTCAAAGCATCCAACTAGGTGAGACACTCTACCAAATTTTTATCGTCGTCTTTTCCGTTCATTCTAATAAATTCGTAATTACTGCAAAAATGATCTTCAGGGTTCTTTTTGTATGGTTACATGCCATGTCCTGCAGAGTTATCAAGTATTATAGGTGCTTACTCGATTGAAGAATTTGCAAGCAGCGCCAAAGATAGCGACAAATTTTGGAAAGTAGGGGACATTTTGGAGAAGGGCGCGCGTATTATGCACCACGGCGTTCATGCCGGATTTGATGCCAGTCTCTACTTCGTACAGAGAGAGGAAAACCCTCTCGTCATCGATGGAAGTAGGAAGCAAAGCTGTAGTCACAATTCGCCGGAGAACTGAGCCGATGGAACTGGGGTTGGAGCAGTAGCAGCGTGACAGCAGTTATCAGGGCAAGGAAGGGGTCGGGAAGGTTACCCGTAGCGATGAGGATTGGCCAGGCTGGTAAAGACAGGGAGCCTCGTGACAAAAGGTTTAGCCCAACGGGGGTCTTGACAAATAGACGGAACCAGCGGGAAAGGGTGTAGTCAGGCCCTGCAGCGGTGTCTTTGGAGATGATCCACGCGGCGCGAGCGCCTTTTTGAAGCAAGGAGTGCGGTATAGGTTGAAGGAAGGGATAGCGATGATGGATCGTTGGGGAGCGGGGTGAAGTTGGCGGAGCGCTTGAAGCGTTTGCGGGAGGTTCAGATCAACTACAGGGACATTTTGCAGGGATCGAATGGCTTTGCCACAGCAAGCGTAAACAGGAAAAAGGTTTTGGCGGTTTACTATTAGAAGATGTATCTGATCTATCCCATGGTTTTCCAGACAACCATCATCGACTCAAAAAGGTATACTGACACAGTAATGGGGCGTCAACACGGAACGACAGCTGAGCAGCGGAGATTTCGGAAGGGGCTGGAGTACGGTGGGTCTGGAGCGTCGGACCAGAGGACTGCCTATAGAGTAATATTACTAGCACGCCGGATCCGCTATACTCAGGCAACGTGCTAGTGTCGTCGATAGGGCTAGCCAGGTTCGCAACAGTGTGTGCGGCAGAGAAAAGCGGTGGCGGGCAAGTAGAGGAGGAAGCCGAGGTGGATTTTCCGGGGCTCATGGGCAAGGGCAGCGTTCCGGACTAGCTTAATGAAAAGTAGCATGAGAATCAAAGATTCAGGATTGTCGAAAAAGATTTAGGCTTTCGGTTTGACGTGCGGAGGAATTCGATGAGGGTGGGCAGGTCGGGCATGGCGAGCGTGGTAATGGCTGGGGCCGGACCGGGAGAGAGGACGAGAATAGCATAAAGTTGAAAGCTCAGATGGTGACGAAGAGTTGTTGAGTTGGTTGTGGGGACCAGAGGGGATGCGAGGGTCTGAGAACAGAAGAATTTTTGAGGCGGATTTTGAGACGACTGCAGGAGCCAAAAAATGGACAGGGGCGGGATTGGCAGAGGATTCCGATTCTGTAGCGCCGTTGGGATGCGGTGC
The DNA here is from genome assembly GCA_002205965.3 of Kappaphycus alvarezii. Taxonomy (NCBI): domain Eukaryota; phylum Rhodophyta; class Florideophyceae; order Gigartinales; family Solieriaceae; genus Kappaphycus; species Kappaphycus alvarezii. The sequence continues at coordinate 560,378 of NADL03000599.1, forward strand.
GATTAGGTGTTGTCGAAGCGGCCACGCCAGTGGAGTCCTGAATTGGGGCATTTGATTTTATGATAACTTTCATATGGCTTATAGAAATGAATCGGCAAGGATGGGATTCTCCGAACCAATTATCCTAGAACGGAGTTGTTGCAAGCGAAAATAGTGCTACCGAATTATATATATGGGAACACGAAGATTTAAATAAGGACGGGGTCCAAGAGCTACAAATGAGTATTGAAAGAGCAAGGCAAACCATCTAGACTCAGTGTTTATTGTCAAAGAAATGATTTTTAGGTCAGAAGCTGAATTTCAAATACTCAACTATACGGTTCTGCAGTAGGACTTGTCTCCCAACTTGCCTGCCCTCTCCTAGAGGAATGAGTTTACTCGGCGTGTACAAAATTTTCGAATATCCCGTAAGTCTCAAAAAGCATAATAAATACCATAAAATGCGTTCAAGTGAGTTTTGTTGGCTAATGTGACTAGAGGAATGACATTATCAAGGCAAACATCTAGGTTTCCCGTTTGGAACTCCAAGCCACCGAGATACAATTGAATTCAAACTTATATCGTGTCTCACAAATGAGCGTGGATTCTTTGGGTGCCCTAGCATCTACTGTCTTTGTTAGTTTCGTCCACAGTTGGATATATTATCGCGATGCTGCCGCTTTGTATTGCCAACATTTCACTGAATTGATGTTTTAACACTTACAATGGTCCCATGCCGCACAGATGCCCCACTGAAGACCCCAAAACTCGCTTACATCGATGCCGCCAACGCATTGGCGTGACAGATTAGGCATATATATTTTTATGTAAGCAATATATGGGGTCAAATTGGGAATTATAGGAGTTGGCAGAAAGGGTAAGTTATGCCGGCGAAATTTTTGTGAGATTTTTGATTAATGATTAGTTCAATATTTTTTGATCCAAAAAGGAGAACAGTCCCTCATTCAATGGTGCTGGGGTCAAGCATTTCTGAATTACAGTAGGATCTCACGCTCTCATTTTTAGAGGTGCGATTACGGCACAACTAAGGAATTTAAGGGCGTAAAAGGGGATCGATTCCAAGTCGTATCCGGTTCCAATTACAAGCACAAACCCAAAACACCTTTTTACTCTATTTAAGATCTTAATTAAACCCTGAAAAACGCATCTCGCAAGTCCAGTAGAGATCATTGTCCCCCTCTTCTATCAATCGCCAAACAGAAGGCTATGTGTTGAGTGTTAAGAGCCCACGAGCAGATCTAGGTAGAACTGTGGTAGAAACTTTGGTTGAGGCTGGCTGGGTTATGCCGGCCTCTCCAGATCAGGGTTTATATAGAACTGAAGTTAGCTACAAACTAAAGGAAAACGTAGTCTAAAAGTAGCGAATTCAAAGGGTTTCCCGTAAAACAGCCCTGAAGGTATCGTAAGTAGCGCTTTCAGAATTGTAGTCTCCACGAGTGACATAATATGACAAGATATGAGAAATATATTGGTCCTGGTGGCATAGGATAGCAAGGAAACTTTTGATTGGTAAAGCAATGATATAATACCCCAGTGTGCAACTCGCACGTAACTATTCCAAGTGTACCAATGGGTCAAATGATGCGTTCAGAACTGTAAGGAAAAGTGTATTGACAGCAAACTGCATAGTAGCCCTGGTTGTAAGGTTACCGGTGGTTTGAATCTACGGTACAGTACAGTAGATGCGGTAAATTCGTGTAAAGCTGTAAGGCCTGTGAAGTGAAATACAACACTACCCGACTCCTCAAGGATCGTCTCTCTGCTGTGTAGTGCAATGCGCGGTGTGCAGTTCTTCTCGTCTAAGAACGGAACACCGTCAGACAATGACAAAACCAACACACACACACCAAGACCCACAGGGTGTTCGCTGTCCCTTTTTCTCTTTAAGAACCCTGCGATGCAGTAGCACAGCTCGCCGACAGCGAGGAGAAATGGGGTTGGAGGAGCGGAGGTAATTACTTGGAAGGCTGGACGGCATACTTGTCCTCCGGGTTGTAAGGCCGAACCGTGGTCTGTGGAATGCTAGAAACGTGATAAAGATCGATTCCAAAGAATCTTAGACTCCAAGAATTTCATAATGGACAAAAAAGATGTAGTGGTGGGTCAGCAGTGCTGAATATCTCATTTGGAGATAAGGATGTTGTCACCAACGACAACCTTGAAGTTCCTATTTTTATATTGACGCCGGAGTCCGGGGAGCCAAGTGAGAGTAAGTATCACAAACAAACAACAAAAGGGGTACTACAATATTGGATAGAGAGGGAGGAATGAAAAAGGGTGAACCCGGGCGGATAAACGTGGCTATAGCCAAAGTTGCCGTTGGCAAGGTTTCTGCAAAGGCGGAAGTTGGGAGTCAAGTTCAGAGCCAACACAGGGGTGGCTGTTTAATCTGGGGCCCTAGTGGCCAGGTAGGTATAAGTACTAATTAGCTAGGTTAGGGTTATCTACGACGGCGGGGTGAGTAAATTTAAGGTCAGCCAAGTAATGGAGATCCAAGTTAGAGATAAGTAAGGTCGACACTTGGCCCAATAGGTGCCTTTCACCTTCGGAAATATCAGGTCCAATTTTGGGGCCGAATGGTCCAGATTGCAAGCCCTCAAGCCCCCTCGGGTGGTTATACAGTACCCAAAATAGTAGTGGGCGACAAGTGAAAATTTCCCTTATTGTGCAGTACAGTGCCTGCTGGCTAGCAGTTATTCAGATCAAAAAAAGATCACCAAAATCAGCTCTGCCGATGGAAGTACAGTTTGAGTGCCAACTGCACTACATGCTGATCTGGCCGAACTGGCGACTGAGCATCTCGAGCCAGATGCGCCGCCACTCAAGGGCTTTACTGAATTCCCCGACTACCTCCGCCGAGTAAAGAAGGAAGCTGTTTGCCGGAATTTCAGAGAAGCTGAAGCAGAAGAGGATACAGAGGAGTGTGAGTCTTGGGACGAAGACACGGTGCAGTTGCCGGATGAGTATCTCGAGACCGGGTTGGTTTACATGCAGGATGGTTCGAGTCATGATGACATGAGAGCGCGGTCATTGGAGGATTATCGCGAGTTACGTAATGGGAGGACCAGAGGAAAGTGAGCGGGTAGTCATCGAAGGGGACTAGATGCGCGTGTATGGTGTACTATGTTTGGGGAAGTCTACGAGTGGTGAGTAGAGTGCAGGCGTAGTTCGTAATCGATGATTCTAGAGCACTTCTGCGTGTAAATCTCTCTTAATTCTTAGTATCATTTAATTCTATGTAGAGATATCCTAATTCCTTATAGAAAGAGGAAAGGGGGACCCTTGAAAGGGAGAAAGACAAAGAAAAGAAGAAAAAAGACCGAACCTCAGCACCTTCAGTACCACAGTCTCGTCTCTTCAACCACAGAACCCCTCCTACCACCCAACTTCCTTCGTCTATCTTTACCATCCACGGGCACCTTTGTAGCCCACAGCAACTCATCCCTTTGCACTTCCTCGGCCAATTCATTACTGTAGTGGAGTTCAACTCTGCCACTAAGTTGGTAATAGTGCATCTTGTGCGAAGCTCAGTACTCACCCAGTACCGTAACGTTGTGTTTCGTTTTTATTCTACTGTTTTTCATGTATCATTCAATTATTGCCAGCCCGTCAAAAAATAAATAAAAGCGTCCCATGGTTTTGCCTCGTTGAAATGGTTTAAAATTATGCAAATTAAAATATAGTATCCAAATTAGACGCTCTTTCTCATATTTTCCGGCAGCCACATTTTTAGTGCATATCAATGGATACAAAATTTAGAGGTATAGTTTTATGAGATATTAAGGATGAAATTGTGATTACGAATATATCAGAATAATTCAGTATTGTACAAGAATTATGTTTGGCAAGCAGAGCACATTTCCAGTACTGAAAGTTTTTAAATTTGGTAATGGAGACGCCAATCGTTATTATGCTTGTGACTGTGTGTTTTTCGAATTACCCAGAGTCATTTCACAAAGGTAAGTTGTGGCTAAAGAAGAGTACTCTACCATTTTTGGCTATCTGTAGTTGTAATTTGGGCTCCGTTTTAGGTAGGTCTGATGAGCCGTTGAGAACACAAGGGCAAGAGGGAGCTATTGAGTAAAGAAACTGATTACAATCGTCTTGTATTACAGTGAGCAACGTCGGAGGTTTACAACAAATTATGGGACTGCAAAGAGTCCGATTCTTTTAGATTCGTTTGATTTGAAAACTTATTTATGAAGCTGGCAGTTGTAACTAATTAGGTTATGATTTTCTGTAGTGTAGTTCTCAACAGAATTAACTTCCGCCTCTACATACTCGCAATGTAGGACTATAGGATGGGACAAAAATTCCTTGGAAAGCCAGGAGAAGACTTCTATCTCTGGACGGCCCGCTAGGAGACTGCGCTTAGAGCGAAATATTTATTTAAAGTTGATGATGAAGAAGAAGCGATTGAAAATGGCACAGACGCATTACGGGAAGCGCCCAAGCAGAAAATAAAAGATGTTTGTGAAGTGAGCATTCGTGAGTTAGGTGATAAGCCCTTGAGAATGTGCATAATGAAGCAGCGAAAGAGTTACATTTAGCATGCGGAAGATGTTGTCTGACCGATATTCTATTTGTAATTTTGCAACGAGAGTGCGACTGTTGCCGAAGATGAATCGTCTGAGGTACAAATACCAACCAGTGACAGGTTATATTACGCTTTTGAGTTGCTATAAAAATCGATTTGAGGGGATGCAGTATAAGCTGGAAGAGGAAGTACGGGTGGCTACGCTCCTAGTGCCCTTTTACTTTGGGGACAAAGAAGAATAGTACTACAGCAGAATTGTAACGTAATTGCGAACCAGTGAAGAGACCTTGATCTGGGAGACCATTTTCGCTTGGCTGTTGCAGTAATGTGAGGATAAAGACTGTTTTTCGAGTGAAACTCCTGGTAAAAAGGATAGCAATGCCCTTAGTGCCAATTTTGGTAAGAATAGATCTGTTTTCAATCAGAGGTTCATCGAAAGGCGCACTTGTGTCCGATTGGGAGAGAAGGGGATGGTGGTGAAAAACTTACCGCTTGAAGAAAATCGTATTCTCACCCACCGCTCCGGGTCAGCCAAGGACTGTGGTGCTAGGAAGAAGCGTTAAACTACCACCCAGCATCTGAGTACAATTTCGAAGCAACTTCAGATGTTATCGCTCCCAACGAAAAAAGAAATAGTTTAAATGAGGCTTCTTATGTTGAAGAAGAGTTAAATGGCTCGAAAATAGACCCGCGAACCCTAAAGAGGAGAAATCAACTCCGGAATCGCATTCTGACTGAGTTTTGGTCTCAAGATGGAAGGAAAAAGCCGTGACTTCTATTATTTCAACTGATAATACCTCTATGGCTGATTTGAAAGATAAAAGTAGGCAAAATATATCTTATTGGCATATTATGAGCACCACGGAACTTGGAATCAATGTAAACTACCACGTGGATTCAAATCTCAGCAGACAAAGCTTGGATTTCGGCGCAAATACAATAACCATGGGACTATCAACCTATTAAAAGCCAGATTAACCACACAAGGAGTTTGGAAAGGTGCTCTTCCAAATATCTATGCACCTGTTGTCGAATTTTCGTTAGTTAGAGTTCTACTAAGTGTAGAACGTCAGAAGGCGAAATTCATCTGTCAGATTGATGCAAACTCTTCCTTCTTACAGGGAGATGTGGAAACCGAGGTTTATGTGAAGCAGACTAACAGAATTAGCACTTGAAAGAGAGATCAAGTGGTAAGGTTTAGGAAGGGCTTTTATTGACAAAAAAGCCCCAAAACTCTAGTATAAGAATAGATGTATCGTGATGAATAAAACGTCTTCCATTCATTTCCTACTGACGATTGCTTTTTCTTCCGTCAAGGTGTTTCGGTTGGTTCCATCCGGCTCTTTTTTTTACGTCGAATACATTACAGTTGTACCATTATGAGAAAATTCGGCGAATGAGGTTAACAAAGAACTCAAGGAAAACCTTGAAGTCAAGGATATGGGAGAGTTGCACCACTTTCTAGTGATTGGTTATCGCAAGAAAATTTTGTGAGGCAAAGAAGTAATTGCATGGTACGACATCACAGACTGCAAACCAGTCCCAAAAACCACGAACAGAAGGTATATGACTTCACAGAGTGCCACGCACCCCTCATACTCCCTGTACCTACATCGTAAATTTTCCTTGAGCTCCCTCCTCGACTCTCCCACTCCCCACCCTGCTCCTGTCCGCGCTTATACGACGTCGAGAAGCCGCCCAGTCCTCTTCCCGCAGCTTTCGACTACCCGGAATACCAACATCTACTCTTCCCTCCCCCCAATTATCCCCATCTCCCATTCCTCTCCCCTTTTTTTCCTGTTGAGTTTTTTCCTAGATAACGTCGGCAGCCAACCATATCCTATCGGTCTCGATCAGAGTACCAGTTTTGTCCAATCAGGGCCTTCCACCGACAAATCTCCCAACTATCATCCTCACGTTCGCGCTCACCGCAAACCCCTAACCCTCCCCACCATGCCGTCAACAAAAGCAGATGAGTCCCGCGATGCCGCTATCGCCTCCTCCACCCACGCTTCCCTCGACTTACTCGTCCAATCTTCCTCCCTCCTGCATGAAAGCGTCGACATATGCGACTGTAACTCAGTTCAACGATTCCTATCGCAACTCGGCGATTCCTGCGCAGCTCAAGCCCTCATACCTTCATTCCGAAACAACCCTTGCTTTCGCTCCGTAATCGCTATACTCGCTTCCCTAGTTGGACTTCCGCTAGCCGACTAATCCGGACCCTTGCCTGTCTCTCAGGATCACGCTTCGGCTGCTGATACCCCAGGCGGCCCGCCTTTCGACAACAACACACCAGACGCACCTGCAGTTCCGACGCCCGCAGTTTCCCCGTACCTTTAGGCTGCTAAACGGAACCCCTCGGCCGAGCCGGTCAACCTTCTCCCCGTCTTGGGCCGCCGTGAAGTAACCGAACAGCAGGAACTTATGGCCCTCCATACAACGGACAAATTCGCTAGTACGGTTCGAAGGAACGTTCCGGGCCTTTTCGGTGGCAACGAGAAGAAATTCGTCCACATAACCTCCCCAGCAGGCTTCGCGGTTCGTGACGCCTCTCAGTTCTGCCGAGCTCTCGCCTGTGGCGGGTTTTCAGGCTCCTGTTCCGTGGTTCCGACGGCATATCCCTACATCTTTTAAGTTTCCGCCACTGAACGTGACTTTTGATTTATTCAGCCCGCACAAAAAGCCTTCAATACGGTCGCCGTATCCAGTCTAAAAATTTCTCTGCACCGGCACTGGACTTCTCAAGCATCATGACTCTGTACGCCGACCACCTTTGTAGTGAGGAGATGGCCTCCACCCTCCCTGGGTTGCGCAATGAAATTGCGCGTCTCGAGTCGGACACCTGCTCCTGGGTACCCCATCCATTATTCGCTGCCGCTTTGCACGACGCCGAGTGCACTGTGCATGACGCCCTCTCGTGCTCCGGCGCTGGTTTCCACGTCGACCCTCTACCATCTCCCCTCCGCTCGACACCAACCAAGCCCCCGCGCTCGACCAGCCCTAGCCTAATTCTGACGGCTGGAAAACGATTGGTCATAGCTCTCCTTCCTCCTCCACCGGCCCTGATCCCACCCCAGAGTCGTCAGTTACCGCCAGCTTCCCCATGCCTACTCCTAACGGCAACTAGTTTTCTTCCCTTTTCCTTGAACACTTCCCTTTTCCTTGAACACATCCCTTTTCCTTGAACACATCCCCTCTTCATACTCCGAAATGACAATACTATCATCATGAGCCAAGCTACGGAGAATAAACAGTTTTCTTTACCTAATATCCTGTTCCTTGCTCGCGTCCCGACCCTCAAGTACCTCCTACAACTGCCTCCTCGCACACTTCCACCGCCCCTATCACTATCTCTTCTCCCGCTCTACCTCAAGCCGATCTGAGCACCACCACTCCAAAGCACCTGAGAGGATTCTTGCGGTCCCAAAGCTATTACTCTGCTCTAATGGCCGACGAGAAACCCGTAACGGCCCTTATTCCGCCTTCATCTCCACTCTGCGATCTCGCTTCGCGCTAGCCTCCGCGGGTAAATGGGAGAATTTGTACACAAGATGCCTGGAAACCTTCCACTCATGCACCAGCAGTCGGCCCTCCCACCTTCTCTTCCCTGTTCAACGCTGTCAGCGCCTTTTCCGAGACGGACATATTGATAAGCCCGCTTCCACCCTATTTCAGTACGGCCCCCCTTTCCACTCTTCTCCGACACAATCCCTGCGATCCAACCACTTCACCCTCCTTCCACCACGCACACTCCCCTACCACGCTCCATGCTTCCCTCCACTCCCTTCATTCATGAGTCTACCATTCTCCGTGCCCTCCGCGCCCTCCCTCGGCATTCTGCCCCAGGACCTGATGGGCCCAGCCCCGCCATCCTCTCTCTCCTTTCGAGAGCCTCGGCTGGGGCGGAGCCCTATGCCAACGCACTAACCACCCTCACATCGTTTGTCAATATGCTCGCGAATGGAGACATCCATGACTCCTTCCAACCTTGTTTCTCCGGGGCCACCCTGGTTGCCATTCTCAAGTCCTCAGGTGACAAGCGGCGCCTTCTCTCGACCGCCATCGGCGTCCTCTTCCGACCTTTCGTCGAAGGCCTCCCAGCAGCCGAGCTAAGCTCGAATGAGGACTTAGCCTCGTATCTTCGGCCCTTGCAGCATCCAGTCGGCTCGAAATACGGAACTGAAAGCATAATTCATGCCCTACGACTCACCTGTGACGCCCTTGCGGACAGCGACGACGTGTTCCTGAAAGTGGACTTGACGAATGCGTTTAACCAGGTTGAGCGATCCCACCTGCTCCCTGAAGTCATCACTCACGCCCCACAGAATGATAGTTACGGCTACCCATCGCACCTTCTTACGCCCCCTACTTTGTTTTCTCTAGGCCTGGTACACACCAGGGCGATCCGTTTGCCATGCACCTCTACACGCTATCAATCCACCCTTTTCCTCATTCGTTTACGTGAGTCTTGGTACGCTGGCGACAGAAACATCGTTATAAAAAAGGACTCAGCCGCCTCCTTGCTGCGTCACATTGAATCCAAGGGACCTGATTATGGTATTTTCACCAATCTCCAGAAACCGAGGCTTGGTCGTCCACTCCCCAACAGAAAACCCGCTCTCCCTTGCACGATCAACCACTCTGCGGCCATCACTACTCTTGACTCACCTATTGGGCATCACGAAGCTTGCCGCGCGATCATCAGCACACGACTCTAGCACGCCACGCCAGGAAACTGTGGCAACCACTCAAGCCCCTTCTCGACCCCCAGACGGCTTTCCAACTCCTCCGTCACTGCACCAGCGCATCTCGATTGGCCTGTTTTCTTCGAGCTGCCACGCCGCAAATAACCCTTCCCACATCAAGACTTTTTGGTATGGAACTGCGAGGGTCATTTGAGGCTATTCTTAGGGACCTGCACGATTATGCTTTGCTCTGCGCTCCTCTGCCGTTTGCTTTCGGGGGCCTCGACCTGACCTTGACGAGTGACATCTCATCTCTCTCCTACTACAGCTCCCTGTTGTCCAGTTTTCCCTCATCCGCGACTCCTTACTTCCACCCCTCTAGGACTGCCTCATGTCAGCCCTCTCCGCTTCCCATGGCCACATCTCCTCCCAACTCCTCGTACCTCCCCAGCTTCAAATGCCCAATGTCCTCACATCCATTCAACGGCAGGGCTCTACCTTTGGTATACAAAAAACGCTGTCGGCCACCTGCCACAAGTCTCGACTCGCATCGTACCTCTCCTCCACTTCCAGAATCGAGTCCCCTTCCCGCAGCCTTTCAAGAAACCTCGCCCACTGCACCCAGTCCTCCCACCTCCCCTTCATCGAACTGCCGGAGCCTATATACCGCACCAAGGTGGAATCTCAAGTATGTAATATGTTTGTTCAACTTCACCTCTGCAACTCTCTCCTCGATGGCACACAGCCTTGCCGTAGATGCGTTCACTCCCGACCCGGCCCCCCGCCCCTCTTCGACCCACTTTGTTTGCATGGTACCAGTTGCCCCTCGCTAAAAGGTATGTTTGCAGACAAAAACACATCCATTATAAGGTTATCTGTATCCTCCGCCACCCTACCACCGGCTTATTCTTCAGAAAGAGTATACGTTACCCTGCCAGGATCACCTCCCCGCCAATGAGAGACTCCGCATGGACATCCTCGTAGATGACATCGTCCAGTCGCCTCGCCCACAGGTAATCGACATCTTTATTGTAAGCCCCTATACATCCCGCGCCCTCCCTACCTCCACCACACATCCGGCAGGGGCCAAGATCGGCATCGAGGATCTCAAGACCCGTCGATACTCTGGCCTTTGTAATACCATAAATGCGAAATTACACTCATTTGGTCTGGATACTCATGGTGGTCTTGAAAGTACGCCCAAGCAGTACTGGCCCTCCTTGCTTCTAAATTCGCCCGGCGCCGAGGTACTAACTCCTCTTCCGAATGTTTCTGGCTCCTGACCACTATTTCCTCCCTCACGCTGCAACTTACGGCTCACGCCGTTTTTCGCCGCTCTCTAGTACTGAATACCACTGTCCCTGGTTACCCCAAAAAGTAGACAGTACACTTGTTACATCCAAAATAAATCCCTAATAAAGAAAGAATCTAACAGAAATTCAGATTCTGGGTTGCGTGATAGGCTGAAATTTATTTAGAATTTACTAATTATAGGGCAGTCGAGAGGCTTACAGACTTACCACTTTTCCAATGTTCTGGCGGCGCGCACAATATATATTACCTTCTAAAAACCCGATAAGAACGAAACCATTAAGACGTGGATTTACTGTTGGTTCAATATTCCCGTGTTTGATTCGTGCCACACCATACACTTGCATCAATTTTATTATTTTGTAATCGATGCAAGTATATGATAACATAGCATATTTTCGAACTTTTACAGCATGTCTGCCAATACCACTCGCATGCTATTCTCAACTTACACGCATAATTCGCAGTATGTGTTTCATACACAATAAAGTTTTCATTTTTGAAGTTAAGTTTCAAACGAATTCCCCGTCCAATGAACACAGTTGTAACGAATATTCTTTAGCAATAGTTTCATGTTCCAAAGACAAGCAGACGGCCCATAAATGATTGGAAACGCACATGAACCCCTAGAAATGACCTCCTAAATAAAAACAGAGCCAAAGAAGGAAACTGTCACAACTCTTGAAAATATCTAATCGTGACGAAAAACTCAATATTCTGCATATTTGGAATCTTATTTCAATATGTATTCATCTCACAAAAAGTTTTTGTACTAGTTCAACCATCATAATTCTGTCGGCCTCACCATCTCTTCCGAATAGGACACTTACGCAGTATGCGACGGTAACGCAGGATATGTGACACGCTTTGAATGGTGCTCTTATTCTTAAGTTCAGTAGTTTTTTGATATTCCAAAGGTCTCTAACGTTCGATTTATAGAATGCATGCTTTTTTTCAGCTATCAAATTTTAGCCCAATCTGCGAAAATTTTGACAATAAAGCCATTTTGTAACCTATATTGCAGGATTTCATAAGCATCTAAGCAATTAAATGATACAAATTGCCGACTTTTAACTCATCATATATTTTTACAAGCCTTTCGGAAGCTCAATATTGTCAAACGTGTGGATATTTCTCAAAAAAGGCAGCTACAAATCAAGGGTACCTTGGCAACGCTTTTTGGGGATATTTTATTCAAGAGATAAATATCATACAAGTGTTCCAAGGTATTGAAAAGATGGCCGCTAATATAAATGAACTCGTGCCGCAGTCCTCCCCCGACATCCGCATAAACCCACATAAGTTTGATTACCTAGAGAAAGCCGTCAATAAGTTTCAAGAATTGTCCTTTATCCATTTTAAGGGCATAAAATCACAGGGACACTAAAAATGAAAATTTCTTAAACGGTATTCAAGACTCGATCCAAATATTAGCCAAATCTGCCTCTTTTATGAAAAAGGACGGAAAAAATTAGGGTCGTTCGCTGTGATATGATATAATAGAGTTTGAAATTATGAAAAACACCAGGAACGCGTTTTGAAACACTTTGGATGTCTAGGCTACCAATATGGAGCTAATTGAGGGAATCGATTCCGATTAAAAACCATATCATTCGAGAAATCTCTTTGGCACAACGAATGCTATATTTTTGGTTATATTAACTCTGAAGAGGGCCATCTTTGTGTTTCATGCGCTATAAAAGCTGAAGATGTAGGCTAAATAAAGAATGGATAATCTTATTCGAATTTTGAATGGGTTTATCAGAAGGAGAAAGATAGATCGCAGGGGTCATTAAGATGAGGAAAACTGCAAAATTGTTCTGCTGACGATTATAAAAACTTGTAGGAGTTCCAATCGCATATTTCATTTGCCAATGGACCATCAGGTGAAGAAATAAAGGTAGAAGGGGAAAATCTGGTTGATACCGCAAAACTTGATTTTCCGCGTGAAATATTTTCTCTGCGAGGTGCAACCTTTGAAAATCTTCCTCTGATTGCCGTCCAAGCGACAGATTATTTACTTAAAATATATTTTTGAAATAAAAATAGTTGAAAAGATTTCAATCACGAAGTATTCGGTGGGAAAAATGAAGAAAAATTCCTCCAAAAAACGCCCGATTAGGCTCCTTTGCGAAAATAGAGCACCATATAATTTAGTTGGTTGCAACAAGTTGAACTTAATTACTGCCTTCCCCTGTATTCAATTCTGAAAGATTTTTCATTTAGATTGCCTATTAAGATTTCCTGATGAAACTTCTGTATACCTTGGTCTCTTTTTAATCTCATTCAAAAATTCACCGGGAGTGCCCTCTATGCACTTTAACTTTGACACAGTTACTGACGAATTCATCGAGTTAATTAGAATAGAAGTCCTTGACAGGGAATTTTTGACCCATTGCGCATTCTTCAGCTGGATTTTTCAACGATTATCTGACATCATCCCAAGTCCCGCTGTGGTCCCCGATGAATGGTGTGTGTTGATTTTCAGAATAAAATTAATCATCCTTACGAACCATTTCAATCCTCTATGGGAGTTTGCTACCAAAGCACTCAGCTTTCAAGGACAAATTTTCTGTTCTTTCACTCATCCCGAACAAATATTTTCAACCACATGAAGAGGTCAAACCAGGAGTAGGCCTGATCCGAAACTTTAGCAATTCTGTACGACATCTCGCAAAAATTTGACTTTTTGAGAGGACCGAAAACGACACCACAAGTTTTTGCATGCCTTTTGACGCCGATTATGCCACATAAAAAGATATTGTACTTCTAATACTATAAGCAAAAAAATAGAAAAAAATTCTCCAGGAAGTGACCTCAGACATTTGTTTTTTAGAAGTATCAAAATCAGTGAAGATGGACTAACTGGGTTTGTTGAGAAAAGTAGTTACTATGTGTGATCAAAAAATACTGAAAGCCCAATGGATTATCCGCTAAAAAGCAGCTTGAGAATGCGTCTTTATTGGATACGAATTTCATATTCTCTAGAAAAGCATAAGTTTCAGATGAAGAACCAGCACGTAGCCTCAAGAAGTTTTACATGAGCAAAATAAAGAAGTAAAATGAGCAAAATCAAGAAGAAAATTTTAGAACCCAGTGTAGCAGTGAGATTAGAATTGAAGACAATCCAGTGGTTCATTCGAGAAAAACATTCAGTCCTTAATCGGAAAATCCTAACCTACTGCAAAGCTTCAATACCAAAAAAAGGCTCCAGAGTACCACAGCTATCATGAAAAGGATTCTTACTAATTTCAGCAGACTAAAATGCATATCTAGACTGCAAAAAAACTGGTCAGGTTGCTTAAGGATGTAAAACTGAAGCATATGGGTGCTACACATATGTATTTATTACTTCGAATCATTATCACCCAGCAGCCCCTTGATTATACTTAGGAGAGAAAGGAAACATATTAGAGCAGTCAAGTGGGCACATGTGGTACATTCGGAAAAGTAAGTATATTCGCCCGAATTTTTGCAGATATTCAAGAAAAAATTGAACTACCAGCCAACAAGGCTACTCTGGGGTACTTATAGTAGAGAAAAATCTCGTTAAGAAGAAAAAAGCTTCTCGCGAAGTGAAGTTGCATGTTCTAAGGATAGTTCTGAATCTATTTCTATTTACAAAGATGAAAGGTACATATTTAGGATGTATGAAAGCTTCAAATTCAGGATCATTGTGTGGAGCAACAGGAATTCACAGAATTTGGTACTTTTATCGACCATTCTTCAATAATTTGATATCAGAAAGTTTACTTTCAGTTTTCTGGGCTACCGTACCACAAGACAGCTAAAAATTGAAGTCGATGCATCTGAAATCATTGATTAAGATTATTGTCTCGATTATGTAATCTTCTGAAATCCCTTCTGCATTACTTCCAGTTTTTCTTCATTGCTTCAAGCTAAAAACCATCTAAACTCTCTCCTTGAATGATCCTGAACTACTTCCCGCATATTATTCTCCCGAAAAACAATAGAATATTCAAAATTCCTCCATTTCAGCCCCCCCGTACCATACCCGCTTATCTTATCCCTGTGGTGGACCCTAAATCGATCCCTCCACATTTTCAAGATAGGCTCAGAGTATCAGGCTCCAAATTTATCGCTCTAAGTCAGTGACTTAATTCAATTTCTCCCTATTCCACAAAGTTTTCTTTTATCCATACCATTTTCTGCGCCCCTCTTATCGTGAGGTACCCCGGAAGCAAACCCTCATCCGCAATTGATGGGTGTGATCTGTTGCTTTTGATGAGGAATGATAGTAACTTGTTAATGTTGGGGAGAGGTACGGATAAAGGCAGGTGATATATTATGCGGAGCACCAGCTTGTCTACCTGCACTCAACTTTATCCGAAGTTTTCTTTTTATGCATAATTTGAAATCGTCGTTGTGCAATTTGACCTCTTGATTTTATCACTAACTTTCTCCTTTAGATCTTGTATATTTGCTTTTTTTCTTGATTTTAAGCCTCAAATTTTGATTTCATGCTATGTGTTACAAATTTGTATCATACTTCCATTTTCTCTGTTTTTAACAGGGAGAATTTTACCCCAAGGACACCTATTAGCGTATTCTGTACGCCATTACAATAAGTAAAGTGCCATTACACTGGTCAAATACCAAATACCCTTCGTCCGGCCGGACTTACCTCTTGTGCAACATAACCTACCTAAAAAATATCTGCTTTCTACGTATTGTAGTGCAAACGCTCACTGAGCAAACCTCTCAATCAACAAAGCGTAATTTGGATTTCTTCGTACAACAGAAAACTGTTTATTATTAAAACAGCTAGTACAGTCCTCAAGCGCTAGTTTACTCTAGGGGGGTAGTAAATTTGCGGGAGAAGATTTTCGAAATTACTGTAATCTATATGAGAGGGTTTGAAATTTTGTGTAGGATGTTATTTTTGGAAAATAAATTCATTTTCTAAAAAGAGGCCATATGTTCCAATATGTATCAAGGCGAGGGGGTGTAATCTTACACAATAAGAGTTTAGCGGCGTTCCCACTTCACCATATTTTCTTATATTACGTCGATTAAGTCGCTTGGTATCAAGTTGGGAGCTAGCTTGATTCCCCACAAGCACTTCATCATCACCAACTATTTGTTCACGACGCTATAATGGATCTTTTTCAATGTGCATAGTCCCAATAATTCTCATTAGGCTTTTTTTATCGCTCCGACCCTCTTAGGCCTACGAATTGATGTCAAACTTGGTTTTACACCAGTAAAATAGTGTGGCAATCGGAACAGCAATTTAAAGGAAATGAAAATAGGAAGAGAGAAATGACACCATGTACGAAGAAAATAGAGCCATCTTTCAATCTATTAGACTTGAGGAGCCGTAGAATCTTTTCAGTGTTATTTTTTATGAGAAAAAACTGTATGTTTTATAAAGAAAAAGTAGAAAAGCCGAAAATCAGGGGTTTCAGTTAGTCCTTTTGGAAAGACTTGAAAATAGCAATGAAATCTCCAATGAAATATCACACAAATATTTGGCATAATATTTGTATTTGACAGTTTTATGGTAACCGTTTCTTCAGCCCGAGTGTTTTCAACCTACTTGTCATTCCTGCTGGATACGTTAAAATAAATGCTCATAACTCCGCAACATATTTTTGTCGTGATTCTCAACAGTGGTAAATATAGAAAAAGCTTTAAACACTGTCTTATGTGATGTTTGGGCATACACGCGTCTCCTATCCGTATCCGATGTCGGGGCTGCCCCGAATTTTCTAGAGGAACAGCCCGAATCGTTGCGAAATATTTCATTGTAATGGTGAAATAAAATGTTGCATATTCAAAAGCACCTTATCGTGCCAAATATCGTAGGAAAATAAATATGAAATTCACGTTTGGTACTGCAGAAGGGACTTTCTTTTGAAGAATTTTTCTTTGTTTTTCTCATTCATGTTCTTAATTAATTTTCAGAAAGGATCACATTATTCTGTTCTGCATTTCTAGGGTCGAGAAACTCAATAAATCCAACATAAGCTTTTACCGCCACTTTGAAATCCCACAAGTCATCTAAAATCCCTCTCTATTAGCAGTACATCCCAGCTTTCTTGGAGTATTTGAAGATATGAGTGTTAATGTTTCTAATACACCAGAAAGCTTTTCGATTGAGTTCAATAGGGTAAAAATGGTGCCTTTCTTTGAAAAAACTCTCCATCTAGGCTTTGCGATGGGAATGTGATGGTTTTAAGGTCTTATTGGAAACTTTAATTTGATTCTAAGACCTTTTTGTGATAGTTAGGCGACGATAAGGCTAGCAAAAATCTCATCATGGGTATACCGTCTTTTCCGAAAGAGGGTGAACCTGAAAAGACCCCTTTCAAAGTTTCAAAATGATCTCAGGTTTACTGTGTCAAAAAAGAGTCTTTCAGTTGACCAATAAAATCACATGCCTTAATAAAATCAAATGACATGTGCTCTGTTTTCGAATTAAGGGCACAAAGAATTAGGTCTGGAGTTTAGAAAGTATCACTTAAATCTGTGCACAATGGAGCAGTTTTGCTCTCAATGGTGTAATATTTTCTTTTTAATCTGAATTCATGGAATTTTGGGCACCTTTTGAAAAAAATTCAAGTTCTTTTTTTGTAAAACTTTATGGGGAGAGGTCTTCGATAGTTTTAAATGTGTTTTAGTTATCCTAAAAGATGTGATTACTTATTTATTAGGTGCTACACTTAAAAGAACAAATATTGCACAGATTAAGTGCGAAACAGTTCCCTCATGAAGAGAGACCACAAGTGTCGCACCAAGAACGAACAAAGGAGCGTTTAATTTAGGTGCTAAATTGTCGCTCTCAACCAGCCCGCATGGTGCCGAGTCTGCATCGCTCTCTGATCCCCAGCGCCCAGGGAACTCAAGAGGGAAATTCTGTCAGTATGCTCCTGTTTCCCCTTACAATTAACTCCCTTTTCCGCCGGAAAGCGGACCCTGCCACCGTTGTTCTCAACCAATGTTTGGCGGATGATGGTTCATAGGGTTAAATCGTCGGGAGAAGAGAAACTGAGAACCAATTACCCCAAGAAGGAGGTGTTGCAAATGACAAAAGTGCTACCGTGGTATAGTTGAACGAACAATAGGGGTTGGGTAAGGACGACAGTTGAGAGGGCTACAAGCAAGTATAGAAGGGGCAGGGTCTAACAATGATGCCCTGTGACCAGCGTAAGAAAAATTATTCTTGGGTCTGAAGTTGACTCTCAACTTCCTACTACTCGGGACTTGACTTGAACTTGTGTGACAACTTGCTTGACCTCTACAATAGGAAACAGTTTACTGGACTTATAAAGACTTTTTGGCTAACCCTAAAGTCTCAAACAAACATAATCCGAACCATAAAATGCCCCAAATGGAATCTTGTGAACGAGAAAGACTAACAACAGATACTATCAGGATAAATATCTAGAATTCTTCCTTAATATCTTAGTCCTCCAGATCAGAGCCAGAAAATTTCCCTAAAATATCCATTCCACCCAATCAGTCCCAACAAATATCCTCGAACGGCTTACAATTCTCTATTTCCTCCTAGGAGATATCTCAACCACTAAAGATACTCCCATTCGGTTCCAGCGTCGGGACCACCTGGCCATACTGTCCGGCCCCCTCCCCACCATTCAAGCACTTTTCATGTCTCCCTCCCCCTCATCCTCCTCGTTCTCCTCTTCATCCTCCTCTTCATCCTTGTCAAAAGAGTCAGAGATAAGGATTACTCCCTCAGTCTCCCCTTCGTCCTCCACAGGAGCTCCCCCACCGTTGTACACTAGTTGCTCCACGGATCCACCCAGTCCTCCTCTTCATCCTCCTCTTCCGCCACCTTTTCCTCTACCGCCTCCTCTACCTTCTCGAAGCAGTGCCGGCGGAACCACTCCCGGACGCGTTCCCGGTCCATTCTCCTACAGTAATCATCATAATCGGTTGGTCCATTGGCCATCAGAGCCAGCGCGTTGAGGGGCGGCAGCCTTGAGATGACTTGTCGATGGTGAGGGACGGGCGGAGGTTGGTCATGTTGAGGGCAGGGGTGAGCCGGTGGGGTAGTTGATGGCGGGGGGGTTCCTCAACGACGTCGATTTCGAACTTTAAACAGGGCGACGTCTTCGAAAAGTTTCACGGCCTCGGACGAAATAAAAAATTTGAGGCAATGCCGCGGCTTTGAATTTCCCTGCAATCAGGGCAATAACTAAAAACTGGTTGATAAAATATCGGAACTGGGTTTGGAGGACGAAGCGGATCACGAGTCGAAAGATTTCTTTTTTGAAAAAGGAGTACCAATATGCTCAAAGACAAAATAGAAATGGACTTGCATAGTGAATTTGGATTCATGGGGAAAAATTCGTTTCGTGATTTTGTTCCTAAAAGAAAATTGATGGGAAGAGTTGTTTTTGAAAACTCACGGGGAAGTAGAAAACAGAAGTTTGTGAAGTGGAACGCTCTCCTACAGAAAGGACCGTTTTTGTAACAATAATGGTACCCTTATTTGGGGGCTCGACGATCTTCGTACTTCTCTTAGGTGGATGCTGTACGACCGAACAGCACCAGGGCTAGTGAGCCTCATCGGTTCAACGATCTCCCCAGGAATCCTTAGCAACGTCTTCTCCACATTCCCAACGAAGATCTCCTCGGCCCATGCGAGATGAATTCCATAATTCCTTACTTCACCGTCCTGAACGTACAATAGATCGCCACCAAGCCCCTGTTGATGAAGCTCGTAGGCTACAATACCAACCCAACCTGTACCTCGATCGATAAACCGGCAAACATAAGTCTCGTCGTCGAAGAATGCTGTCTGCCGAAATTCCCGATATCGAAACGGAGAGCATTACTTTTGACGGTATCCTCCTAAATGTGATTCACCATCCAACTGTGAGACACCAGGTTACCTTCCAGGTGAAGCATCATCACCGCACAGTTCGCTCCCTACTAGAGACTCAACTCGAAAATTTCCCATGAGTACTCCCCACGACCACATTTTTCGTCAACATGCAAACTAACGAACATGACTCGTTATCGCAGATCATTTAGTGTGCCTGCCATCAAGGGTGAGGACGCTACAGCAGCAATGACTGTTAAGCTATGCACATAGCACTGGTCGATGATCCCTAGACGAGAATCCCACCCAAGGCCAACCTCATCCCACTCGCCCATGTGCTCGCTAAACTCGCATCCACCGCACATGAGAACACACATGGCACCCACATATTTACCCATTACTCACATTGACATTCCTCATACCTCGCCCGCCTTCATTTTCAAGACAAACCTTCTCTCCGTCCAGCAGCTATCCCAGAGTCATTCAATGAGCAATTACTTTCCTCCTACATGCTGTTCATAGGACTCTTATTTCCGCTCACGTCGACCAAATGCTGTCACTGCGGACCTTGATTTCGTCGACGGCGCCTATCGGATATCCCTTCGCACTTTCAACCCCATGCACGAAACGTTACAGGCCCACTAACAACCGTTGATAGCCTGCTTCCACGCAAAACTTAACCGAGTGATGGTATTTCATCCCGCAGCCATCACTCCCGCACCACCTAATCCTACCTTGCATCTCCATGGAATAATCCAAGCTAACCGCTCTGCTACCTAGCAAAACGGATATGGTCACTCAAAGCCATACCTTACTCGTCTCATTTCCTACACGTCGCCAAGCTTCCGCGTAACGAATTGGACCAAATACAGAATTGGCATTTACGCCCTGATCGCATCGCAGGCAAAAATACCTCCAGGATGCAAAACTTCCACTCGCTCTTGGCTCAAAAAGCCCATTACCACATCCACTCGTCCCTCACTCACTGGCAACGCGCTGCACATTGATAGGACTTCCATCGACCGGGTCACATTGCTGTCATGGATATATCTCGGCCATTTCCCACCGCGCCTGCGGGGCGCTTCACACACGAGTGAACATACTGCATCGCCTACGCCGATGAAGCTATGCGTAACAGGCTCTGTATGAAACCCTCGAGAAAACTGAACGACAATGGCGGCGGAGGGTAGCAAACTTTTTTTTCGACAATCTTTCGATTTCTTGACCGAGCTAGAGCTCCGCCATTTCTGTTTCCGGGAAACCAAAGTGGATCTTACCACACCACAGACTGTGCAGAAGAACTTTTTTCGGCAAGCGATCATAAACTACTGTACTCTCCAGGGTCTGGCCCAACTATCGCACATCGAAGGAGTCATTTCACAGATACCGAGTATTCTGCCTCCTAGACGCAGTCGTCCAGAAAAATGTCACTCTGCACCGCTCCATTGTATACATCTCACGGTAACTCAGAGAGCAATATCGATGGCCCCACTCTCTCTATCTCCCACCACACACCTGTGACCCTCTGCAATTTCGTGAGTTAGGAGAATATGATCACATCCCAATCCTTCTTGAATTTCAGAAACGGCCACGCTAAGGCAAACTGGTGCGATATTTGTACACACGCGACGACAACTACAAAGTTGTCGACCGACTCATTTGTAAACCGCACTCTCCAAATTAAGGGGTGTGTACATAGACACTACCGAAGCACGCACCGCAGCGTAATCTGCAGTTTGCTCGCAAGCGAAACAATATGCACGAGCGGTGCGCCGCATACTACACCGAATAACCAAATGCATCACCATCTTGGCACGGTCAACTAGTCATCACGTGAATAGGTACCGGTGAGCCACGCATCAAGCCTTGAATCCTCACACCACATGTCATGCCGTCGATGATAGACAAAGTAAAACAAGTCCACGCCCCGTCCGCCGTCCACGAAGCCGACATTGGCATGAAACCGCAGCCGGTGTTGAAGTGTCAGTGCACCGCACAAAGCTCTGCTGTTTCCCGGTAATCCAATCCACATCCATTGCTTTGAAGGAGCAGTATCATACCCTCGCAACTTACATACAGAGTGAATTTATTCAGAGGTTTGGGGTATCATCGTTTGGTATTCAGTAAGCCGACAATTTGTTGATAAATACAGTGTGGTCGGCGGCAGTCTCGGGAGGAGCATGTTCAAGGCGTCACTATCCCGCAGGTACATGTCATCACACGCAGACGCGCGCAGAAGGCATTACATGCAGTCGCTTCTAATACATGTAGAAGAGATCATTCAATGCTGTTCGGCGTTTTGTCTGTGGACTATTCCTGCAAAGTATTCAGTACGCACATGTACCGTACAGTACTGTACAATATGGAAAGCTACGGTATTTTTCAAATTGCCCTGTACAGTGCCAACAACTTTATAATGACAGCACAGTTCACAAGTGGGGCGAGAGAAGGTTTATTTATTGCAGTAGAGATGTAGACTGAAACCCCGCAGAGTGGCTGTCAGGGCAATGTTCTCAAGATGAGGGTCCCTACATTTTCTGGCTGGACACTGGGATTGCTGAGGGCGTTGGTTGCGGTCCACAAAGCTACCGTTGCAGACAAGTGGCTCCGATACTATTCGTGACCTTAGTTTTTATGTTGAAACACCGACCGCTATGAAGGTTGACATCAGCTGTCAATAAGACTTAAAAATCGGCTGCCATCCCCCACGCCCGCAAGACCCCAGGCGGCGCCACTTCCCCTGTGGAGACCCAGAAGAGGGCACGCTACGCAGACCTTTGCGCAACAATACACGCCGACTTCTTCCCCCTCGGGTTTGACACCTACGGGGCACTGGGCTCCTCTGCTACACGTGCGCTAGGGAAGATCGCCGCCTTCTCCACAAGACGCGGCACTACCGCTGCCGTCGAATACGACCGCCTGGTCACTACCCTCTCCTCCCTCGTTCTCCAGCTGACGGCCCATGCCGTATCTCGCCGTGCTTTGTCTCTCACATCACCTGATGCGTGAGTGAACCTGCTCGGCTTAGTGAACATCTAATAAAAGCGTTTGTTTGTTAAAAATAACATAACGCTCGTCGCACCAGCATGGCTGAATCGAGAAACGAATGTCACGGGCAAAGCTTAAATGTCGAATCACCGGATTGAGCGTTACCCCAGATCTCTCCTGAGGGTTTGAGATGCCTGTTTTCGGTACACACTCTTTGATTTGCGCTCCAGGGCACTTGGGAAAGTACTTGCTACGGGAGTGGTTCAGGATTTGAACAGCCAAGGTGAAGGTTGCTTCCGGTCTGCGCAACTAGTGGAAAGTATGACTAACTGGAGGAAAGTAGACTTTCATGCACCGCTTGGTGCATATCGCTGTCGCGTTGCTT
The DNA here is from genome assembly GCA_002205965.3 of Kappaphycus alvarezii. Lineage (NCBI taxonomy): Eukaryota > Rhodophyta > Florideophyceae > Gigartinales > Solieriaceae > Kappaphycus > Kappaphycus alvarezii. The sequence continues at coordinate 583,099 of NADL03000599.1, forward strand.
TGAAATCTGCAAAGGAGAGCTGAGCAAATGGGCGAGTGGGAGGCCTTGATTAACGGTTGTATTGGAAGGAGTGTGGATGGAGAGGTTGGAACGTGTTGTCCCGAGATTGCAGTGTGGCAAGGAACAAAGATAGGGTCTTTCTTGGTTTTGCACCATCGTTTAGAGATTATTGTGACAAAACCCTCCGGTGAAACCAATAGCAATAAAGCATAAAACATAGGGATCGCTCGTGAGACCGCACCATTCAAGACTATTTCCGGGCATTGATGAAAAGGCATGGAAAGATAAATGTTACATTAGGCTATCCATTAAAAAGGACCACAGACCTTGGGAATAACATTTGCGCATACGCAAAATTACTACAGCACGAAAGTTATATCACCTCTGGCCCTGCGCTATTTTGCACTATACGTTACTCAAGTCCCCCGCAAACTCCACCCCGCAAACTCCATGAAAAAGAATTCTTTTGTGGCGACACTCGGCGTTGGCAGGAACCTACAAAACGGCTTGTCTCCTGGCTGGCCACTTATCCACATTCCAGAATAGATTGTCGATCGTGTTAGCTTTTTACAGGAATGAATTTTACATTACCTTGACAGCTAATCTGCGGGTTTCAGACAACAACTCCATTACAGTACAGTTAACGCACCCCCCCTTTCCACCTGAAATATGTACTGTACTGTACAGTACTGTACAGTACAGTGCCACGTCTGTAATATGTCGCGCCCCACAACATGCAGAGTTTAGCCACCCTATTCAAACCTAATTTTGTTTGGTTTGTTTCAGTGGGGTATTCAAGACTTTGCATGTTGCACCTGCATATGTCTCTGGTAAAGTAAGGCCCTGTACGTACAGTACCGTAGAAGGTCTCTTTTCTCCCTATTCCAATCTGACTGTAATTGAGCAAATTATGGCAAACGCTGACAGTACGTTTAGCCTTTTGTCGGTCCCTTCAGACCAGATATTTACAGTCCGCGAAATAACTATAGATACGCCCTCATTTTTGCTATATTTTGAATGAAAGTCAGATTAGAAAACTAAATTGGCCAATCTTTGTCTTTTGTCAAGGCCAACATTTCCTTAGTTTCACATAAACCGGACATTTATTTTTGAAAAAAGCTCAAAAGACTACTTTATTTTTGAAAAAAGCTCAAAAGACTACTTGGGGGTTGAAATATATACAGATGCAACGTCAGTTACAATGCCGTATCTGTACAGAACATGATATCAAGCTAAAAACCTTAATATATAGCACAGGAACCCTCTTGTCACATACAACATCAACCATACCAACAGGAACAATATTTTCACTCTTTGGCCAAGAAAAGGTGAAGGCATGGACTGGAGTTGCCAACAGCAAGATAGCCAGTCCACTGGAAAGGTCTGAAAAGACTTTAGCAATCTTCTCCAAAACAAAACAACGACAAGAAAAAAAGGTAGAAGAGCTTTAAAAATAACCGCTAAAGACCTCCGTCATCTAAGTCGAAAGGCACACTGGGGAAAGAAGCAGCAAGGCAGGAAAGAAAAGAGCTTCAGTTGCTAGTTAGAAAGCGACGTACCCAGCAGATACTCTCCGCGACGTCATTTGAATTGTGAAAAGGTAAAGAAGAGACCAGCCTTATAGCTGTTCATTCCAGTTTTTTCGCTTTGTGAAGTCGCACCAGGCCTATAAAAGACCTAAAATCTTAAAAGCTCTGTTTATTTATGATGAAAACAAAGTTTCTCGGACTTCTTTTCTTTTTCAGAAGCATCTTCGCGTTTCCAAATAAATCACTTCTATTAGAAGTTATGAGCGCATGCGCCCATGCTTTGGCTAACCCCTCTTGTCAAAGGTTTAGATCTTTATAAAAGAGCAAAAACTGCTACAACTGCAATATTTCTTCTACTCTTGGGGTTTTCCTGACGTTCAATCTATGCCTTCACGGAAAGAGGCCTCTTACGGGGAACTCTTGTCTTGAAAGTACAGCTTTGAGATGATCTTGACTAAGTAATCCATTCCTTTCCCATCGTTTGGGGAGGGACATCCTCAAGCGGTTGAATTCGAGAATCAATTCTCGCATCTCTTTAAGTACCTGTACTATAATTCTTGATGTACTGCCGAGTAATAGATATTCGGGATTCCGTTCGGCCAGCTGATTGGACTCTCCAGCCGTGGCCGTGGCAACAAAAAGTATGGAGCGTACGGTGTTCAGACGGGTTGCTTCGCTCGTTGCTGCGAAGCTGGGATCAATATCCTGCATTCCATCGTATACGCACGCAGTGGTATATGTACAATCGGCCATGTAACACTGTAAATGTTGAAGGGAGTTTGTATTTTAGCAGCGGGTAGCTGGTATGTTATGGAATCTTCATCGGCGATGTCAGCAGATTGATTGCGTCACATTTATAAGACGGCCCCGGTATTCTCCGCTATTAAATTGTCTCGTATGCGCAGTTCGTGAGCAAGGGTAATAGACTGGATTATATCGGATTGATAGTCCTTCTCGGCGTCACATAAGATGTGACTAAGGTTCATGGTAGTAAGCGTTTGTAATAGAGGCAAGGCCGTCCAGGAGGGAGGGTGTTGGAACCAGCATTGGGAGCTCAGATTCTCCTGGATTGGCCCCTCAAAAGGTGGTTGCTGATCTTTTCGGTTGATTTTCTCAGCATTGGAACGTCTTTCAAATATGGGTCGTTATCGTAGAAGTAATCTAAAATTTAAATTGCTTTTGACCTACACACGATATTTGAATACTTTCTGTGGCACTGGAAACAGGAGAATCACAAATCATAGCTTTAGAGCGGTGTAAGGAAGTCCACAGGCCTATATTTTCCATAACTAGTGCTTAAAGCGCACGGCTAAACAGTTTTTACTTTTTTCCACCTTCATGAGAGACTAGTGAGGGCTCGTTAGAAGGCAGTATGGACCATGGAAGAATGGGGTCGAGTCGTCTCTTTCGATGACAAGAAATTAAATCTAGATGGCCTTGATGTACTACGGTGCTATTGGCATGAATTAAGGAAAAAAAGACAGTTTCTATCGCGTAGACAGGCATGTGAGAAATCTTGGATGATTTGGGGGTCAGTTTCGGGGAATTGAGTGTCCCAACTTGAAGTATTATGTGGTAAGGCACTGGACGTTGAATACTACGTTAGCGTGTAAATTAACCTCCCAATTTGGATAAAGAAAGATTAATAAAGCTATCTAACCCCTTAGTAAAGCATTTTGATAGTAGATCGTATTCATTAACAATTTTTCAGTTCTTTCATCAATTGTTCCCCTTCTCAAATTCAAAGCTCTTATCATTTTCAAAAACAGGATCCGTTTCCTATCTAGTAAAAGCCCGCGATTTTTCCTGCTTTGTAGGCCCAAAAATTTCCTTCTTCCACGATCTCACTCGTATTTCTGTCTCTATTCTACATTAGTACACTTTGAGGACATTTCTCTCAGAATCAAGACGGTTTGGGGTTTCGACAGCAAGGAAGGGCTTACGTCACCTTCCGAGTCAGCATTTTGCCTTTTTTCTTCAACGCAGGATGGATCAATTCCATATTAACTTCAGCACTTTTGACTAATTTTACTGCTGAACCGGAATACGTTCTCCACAAGCTAGCAATATTTTCTCATTTCCAGTCCGTGCATCCTTCTCAGCTTACAACATCCTTGCCTTAAGGTTCATTTACTGATTTTTATTTCAGAGTAAAATATTCTTGTACCTATGTTCAAAATAATCCCGCTCTCAGTAAATGTTTTCTTCGCCGTCTCCCAGTGCTGAAAAATTCTTGTCAAGCTATGAAAACCATTTTTATTGAAATTTTCGCTCTTTTAAAGACAATTGAAGGAAATTGTAGTGGAATTGGCACTCGCGCTGTACTGCCATCGGCAGAGCTGATTTTGGTGATCTTTTTTGGTCTGATTCACTGCTGCAGAAGCCAGCAAGCACTTTACAGTACATTACAGTAAAAGAAACTTTCGCTTGTCGCCCATTATTACTCTTGGTACCGTATAACCACCCGAGAGGGTTTGAGGGCTTGCAATCTGGGCTACTCGGCCCCAAAATTGGACCTGATATTTCCGCAGGTGAAAGGCACCTATTGAGCCAAGTGTCGACCTTACTTATCTCTAACTTGGATCTCCATTGCTTGGCTGACCTTAACTTTACTCACCCCGCCGTCCTAGATAACCCTAACCTAGCTAACTAGTACTTATACCTACCTGGCCACTAGGGCCCCAGATTAAACAGCCACCCGGTGTTGGCTCTGAACTTGACTCCCAACTTCCGCCTTTGCAGAATCCTTGCCAACGGCAACTTTGGCTATAGACACGTTTATCCGCCCGGATCCCCCATTTTATTTCCCCCCTCGCTATCCAATATTATAATACCTCTTTGTTGTTTGTTCGTGATATTTACTCAGACTTGGGGCCCCGGACTCCGGCGTCAATATAAAATTAGAAACTTCAAGGTTGTCGTTGGTGACAACATCCTTATCTACAAAGGGGATATTCAGCACTGCTGACACACTAATACATCTTCTTTGTACAGTACTATACCCATGGTGTCTAATATTATTTTGAATCGATCCTTATCACGTTTCTAGCATTCCACGGACCACGGTCCGTCCTTACAACCCGGAGGACAAGTATACCGTCCAGCCGTCCAAGTAACTACCCCCGCTCTTCCAACCCCATTTCTCCTCGCCGTCGGCGAGCTGTGCTACTGCATCGCAGGGTGCTTAAAGATAAAGAGGGAGAGCGAGCACCCTGTGGGCCTTGGTTTGTGTGTGATGGTTTTGTCATTGTCTGACGGGGTTCCGTTGCTAGGCGAGAAGAACTGTGCACCGCGCATTGCACTGCACAAATTAACATCGCACAAAATTAACATTATTAGACTCAAACCAATTCTTACTCATAATAAAAGTATGTACAGAAGCGTTGATCTCTTTTTAAAATTTCCAAGTTCTACCTACATTTTCTTCTTTAAGGGGTTTTGAAAAATGTTAAATTATTTACACACTTTCGCGTACTTTTCAAATAGAGTCGATTTGTATATAAAACTTGTCAGAAAAAGCAATCATACAGTAAATATTCTACTTTTATTCTCCATAATTAAAATTTCTTGCTTTTTAAAATTAATTTTATGCCAGTAGTAATGAAAATCATCACAGTTACTTGAACAGAACCTCTTTTGAATCAACAAGAAATATAATTCCGACACATTCAGATGGATTACATTTATGAGCGGGCCCTCTATGCCACTCTAATGGGACAAATTTGTATAATAGTGCGAGAAAGAAGTGTCATTCGAAGGACTTGAGGACAAAATTAGCGTTCTCTTTAAGTAACTAGTTCAATTTGCGAGAAAACACAAATCTAACCTTTTTTAGGTAGTCTACTTTAAAAATTCTTGTTTTCACTTCGTCGCTCAACACAGAAAGATTTCTCAGGCTCTGGTTTATTTTTATATCTCCTAAAGCGCCTATTATATGTTTTCAGGTTCCTTAAGTGTCTATTGACGGCTTCAGGGCCCCTTAGAAGTTTTTAGCGACCCCAGATATTTTTCTGGCTTCAAAGATGGCATCAATAGTTTACAAATTTTCAAGTGTCAACATTACTCTGCAAGTTATTTTTGCGACGACAGGAGACGCTTTTGGCCTTCCCTTATTTTCATGTTTCAAACAGAAAGTAAATGAAGCTCTGTTATCGGCACGCAGAATAAGGGATTTTTTATGTGCTATAGAGTTTCGGTGCCTGAAGTATTTTCTCCGGAAAAGTAAAGAAACGTTAAAACAAAGGATACTCGATTTTTAAATAGATCTTTTGTGTAAATCAATTCATTAGCTTAGTTTAATTAATAATTGGCATCATTCGTACTTGAGGGACCATATAAAGGTGCTTTGCATGATGGATTTCTTGGAGTGCATATCGCATACTAAAAGCTGAAGAGACTACTCGTGGAGCTAAAAACCCCAAAGCGAATTTTCGCAAATTCAGAAAATTTACAACACAAAATGGCCCAATTTCGCATCTTTTCGAAAACATTGAGATTGGGGTCGCCCGTTGAGAAAAATTCTGCTGCAATTTTTATTCCATCCTAATTCTAAAGCATGTTGACAGTTCAATCCGGCAGTCAGTTTTAATGGAAAGTCCATTACTGTTCCCATTAAATATACATATGCATAGTAGCAGACTAAGGCCACTAGTTGAAGCACTACAGGGCCATTACTGTAAGAACTGCACTGCCATTGGCGCTTTGCCTGACACCGATACGGTACACTCACTCGCAGTACTGTAAATATCTTTTCCGAGCAGGGCTACATCAAGGCTAAACGCACTGTCAGCTTCAATAAAAAACTTGCACTGTAATGGTAATTTTTTAATAACGTCTGGTGCTAATAAGCGAAAGGCCAGAAGTTAGAATAGAATACTACGGTATATAATGTATCCCGCGCAATTTTTGCAAAAAGAATAATATCAACTACGTAAACAATATAGAGATCATCATTACAGTATGATTATGGTTTAATTATACGAGGAGCATACAGTAGCAAGCCACAGGAAACTTTTAAGTGATCAGCTTTCCCAGCTTTACAAGCGGGCCCATATTTATTTTTATATGCCGGAAAAGCTCATAACATGTGAAATTAGAGGCCTCACGTATCGCAAGGAACGAGAATAGTGATCGATCCCGCTCTGTTTCTTGAAGAACATCACTCGAAGTACAGTACAGTATGTACAGTACTAGTAACATCCTTCAAAAATCTGCAGTCGAAATAAAATGCTGATTGTTGATTCGAGTACTTCCCGGTAGCAGTCTTGTGGAGTTTGTCACCCAAACCCGTTTCTGGTGTGTGAAAGGGATGGAAATTTGGAGCCAAACAGCAATGGCCAGCGGTTTTCGCAGAAACTGTTTTCCAGGAACAATAGCGACAGCCAAACGACATGGCTATCATACATCTAGTGTTTGAATCGGTTGTTTTCATGTTCCATCTAATCAAAAATAAATGATGCGGAATGGCCCCTCTGTGGCGTATAGTCATACCGACTAGGCCCTATCCTTGGCGTTGTCTTTAATTAAAATGACCCACATCCAGTTTGTCGAGACTAATGTAATTGTCAGATAAAATGCTGACCTATTTTCATGTTTTGATTCGTCACGATGCAGTACCCTCTCCGCAAAATGGTTCATTCTTGCGAAGGATATTGACGGATATCACCGCCTCAAAAAACTCATGAAAGACTTGATTAGCATGCGTCACGGCTTGCTTGGACTTGCGTGTATCCTTTCTGTAACCGTATAAAGTCTCGGTGTTTTTCCGCTGCTATACAAAGAGGGCATCTGGATAATCCAGTTGGTTGAATGGGCGAGGCAGTGGCCAATGCGACAGCAGTGCACACAGTTGCTGCAAGCACTTTTTCCATTTCTGACGGGAAATAATTGTCTATGACGACGGCGGCTATTACCAACTGTCAAGTGTTTTGCAAATGCAAAAAATCGCGCTCCGACACACATTGAAGCTGTTGATTGTAGCGTGCTTGTTGATGCACCAATAAACGGGCCTTGCTTTGTCCATCACACATATTCCGTACCGTTCTCTGCTGCACATTGGATTAGATTTTTTTCAGGGTTTATTTTGAAAGCATTTAAATTCAACTTACATTTGTAGGGAAATGAGGCGGCTTTCATAGTTACAGACAAGGCTGCACCAGTCCTTTTCCTTGAAAGCAGATTTATACCGCTATGCCAAGCCACAATTGCCCAATCAATGAATCTGCAATGATAGCACCCACACAGATTAGTCAGAGACTCGGCTGGCCCAGTTGAACCTCAGGAAGGAAAGTGAAAAATGGCCCCGTTTTAAAGCATAGAGAATAGGGCGGGGAGGTAGGGGTTCAATTCACACCCGCAATAACATTTTGGATGAAATATCATATTTCCTTCTCCAGTTTGAATGAACTGTATAGCAAATATCGATAGTCTCTGCCTTTCCAAAGGCACAAAAATGAAATTGGCCCTTGTAAGGGACATCGTAGGCAGTACCCTCGACGGTAGCCATCAACAATGGGCGACGCCGGTTATATTGTCTCCCTATGGGCTTGTAACATGTGACAGAGCCATAAATGACTGTAGTCCACGAGAGAAGGTACTGTACAGGCGTTCTTTTTAAGTTATATTTTTGTCCCTTTTATTTCGCCGACTGGTTTGTCGGAATTTCCGACGTGGAAAACGAATTTGGCACCGAAACACTCAAGACCATGCCGCCAACGACGCACCCTCATCTCTCTTTTTTTTGTTCTTGAGCACGACATCCCAGCAACCACCAGCAGTTTGCTCTGCTTCACGCAATGACAACTGTCCTGGTCCTCGCCCCTGCGATTTCAGGAACTGTGCGTTCCAATGCAGATATATCTGCTGCATTTGCGCTTGCAGCTCTTTTTTTCCTCTAGTTTCTTGACCAAGAATGAAGCTCCATGCAGTGATTTTCAGGGCGCGAGATCACAGTGGACTGCACATGAAATGGACAATGAGTTTTAGGGTAAACGGAATCAAAATGTTGATGCACAAGGCGAGTTCCTTATGCTGTACTGTACATTGGTCGTAATTCTACCTCCAGATCATACCACTGCATCGTCGCCTGCCATACCGTTGGAGTTACATGCAAAAGAATAACGGCATTGTTTTTACTTGGCGAAAAAGTAGCGAAACCCATTGCGAAAGGAAGAAAGAGCAGGCGGCGGCGAGTGTAAGAAAAGGGGTGCATACACATTCGGCGCAGAGAGGTTTGGCGAGGGCAGGGGGTCAAAACATACCCTACACGGCACGCAAAGGGCATCGTTTTCATACAAAGTCGACCAACAGAAAAGGGCTTATCATAAAGTTTGAAGCAATCCAGCCTTTCAAAAAGCGACCAACAGGTATATTTGATTGGCTAGGTCGAATCAAGACCAAAACCCCGGATTGCTGCGACCTGCTTTATGGTCGGCAGCGACGCGTCGTCATCTCCGATTCAAACAATGAGGAATGGACCGATGCCAGAACGACACGGATTTCGTGACAAAGGCGCTCTATTGTACTGTACAAGTGCCCCAAAGCGTCGTAAAAACCCCCATTTCTTCTGCAGTTCTGTAGCACTACCAAAACGGTAAATATTTTCAGTCCCGCCAAACGCACCCATTTCGGCCGGTACAATGCCATCGATATTTACAGCTTGTGCTTTCATACGACCGCCCTCTTCTTCTCGGACGACAAACATCAACAGTAAAACGTCAAGATAAAAAAAACAGTTTCCTTTACAGAATGCGACATGTCCTGTGCGGAAATTGTAACAATCCATAATCCATTTCCCATGGAAACTGTGTGGGGAACGTCTGTCACTCTCCCTTTCCCTACAACCACCGTTTTCGCTCTTTCATTTCCGTCTTCATCCCCCCAACAGCAACTGAAAAATGCAACGATTCAACCATTTAGCCTAACAAGTCACAGCCATAACTACACATGGCAGTTAACTCAACAAATAACATCTCGTCTGTGGTGGAACAAAAGCTAATCTCCGTCTCTTCGAAACGAAACCTTTCTGTTCGAAAACAGTCCATCGCAGCACACACGTAAACCAAGAGGCGAAAAGATTTCAGCATCGCTTCGTCCACAGCATTAGACATCACAAGGTAAAGCATACACTTTCCCATTTCTACTCTCCCCCAGTTATCAAAAGGAAAAAAATCTATCCCAAACCACCACCACCACCACCACCACCGCAGATGATCAAATCATCCTTACCACACTGGTGGGTCAACCCGCAAGTTCCAGAGATCCTCTTCAAAATCCTTATCCAAATCGGCCCCGCTCACGCAGACCCCCTCCCACCACTTCCTCCTCCCCCACCATCCCGTCTGGAGACATTGCGCCCCCACTCAACCGTACCATACCTCTCCCGCCCGGCCCACTCCCTTCGCCCTGCAACCCATCCCTTGCGACCCCAGGCACACGCCCCATCAATCGCGCCGGCCCCCCCATCCCAACTCCAGGTCGACCCGCACTGCTCCCCGCCGCCGCATTCGCAGCCGCCAACGCGTTTTTCCCAGCTTCTTTCTGCGCCTCTTTCTCGGCAATCCGTTCATCAATCAACCCGGTCAGCTTCTCATGCTCCATCGGTATCGGCTCCCCCGCTTTCCTCATAGCATTCACAACCCTGCACCGGCTGATCACATGGTACATCTTCTGCTTTCGCCTCACACCATTCTCCCATTTGTATCCAATGGCAGCCTCAAACCGCTCCGCACCAAGGCACTCGTACGTCTTCCCAATCGTTCTGCGTTTCTCCAACAATTTCCGGTCTGCCACACGTCTCCCATCTCCTTTCGTGATCATCTTCAATGCAACTCCATCCTCAGTCCCCTTCCCAGTCTGATACATATCCACCACAACCTCCCAATCGTTACTCTGAGCTTCGTCCACATTTCTCGCCCTCCCCACCGTCCCTCTTTCGAACCCGCTTCCGATGTAGTCCCCGTGAGACGGCGAACTGCTGTTCCCATTCCTACCCACTCCGTCAACCGCAAAACCTTTGCCTCCCGCCGCCCGATCCTCACTCACTCCTGGCCCAACTCGTTCTCCCTCGCGGCCTCCACCCAACAGTCCCACTCCCCTTCCCTCCCCTGCTAACCTCGTCCTTTTCACAGGTCGCCCATTTCGCCCCTCTTCCCCTGCAGGCAACCCAGTCATCGGCGGAATAGTCTGCTGCAGAGGTGCCAAGCTAATCTGACCCCCGTGCCCAAATGCTTCTCTTAAACGCGGCAACACTTCCCCATGCCCGCGCATCTCTCCCGAGCTTGGTGTCTTTCCCAAGCGCGACGAGGGCAAAAATGGATGACGCCCACTACCTCCAAGACCCGATGGAGCTGGCAACGATCCACCTGCACCACCAGTCCCAGATCCGACCCCAGCACTAGCAACTGGCGTAGCACTGACACCGATGTCTCGACTAACTCCAGCAGACTGACCACCCCCGACGGGACCCGCCGAGATTGACGGAAGGTGAGAAATGGGAAGAGTGGAATAACCTGACGGAGTAGCAGGGGCGCGAGGGCGCTTGGGGTCTTGTGCGAGGGCAGGTGGGGCTGGCGAGCCGGCGTGGTGGGCATGATGGTAAGAGGAGTATGGAGGGTTGTCGCGGGGAGCGGGTGGGCGAGATGAGGACAACGGGTCACGCATGGGCGGCGGTACCGGCGGAATGTCGACACGAGGCGGCGGATGAGTGGTTTGTCGGACGGTAGGGCCTGGATTTTGAGTGGTTGAGGGTTGAGGGTCTGGGGCCGCCTGTTGGACGGTGCAGTTGCCGTTAAAGTTGTAGTAGTCTGCGAGTGGAAAGGATTGAATACAAGTTAGTTACCGTTTCATGGAGGAATTTGAAATTTGGTGACAGTGGAAGAGGGATGATCATGTTGACTTACGGTAATGTTCGATGTAGGTGGCAACGGCAGGTAGATGAAGGTGAGAGGCGCGATGGTGAAGATTGTGCATGGGAGGAAGGTGGTGATCGAAAGTGGGGGAAGGATTGGGAGCGGAAGAATCGCGACGCGCGGAGGGGCGATCGGGGGAGGGATGTGGATGAGATTGGAAGGGGGGTTGAGGTTGGGGATGTGGGGAGGAGGCCGGAGGAGGAGGAAGATTGGCCGCGGGTGGGGCGGAGTGAATGTCGTAGACACTTCGAGGGGGGGGCGATTCATGGCAAGGGATGCGGAAGGAGGGAGGGAGGTAGAGGCGGGGGGTGGATGAGGAGAGAGGGGGTTTGGAAGGTAGGCCAGATACGGCCGGGAATGATATGAGTAGCAGTGACGGATGGGGGCGTGCGGAGGAGGCTTGTTGTAGAGAAGGGGGCAACGGATCAGGTGGGGAGGATGGTCCGATGCGGCGAAGTCTTCAATGAAGTGGAAGTGTTTTCAGTGGTGGTAATTCGGATTTGGGCAGTGTGGTAGGTTGAGATATTGGGTACGGTTGGTGGGCGTGGAGGCGGAGGCTCGGGGCCCTCCAAAGTGATGGGCGGGAGGAAATGAAAATAATAATAATACAGGGACGGATTGCAAATGATGATGATGATAATAGTGAAAACGACGGCGAGGGGGGGAAGGGATAGGGAGGGGGTGGGATGGGGTGTTGGTAAGAGTGACAGTTGGCCCGACGGAGAGAGGGGAAAGGAAAGGGGGAGAGGGACAGAAGGGGAAAAGGGGAGAGATGTGGGCGTAATGCAGGAGTGAGGGACGACGGCACAGTACTGTGGGCGGGGGGAGACAGCAAAACAACGCAGCACTCGACTTTTGTCGAGAATGTGGTGACACCTCTGCCTGATTGATGTGGAGGCTAGCCGCAATGTTCGGTCGCATCTCACACCATTCTTTGTCCGACGCCCATCCGCACTGTACAATATTAATCAGGTGGAAACTACCAAAACTTGCCGCTGTCCTTTAGATAAGCCTGCAGTAAAGTCCAAAAAAAATAGGTCATTACTGCTATCTAAAACTGCTCTGCCAGGCCTGAAAATTATTTTCGCATGTTTGTTGGTGTCTCACGTGCACTTGAAGCTCACATTAATTATGGACCGTCCTGTCTCTAGTGCATGTTTATCGCTTTAATTTTATTCAATAAATAAGGAGAGGTCGCTATTTTTCCGGATTTTTTTCAATTGATTCCCGCAACCGAAGTCCCTAGGCAGGTCAACTTTTAAAATTATATGGACATGAATGAGTTTTTTGAGTTGACATCACAACAGACGTCGACGGCACTTTTTCGCAATTTTTTCTTTTATTTCTGCCGAGCAACACATTCCTCTACTTTTCTGGCATCAATCATCGTCACCTCTACTAATTATCATTGTGACTTTTTTTCGCGTTTTTTTCGATTCAACTTTTGCTTGCGGGTTCGGGGGGTCATTTCCACATGTCGGGTTGAGAAGCAAATATGTAGGGGTAAGAATTGTCAGTAAAGTACAGTACCGTAACCTGTCCACAGACTTGGAATTGCATACAGAGTTTTAAGTTACTGTACGGTAATCTGTCTTCTGTACTGTATAAGAATCTCTAGTACAGTTTGCAACTGCACATAATTCGTTTGATTTGGAATCTGCCAATACCTTGCAATTGGAATTCGAATGCTGCCTCTAGGCCCCCTGGCCAATATGGTACTGCACTGTACTGTACAGTAGCCAATTGCAACTCTGCATACTGTAAATCACAGCATGCGGTACTGCACGGCATTGTCAAGCCTACAAACAGACAGTGTCAGAATGCATATGTTTGCCTGTCGAAACGTATCGAGGCTTTGTAGTACAGTAGCGAAGATCGATTTGCGCATGCATTGGACGTGACACAGAGTGGCAAGGGACAGTTGTTCGAATTGGATCTTTAGTCATCCCAGGAGCATTGAAATGATTTTGGTGCTGGCTGTCTCTCAGTGTCAGCTTGCAGGTATTTTGCAGGCTCTGTGAGATCAATGAAAATGCAATGCAAAATAGACGTTTCACACTTCATCGAAATCAATGGAGTTGAACCAACTGGGCAGTCAATAGAAATATTTTTCCCGTTGCTTGACTGCATTGAGAGCACCGAAAATTGACCTGCGCAGCTGACAAGGAAATGATGTATAGCCCAGAGTAGATTTTTTTTACAGGATACTGAAAGTTCGTCAAAGTGCATGGGGCTGAAGATAATCTCGCAAAAATTTTACGCTCTATGCAATACGCAAAGCTGGAGCGCAAATTGTTTGGTTCCTGGTTGGCCCCTGCCATATTCGCAATGAATCATAATTGTTTTGTTTTTGTTATGCATCGTTCCGACCAGATTCCAAAACGTCTTTTTTGACTGTCGGATAGATAACCTACAGCACGCTTGCGCTATATGCGTCGAATGCTCTTTTTGGCTCCTCACGTCCATGCATTTTCCATGCAATGCTGCACTGCACTCGTACAATACCGGATTGCATTTTCATTCTATACCTGTGGAGGGGACGTTGCCACTGTATGTCGCCCATCTCTTTTTGCTATGATAGCAACGACAGTGCCCGAGGCCAGCAAGACAAATGGCTCTAAGCCTGACGGATGCGTGCAGCTGGCCCCTTTCTAAAAGGCCAAAAGGACGGTGCTTAGTTGCGATATTTAAAAATCAGACAACAAAATTACAATAATAAATTTGTTTTATCATATTATCCGAAAAACAATCCCCCGCAAAATATCGCGGTTGCCGAGATCAAGACATACAGAAAAATTAATGCTGACATTTTTCAGACTCAACTTCTGACACTTTCACATGGGACCCAGATGGGCCCCTGACGCCGGCGATGTTGCGCGCTCTCCCAATTCATAAAATCCTCGTTGGTACCACGAAGCAGGCCCGCAATAGAATATAATTTCAACCAACATTCAACGTCGCTTGTCGAAACAATCGCACATGGATTTGAACCCCCTCTCCTGATCCGCTTTGCTCCGGGACCAATCTGTGGCATTCGATACTGAATGCATTAAACTTTTTTCTCTCTTCTGTGAGTGAAGTTGCCTTGTAATAATTGACCCGTTTGAGTAAGCCTATTTCTTAGAAACTTTACTCATGATGTTTCTGGAATCAAGCGAAAAATAACCAAACACCCAACTGGTGAGTCACGCAGGGATCCTGATGCACAATGTATTACAGTACTTTTTTGCGGGGCTGAAAGTTGACGCTTGAAATTTTATTGTGTTTTGTACGTTACTTTTCGGTGCACTCGAGCTCCTCTCCTGTCAACCGATATTTTGATTCGTGGAATTTATGAAAGAAAACATGACTATTCTTACATTTAGGAAATGTGGAGAATCGGTTAATGTCAACATTAACCCTGGTCAATCATAAATTTAAATTCCAATTACGAAATATGCCAGTCCATTGTTCATACGAACAAATTCGGCCATAAGGCATCCCTGATTTATGATTAGGAAATATGGAAAAAAACAACTTTCAGAAGTCAGTCTTCAAAAAAACCTGGTCTAGTCAACATCTGTGTCGATCCATGCAAAAGAACTGCAGAGAGCGTAAAATAAAAATATTGTAACATGGACATTTGGTCCGCTACAAGTTTTGCTGTTGCATATCCAACTGCGACAGAGACCAAAATAACAGGAAAACATTCAAAAGGCACATAATTCGACCGTGTACTCGTTCATCAAAGTTCCATGGGCCAATGGCTACAAGAATTCGCAGAAATAGACTTGAGAACTACACGCAATCAAATGCCGAATAGATGAATGACTCCACTCGTCTTTCCAAGACTTGCCGCAAAAAGTGCTGTGTCTTCCGTACATTGGGCAAGGTGTAGGGGAGTTGGCCCATGGGAGGATCAGCCCTGCCACGGAGATTCGAAAGTCGTTTGCCTTCTTGTTTTGGCCACACGGGAGGGCGACGGCTCTGTCTGCCCCGATATTGCAAGGGCGTCGTGTGGAGAGGAACTTTTTTTTTGTTGATTAGGAAACGATGTGGCGTACTGTACGCCACATACTTGATGTGCAGGACATACTGTACAATGCAGCATTGCATGAGTATCATTTGAAAAGCTTTGCCATTATGACTCGGCAACACTCTTAAAATCCTTTTCCGGAAGCTAGAGATACTGTAGGTCATGTACTGTACTGTACAGTACTGTGCTGCATGGTCAAAGTTAAGCTACGTTCAAATTGAGATTGCTTTTTGTTCCTGATCTTCCTTATACTGTACAGTGCAGTATACGGCAACACGTAGTATCTCCTGCCACAATCACAACCAGTAATTGCCGTCAAATGTCTAATCTTCGGTACTGCACTGTTGCCTTTGACATATTATAGTAATTCCACTGGGAACTTACACTTGGTCTTTTGCCAATTGCTACGTACTGTACTGTACTGTACTGTGGAATACTGTAGGGTCAATCGCGTTCGATACTTTCATGGCATAATCCCTACTGTATTCTTGCAGTTGTTTTTGTCTAATTTACCCTTTCGATTAATGTTACATCACTTCGTAAACAGCCTCAAGTCTTCTCAAGACATGTTATTCAAATCGCACGTCACCGCGCCCGATACCTTGGCCCCGAAAAGCAAGTACCGAATAATGATTTCTAGGCAATGGAGCCAATTTTCAAAACGCTGTCAGTTCTGATGCCTCTACATACTGAATACAGTCACAGAAAGCGGCTTCGCAAATCCAGACGGAAATTTCCCTTTGCTCTCTCACGTTATCACGGTATCAATCTTACCCTGCAACTCTCCTTGTCCCAGTCAAACGCAACCGATTCTAGTTTTGTCCCACGCCATAATGCAAGGGGACCAGTCGAGAATCGGTTGCAGCTACGCCAATTCTCCGACATGTTGCTATCGATTTCGAACGTCTACAAAGCTCGGAAAATCCACCGGGCAAACCAAGAAAATTACCGCTCATAGTGCGGGCAAGGGTGTTTGCTGCAAAAACCGATATCTCTCTTCTTGTCCCTATCGGTCATGACTCGCGCTGAGGCCGTCTGGTTCATCGCCCTCGGATCATTCTTTCCGGGCCTCAAAATTTGTCAAATTCGCTAGATTCTTAAGTTATCACGGGCTCCAAAGTTTGGTATAACGATAACTGCTATTCTATTTGGAGTCCAAGCAGAATAGCAGTTAGTTGTATTTAGAGTTAAAACAGAATAGCAGTTAATTCTACAGTGCGGGGCTGCATACATACATGTAGTAGTTCCCTCCCTATAATCTCCAGCATGTAAAATATCACGAAATTGGTGGCCCTCTTCTGCTTTTGCGTCTCAAAAACAAAAAAACAATTACGTACATTGGGGGCAGTTGGAATACGATATCATTTTACGGGCCCCTTTCACCAACTGGCTTCGCCTGTCATGGTGGTTCACAGTATCTACGAGCGAGTTACCGACCATTTTGGCAAGAGACGTCACCCTCTCCAAAAATTGCAATGCAATCCAGGATTACATTATCAGCTGCAGGAATTGATTCAATGGCAGCTGAACACCACGTTTTGCGGCATGTCAATCGCCAATTCACAAGTCGCAGTACAGCGGAAAACAAGAAAAGTTTATTACTTTACGTGCAGTACTCTTCAAACAAAAATCCTTCGAACGTTCTTCAATTACCAACATGCTTGCTCAAACTTCCGATCTAACAGATTCAGAATCTCGCAAAATTCCATTTGAGAAGTGAAAAGTATGTGAAAATTTAATAAAAAACTAATGTTCCAATACCATATGGAGTGTTCGTCCACCCCTGCAAACTCTGAATTCAAATCCCACTAATTCTTCAGTTTGTCTGTCTTGCGATTGATTATTGAACAGTCCAGCAGACACCTTGCGCTCAAAGTACAAAGTTTGGATAGAGATAAATTCAAAAATAGAACATGTCATTGAAAACTTGCAACTAGTTCATCGTGAGCACGCTATGCAAGCACATTTGATAGATCACTGGCCCTACTCTACTCTCCTCGTTTGTAATACTTGCTCCTCCCATTTCCTCGCAGTGGTCCTCATCAAACCCGTTCTTTCTTCAGCCATCCAGTTCCCTAGTTTTCCAACTTACTACCGTAGAATCAATGCAACGACACTAGTAAGACGCAGTGAGAGAAAGGGAGTAATCTCCTTCAGTCATCGAGTTTCTCATACCGCAGCACCCTCTTGAGTGCTTGCCAGGCATTTGAACAGTGGTGGTGGTAAATCTTTATTGGTTGTACAATGTCGCACAGAAGCGTGCGGAGGGTATTCATAAATTATCTACAGATGCGGGCGGCGGGTAGAAACCTGTCGCGCCTGCATTATTTGGAGACTAAATGCAAAACGGGTAACGAAGTCGCGGAGCTCCTGTTGAGGGGAGGAACCGCGACGGGAAACAGCGAAGGAAGCAAGGCGGCGGAAAAAACCCTTGCCGTCGTCGCCCAAGGCGCCATAGATATCAATCCCGACGGGGGAGAGGAGGATATCGTTTTGGTTGCAGTAAGTGCCGTAATGACGATGTTTCTCGCGCTCTGCGAGCGTTGCGGCAGCGCCTGCGGTAACCGTACTTGGCGAAATATGGCGACGTGCGGAGGGGTGGACAACAGTAACGTCGATGGCGATATCGGTACTGTGAAGCCCGTATGCAGCGGGTATGTAAATACAGTGTAAATTGAACAGTACCGTACATGATTCAAATACTGTATTGGAGAAATTTGTGGACAGCATTGCCATGCTCTGCGGGTCCAAATTTGGGCCAAAAAAATCTATTTCGCTACAGTACTGCTGATAACACAGTAAGAAATCGGCGATTTCGGTACTGTAGTCGCAACGTTTTAATGAAAATATTTTATTGTAGTACTGCCTAGTGAGGTTTTGAAATTTCGGAGTGTTTACGGTATATAAATCCCGGTCTGAGGCTCCGGCCTGCTCACCGGGGGACGAAAAAAAAAACCAGTTCAACCAGCGATTACCTGCTGTGCACCAAAACCCCCATACACGGTATATCGACAAAAGTTTGTCTGTGCTGCGAGTTCCTCCAATCCGTCAGAAGGAAATCAAAATCAAAATGTCTATTAGATTTGCCTTTCTGTACGATTACAAGCGGGGTATAACATTTTACTTCACTCTGATCCGTCGGCAAAACGCCAAGTACTGAAAAAAAACAAAAATTCCTGTGACCAACCCTCGCGTATCAGCTCCAGTCAAAGGCGTCATCTTCCGGTAAAAGGACGGGTAGCCAAGGTTTGCCCGGCATCTACAGGAGCAGGAGTACCGTATACCGGGAAATCTATTTATGCAAGTGCTTTGGCTCGAGCATCAAGGCTCACTGAGAGGATCGTAGCCGAAGGGAAGGGCCATCTAAGCAGCAGCGCCACAGGGCCCTCCGATTGAAAGCTACTAACCCGAGAAGTTTCGTCGCGAATATTCCAACCATAACTCCCGAAGCCGAAGCTTACTACGCCGATAGGAGGGAAGACAAAAAGAATGAAGTTTAGAGAGAGAGAAAAGACACCGAGGACTGGAATCGGGTGGCCGCGTGCGACCAAAAATACCTGAGTCATACCAACAGCGCCCCTAATTTCTCCCTGGGATAAACTTTTCATTTATGAAGAAAAGTAGTTGCATTAAAAGAATCAAAGTTCCACAGAAAAAGTGAACCCTTCCGAGTCTATCAATTTACCAGCATCCACAAAATCAATGGCTTTTGCAACTTGCTGGTTACAATGACCTCTTTAACCATCCCAAAACATACTCAACTTCATCTCAAAGCTTCGTGTCATCTCCGTCTTTTTTTCATCAACACCAGCTCTTTGATCTCTTTCTTTGCCTCCAACGCCTACTGATTTCGTCACCTGCGTGGTCACCTCGTACATGTCCGCCCTACAAAACTACCCTAATTTTGGCCCACCAACTGAATACTGAGCACCGAGATATCGTACAGTAGAGATAACACAAAAATGATGGATTCTTTTGCCAAGGGTACTGTACAGTGGGCGAAAAGAAATAATAGAACCAAGACACGCATGCCAAGAAACAGAAACAACTATGACATTTTTGGCCATAAAAGTTTACAATAGTGAGTGATAAGGCCTCAAAAATAAGAACCCAGTTAAATATTACCTTGAAAAAAGCACTGGAGTCTTAAACATTAGAATCACTTGATAGGACTAAATTTTTCGTGGGAACTAAAAATAGGGCCAATAATCAAAGGACTACCGCATTTCATTGCGGGCGACCCTTTTTCAATTGCGGTCGATCTTTTTTCATTGCGGTCGACCTTTGAAGTGAAACAGAGTCATTATCATATCTTTACTTAGAAGGGGAGGCGCACGGATATCTGCAGAAACTAAGCGCCATCATCAAATTTGGAATAGGTCCGGCTCTCTGGGACAATCAGAAGGGGGCAATTCTGACTTACGAAAGTGGGCTAACGCCGGGGCGAGGGATTACAGAAGCCGTGCAATGATCAATGAAGGCGTTGCACAACTTCCTTCGTCGACAAAGAATCGGAAAGAAGGGCAAAAAGGCGGGCCCAAAACCGAAACTATCAGCCATTGGGCTTCGATAGCTCTTTCGATACGCATCAAGGGACACCTACTCGGCTAGGGATTTGGGCAAAAACTTATAGTTGAACGTTGAAGTGCGTAGGATGGAACAAATACTGTCTTCATCCGGTCATATGATTTACAAGGGGATCGCGGGAGCTCCCCTAATTTCTGCGGCGCATGAACTCAGGAGGCTAGAAATGCCACGGATTTATGGAAACTGCGAGCTCAATACATGGAAGCGTGTAGTGTTTTCTGATGAGATGAAGTTCAATCTTTACGACCCTGACGGATTTTCAGATTACTGGAACGATTTACGAAGGGTCCAGAAGATCTTCTCGACTCGTCAGCAAGGGGGACAGTCGATCATGGTATGAGCGGCGATGTAGTTCTACGATTAGTCTGATTTAATTTTTTTGGAAGGACACTAGGATTCCAAACGGTATTGAAAGAGGTTAAAGCATCATTTTATGCCCTCTCATGCGGAAACCCTTGGGAAAAACTGGATATTTCAGAATGACGGTGCCTCCATCCATAGGAGCAACTTTACAAAGATGTGTTTTCTCAATAAGAGAGTGGATGTGATGGAAACACCTGCCAAATCCCCTGATTTAAATTTCATAGAGAACCATTGGGGGATTATAGCGAGATCTGTCTACAGCGGTAATAGACCATTCGAGTTAGTCGGTGATTTGTGTGAGGTCATTTTGGAGGAGTGGATCAAAATTGGTTCCGAAACGATTAAACCTCAGTGTAGGTCTTTGCTAACTATTTTTATTAACTAAGTAAAACAAAAGGGTAAGAAAATCAAGTACTAAATCGTTCTGCAGTTGGGGTCATCAGTAAAGTGTTTTTCTTGGTTTTATTTTTGTTTTGCCGAAACAAATCAGTCCTATTGCTCTTTAGGATGGTGGCTCTTAAAGGATTTTTAATATTTCTTCTATTGGCGCTGGGCCTCTAATTGTCTCTCAGTGCCCCATTGGTTTCAATTTAAGCCTCTGATTGCCTGCAACAAGGATTTGGTGGGATGCTCCTAATATTTTTTCACGCACTGTGCTTTGTAAGGTACATTCGACCCGTCAGCTTAGTTCAACCAATTTTTTTCTTCTGAATAGCATCTTGCTCTGTCCCATCACTGGACCCCAGATACTAATGCAATAAAGTATTATTAATCCCTTTCGCAAAGAAAACTAATTGGGAAATTTTGAGCTCTTCACATGAACTTCAGACGCAGAGTCCCACGACATGACTAGTTTGTTTGGTGGTTCGAATCTTAATTTTAAAGCAGGACCTGACTCTGCCTATTCCATCTGGCAGAGAACTTTGAAAACCAAGCGAGGTCTTGATCACACACTGCAACATATCGGTGGCTGGGTCTTCTTGTTCCCAAAGCGAGAAATGGCCCGCAGTGCCGTAAACTGTTCGTACCGTGATAGTAAAATAGATAGCTCTGTAATCGAATTTTGGTAGTAATCAGCAGTGTCATCCGTACTGTGTATCCCCTCTTGTATCGCTGCTACATGTTGGGGGATTGTTGGAAATACATAGTAGTAAAGGTATCGATGGTATGATTCACGGGTGCGTCTTTGAGCTTTTTTGAGTGACCTTTCGCCTTATAGTTCCATTGCCAGCCTAATAATAAGCCTTCGAGTGGAACCTAATAATTTGCAGAAAGGTACCAACTATTGACTAATGCGGCCTTGTGAGTCATTTATTACGATTAGCGACAGCTACTGATAAAGTATTAAATCATGCAGTACCTTCTGAACAGTCTGGTACGGTGAAAATGGCGCCGAAGAAAAAGGGAACCACTAACTACCCGAGGTGAGAGTCGTTGCGAGCGACTAAAGTGCTACGGTAGACGTTAACGGGGGTTAGAGGAGTAGGCGTGAAAGCTGAGTGAGTACTCTAGTAGCCAACTCTAAAGGGGCAGTGTCTACCACCTATGCCCTGAGACTGGCGTAAAGAAAAAGTACTTTGGTCTGCTGCTTACTGTCAGCTCGCTACTATTTGGGACTGGGTCTGAAGTCGTCTGCCAACTTTTTTTATAATCTATGTTGTGTGTGACTTAGTTTATCGAGCGTTCCAATAGGGCTTGATTATCCTTCCGTACTCCTAAAATTTCACTCTTACCCCTCCTTATGTACAGCTCCGAACTGTCGAAATTCGTAGCACCTGCGCAGTACCTTTGCCTGCTCTGCATCGAAAAAAATATTCGAAAATAGAACTTGCATCCCAGTGCCAGGGCAGCATGCCAAAATAAGTAAATAAAACTTGCATTCCAGTGCCAGCGCGACCAGCGCAGCATGCCAAAATAAGTAAATAAAACTTGCATTCCAGTGCCAGCGCGACCAGCGCAGCATGCCAAAATAAATAAACAAAACTTACATTCCAGTGCCAGCGTGGCCAGCGCAGCATGCCAAAATAAATAAATAAAACTCGCATTCCCGTACCAGCGCAGCAAGCGCAGCATTCCCAAATAGTATTCAGAAAAATTTCATTTACAAAATGCCACCTTGCTCAAGACGAGCGTCTCGGGCTCTTCTTTGCTATTCCGTTTCTTCTCCTGATACCCTCAGCCTGTTTCCAAGAATGTAAGGGCTGTCGAACGGGTAAGGGAGTAGGCTACTGCCAATACGGTGCTCCAAGAAGTATGTTCTTGTGACGGGTACTTCACTTCGTTTCATGGCCTCATATATCGGCTTGATGATGGAAAGGTGGAGTCGGAAAGATTCTTCCTCTTTAACAGATCCGAACCTTCCCACAGTGAAATGATGTATGTGGTATGGAAACACGTCCGGAAGATCCCGTAGAACGGGGTGTCTAGAGGAGAGTAATACACGCATCAACAGGAATGCATCGTCGTATGACAGATGCGCTCCGTAGAGCGACCGGAAATAGACACAAGTACTCACCATGGCATAAAAAATGACTTGAGCGTCGTTATCGTCGTCTGTAAGACCGCAAAGCCACGTAGAAACCCTCTTCTTAGCGACTATGTGTTGTGTATAGTTGTAAAGTGGGGTTATTGATGCGCGGCTAGAACTCTCGCCTGACGGAGGTTCACTCGCATCTCTGGCGATGCTTAGACCGGCCCTTGGCTCCCTCGGAGGGCGCCCGTGGCCTTTTTTATGGTAGAAGTACCCTTCCGAATACTCGCCTCGGGCCATCACTACTTCCTCACGGGTTCTTCGACCTCTTCTGCGTTCCCATTCTGGGGGGGCGGAACGTTTGGATCCAATAGCGGGTAGGGAACCAGCCTATACTCTACATCCAGAGCTAGGTCATAGCCCCAAATTTCGACATGTAAGTGGGATTCCAGAAACCAAAATGCGTTTCGAACTACGTTGAAGTATGTCTGCGACAATTACCCAGGCGCAACTGGGCCGTAACGCCCCACAGCATAGTGGTATATGGCTTCTACAAATTCTGGACCAACTTCTGTGAACCTTCCGTTTTGAAACGAAAAAATACCCTTAACAACAAACTGTAGTCGTGCCCAGAAAGGAATGGACCTATTAGGGCCCTGAATATAAGTGTTGTTTTGATCAAGAAATGTAGAATAGCTTGGGATTCGGCATATTCTCTCGTCAATGAGCCAATCCATTCCCCAGCTCGCCTTCCGCTTATTCTGAGCATCATGTAATTATGAACCAATACATTACTTGGGACAATGTAGGTGCCAACCATACAAAGATATTCCGTTCTATCATGATACGGGATGAGTCTTCGTGCATGAATAGCCCCCTTCGACCTCTTCTCAGAACTTGAGGAGAGCTCGTAATGTGGGTGCCTCGCTTTTGTTATAACGCACGGATTGTAATACTTCGTACGGAATGCGGGACACTTCAAAGTCTGTTGTAGCGCCTTACCATGAATGACGAGAACCGTCGACCCGACAGCAAATGTCCGTGGTAGTTCAAGGGGGCCCTTATTTTGTTTCCCCTTTCCAGCCCGGTTGCACATCCAGTTTTCGGAGGCTAGGAGCTACGTCTCTCGTCCCAAAGATTCCATTTTAGCACCTTCCATATCCTCTTGTACAATTCTAGGGGCCTTCCTATACCTTATATCGAACGGGGAGCGCCCTTCGCTGCCTTCTCTACGCCTGTAACTGTTCCCACCATCCTCTCTGCCTTCCTGTTAGATATAGGAGAATATACCAGCACCTTTTTGCTCTGAATCCCGTTTTTTCTCATAAATTTGGCTAGAGATGTAGCCGTAAATCAAAACGCGTTATCCGAAATGATTCTTGTAGGTAGGCCAAAAGGCTCAACTATTTCCTTCTTTATAAATTCAATGACTGCGTCGGCGGTGGCATCCCTAACCGGCATTGCAGATGGCCATTCTGTCAGGTGTTCAACTCCTATGAGAAATTATTTGTTCCCAGAAAGGGTTTTCTTGAAGGGGCCACCGAAATCCAGGGAGAATGTATGAAATAGCCCGATAATAGGAAAACTGAGAGTGGATTTGTATTTTTGGACTGGAGTGAACTTTTGGCAGCAATCGAAACTTGTCACGAAGTTATAGATGTCTATGTGCACTTCCGGCGACCAAAATCTTTCCGTGATGAATTGTTTCTTCGTGCTAAGGCCCCAGTGACCTAAATCGTCATGGAATGTTCTCAGAATCTCGCTTCTTTTTCCAATTGGAGCCATTAGCCGGGGAGCTGCTTTTGACAACCGAAATAGCTTTTTTTCCCATACCAAAAATACTTTTTGGTTTGGTCTCACCAAGTCCCTGTGTTCCACACTAATTTTCTTGACCTCCAGCCCAGAAATGGAAAAAAGGATTTTAATTTGGCTTCGACGTCAGTCGATCCAGCCGTATCAACGATGGCTACGTCGGAACTATGTTTTCCTGCTTCTGCGACGTTTCCTTTCGGATCCTCGGAAATGGAAAGAAGGTCTGGTAGCTTGTTGACTCTTGTCGGTCGGTAAATGATTTCGAATCGGTATTCTGCAAATAAGTCGAGCCATCGCGCCAAACGGTTGTGGACGTCTTTCTTCTTGAACGAAGCTTTAAGGGCCTGATGGTCTGTTATCAACTAAAGTTTTTCTAGTGAGAGGAAGTATACTCAGAATTTTTTTTAGCGCCAGCACCACCGCCAGGGACTCTTTTGTCGCATACTGTATACCTTCTTTCGGCATCACTTATTTTACGACTCGCAAACTGCACTGGGGGTAATTTGCCGCCATCATCTCTCTGAGACAACACGGCGCCGACTGAGTGCTCCAAAGCGTCAGTTTCGACGACGAATGGTTTTTCGAAGTCCAGATATGTGAGTACGGGCGGTTCGCACAATTTACGTTTTAGCTCGACGAAGGCTTTTTACATTTCTGGGCCCCAGGAAAACTCTCTGGTCTTTGAAGTTAATGTGTGTAGAGGGGCGTATATTTTAGCGAAATCTTAGATTAACCGTCTGCAGTACGACACCAGGCCAAGGAAGCTACAAATCTCTGTTTCAGAAGTCGGCCTAGAAGCGTTTTTTATCCTAGAGGTCTTCTCCGGATCAACCCCTATAGCGCTGTCGTCCAACACATGACTAAGTAATTTGATAGAGAGTTGTGCGAAGAAGCACTTGCTCAGTTTGATACTTTTCATCACTATCCTAATGTGGTCCAGATGGGATTCTAGTGTTTCCGAGAATATCACCACGTCGTCTATATACACTCTTACAAAAGAGAGCCCCTTCAATACTTCAATCATTGTCCATTAAAATGTCTCCGCTGCGTTCATAAGATCAAATGGCATCACTTCGAACCTGAACATGCCCAGTTTGCAGGTAAATGCCGTCGTAGCTTTGCATTCTTCAGAGACGGGTATCTGCCAATATCCTTTGTACAAATCTATAGACGTAAAAAGGCGTCCTCCTCTCAATTCTTGTAGAATCTCTTCCATATTTTGGAGAGAGAATCGATCGGGGATCATTCTTTGGTTACGTAAGCGATAGTCGCCACAAAACCTCGACTTATAATACTTTTTCGGAACGATCACAACTGGAAAAGACCAAGCTGACGAGGTCGGCTTAATAATTCCGATTCGTAACAAGTTAGCGACGTTTTATTGTATGATTACTTCCTATTTTGGTGGTTGACGTCTTCCTCTATGATAAACCGGATCGGTGTTAGTCAGCTCGAATGAGTGCGTGACAGGGACTTGGCCCAATCGTAAGTCCCAAGCGTTCCAGGCGATCTTTTCGTTTGAAGTAAGTATTGCGGCAATTTTCTCCGCTTCAGGGAGAGAAAGGTGGTTCAGTTTGTCATGAATGGCCTTCAATTTTTCCGATTTTCCTATCACCTCTATGGTCCTATCAACTGGTTCCATCTTGGATTTTTTGTTAGTTGCAGGTGGAATATGTTCGACTGCCGCCACAGTGTTTTTTCCAGAGCCCTCTGTACTTAAGCAGCCGTTGTGCGCCAGAGGGCAGAACCCGTGGCCTTCTATTGCTATTATGTGGCGTCTTTTGATGTCTCTTGTGCGATCTTCGCATAAGACTACGTATTCGTAGATTTTTTTCGGGCCGCGTCGTCTTATTACAAACCGTACGGTATCCTGGATCTGCATCGCCGCAGGCGAAGCTCGGAATTTTCTCTTCGTCCGATTCTGTTAGCTCTTTCTCCATCGTGACTTTGGAGCCATCGTTATCATAACTGGATGTGAAATATTCGCTCTTTGTCCCACTCCGTTTCTCCAAACTCGTTCCCTTGTCGTGATTCAATGGCAGCCTCACTTGTTTCCCGTCAATTTGGACTGAGAATATTTGATTCCCCAGGTCGATACAAGCTTCCAGTTGCTCCATTGTTAGGCACCCTATAATTGTGTCAAGAGGAAGGTCTTGCATCACTACGAAGTCCAAACTCACTTTCATTCCCTAAAAAATACTGAAACCTTTTCTATGATGCCGAGGCACTGGGACAAGGTCCCGTCTGCGACAGTTACCCTCCTAGTGGTCGGAAGCATGTCAAGGCTCAGTTCCTCGACAAGATCTCCTGAAATAAGATTTTGGACTGCTCCAGAGTCAAAAAAATCCTTTGAATCCCTTCCTAGTACCTTAATAGGCATTAACTTAAAACTTCTGGCAGTAGCGTTTGCCGAGGTGATGGCAGCCCTCTTCCTCTTGTTAGTCTTCCCGGCCCTCAAGATCTTCTTCAATTCTTTCCTTGCATTTTAGGCATCCCCAATCAGTAGCTGTCCAAAAATCATACCGTACGGAGCCGTAGCGAGCTCGGATAATAGGTCGTATTTTTCAACGTATCCTAACACATCCCTAATCCCAAACCGCGGCTTCGGCATTTTCCCTGTTTTCTTCGCCTTCGCAGCCAGAGGCACCTCTGGGGCTAATATATTCATTCTTTTTGTTCGAGGTAACGAGGGCTCTGGGATATATTCTAGCGGGTCTTGCTCTGGGCTTGGTTTTTTCGATAGCTCATTCCCCTCAGCGTCCCGTTTGGTAAAGCTAACCTGCTCGGATTCCCGAGCGACTTAAACCATCCCCGCGTTAACGGGACCCTTTACTTGTCCATTTTTTAACAGCTTAAGCTCGGGTCTGGATTCTACCCTCGCTTCCAGTATTCCACCCTGACGCCCATTCTTCGACCAACAATTAGCCTCATGATGCCCGCACCTGCCGCATTTTCCGTAATGTGTGTTCCGGTGCGGGTTCTCAGGACATCCGGGACTTTTCACTTACCGGGTTCTCAGGACATCGGTAAGTGAAAAGTCCCGGCCCGATGCAATAGGAGCACACGTCTCCCGTCTTCGGGTTCGCAGTATGATTCTTCCTAATGGTTAGGGTGATGTTCTCGAGTTGCGAAGTTATCAAGTCCAAGTGGTTGTTGAAGTGGTTCTACATTTTCTCCTCGAGCTTCCTGACGTCGTTCCGAACAGAATCCTACGCCGTTGCACTCGTGGCGGACCTAGAGTAGTTCTGCTCGGGGTCAAAGATAACTTTCTTCGCATCGCTTTCCCAGTGCTGGGAACCCAGCGACTGTAAGGTCTCGGAGTTTCTGACGTATTAAAAGATCGCATCCTTCAGATCGCTGAACGCGCGAGGTCCTTTAATAAGAAGGAAGTCCGCCAGGCGTTTGTCGACTGTCGCTGCTTTGCGGAGCGTCCCGTGCTTTGCGCCATCGTTGAAACCTGATTTCTCGTAGAGACTGCACACCCTAACCAATGAACATAACAAATCCTAGAAATCTAAACGAGCTTCGGTAGCCCTACGAATCATCTCACCGGGCTCTACCGCCCTTGCGTATTACTTGACGAGCCATGCACAAACTTTGGTAAAGTCACGGCCATCTTCATTTAAGGACCATCCGGTTATAGGGCGAGCGGTGGGAAGAGTTGTACTCTAGTAGCCAACTCTAAAGGGGCAGTGTCTACCACCTATGCCCTGAGACTGGCGTAAAGAAAAAGTCCTTTGGTCTGATGTTTACTGTCAGCTTGCTACTATTTGGGACTGGATCTGAAGTCGTCTGCCAACTTCTTTTATACTCTACGTTGTGTGTGACTTAGTTTGTCGAGCGTCCCAATAGGGCTTGATGATCCTTCCGTACTCTTAAAATTTCACTCGTACCCCTAGTTGTATAAAGCTCCGAACTGTCGAAATTCGTAGCACCTGCGCAGTACCTTTGCCTGCCCTGCATCGTTACAGTACAATGCAAAGCATCCCTCTAAAAATAATCGAAAATAGAACTTGCATTCCCGTGCCAGCGCAAGACACCGAGACAAACTGGCTCGCTGGAAGCAAATCAAGGACGTTCTAACGTTTAATGATGATTTTAACAAATCTTATTGGATATAACAGACATTGGAGTAAATGATCAAATGGATCGATATTCACACGGCCTGAAACCATACATTTGGAAAACCTTATGCACGAAAGAATATACCAAGCTTTCCGATCTTATGGGAGATGCAGAAAGAGTGAAAGCGGCGTACAGGCGTTCAGAACCCCTCAGAAATACCAAGTCCGGTGGAAAATTGCTGAATGGAAGTTCATCTGCCGGAAAAAATGGTCTTGTACCGATGGAAATTGGAAACGTGGAAGTGAAGTCTGGTGTCGAGTCATCAAATGTGAATATACAGAAGCACGATAAGGTAGAGCGCTACAGATGCATGCGTGAAGGACTATGCCTAAGATTCAGACAGAAAGGACACATAGCAAAGAACTGCTCAAAAGCCCGGAAGAACTGATTGACGGTCCGCATTCAGTTCTAGATCAAAGAAATCTCATTCTTTCAACAGTAAGATCCAAAGAAGTACTTAGGGCCACACCGACACCAACCTTCCAACGCCACCACCGGGTACTTCTTATTGTTAAAGGAGTCATTTCCAACGGACCAGCTAAAATTATCATCGACCCCGGCGGTGAAGTTAACTTCCTCAGCGAATCATTTTGCGATCACTATAAGATTAAAACAGAAGAATCAGAAGAACTTGCCGAAACGGCGAATGGTGTTGATGAAAAATTAATGGAAACACCGCGTCCTGTTATCGTCCAAATAAAGAAATACACTGAACTACTGTACTTCGCCATAAGTACCCTGAAGAGGTATGATGCAATCTATGGGAAGGAATGGTGTGGCCATAAAGCGATTATCGACACCGCCGAAAATCAAGTTCCATTCAATTAGAAGGATGAAAATTACGTTATCGCTGCCAATGAAAGGCTATTGAATTCTTTCGTCTCCGCAAATTCAATACTCTCTGATTTAGAAAAACATTATGGGACGTATGCAGTACTTTTGAGACCCCTAAGTTCAAAGTCCTATTCTACGGAAACCTATTCTGGAGAGATTAAAGACATACTTACCAAGTATGAGCATGTATTCCCAAACAGACTTCCAAAAGGCCTCTCTCCGAAGCGAAAGTATGATTTCAAGATTGAATTAGAAAAAGAAGCAAAGCCCCAGAAAAAGGGTCTCTACCGTCTTTCGGAGAAAGAAATGAGGGGGCTTCACAAGCAGATAGATGAGCTGCTGGAGAGTGAATTCATTAGACCGAGCAAGAGCCCGTCTGGGGCTCCAACTCTCTTCGTGACGAAGTGGGATAGCTCATTGCGGATGTGCGTGGATTACAGAGCACTCAATCGGCTTACTGCAAAGAACAGTTATCCACTGCCGCGCATAGACGATATCTTTGATCAGTTCAAAGGATCAAAGTACTTCTCTAAAATAGACCTGAGGTCAGGTTATCATCAGATCAGACTGGATGAATCTTCAATACCCCTCACGGCATTTAGAACTCGATATGCACATTTCGAATTTCTGGTATTGCCATTTGGATTGATAAATGCTCCAGCGACTTTCATGGGTCTTATGAACGACATTTTCAAAGATGTACTTGACGTTTTTGTTATCGTATATCTGGATGAAATGCTTATATTTAGTAGGACATGGGAAGAACATTTGAAACACATCGCTGGAGTGTTGGAAATCCTTAGAAGGGAGAAGTTACTCGCAAAATTGTCAAAGTGTGTCTTTGGTATTAAAGAAGTCGAGTATCTTGGGCACATCATATGCCAGGAAGGAATTGCTGTGGATCCCAACAAGATTAAAGCCGTCATGGAATGGCCGATGCCTCGGAACAAACAACATCTTCAGTCGTTCTTGGGGTTTGTAAACTATTATAGACAGCTCATTAAGGGTTATTACTTAATTTCAAAACCACTTACAGAGTTGACAAAGAACGTTTGTTTTCATTGGACAGAAACTCAAGAAAAATCATTTCAAACCCTGAATAAAATATCGTGCAACGCTCCAGTCCTTCGAAATTTCGATTCAAGTCTACCGACCTATGTCACTACAGATGCTTCCCAATACGCAATTGGTGCTGTATTGGAACAAGGAACCGCGAAGGACAAAAGACCAGTCGCTTTCGCATCCAGAACTTTAAATGATTCCGAACAGTATTATGCAGCCCACGAAAGAGATCTATTGGCCATTGTCGACAGCCTAAAGTGGTGTAGAGCATACTTGCATGGGAACTTCTTCACTGTTCATTCTGACCACTACCCGTTGAGATACCTCGAGAAACAAGATAATCTGTCACAGAGACAGGTTAGATGGTTTGAAAGATTAGTTGACTTTGAATTCAAGATTATACCCATCTACGGGAAATCAAATATAGTTGCCGATTCCCTCTCAAGACAACCCCAGAATGCACCCTCACCCTACCATCGAAACAAAGGGCTACTCCAAGAAGTAATAATGAAGACATCTTCGGAATCAAACAATATTACTGTTCCGTTTTTTGAATCATCAGAACTCGAAGAGCTTGTGAAAGCCTACCACCCAGATGAAATCCTCAAAGACGAATACAAAGATCCGAACGCACCTTTCGAAAGAAAGGGATCGCTTTTGTTAAGACACGGAACAATTCGCGTACCAGAAGGAAAGTTTAAAGCCAATTTATTGCATGACTACCATTCGACTCCAAATACTGGACACTTGGGAATATCCAAGACAATCAATAGAATATCACCGAAGTTTTACTGGAAAAACCTACGGGCTGATGCACTTCGGTATGTTCGCTCTTGTCAGTTCCAGAAAGATAACCAAGCCAACCAGAAACCTGCAGGGTTTTTACAACCTCTTCATCCCCGAAAATGAAGTGGACGCACATAACCATGGATTTCATCACACCACTTCCCAAATCAAGTAACGGAAATAGTGGAGGATGAATCTGACCGAGAACTTCCACCGCCACCACCAATAAAAAAGCAGGACGGACACATAGAGTACGAAGTGGATTCCATATTAGCACAAAAGAAGCAAAAAGGAAAAAACAAATATCTCATCGAATGGAAAGGGTACGCAGATCACGAAAACTCCTGGTTGTGGGAAACAGAACTTCAAACCTGCCAAGAAATATTGAACAGCTACACGAATCGGGGCGATTTTTCTTCTAAGGGAAAATTGATGTGACGAATATGACGAGTAGTATCAATACGCCCAGTACTATCCCGCCAGTAGCCCTCAAACGGCATGAGCACCGAAGAGAGGCACCAGTGCAACATAAGAACTTTAAGGAGACATCAGCGCAACTATTGTACTGTAATCTGGCACCGACGCAACGCAAGACCACAGACCAATCAGAAGAATCTATTATGGATACCTGGCATACTCCTAGATACTTTCCAGACAAGACCAATCAGCAAGTGCTTTGTGCTTTCTCGCCAAGTGGATCAATGGAACTCTGCCATGATGGGCAATACTTTCAGTCTCACCGCAATATACTAGGTGAACTCTCAAAATCTTGTAGTATTACGGCCCTAGGCCTGTTCTTCTAGAATACCTTTGAATTTAGTATTGTTTGCTTACCATTCATTGTCACTCTCATTGAATGCTTCTCTATATAAACCATGGTCAGAAGCTCCGGTCTGTTCACCTGAAGCTTCAACCATCAGTTCAACAATCGATTACCTCTTGTGCGCCCAAACCCCCACATTATTTCACAACTTACACTGGAACCTTGGAAACACACTTCCAACAACAGCTTAGAATTAAAGAAAGCAAAGGCTGAATTTTTCCAAGGGCTTCCTAATAGGTAGCTGGTTATCCTATGAATTGTGCAAGGGTTATCCGGCAGGGTAGCCAAAAAGAGATAGGCTGTCCGATAAATTTGAGCAGCGGTTCCACGGTAGTAACCCGAGTTGCTTGCAATTAACCGTACCACGGCTTCGTTCCTGTAGATCCAAGTTCACCACTCGAGCCCCCGGGTGGAGTAGCAGACAGATCGTACTCTAGCCCCTGTGTAGTCTAGAAAACTAGAGTGTGGCGGAGGCCAACTCAAGTCCCTTCTCTGAGCCTGCGAAAGCAGTTAAAGGCACGGCACACGACAGCCTTTGTATCGCACAAGAGACTGTCGTGTGGTGTAGGCTCACCCACACGTGAATCCAGCAACAACAGAGGGACGGACAGCGAGTAAAAGGCAGTGGAAGCACCTGCTACGGCAACAGCGAACCACGGCAGCAGAAGTAGTCGGTTGTTAGTGCAGTCGTGGTCGGTGGTGCAGTCGTATTTATGCACCTATTTCAGCCCTTATTCATGATTACGATGCAGCTGTACTGTGTTTTATTTGCGGCTGATCGCTTGGAACAATGGGATCAGCCCAAAGAATAACTGGAATCTCGATGGGGATGCAGGGGATTGCCCCTTCCAACTATGAAATAGACTCTACAGTAATACATGAAGTGCTTTATTATATAATAATAAATATAGCCTATAAATGTGGAAATATGAGAACAAAGTAAGGCCCTTCTCGATATGGTGCCACATTTGGGGAAATTAACGGGGGTGGCACTATATGAATGATCCGCTTGTACCATATTCAAGCCACTATGATGCTGTATTCATTTACCTTATCTCAGAAATATGGAGATGCAACTTGCAACTTCATGAGTACCCTACTGTAACAAATCTAAATTAATTGTAGATGCGCAAAAAATAAAAACCCAGTGAAAAAATCGACGGATGCAAAAGGAAATTGTCGACGAGACTGGAGATTCTTGCATCTGGTTTCACATTCACCGGGTGTGTGCCCAAGCATGCAAATCACGACGTGGGATGAAGCAACCACTATGGAACGATAGACTTCTTTTTCGATCATGACAGGTGACAACCACTCAATGATTTTCGGATTTGGGATATTAATGACTCTTCTTTACTAGTGGCGACCTTTTATCTGTCATGTCGCACCCGTTAATGGTGTCAATGTTGACATGTAAAGTACTTATGCTTGTTGTATTGTTGTCTTGTAAACCACAAGAGGCGAGTGAGACTTCCCGAGCTAGTTGTGTACCACGTTCTACACTCTAGCATTTGTAAGCTCTACCTCTTCGATACTGTCGACATCGCACAGTAGGGTTGCCCAGACCATTAACAAACACAGGCATTGGCGACAACAAGCCCTTGTGGTGAGAAGACCTGACCAAGAGCAGAAGGAATGCTAGTTGCGATCAGAAAACTTACCGAGGACAAAGTCCGCCAGAAAGTGACCCTTCTTCTGCGCTACAGAAGCCACGGAAAAACTGCCGTGGCGACGCTTAATTTATCGTGTAATGCGGCGAGCATCATTGAATCTGAACGGGCGAGATGCACCGACGACCCTAGTGTAGCCGCGCACTGTGGGCAGGGCTCTGTAGATGCGGATGACCGTCTCCTCTAGTTTGTCATACGGGTCCACCTTTGCTTTTCTGACGGATATGGTGATCTTACAGAAGCATTCTCAGCGGCAAGACTTCATACGAGGGACGATCATACAACCCGCATTTTGTATCGTTTTTTGGAAAGAAGACGATTTATTGAGGTTTCCATGGCCCAAATTGCACTCGTAACATGAACGTGGGAGACAGAACCGATGCCAAGCGTACATGAAAAAGCGAATTGCATCTTTCCTCACCGTTCATCCGTTTGTGGCCAACCGGATGTACGATAAGGTATCTAATAACTGTTAGTACAACGGATGGCGAAGTTTCAGGGAGCGACAGCAAAGGCGGCGGTCGGAAAAACGCGGGCTCGTGGGGTGTGTCACGTCGAACGGTCTCAGAGTCTCATAGACAGCAGACTGCTGAGTAACGGCGGCGGGAACATGAGGAAATGGAGGTTATCGGGAGCCGCGGGCGAGGTGGGGGAGGGGTCGAAAGTAAAGAAGGGGCTACGCACATTGGGACGAAGAGAAGCTATCTAGGCAACTACAAAAATTCAGAGGCGGCTGCCGGGGAGGACATGGGAGTGGCGGCGTCTTTGGTGCTGATTCCCACAAGCAAGATGTCGGGAATGTGAGTGGAAGAGAAAGAGAGGCCATTAGCAGTAGTTTATGACACATACGTGGGACCGGCGGCGTAGGGACAGCAGATCCGGTAACGTAGACTTGCGCGGAGAATGCGGCATTCGCGGGTTTTGGAGGTATTTGCTGATAATTACCACGGTAAAAGATAGATCCTAATAGTCCTCAAACAAGTAAAAACTGAATTATGCAACAATTATGTCGTGAATTTCAAGATAGAAAAGCAGAGTGGCAATTGCGAGCGACTCTGAAAAAACCAGAAGTGTTTTGCTGGCTGGGTCTGGGTTGAAGATATATGAATTGGTTACCCACCTTCACTAGCCAGAGCGCGACGGTCGTATTACTAATACGCAATCCAGGCACCGTAGTCTAGCTCTAGCATGGGAAGAAAGTGGTGTCTACTAGGACAAAGATCTTTTAGAGTATCCATGAATATCTAAATTAGTAAATATCTATAGATTATATGACTTAGAGAGACCAGACATCGATAAAAACATCAACGAAATATCTACTGTATAGATAGAGTAGAAATACACACTCATAAAAGTGTGCAGGGGCAAGGATTATAGTAAGCTTTAATTTTCGCGTAAGACGCGTATGCGTAGATTTTTTCTTTACAAATGTGTTGCTAAGTTGGCAGGGTGCAGTACTTATGCTTTCAACCATAGATATGAAGAATTTTACAGTAATAATTTACAGTACTGTACAGTAAATTCACCATTCAAGTGATGCATTCGCACAGAACCACTGGAGGCGGAAATTCATCATAAATCTTGCCACAGTTGCCACAGTTTTCTGCTACCAGATTGTACCCACAAATCGAATATTCTTCACTCAAAAGAGAAGATTATGAACACGCCGTAGCCATACAAGTAATGGACTCGTCCATGAATATGCGGAGAACTAATCCGCTTAATATACAGCCCTATTATCAATTGGAGGTGATTTGCGCCTCAAACATAGATTCCATATACAACAGAACTGAAAAAATGGGATTTAGGACATAAATAGCCTTGGTTCGGTTCTCTTAGGTTGTTAAAAGTCACAGTGAGCAACATTCATTATACTATTTCGACGCTCTGCGGACTCTCTGCGACAGAAGGACATTAAGTACGTAGAGTTGGACCATACTAGTTAGGTGGTTGCAAGTCCCACCGCCTCCACGGCACACTAAACGATTATCATCCTTCACCAGTAAATCTTGCGTCATACATAGTAGCATCGCGATCTTGGCAAGACACATCTATGCTAAGAAGCAACTCTGTCCGGCCATTGCGTAGAGTCAGGATACAATGCTCTGGAGACTTCTCCACCGATTAGCCACAGCCTCATCGGAAGGCTTTATCCCTCCCCGAAATACATCACCACATACGATCAATTGCTCTCTTCAAGATGTCAGCAGATGATCAAAACTCACCAAAATTAAGTTACCCACAAGCAAGGCTCGTCCATCAAATTACAAGTATTCCAAGATACTATCAAGCCTTCGCAAAGAAAAAACATGGCTGTGGAATCTCCGCGACTTTTCGATCTTTCATGACATGGAATTCTTGAAAAGCCCGGCTCCGACACATATCCTAAACCGATACCAGACTGGCTCATGATTTCTTTGACGGAAGACCTCCCTGCATTTCGCAAAGAAGAGGGAATATCCGAGCATTTCGAATAGTATCTCGAATCGCACTCCATTTCGTATGTTGAAAAATTCCCACTTGAATTTACCGACTCCCTAGAGAACTAACCAAACCTCTCCATCTACGAAGCCATGAAGTCTACAATTCACGGAGAAGACACTGAAGAACAGGAAACATCCGAGGATACGCGTGAACTACTTGAATAGACACAAGCAGATTCATGCTCGGAAGGTAGCCCTGGACTTTACAGTACGAGAAAATTCTACAGAAACAGGGATTAGATCTTATAAATGCGTTCAAACAATCATAGCTTTCTTCGACACATATGAACGCATCTCTGCAAAAGAAGGCGAGACGCTCCATTATCTGTTTCAGCCGATTATCGAATAGATGTCAGCGCCCCAGATAACTCCGTGTGACCGTTATGCTTTCCATCCTAACGAGGAAGACAAGCATGATCGAATCGAAAATAAACACCCACGATTTTTCGCTGAACTAATTCGTGCTCAAACTGTCGGATCTACTTTTTTTCGGGACGAAAATGAACGCGCACAAGATAACTCATTGGATATCCATTTGGCACACCACCATCCTCATAAAAAAAATCCACCATGACGATGTTTTCCAGTAAATGTACTAAGTCGTCGCGCACAACTACGATTTGCCAAACTTAATGACCGTGCCTCAACTGGTACTAATAAAACGTTGTGATATCTGTTGGCACGAAAATGGTGCTTTCTGTAGAAAAGTGGTCCTCTCCACAAACTTTTGTCTTCCCCCTCTCCATGATTCTCCAAAAACAACTCTTCCCATCAATTTTCTTTTTGGAACAAAATCACGGGACGGATTTTCCCCATTATTCCAAATTCACCGTGCAACTCTATTTCTATTTTTTTCTTTGAGCATTTCGGTCCTCCTTTTTCAGAATAGGAATCTTTCGACTCGTAGTCCGCTTCGTCCTCCAAATTCAGTTCCGATATTCTATCAAGCAAATTTGAGTTTATTGTCCTAATCACATGCAAATTCAAAGCTGTGGCATTGCTTCGCATTTTTTATTTCGTCCAAGGTCGTGAAACTTTTCGAATAGGTTGCACTGTTTAAAGTACGAAATCAACATCGTTAAGGCAACCCCCCCGCCATCAACTACCCCATCGGCTCACCCCCTTTTTTTGCCTTCAACATGACCAAACTCCGCCCTTCCCTCACCATCTCCAAGTCATCCCGAGGCCGCAGTCCACCCAACGCCCTGGCCCTGATGGCAAATGGTCCAACTGACTACGATGATTACTGTAGAAAGTTGGACCGGGAACGCGTTCGGGAGTGGATCCGCCGTAACTGCTTCGAACAGGCAGAAGAGGCAGAGGAGGAGGAGGAGGAAGGGGAGGATGAAGAGGAAGACTGGGTGGACCCGTGGGAGCCACTAGTGTACAACGGTGGTGGGGCTCCCATGGAGAACGAAGGGGAGACTGAGGGAGTAGTTGTGATCTCTGACTCTTCTGACGAAGATGAGGGGAGGGGTGGAGAGGAGGATGAGAAAGATGAGGGGGGGGGAGACATGGAAAGTGCTGTAATAGTGGGGAAGGGGCCGGAAAATATGGACCAGGTGGTCCCTACTCTGGAACCGGATGGGATCATCTTCAGTGGTCTAGATATTTCGCAGGAGGCAATGGAGAATTCTAAGCCGTTCGCGGATATTTGTGGGACTGCCTGGGTGGAATGGATTCTTTGGGGAACTGTTTGGCTCTGATATAGAGGACTTAGATATTAAGGAAGGAATCTAGATACTTTTACTGGCAGTATCTTTTGTTAGTCTTTCTCGTTCACACGATTCCAATTGATGCATTTTATGGTTTGTAGTTTGTTTCTTTGAGACTTTAGGGTTAGCCAAAAAGTCTATATAAGCCGAGTAAACTGCTTCCTTTTGTGGAGGTCAAGCAAGTTGGCAGACAACTTCAAGTAAAGTCCCGAGTAGTACGAAGTTGAGAGTCAACTTCAGACCTAAGAAAAGTTTTTCCTACGCTGGTCACAGAGCATCAGTGGTAGACCCTGCCGCTTCCATACGTGTTTGTAGCCCTCTCAACTTTCTTCCTTATACAATCCCTATTGTTCGTTCAACTATACCACGGTAGCACTTTTGTCGCTTGCAACACCTTCTTCTTGGGGTAGTTGGTTCTGAATATCTCTTCCCCCGAAGATTTACCCCTATCAGATTGGTCATCGAAAAGTGCATTGTCAAAATGTGTTGCTGCATCTTCGAGGTTCCACCATTTAGTTTGATTATTGCGATTAACGAGAACCACGTTTTACGAACCTTTTACGAACGTTGCAGATTAAATTTTTGAATATTGTAGGAATATTTGTTTCGTAATAGTTATACAAGATTCCTAGCTGACCGGACATGCCAGCAAATGAAATAGTTGTTTTGATTGCCAATGACGTTTGCAATCGTGAAGAACCATTATGTAAGATCATATATCTGTTGCGAATGCCCCCTCCAAATCAATCTAGAGCCTTGACTGTCAAACTCGACCGGAAGCAGCATAAAATGCTCTTTCAGATCCATGACCCGTGCCTTACCGGAGCATGAGAACATGCATCCCTTCCCTTTTCGACAGGGAGCCGTGTCTTATAGCAAGCCATCGATGTTGCCGAAGTCGCATATGCCGCTTCTGTCATCGTCGCCATCGGCATGTTTTCCGATATCCTCTGTGAAAATTAAATGAAATACGTATATCCAAAATATATGATTCCAAGTAAATGAATAATAAGATTACCTGAAAAGGAATGATAATAATAATAAAAAGATACCGATTTTCATTGATAGCTGATAGATGAGGATAATAAGATGGCACGAGGCTTGCTGAAACTTTCTAAAAGTCTAAGACTATTTATGGTGTAGATCGGAGTAGAGATGCTACAAAGGTGATTTCAGCAGTATAATTTTTTATATTGACCAAATTCGTTCCCAGTAATAATAATAGAATAGTTCTCCAGGTGAACGGTAATCCAAAAAATAATTTTCTGGTAATATAATATAACCGCAGAATCTAAAATACAACTGGAAAACATAAAAAATGCTTCAAGTATAATACAGAATAAAACGTGGAGCAGTGAAAATAGATAAAATTGTTTTCGATGATTCACAGTAATTAGAAATTGTGAGTCTCCGATAAAATATTGTTCCGCGATATTTTATCACTTTATTTAATATTGAAAACAAAGTAAATAGTTTTCTGGTACTTGTAAAATAGTTTTTCGATTTTCAAATCCTCCGCTTTTCCCATGATCTGCATCTGGAGAAACTGACGAGATCTTTCATTTCGTTTTTGACATAACGGTATCCAATTCTTTCTTCCAACCTGACCGTAACTTCCCTTTTCGAGCTCTGACATTCCCCAGTCCCCATCAAACGGCTACAATCTGTGATCCCTGAATCATTAGAATGTAAAGGACTAACTATAAATGCAAATAATTTATTTATCTCATTGAAATCTCCAACAATAATATTGAAAGATACAAATGCATCATGCATCATCAACAATAAATACGGATGAATTTCCCTTATATTCGAATTTTACCTCGTTATTAAGGCAATTCACTTTTTCAATGCGATACTCACCAATCATTTCCGAGAATTACATCATAACGCTTCAATGGGTTCACATCAAAATACAGAGATTCAGTAAAGGCCGTAATCTTTACATTGACAGCACAAACCAATTCTTGAATTATATGGTCATCGACATTGGCCATTTCAGCAAGCTCTCTGGAATTAGTTGTCCTTATCTGATGATGATTGCAAAATGATTCACTCAGAAAGTTGATCTCACCACCAAGGTCTATAGGGATTTCTGCTGGCCCATCAGAAATGATGCCCTTGAAAATGAGAAGATCCTTGTGATTTCTCTCAAATGTAGGGGACAAATTTTTAATGAAATTTGCATTAGAGCTGATGGTGGACACAATGGGTCTTTTTATTTGCTTCAATGAAAAATATATCGAGTCTCTTTGCGTAATTAACTGGTTTCTTTATTCTTCATCAATGATTGGAACTGACTGAGACCTTTAATCAATTCCTCCGGGCTTTTGGGCAGTTCTTTGGCAGGTGACATTTTTGTCTGCACCTGAGACAGAGACCTTTGCACGTACATCTTTCACGTTCTACTTTGTCAATATCCTGTAAATTATGAGTATTAATTTTCAACCCCAGCATTAATTCTATGTTCCCAATTTCCATTGGTATCGAACCGCTGCTTCCAGCAAAATAGATTTCATTTCACTTTTTCCCCGAAGACTTTAGCCGGTTAATGGTTCCAGCACGCCTGTAGGCCGACTCTGCTCGCTTGGGATCTCTCATGGGGTCGGAGAGGTTTGCGTACTCCTCGGTACGCAATTCATCCCAAATATAGGGCTTCAAACGGGCAATACGAGGTCACTTTTTGAAAATTCCATGAAATACGTAATCAAGAAAACATTAAAAATAACAACTAAATAAATTTATTAGACGTAAGTGCATGTCAGCAACGCGTGTAGTGCCAACCGCCAATGAACATGCAATTTGTAAAATGTTGTTTTGATTCGGCCAGCGTGAGCTTTCCGACTTGCACCTGCACCCGTGAGGGCCCTTTGCGGCCATACGTGTGCACTTGTTGATGTTGACATCAACAGGGCGCACTAGTCTAGACTATACTGTGTAAAACCTTGCCGTTGGTCATATTTATACCGGTGGGCTCACTTCACCTTGCACAACCCCTTTTGCAATTGAATCCTCCAGGCCGATAGCATTGCATTATGAGCTTCCTTAGCATTTTAATCCTGGGGACGTACCATCCAGAATTACAGTACTGCTTTTTAACATAGATTGTCTACCGTACCACCGATGACCATCTATGTTATTCCAGGTATGCCGCCATAGGAATAATTTTTACACACACTTGTAATAATACGATCCCGTTCAAGGCTGCAACTTCAACCACCTATTGAACAGCTTCTCCTAAGACGTTTAGCATCACAAACTGATCATGAGCAGTCCCTCCCGGGCCAATGCGTAGCTCGATACCATGTTTCTGAACAAAATAAATACCATAGATGGTACCACCCTGCCAAAGACCTGACGAAAACCCCTTCCACAGCTCTGCTCCACGCTTCCAACGCATTGAAAAGAAAATTAAACCCCATTACTAGGAAAGAATCAGGCTCTTGTGAACAATCCTGACGAACCTGTTTGAGATCCACAGCACAACTGTATGTCCCGTTAGTCCAGCATATCTTCTATTACTTCTCTGCAGTTTCCAGGCAGTAGGGTTTGACTTTTGTTCTTCAGCCTCGCAGATATCCCCGAGCTCTACGATATCCGGAATATACCAATTATTTGAACTAGCACCGAGAAACAACATGGAAGAATCAGTTTCCTCCTTACTATAAGCGAATGTTCCAAACACTCTCACTATATCCGTATCGTTTCCAGTCTCGCACTTCCTAAAAATGTTCAAACGGTCATTCATTGATTGAATAGACATTAATTTACAAAGCGTCGAGAAATGGGAAAACTTGACCGTAAACAGTGAGCTGACTTCTGCAGGACATTGAGTTTTGGAAAAACTCGGATAAAAATGCATTGCTTCTTGGGAAGGGACCTTTCTTCGCATTATTCGCGCTATTACAGAGAACTGATACAAGCGACATTGAAACCTTCATTTAAGACAACCTTGTGAATCACAGAACAATACATTCTCGGTGGCACTGGACTGTTGCTCAAGCTTTCCTTGCTTCAATGGCTTCTAACATCTTATTTTGAGTACTCTGCACAGGGATTTCAACAATGATCTTACGTCATCAAGCTCTCTGAGATCCAATGAAAGCCCCGATTCCCAGGCTTGTATCCGCGGTTTCTGCAAAGATAACTCATCCCGCATAGATTCCACTTGGAAGATGAGGGACGCGTACGAGTCCCTAATCTTTCGTATTTCCTCTTCTGTGCGCTGCATATCTGATAGAGTTCTTATTCATGGCAGATCCGCTTTTTCAATTTTACTTGCAGTGCTTTACACCAATTGGAGTCATGACTTCCGTGGGTAATCTGTATTGGCTTCTTGATCTGATTTAAAGTGAAAACCCATGAAAACGAGGGGTTTTCGACTTCATCTTCGTCATCACTGTGCCGTCGGAACAATCAGCGAGGCTGGAAACCAATCCCATGAACTTCTTTAACTGAATGATCACCATCCGGATACAAAATGACGCCATATCCAACACACAAAGACGAAGAGTACTCTTCAACATGAAGTACCTCAGCTGAGCACCAAATTTCTGGCTTACCACGAATATTGTCCATAGTCCATAACACTTGAATAAAATCACTACGATCTGGAGGTGCAACCTCCTCGATACAAATACTCTCAAGTAATCTCCATGGTCTGAAAGAGGAGGACTTGTGGACTGGTAGTGATGGTTCTATCATTATCATTGCATAGAAACCAAGAGTACTCGATCGACAAGATTCTTCAACAGTTCTGGTCTCAGTGGAGAGCAGAAGTCGTAACAGGTAGAGCAGAGAATGAGGAGAAGGGGCCGCATGCGATTCTCGGGGAATAATAAAGCGTGATGAATGACATGTTAGTTCGAGATGAATGCAGTACATAGAAGTCAGTTGGCGGTAATTCCAGATCAAACCGAAACACTTGAATCCGCTACGCAATGTACACTGCGTAGGAGGGATTTTAATAGTTTACATGGACGAATTACGACAACTATTTCAATGTGAAACTTGAAAATTAATCTGAAATCTAAGAACTACAGGACTACCAAAATATACCTGAGAATGCCCTCAAGAGCAGAAATTAATAATACTAGACTCTTAAAAATTGGAATTTCTCTGCGGCATGCAAACAGCACCCTGTCAACACCAACTTCACAGTCCATCCGGAGAACGTTCCGAGGTACCCAGGAGCGCTACAGCCTACGAATCAATCCTTCAGTACAACTAAATTGGGTAACTGTTGTTCAACAAACCACTCAAAAGTTTTTTAAAATACTCCTCAGCAATTCAAGTTTTCCAGACATGAAACCAGCACGATCCAGACGAACTACAACATCAAGCTCGAGGATGGCAAAATACAAACAAACCTTTGGGAAGAGGAAATCCAGGGATGCACAGACGGAAGAAAGGTAGATTAGACTGACATATTAAAGCATGCTTGATGCCCAAGAAGGGAAATTCATTGGTGGCAACAAAAACCTGGATGTGACTAACAAGAAGATCTTCGAATATATTCTCACGAAATACGAAGATTTCATTCTTTTTGCGGTTTTCATGGCGTTCATGTGGTACCAAGTGATTCGAAACAGCGAAGAAAAGACTCTGTGGAAACCCGTCCGTAGACTAGATATATATACATCTTCTGGAAGTAGCTTCGAAATATATCAAGGAATTTCCACAAGTAAAATCTTCGGAAGTCATGCTTCGATTGCATAAGAAATCTTTCGGTTCCATACATGCTCTTGGGAATATGTTCCGTTCCTTTGTGTATGATTTCTTGACGGAATCAAAATTTGAAGCTGGAGTTACAGCTTAACCTGAGCGGATCGGTTTTGACGAGTGTACACTCGCAACATTCATGCCCTCCCAAAGAACTGCAGTACATTAGCTGGCTACAAAATGCCTAAGATTAACAGAGAATGAATATGCCGCCTTCCAC
This sequence comes from Kappaphycus alvarezii, assembly GCA_002205965.3. NCBI lineage: Eukaryota > Rhodophyta > Florideophyceae > Gigartinales > Solieriaceae > Kappaphycus > Kappaphycus alvarezii. The sequence goes on from NADL03000599.1 coordinate 627,222, forward strand.
CAGGTTATTGCGGAAGATGATCTTGATGAGGGCGAAAGGAGGCATCCGGTATCAAATACTGATCACTCCTTTAGTAAGGGAGGGACGATGGGCACCAACGGTATCGTACCGTCTGTTGAGCAGGGGGCAGTTTTACTGTGAAACAAATCCATATTGCAACCTATCTGGTAATACTGAATCTTCTCTTAGCTTGACTCGCGTGCGTTGTCGGATAATGGTTTGCGACTGGCGCCAGGCGCATCTCCCACTTCCTTGCATCCGAAAGGGGCCCCTGCAGGCATTTACCGTGGTCAAGAACGTTCTAATTATCTCGCTCGCCTTTCCTGCTGAGTCTTTCAATACGCCGCAGTCTCTATTAATCGATGCTGTGAGTATTCCCATCATGAGAGAACCAAGTCGCCTGTGACATCGGCGTCTTAGTGTCTATTTAACATTTCCCTCAAATGAAATGATCTCCAGAGCGAGAAAAAACTAGGGGGTGGTGAGTTGAACACTTAATGGAATCCCCTGACGGGGAACCCATGCGGGCTATAGTATCGGTGGGGATTAGGTAGAACACGCCGCATCAACCACTCTCCGTCTATTGACGCCCTTAGGTCTCCCATTGGCTGTGATCCCGGCTGCCAGCAGTTCTTGAAAGGCAATTATCGTCACTTTTCTGAGCTTTGGGACAGGCTTCGATCTCTTCAGGATCCTCAGCTTTCCCTTCATTTACTTGGCTTCTGCGCCAGTGCCTGTCGGATACTCTATGTTTTTCAATGTACCACACCGCACTTTACTTCTGCTTTTGCGTCGTTCTTTGACTCTGGAATGCGAGGGGGTTTTTGAGAAAGACATGAATCACTATAATGCATGGCTTACTGCTGGTCTCCCTATGCGTAGCGGTGGATTGGGCCTGAAGCGGGCCTGAAGCCATTCTCCTGGCTTCTTATTTCGTCCTATGGTAGTTCTATTGTCGCAAGATTACCATTCGCCAGGGCCCTTGCTCTATCCTTCAACGCTCAGTCCTGTCTTTCTCAACCTTTCCGGGAACTCCGCACATCTCTCCTTCCTCCTTCTTCCACACATTCTACTCTGAATTCTTTCCCCTTTTCTCTGAAACCTGCCCCTGTCCCATCTGCTCCCAATCTAATGCCATTTTGGATCCCTGCAGTCATTAAGAATCGATTTTCTGCACTGGTCCGGTCAGTGTGCGACGTCATAATGCCCTACGTGATCAGCCCATTCTTACGGTCCGAAGTGTAGCTCGAAAATATGGTGCTCAAGTGCTCCGAGAATGCAGCTTTCCAGATCCCCCTCTTCCAGTTTCTGGCTCCGTTACCTTCCCTCCTCATGCCAAGCGTCTCCGTCATTCTGCTCAAGCTCACCGACAAGCCTCTGGCGATGCAGAGCTACTTTCCATACGAATACCCCTTGACATGTCCATTTCTGACTCTGATTTCTCTGCTACCCCACAAGGTTTCTATTTCTCCGTCATTAGCCCTCCCTCCTCGTCCAGCAGTCGTTCTGCGCATTTAGCCCTCCTTGCCATGAAAGAAAGAGAGAAACGCTGCCATTACCAGTCCCTTTGCGCCCAATATGGCTTGCATCTTCTCCCCGTGGTTATCGATGCTTACGATTGCACTGGCGCCGGCTTTGACTTTGAGATCCAGCAAGTGGCAAACTTCATCGCTGTGGAACATGGCACATCCCCGATAGTATAGTGGATTATGCGCCTAGTGTATCAAAGTCAACTGGCACGAATTTCCATCTCAGGGTCGAGAGTGTGTCAGAGAACAAGAGTCTACAATTTTCATCAAGGTACACCATTATAATGCATCGGTGAAGCTGACTCAACTACAGTATGGGTCACGTTTGACATTTGCGTATGGGTCTCGGTTGGCGTTGGCATAGGGGCCCACGTTTTGTGCTCAGTTTCTGTATGAGTTGTGATTGCCTCCATTCCCCTGCGAAGAAGTACCAGGGTGACCGTATGTCCCTGGCGCAGTGTAGGATCCAGTATTTGAATCATCAGATTTGCGTAAACCAGACTGACCGTATGTCGTGGGGACAGTGTGCCTTCCACTATGTGGGTCGATATGTGCCCTGTTACCTCCAGTAAGATCAATATTGGTGGTTGGGGCGTACGTAACACGATCTGCATGTGTTGGCAGGGCATCGTTACCACTGTCTTTGGTTCGCCCTGTATAATACTGGGAACCACCCGCTGCTTTCTCATCAGTTTTGTACTCTCTATCCGTGATGAAACGGGAGCTTTTTACTCGATCCCATCTGCCGCGTTTGTAGTAATCGTTGCTACTCCCAATGACCACTTCACTAGAACTCCCCCCAGAGTCCCTACCATTTTGATATCCAACCCTCGGTACCGAGTAGTATCCATTATCCCAGCCCCTCTTCCCGCTTCAGTCAGCATCGTCAAAGTCCACGTTTCGGTTCAGCGCATCCAGTACGAATCGACCCATTTTGTTGCTTGGTGTCGTACATTGCTGTACGAGTCTTCCGTCTTCACATAGCTGCTTAATTATCCGCGGGCTATGTCAAAAACATTGGTGATGAGGCATTCAAGTTTTATCTCCCCGTCCATGTTGAGATTGTTCTGACTGGCAGCGAGTTCATGAATTACAGGGAATCCATTCCAGGCACCCTCAGTAAAGTAAGTTCCAAGAATTTGAGTTGCGCTTTTCTTCTTTCCCCTTCCTGCCCCTTTCACCCTCAAGCGCCATAGTCTTTTTCTCGTACTGATCCCAACCCTGTCCTTTTGCCTCATTGTAGTCAACTGCCAGTACGGGATTCTCCGGCACCAGAACCTCTCCAGAATCCTCATTCCCGTCACCTTCGGCTGTTGCGATAAAAAAATGGGGGCCCTAATCGTCCTCAAATACAATCTTACTTCTATAAGACCTGTATTTCGTAAAAAGGGGATGCGAGATGAAATATTTGGTGGGAATTAGACGAACGAAAGCAGATCTAGGTTGAAGCTTCGATCGAATTTGAATTGATAATGGTTTAATTTCTAGCTGATTTCCTCAGAAGGGGTTCTATAACTAAGTAAAGCTACTGCTAAAAGAATATTCATTCTAACGATGTCACATGCAAGGTTTCTACCAGAAAAGAACCTGTAAGATATCGGAATTAGCTATTTTCAAGTATTTATTGGCGTGATAGGTATGCTTCGACAATATATAAGTATGCAAGTCAATTGTTGATTCATGCAGCATGTGATAGAGGAGGATGCTTTTTATTAGTAAAGCTGTTAATAAAATTAAAGAAAAATATCTGGTAGCGAAGTACTCAATAGCCCTGATAAGTTGCATAATGGGAAATTCAGGTATGGATCTCAGATTTTCGACGGTTGATTTTCAGCAGAAAATGTTTTCAATGTGTAAACAGATTATGGCAAAAGAATTTGTCAAGAGGTAAAACGCCAAAAACACAAAGACCAGGAACATAAGAACATGTATATACAAGCTGTGTGGTTTTAACTGAGTGAGATAAGTTGGAACAGTGTTTCTTTGAAGGTAATCTATCGATATAAACCGTCTTCTGGTAATGAAACTTACGTAACTTCGCAATAAAAACATGCACGATAAAATTTTCGAACTTAGTGCGTCCCCACTCGTCTTTCCAGAATCTAAAATCCAACGGTTGGAAAGACTTTTGAGAAATTACAGGCCCCACTCGTTCGCCCGAAATCCAAAACTCTGCGTAAATTGTAGGATCGTTGCCAAAAAGAAGTCTTTGGACAGACTTCCCAAATGTGGCGGGAAAAGGAAACAGTGTGCATTACATAACAGTGAGTCGAAGAAGCAAGCTTGGCCACTTCAAGCTGCGCCATCCTTGAAAAAACCCATCTCTCTCACTATGCAAACTCCCTGTTCTGCACTATGGAACGTCAGAAACTACCACAGATCCAGCCTTTTGAATCTTCTGACGCAACATGCGCTGAAGTTTTCCCTATAAAACGTGGCAAGGGCATATCTTGGAGTGAAGAAGAAAATCATACCCTTTCAGGAGCTGCATATGTGACTTGCACAGATCCCGCTGTAGGATCTGCCATAACGTACACCACCATGTATCGGAAGATTCTCTCAGTTTTTACAAGCGACCTCTCCAAACCCGAAGACTTTTGTACTACCCGGGACAAAGGACCACTAGATGCAAGAAGATGGGACGGGAGTTCTTTCGCTGCTTGCTGAAAGCAGTGGTAAATGCTCCGTAGAGAATGTACGAAGTTCGAATGTTGCTTAGAGCGCGTGAAAAGGATGAAACATACCGGAAATCCTACAGAAGAAGATCTCCATAGATGTGCATAGCTAGTCTACAGTGACGGACGCGCCTCAGCATCCCATTTTTACGATTGCATTCGGAATCCTGCGTATCATATAGCAAATCATTTTAAACATGGGTGCTCACACGAATTCTTATGAGGCCACACAAACCTACTTGAAGCAGGTGGTATAGATATGGAAAGTCCGAAGCAGTTTCAGAGACCAATGGGAAACAAAGCAGCCAAAAAACTGAAGGAGACCAAAACTGAATCGGGGAGTCCCGATACGAGGAACAATATGTCTGCCAGCATCCAACGTATCGAAAAAATGTTAGCAACTAACGCGGCTCATTGACATGAGCTGTCTGAGCAAAAACTTTTATTTCAACGCGAAAAGATGGAGTGTGATATGGCTCTAGCTTTGATGGGTACAGGTTCTAACGTGAGTACAGAGGAGAGAGAGAGCATTAGCTCGATTTTGCGGAAGCGTTTGCTCTAAATCTTGTCAAATCAGGTTGGTGGAAGGCCTCATAGAAATCTGTGCGTCCACAAAGACGAAAGCGAATCCGCTGTTGTTTCTGCGCTTCTAAACATTTCGAGCACATCAAATTCCCCTCTGACGAAGTTGTCTCCTCAGGCTCAAAGAGATAAGACTCTGACAAATCATTAGAATTACTGCTATTCGTCACTTTTAGTTGTTAACGATAAACAAAACCCCCTGCTTGCGTTATTCAATGCTTTTCCCATGTGAATTCCAAGTGTTATTCATCAGAGCTTGTATTAATGTTATGTGATCCCCCAGGCTTTCCATTGAATCAAGAATTTATCTCTATAGTGCGGCCAGTTCGTAACTGCATTGCACATGTAGTGTGACATTACTGAATTCTGTCGGTAATATTGGTGCCATCTCATCCCCAATTCTATACTTAGCAGTTCCACTGCAGCAGCGCTCCTCTACAACCATGTTATGTAATATTGTGAAGGTGTGCACAATGTCACTCAATTCATTTAGATCTGCGAGAGGTGCAGGTACATGCAATATTTCGAACTGAGCATCTAACACACCGAAAACACGTTCGACAGCCTATCGAGCGCATTCTTGAACAGCTATGTAGATCTTGCTTTCATTTTGTTGGGATTGGGGTGCGGCTTCGCAAAGATTCTGAACCGTGGATATATTCCATCTGACAGAAAGTAAAACCAATCTATAATCGTGCCACCAGTGTTCGCCTTTGGATTTACCGGAGGCCAGTTTCCGCAACAAATATCATTAAAAATTGTGCTCTGGTTTAGCATTGACTTTTCATTCTTAGTGCCTGGCACGCCAAACATTAAACGCCAAATCCAAAGCTTATCATCACAAACAACTTCCATACGAATGGTTGACTTCCCTTCTTTTCCGATAAAATGACCCTGTAGACCAAAGGGACAAATGTTCTACTGCCATCCAGAACAATCCACACACCCTAAACACCCAGCTAAGCCAAGTCTCCTGTACTGCGCTTCGATTGATTTGATGTCTGACATGTTCTGCCTGCGTAGATACTGTTCTTGAAATATGTCAATGATCGCACGGAAAATGTGCTTACGTGATGACAACAATGTAGTCTAAGACAAACGGAAGTAATCAACGAGGGTATCAGCAGCTACTCCAGTACTGAGAATGCGCAACGCACGGCAACGTTTTTGATCAGGGCTTGCGCCCTGGTTTCCACAACAGTCCTTGCGTTGGATGAATAGAGTGTCATAGTTATAAATTGTCGCCCGTATCACTTCACAAATGGTACGTGTGATGGTAAAGCAGCGTTCGAACTCTTCCGTGTCGAATATTGGTGGTCCTAGTCGATGTCGAGAAAAATAGTCCTTCTCGAGCCTTTCAGCCCCTTCTTCGCGCTGAATATCGCGATTTGCTCTACGTCTTGGACGTGATCCGCCCAAGCGCTTTATTTCAAGCGCTTTTTTTCAGTGGGTTGCTGATTCATGATAGCACAGAGGACAGCGACTGCCCCTACAATAAGGTTTTCCAGCGACGACGTTGAGGAAAAACTCGACAATGACATAATAGGCTTCGTGGGCAGTGGGTATACCGCCGTTGGAGTTGGCATTCCATCGTGGATGCGTTTCTAAAATGCTTCCCAAACGAAAACAGTTTTGGGCAGCCAATGAGAATCGTACATATTTTTCATTTGGTCTGGATTTTGGAAAGACAAGTGGGGATGCCCTTAGAGTTTATAAGGTAAAGAGGTCGGTTTCATGTATTTTAGTTCTCTGATACTAAAAATTAGCGCTTTACGAAATATTTTGGGGGCCCAAAAATAGGAGGGCACTTGCGACCATTCCCCACCCGTTATAAACTAAGAGATATGAATTTGAGGCTTGGTTATTTTGTAACCTCTCCTTAATCATAATGTGGAAGATAGGGATTGTCAGCGGGTTGCTCAAATTTTCACCTTCACTGCATCTCTAAAAGAGCATTCCGCATCCTAATCTTATTTTTCAATCACTTTAAACTATCAAGAACGTTCTTGTCAGGAGTTAGAGAGTAAAGAAAATAATATATGAGGTGAACATTTTCCTAATAATTGGAATGAAAAGCAATTATGGAGAAAACTTCAACCCAAGAAATGCAAGAGTCAACCTTTTCGCCTATTAAAGCTCAAGGACAATTGAGTAAAATGTTCTGGTGTTTGCTTCAACTATCAACGCCTCTATTTCGGAAAAATATATTCTACTTTGTCCAAATCTTAATACAACTAATCTTCTAAAGCCCTTTTGCTGCTCACAACGACTTTCTACTATGTTTCCTGTGTCAAATTTCACATATCTGAAATCTTAATCTAGCATATATGCACCCTAAGATCAAAAAGAGGGATCAAAGAACCATACAATTCTGCCGGTGTTGGAATTGAGAACGACCTGTCTGAATTAAAGTTCAGTGATGGCGAAATAGTGTGGGTTGCAGTTGCTATTTAATGCAACTGCCTACACTCATTGCCACCGTCCCTGCGCTCTACAACCATCAAATTTCATTAACTCTTTCAGAGAAGAAGAATATGCTTCGGCTACCAAGGGGAGGGCCATGTGCTTAGCGCACCCATCCGGCACAACACCAATCGGTGTGCCAACCTGCCTGTAGTGCTGAGGAGAGCACCAGAATCGGGGGGTCACTATTGTTGCTGATGCTACCGAGAATTCCTTGCGACACTGACGAACCCCCTCGAAAAACAGCTGCCATGCAATAGGAAACCCTCATAGAACACAAGAGCCGTGTAGGGAGCCCTCAAGAAGACTCCTGCCGTGCAGTAGGAGCCCTCAAAACTCTAAAGCTGTGCAAAATGCAGCTTAGAATAAAAGCCACGATTTGCGGAGAAAGTCTATTCTAACTGCCAGAAATCAAAAAGATTATTGCGGCTGTGAATGGAGAATATTCGATATTACCGAATAATTTGCTTGGGTATTGAATTCAGCAAAATTGACCAAATTCCGTTCAGTTTATCGAAGATGAAAACTTCCCCCTTTTACATATGTAGTTTTTTCTCCGTGTTTTAATTTTTGCTACACGCAATTCCTATGCCAGTGGTACCATTCCTTTTCGCCAAAGTCCTACATCCTAGTACAATACATTTTCCACTACATCTCAAAATCTTTCTTGCTTTTTAGACTGTAATATTTTGTCGATTTCTCAATTTTATTACCTTTCTCTGCAAAATTATTACGTATATTATAAGAAAGACAATGATCTGCTATGATCCCATTCTTAAATCCTCATACTGGTACCTCCCAAGATAAAAATTAGGCTCGATAAGAACCCATGTTCTGTCCGTCAAACTCCACTTCAAGCATTAAAGCATCACTTTTATAATCCCACACTAATTTTCTTCTACCCATGTTCACTTTATTCGCTATTAAGCTATATTAAAACATTCGAGTACTACCGCCCAATAAAAAAAGTTGCCTAATTAGCTTAAAGCCCTACAGAGACCGGAAATTCACTCCTCCATTGGCTTATGGCGCTCATTTTTAATAACATGCGGGTCCTTCGAGTGTAAAATGAGGCTGATGAAGTTTTAAGTTAGAAATTTGATAGCTTCAAGGAAACTTGCAAAGACTTTTTATCCCAAAAATGAAGTAAAGGTGATATGAAGAGTCAGAGCAGCGAATAAGCGTGGAGGATATTAGACAAAACCGTTGTCGACTACAGTATTGTCCCCATTCAGACTGTGAAAAGCACGAAAAGGGCTGTATATACTACTGTAGATAATTGATGCTCACGAAGCTCAACTCTTTACTAACCTACCTTCCTTCCGCAGTTCGGGCAGCTCGATCGAATTAACGGCTTATGTAGACCAGGTTTTTGTCGGAAATCAACGGAAGTGTACAGAGCTATTGCAACTTCGGGCTCAACTAGTAAATACGAAATTTAAAATACAAACCTAAATTGTATCGCATTGTAAGCGTGATAACAGTCAACTTTTCCAGCCCATGCACAATACTATATTTGCGTGACAGCTTGTCGTACACAACCTTGAAACAGAGGATGGAGGAATAATAATTTTCGAAGATGAGTAATCGGAGAAGGTAGTGCATTTTCGGAGTACTGTATTTTTTGCGTAAATTTGATGTGATGAAGCGAATGGAGGAGAGTCACACGTTGAGACTTTCGAAGATACTTTTACTAAGCCTTTAATGGTCATTAATTTGTTCGGAATGAAAACTTGCATATTTTTGAGAAGCAGTCCGCTTTCGACCTACGTTATAATCTATTTGAGTAGAATTGTTACGTGATTATTTGCAATATGCCCTATTTGAGTATTCATCGCCATGCAGATTTCGTTTCACGAATTTTATCTACATAACTTTGTCGAAATTAGAAATATGACCAAACAACTTTTACAGCTGAGTAAATCGCTTCCTAGCAACAAAATTACAGCAAGTTGAGAGAAAAAATCAAGCTTTGAACATAGTATTGCAAAAGCTGACGGTCAACTTCAACTTTTACACTACCTAAACGCAAGGTTGTAAAAAATTGCAAGCGTTTGATTAGAAAACCCGTGCCATTTTTTCATGTAACGAAATTTTCCTCTTTTACTCCTCTTATCTTTCTCCCAATGAACTATTTCGCGTTGAAAATACTCATTGCTGAACTCAAGTTTTTCCTTAAGTCGCACGTAATATATGTTTTTTGTCTTAAATTTTTCTTTTAGGGCTCTCGCGCCTCACTCTACTCCATTCTACTTCCCGTTTCTGCCCAAATGTTCCAGTAATTTCCAGAAAACCCAACTGAACGCCATCTTTGGTGTCTTAATGAATGAAAAATTATTCCCTGTCAGCCTAGCCACATATTTTTGTCTAAAAATCATAGAAAAACTGTCCCCGATCTACTTGATTCTATTTTGCTATCCCTAGGGGAACCGTGTTTTCTACAGAGTAATTTAATCTCCTGAAATCACTCTTTTGTATTAATTTTCAATTCTAGACTAGCTCTTGTTGCTACATGGTCCTTTTTCCGATCTCGCCGTTGAAGGGTCCCTGTCAAACCACATTAGGGCTTCTGTTGTATTGTATTTTGTCCCCTTAAATGATTTCATAGCTGCACATCGGCAGTATCTTATTGGCAGCGAAAAATAAAAATAAAAGTACTGAGTTCTTTTTTGCCCTGTCTCTATTTTTCTAACATGTTTCATTTCTTGAATACGTTGGCTGGGCCTATTTCAGGAAAAATTACACGGCCCATCTTTCTCCACTATTCTTCAATATACTGGACCTTTTAACCTTTGTTGAAGAGTTTAGACATCCGTAATAGCTTGAAGGCGACGCCTACCGAAAATATATAAAAACATCAGCCCCTCGTTTCCATATTTTAGGGCATAAATATTCTGACTCCCACAAAAACACCGAATTCTGGCAGGCGCCAGGCAAATGTATGCTACTGAACTACAGAGGTCGCACAATACGTTGTCGTCGGGGACATAGATATAGATGCTTTGGTAAGTTGACTTTACGTACAAAATAAATTCCACTGTAGTGGTCTCTTTTGTCTTGGCTTCTTTCAAACCGCGTTTTCTTCTCGTTAGTTTCGTCATATTTCGCACGTTACGATCGAGGACACTAAATCTTCCCATATATTTTTATAGAGATACCAAATGTTCCGAAGGTCAGATATGCAAAATATTACTAAAAAGACCGCCAAGACAAGCGCAACATCAATGACTTTCTCTCTCTGGAAAGCTGACATACACTAAAAATGTAATCACACAAAAAAATAAAGGGACCAAATTTGAATGAAGTACCTGAACTTCGTGTGTTATTATTTATTTGGTTCAGAGTATTAAATTCTTGTGTTTTTATTAATTGATGGAAAGCTGACAACAATTAATGTCAATGAACGTCAAATTACTAGGCAGTACTAACCACGATTCAAAGAATCCTATTTTGGTTCACAGAAATCAAATTCTTGGCTGGTAAGTAGAGTAAATGAGGATAAAAAACAGATACATACCTTGAAGAACAATCGTAATTCAATTTAATCTGGTATAAGCAAATAGATTAAATGCAATTTATGGTACTATACGCAATGTAGATATAATGGATGCCTGCTTAATATTTTTTCGTGGTATATTCAACCCTTTCCACTTCACACCTAGGAAAACCAGTGGTAATTTCACTCCGTGTTCCACTCACAGAAAAATAACTCAAAACTTTCTCCTTCTAGGAAACGTAATTGTCTTCAATGCACTTTATGTTATTGAGTATTTACTCTTGATAATTTGATGTTTACCGAAAGGTATACGAAATCGATTAAATTTATTCATTTAGTATGTTCTAATCAAGTTGGGATACAGCTTCAAGTACAAAGGAAAGTGGTGGCGATGTTGAAAGTCAACTTTAGACCCAAAAAGAGTTTCAATTACGTTTACCCACTGAAGGTATATGGTATAGAATGCTCGCTATTTCGGTATCCGCAGACGTTTTGTAGCTCGTCCTTCCCCACTTTCCTTTAATCCAACGACTAGACTCTGGTAGCTAATTGGTCTTTTTTAATAACTTACACTCGGCTTCGTTGGAACAAGGAATCTCATTCGCACAAATCCACTTCTATCGGCGATATAGAAGAAATTAGTTCCTTCTCTGGTTCTCATTGCTCCAATTTCGACCTTTTTTCGGTGTTTCTCGCGCAATCGGGGAATCATGACAGGATTCCTAACATTATTTGCTACATCAGAAGCCAATATAATCACCTGACTAAACTTTCAGTAAATCTGCCCGAGTACGGGCGAAAAATATGAAATGGTTGATGTGCATTGGAAAACTTATCTTCAACTCGAACTGAAATTCTTTCCGTGAAGAAATAGCCTTTTCGTCGATATTTTATACTCATAAACTTTCTCCTACGTGAAAAATATTAGACTATCTTCTCTTTTTCTATATATATATCCTTCTTAGACGAAAGAAGTATCGATCACCTCACCTTCTCGCCAGAAATTTATTCAGTATCTTTTTGTATATATTCCAATACGCAATCTTCGAAATATCTTCACACATGATGTAGAAAATTTCCGACCATATTAACGCAAAATTTCGATCTGTGAACATGTTTACCATTAATGCATAGTTTTGAAATAAGTTTTCGCTGGCCCTATTATTTATTACGCTTAAAGATCTATTGGTACTAGCGTCATTAAAATCCATCAGGGAGCGGACAAAGTTAATCCCCCGCTTGCCGCCGAAGAAGAGCATCAGCCCATTTCCTCATGTTTCAGTATGAAAACCACCGCTACTACTCCACTACCAAGATAATTGACGGAGGATCAGGCTGCATAAACGGCCTGGACTGTAAATAGTTTGGCATGGGCCAACAGATTTCCATGAATACTGCCACAAGATGAAATGGGAACTTATTTGAGGATAAATGTGTTATAACTCCTGAGTGGCGCCTGATGGGGCTCGGGAGACGACCGTGGAGGAAAAAGGTATCAAGAATGGATACCACAGCGGTTTCGGGCTCCTCAGAGCGATGACGATGGAAGATACAGGGTGTACGGTGTAACAAGAAGTTGAAGTTTCAAAATTTCCGAAGAGGTTATCTACCATCCTGAGTGGTTCAAGCCGATTTACGGGGATCGTACTGGATGTATAAATATTTTGAAGGAATTTTTGGTTCCGTTCTTTATAATGTAGTTTGTGAAGAGTGGAGATAGATACTTTCTCATACTGACTTTATTGTTTGCCATCCCCATATTTTCTTAAGTGCATATTACGGCACTTGGTATGTGTTATAGAGGTTTGAAGTAAGCCAAAAAGTCTATATGCGCTGAGGTAAACTTCTTCTTTTGGGAGACATCAAGCAAGTTGAAAGGCCACTTCATGTGCGGCCCAAATAGTTACGAAGTAGAAGCCCAACTTTTGACCACAAATGGTTTCATTTACTTCAGTCACTAAGAATAGATGGTAGCGCTTGTCCATTCAAGACTCTTTTGTATCCCCTTGATCCCCCATCCTTATCAATCTCTCTTTGCGTTACCACAACTCCACTACGGTTGAACTTTGGTTTCCTGCAGCACCTCTTTTTGGGGATAACTGGTGCTGCTAATCGCATTCCCGCCAATTTATTCTTATCACTAGTCTCCTAACACGTCCAGTGTTTCGGGACAATTGCTATCTGACACGTTCTTTTAGTGGAGAAGGGTTTGGGAATTTTACTCTTGGGAGATGTATTCGACTCTATCCCAAAGTACTTCAGACAACCACGATCGACTCATAAGGCCATTCCGACAATGTAATAGGGAAGAAATACGCTCCCTAAAAGACTAACTTAGGGCCAGCCATCAAGCATGCCGCATCGGACATGACGGCTCCTGCGGCGCCCCTTTGCTTCAAAACCCCCGAACCTTTCGATAGGTCTCCATTGTCATCGCGACCACATTTGTGGTAGTGTGTTGAGAGCTATAGTCACTCTCAAAATTGAGGTAGATCGAATATATCTTCCAAAAGTAAGACACCGAAACCGTTATTATCTCGAGTTTCGCGGTGTAGGAATGGCCCAAGAATTTAAACCCTGTTTCGGTGTGTTAGCGTATTGAAAGCTACAGTCACTTCGAGTGCCGAGGTGCAGAAATGTCCCGATATTTTGAAAGCCGTTCCGCGGCTCGATTAGCAACGGCTCCTGAGAGAGGGATATGGGAAATGATTTTACTGTGGTAGCTCGGAAGGATGAGGACTGGGGGAGTTTTTGAGGAAGGGCTCTCGGGAGTACAGTGACAACCAGATGGAAAAAAGGGGATAAAAGGAGCGTGGTGGTCAATATTTACCGTGGCGGACCAAGGCATACAGCAAACGGTGCGACTTACGTTTGACAGACGCAATTGGCCCACGAGCTCAAGCGCCTGCTAGTTGAAAACCTCCCAGTAGTCGAGTAAAGGGAACTAAGGTACTCTGTTGCTTTATCTAAGCGCTCATCTGCACCTCATCGACTGGCGTGGAATTGTACTTCACATCTACATTTAGATCGGATATATATTCCAAAAGTAAAACGCGCAAACCTTTCCCCATCTACATTTCGTACTGAACTTGTTGAATCCAGTGCTCAATGCCGGGATTTTTCTTCCCAATTGTCCTCCAACCTTCCAAATGAATCCTTCAACTTCAAGGTTGTAGGTATGCTTTATTTGTCGCTCAAAGACGTTTATGAAAACCTATTGGGATTTGTCTACTCCTTGTTACCTTTTCCAAGTTGCGGAAAAGGAATCACGTATTCAACGGCAATCTCAACTGGCCAAAGATTTAGAGATGACAAACGGTCCTTCCTAATTGCTTGGCTCGGCAGCTTCTGCATACATATGCCGGACTGGAAATTAAACTCTAGTGGATGGACAATTTGCAGCAGTAGAACTTGAATTGCCTATCTTCGTGGTGATTGGAGTGAACAGATGAAATCCCAGCAATTGCGTAATTCCGATCGCATGAATAGCTCACGACCCTGTCGAATTTGTTAAGGTTGGAGGTCCAGTAGCAATGATGCCGCAGACCTCTGGCAAGCTCAACACACCCAAACTTGAAGACTCGATCTTCATGGGGATTGCTGTGCTCTGAAGCTATGCTGTATAAAAGTCCATTACCACTGCAAATCTGAGTCCACTTTGCATCGAAATGAGTCGTTGGCAATAAATGATACCTTACAGTTATCTGCTGAGCAATGGAGTTGACACGACAAATTGCCCACTTAAACCTCCGGTCCTCGTAATGGTTGTGGTGGTAGGAATACAATCCACAGATTGGGGCCACTACACCGTCGTGTCCCCTTCCAATCACGGAAAGCATACGGTCAAAGAGGTTTTGGTAATCATGTGGGTACTGCGGTGGTCCAAGCTCGACGTGGTTTGAAAACGCCGGTGAAGCGCAAACAACCACGAAGACGATAATGGTAAAAACTGACATGTGTGAATTTTTTGATCCAAACGACGCAAGGAGCGAAGTAGAGTCGAGGCCGTGATTGCAGACCTGAGCCGTGCTGTTGGAACGTTGCAGAGTGAGGCACCTCGTCTTTATACACTTCTACATTGTCGGCGGCGTGCGGACATCAAAACGTCTATGAGATGGGAATTACACTCCTGGCTCCCATTTCCTCCGGATTGAAAGTCATCTGGCTCGTTTCTATTCGGCCAGAGTATTATTGTAACACAGCGAGGGCCTTAGACTTTACAAGACTGTATTTCCGTCGACAAATTAGAAGTTACTCAACGTTCTTGGAGGGAGAATCTGTTGGGTAGTTTATTGTTTGAACAGAATTGTCCATCTCTTGGTTGTGATAAATCTTTACGGGTTCTACGGTACGAAAGTGAGCGGAGAGTATTCAGAGGTGCAGGCAGGCGGTGGGTTTCTTACATTTCTTAGACCCGTATAGTTCGCATCTGCTTGGCGATTAGTCCGTCGTACTTGTGTAGCGATTTGAATGCTTGCGCTTTAGCCTGCATTAATGAGAGTTACTAACATTTCGGGCTGATGTGCGGTGGAAGGTCTGTGGACTAATACGTTGTGAAAATGTACATGACAGGGGGTTTGGCAAATTGTTAGGACAGGATTTGATTCAAATTAACCATATCTCAAATTCAGAACTTTGAATAATAGCTATCACACCTTTCAAAGGGGGGAATAGGGAGTGTATGTATTTACAAGCGGCCATCTCTTCCAAGCATTGACGCACCCCACAATCCCCCTGCCAGACTTCGGAGGGTCGCGAACCGGGGTGTTTTGGAGGTGCGACATGTGTGCAGAAGAGGACAGCAGACGTCTTCATTCTATCTAGAAAGTTGCAGGGGAACCAGAGGACAAACAGGCTGCCTTAGTAGAGACCACCTTTCAAACTACCAAACCTTTCCTCTCAAAACCAGTGAATGTCCTAATTTTTGTGCTTGGAAAGGTTGCAGCGCTAAAGATTTTCTTCTCAAGCATAAACCCTATAGACACTCCTACAGTCGGACGGAAAATCTTTACGAGTTGCACGGCACGAAAGTGTGCAGAGAGTACTCAGAGATTAACTTAGCAGGCAGACTGCGGGTGGTAACCTGTGGCGCCTGCATCAAATTGGAGGTGAAACGCAAAGCGAGTAACTAAGTCGCGAAGTTCCTGCTGAGGGGGGGACCACTACGAGAAGCAGCGAAGGAAGCGAGGCGTCGGAAACTCCTCTGGCCCTACAGTCAGCATAAGTCTGCGCCATGCCACACAAGTCATGCACTGCACAGATATTTGCAAAGCCATGTAGACACTCCTACAGAAAGCATCCGTCATAAGTGGTTCCGGATTTGTGCCGTCTGTTACAGTCTTGCCAGCCAACGGGCGAAAATCTGCAGGGAAAGGCTTGGGGTGTTAATATTTGAAAGATATGGCCAGCTGTTGGAAGTGTCGGTTTGGTTCTTCAGGGTTTGAAAAGTGCGGTTCGGCTATCCCCCAGTGTATGCTAGACGTGTTCAGGATAATGAAAATGTCACTCGTGCGTCTAAATGGCTGGCTCAAAGCCTGTCAGCAGGCAAATGCTACGACTACGGAACAAATTTCGGGCATTCGAAATTCGGTTGGGGTCTGCTAGCAGGCCCATTAATAAACACGGGACGTTGTATCGAGCCGCGTGCGAGTCGGCTGCAAAGCTCTTCTTGAAAGAGGAAAGAAGATGATTGGGCGAGGTTTCCTTGCCCCACGTCGCACTCGAGACAAGAAATTCGGCGAAGGATCCGCCGCCAAGCATTCCTGAAAACGTCGGCCGCAGCCTTCGTCACCGCACATCCGTCTGTGGCAGGCAGAAATCTTGACATGATTGGGAAATGACATGCGAACATAAAGAGGGGGTTCACTACTAATCGGTAACGGGGCGGTAAAGGATCTAATGGGCTTGCATGCCTTGCAGGCAGATACTGAAACGCGTAACGAAATGGCGGAATTCCTGTTGCCGAAAAGACCCCTGGCGGGCGGCAGCGGAAATAGTTTGTCCCTGCGCGACGGTTCTGGTCGGCGCCATAGCATGCCCCGCGTTCGTCTCATTTCTGCGCTCACAGGCCTGTCGATTGCTCTACGCTCAATCCGAGAATGGGAATTCTACTAAGACTTCAATCTTCTCGCCCCGCTGCCGTCTTGATCTGTTTATCGATGATCCGCAATTCGCTCCCCGGCCACAGCGTTACGATGTGACCGTAATCAACGCACATTCTACACCGTTCAGTCGATCCTCGTCCACCGCTCCCTCCCATATCCTCTCACGAGCCGAGGAAAAGGTTTGGGTGTTTTACTCTTGGAAGATATATCCGGTCTATCCCATGGTTTTCAAGACAACCGAGCCGAAGAAGCCAAAAACAGACGGTGCCATTCTCTACGCAATGCACTGGAGACAGACTTAACACCCGATGGATTTTGATGTCTACAGCTCAGTCGGGCCCGGTACCCGGTACCTAAACCGGCCTCCACCGCATATCTGAACACATGCCCTCTCGTAAAGATATCAGTCCGACTGCAGAACGCCATCGACAGCTGCTAATCCTCATCGCTTTGGTTCAGCAGCGAACTGCGATCGCGATGAATCGCAGAAAACAACAACATTATGAGTTCTGATAGTTATGTTTTGAACTGAAATAAAGCCCCTCTTCTCTCACGGCTCCTCGCCGTGCACATATCTTCCTCCTCTTTCGTTTTCTCTTCGCTCCCTCACTCCCACGGCGGTACGTACTTGTCCGACCTGCGTGAAAGGGCGCCTTGGCTATCCGCCCCGGTATCGCGCTATTTTCTTTATCTACTCCCTATGCAGTCTACTATCGGCGCTCTGTCGGCGTCGCTCCCATCTTGGATTCAAGCGGTCAACGTGCTTTGACCTGAAAGTACAAAGACGGCAATGACTCGCAGATATCACCTTCTTCGCAACGTTCTCGCCGCTTCTGTGAGGGTATTAGCATCGCCGCCTTATTCTCACATTCGCTCCCCTTCCAGGATCCCTGCTCCTCTATTCATTCAGAGTCCCTTTTATTACAAATGGACATCTGCATTCCAGGTGCTTACATCCTTCACATAAGTAAATTAACCGTCGATATCCTCCTCTTCCCCGTCGGGATTGATATCTATGGCGCCTTGGGCGACGACGGCAAGGGTTTTTTCCGCCGCCTTGCTTCCTTCGCTGCTTCCCGTCGCGGTTCCTCCCTCAACAGGAGCTCCGCGACTTCGTTACCCGTTTTGCATTTAGTCTCCAAATAATGCAGGGGCGACAGGTTTCTACCCGCCGCCCGCATCCGTAGTTAATTTATGAATACCCTCCGCACGCTTCTGTGCGACATTGTACAACCAATAAAGATTTACCACCACCGTCGAGGTTACTTTTTCCTATCATTCTACTCGCCTCCACATCTTTTCAAGTGCAGTTACCCCATGGGATAGGTCGGAAATATCTTCCAACAGTAAAACACCCAAACGTTTCCCCCGTTACCACAGCCGCTGCCACTACAATCGCAAAGCGCTAGAAACATCGTCATTCGTGTTTGCGGATTAATTGGTTTTCTTTGACCCTAAACATCCTTCTCCATAATCAGGATTTCTACGGATAATTTTTGCAATGGCTTATCCTTTTAGAGGATATTTTCACTAGTTCCCTCTGAAAGACTAATCCGGCCCTATTTTGATATAGAGAGGGCCGACGTTTTCAGGAATGCTTGGCGGCGGATCCTTCGCCGAATTTCTTGTCTCGAGTGCGACGTGGGGCAAGGAAACCTCGCCCAATCATCTTCTTTCCTCTTTCAAGAAGAGCTTTGCAGCCGACTCGCACGCGGCTCGATACAACGTCCCGTGTTTATTAATGGGCCTGCTAGCAGACCCCAACCGAATTTCGAATGCCCGAAATTTGTTCCGTAGTCGTAGCATTTGCCTGCTGACAGGCTTTGAGCCAGCCATTTAGACGCACGAGTGACATTTTCATTATCCTGAACACGTCTAGCATACACTGGGGGATAGCCGAACCGCACTTTTCAAACCCTGAAGAACCAAACCGACACTTCCAACAGCTGGCCATATCTTTCAAATATTAACACCCCAAGCCTTTCCCTGCAGATTTTCGCCCGTTGGCTGGCAAGACTGTAACAGACGGCACAAATCCGGAACCACTTATGACGGATGCTTTCTGTAGGAGTGTCTACATGGCTTTGCAAATATCTGTGCAGTGCATGACTTGTGTGGCATGGCGCAGACTTATGCTGACTGTAGGGCCAGAGGAGTTTCCGACGCCTCGCTTCCTTCGCTGCTTCTCGTAGTGGTCCCCCCCTCAGCAGGAACTTCGCGACTTAGTTACTCGCTTTGCGTTTCACCTCCAATTTGATGCAGGCGCCACAGGTTACCACCCGCAGTCTGCCTGCTAAGTTAATCTCTGAGTACTCTCTGCACACTTTCGTGCCGTGCAACTCGTAAAGATTTTCCGTCCGACTGTAGGAGTGTCTATAGGGTTTATGCTTGAGAAGAAAATCTTTAGCGCTGCAACCTTTCCAAGCACAAAAATTAGGACATTCACTGGTTTTGAGAGGAAAGGTTTGGTAGTTTGAAAGGTGGTCTCTACTAAGGCAGCCTGTTTGTCCTCTGGTTCCCCTGCAACTTTCTAGATAGAATGAAGACGTCTGCTGTCCTCTTCTGCACACATGTCGCACCTCCAAAACACCCCGGTTCGCGACCCTCCGAAGTCTGGCAGGGGGATTGTGGGGTGCGTCAATGCTTGGAAGAGATGGCCGCTTGTAAATACATACACTCCCTATTCCCCCTTTGAAAGGTGTGATAGCTATTATTCAAAGTTCTGAATTTGAGATATGGTTAATTTGAATCAAATCCTGTCCTAACAATTTGCCAAACCCCCTGTCATGTACATTTTCACAACGTATTAGTCCACAGACCTTCCACCGCACATCAGCCCGAAATGTTAGTAACTCTCATTAATGCAGGCTAAAGCGCAAGCATTCAAATCGCTACACAAGTACGACGGACTAATCGCCAAGCAGATGCGAACTATACGGGTCTAAGAAATGTAAGAAACCCACCGCCTGCCTGCACCTCTGAATACTCTCCGCTCACTTTCGTACCGTAGAACCCGTAAAGATTTATCACAACCAAGAGATGGACAATTCTGTTCAAACAATAAACTACCCAACAGATTCTCCCTCCAAGAACGTTGAGTAACTTCTAATTTGTCGACGGAAATACAGTCTTGTAAAGTCTAAGGCCCTCGCTGTGTTACAATAATACTTTGGCCGAATAGAAACGAGCCAGATGACTTTCAATCCGGAGGAAATGGGAGCCAGGAGTGTAATTCCCATCTCATAGACGTTTTGATGTCCGCACGCCGCCGACAATGTAGAAGTGTATAAAGACGAGGTGCCTCACTCTGCAACGTTCCAACAGCACGGCTCAGGTCTGCAATCACGGCCTCGACTCTACTTCGCTCCTTGCGTTGTTTGGATCAAAAAATTCACACATGTCAGTTTTTACCATTATCGTCTTCGTGGTTGTTTGCGCTTCACCGGCGTTTTCAAACCACGTCGAGCTTGGACCACCGCAGTACCCACATGATTACCAAAACCTCTTTGACCGTATGCTTTCCGTGATTGGAAGGGGACACGACGGTGTAGTGGCCCCAATCTGTGGATTGTATTCCTACCACCACAACCATTACGAGGACCGGAGGTTTAAGTGGGCAATTTGTCGTGTCAACTCCATTGCTCAGCAGATAACTGTAAGGTATCATTTATTGCCAACGACTCATTTCGATGCAAAGTGGACTCAGATTTGCAGTGGTAATGGACTTTTATACAGCATAGCTTCAGAGCACAGCAATCCCCATGAAGATCGAGTCTTCAAGTTTGGGTGTGTTGAGCTTGCCAGAGGTCTGCGGCATCATTGCTACTGGACCTCCAACCTTAACAAATTCGACAGGGTCGTGAGCTATTCATGCGATCGGAATTACGCAATTGCTGGGATTTCATCTGTTCACTCCAATCACCACGAAGATAGGCAATTCAAGTTCTACTGCTGCAAATTGTCCATCCACTAGAGTTTAATTTCCAGTCCGGCATATGTATGCAGAAGCTGCCGAGCCAAGCAATTAGGAAGGACCGTTTGTCATCTCTAAATCTTTGGCCAGTTGAGATTGCCGTTGAATACGTGATTCCTTTTCCGCAACTTGGAAAAGGTAACAAGGAGTAGACAAATCCCAATAGGTTTTCATAAACGTCTTTGAGCGACAAATAAAGCATACCTACAACCTTGAAGTTGAAGGATTCATTTGGAAGGTTGGAGGACAATTGGGAAGAAAAATCCCGGCATTGAGCACTGGATTCAACAAGTTCAGTACGAAATGTAGATGGGGAAAGGTTTGCGCGTTTTACTTTTGGAATATATATCCGATCTAAATGTAGATGTGAAGTACAATTCCACGCCAGTCGATGAGGTGCAGATGAGCGCTTAGATAAAGCAACAGAGTACCTTAGTTCCCTTTACTCGACTACTGGGAGGTTTTCAACTAGCAGGCGCTTGAGCTCGTGGGCCAATTGCGTCTGTCAAACGTAAGTCGCACCGTTTGCTGTATGCCTTGGTCCGCCACGGTAAATATTGACCACCACGCTCCTTTTATCCCCTTTTTTCCATCTGGTTGTCACTGTACTCCCGAGAGCCCTTCCTCAAAAACTCCCCCAGTCCTCATCCTTCCGAGCTACCACAGTAAAATCATTTCCCATATCCCTCTCTCAGGAGCCGTTGCTAATCGAGCCGCGGAACGGCTTTCAAAATATCGGGACATTTCTGCACCTCGGCACTCGAAGTGACTGTAGCTTTCAATACGCTAACACACCGAAACAGGGTTTAAATTCTTGGGCCATTCCTACACCGCGAAACTCGAGATAATAACGGTTTCGGTGTCTTACTTTTGGAAGATATATTCGATCTACCTCAATTTTGAGAGTGACTATAGCTCTCAACACACTACCACAAATGTGGTCGCGATGACAATGGAGACCTATCGAAAGGTTCGGGGGGTTTTGAAGCAAAGGGGCGCCGCAGGAGCCGTCATGTCCGATGCGGCATGCTTGATGGCTGGCCCTAAGTTAGTCTTTTAGGGAGCGTATTTCTTCCCTATTACATTGTCGGAATGGCCTTATGAGTCGATCGTGGTTGTCTGAAGTACTTTGGGATAGAGTCGAATACATCTCCCAAGAGTAAAATTCCCAAACCCTTCTCCACTAAAAGAACGTGTCAGATAGCAATTGTCCCGAAACACTGGACGTGTTAGGAGACTAGTGATAAGAATAAATTGGCGGGAATGCGATTAGCAGCACCAGTTATCCCCAAAAAGAGGTGCTGCAGGAAACCAAAGTTCAACCGTAGTGGAGTTGTGGTAACGCAAAGAGAGATTGATAAGGATGGGGGATCAAGGGGATACAAAAGAGTCTTGAATGGACAAGCGCTACCATCTATTCTTAGTGACTGAAGTAAATGAAACCATTTGTGGTCAAAAGTTGGGCTTCTACTTCGTAACTATTTGGGCCGCACATGAAGTGGCCTTTCAACTTGCTTGATGTCTCCCAAAAGAAGAAGTTTACCTCAGCGCATATAGACTTTTTGGCTTACTTCAAACCTCTATAACACATACCAAGTGCCGTAATATGCACTTAAGAAAATATGGGGATGGCAAACAATAAAGTCAGTATGAGAAAGTATCTATCTCCACTCTTCACAAACTACATTATAAAGAACGGAACCAAAAATTCCTTCAAAATATTTATACATCCAGTACGATCCCCGTAAATCGGCTTGAACCACTCAGGATGGTAGATAACCTCTTCGGAAATTTTGAAACTTCAACTTCTTGTTACACCGTACACCCTGTATCTTCCATCGTCATCGCTCTGAGGAGCCCGAAACCGCTGTGGTATCCATTCTTGATACCTTTTTCCTCCACGGTCGTCTCCCGAGCCCCATCAGGCGCCACTCAGGAGTTATAACACATTTATCCTCAAATAAGTTCCCATTTCATCTTGTGGCAGTATTCATGGAAATCTGTTGGCCCATGCCAAACTATTTACAGTCCAGGCCGTTTATGCAGCCTGATCCTCCGTCAATTATCTTGGTAGTGGAGTAGTAGCGGTGGTTTTCATACTGAAACATGAGGAAATGGGCTGATGCTCTTCTTCGGCGGCAAGCGGGGGATTAACTTTGTCCGCTCCCTGATGGATTTTAATGACGCTAGTACCAATAGATCTTTAAGCGTAATAAATAATAGGGCCAGCGAAAACTTATTTCAAAACTATGCATTAATGGTAAACATGTTCACAGATCGAAATTTTGCGTTAATATGGTCGGAAATTTTCTACATCATGTGTGAAGATATTTCGAAGATTGCGTATTGGAATATATACAAAAAGATACTGAATAAATTTCTGGCGAGAAGGTGAGGTGATCGATACTTCTTTCGTCTAAGAAGGATATATATATAGAAAAAGAGAAGATAGTCTAATATTTTTCACGTAGGAGAAAGTTTATGAGTATAAAATATCGACGAAAAGGCTATTTCTTCACGGAAAGAATTTCAGTTCGAGTTGAAGATAAGTTTTCCAATGCACATCAACCATTTCATATTTTTCGCCCGTACTCGGGCAGATTTACTGAAAGTTTAGTCAGGTGATTATATTGGCTTCTGATGTAGCAAATAATGTTAGGAATCCTGTCATGATTCCCCGATTGCGCGAGAAACACCGAAAAAAGGTCGAAATTGGAGCAATGAGAACCAGAAAAGGAACTAATTTCTTCTATATCGCCGATAGAAGTGGATTTGTGCGAATGAGATTCCTTGTTCCAACGAAGCCGAGTGTAAGTTATTAAAAAAGACCAATTAGCTACCAGAGTCTAGTCGTTGGATTAAAGGAAAGTGGGGAAGGACGAGCTACAAAACGTCTGCGGATACCGAAATAGCGAGCATTCTATACCATATACCTTCAGTGGGTAAACGTAATTGAAACGCTTTTTGGGTCTAAAGTTGACTTTCAACATCGCCACCACTTTCCTTTGTACTTGAAGCTGTATCCCAACTTGGTTAGAACCTCCTAGACGCATAATTGTAATAGCTTGCGTATAATTTATCAAGCAAAAATACACAATACCATAAAATGAATTTAAGCGAATTTCGTGTACAAGAATGAATAGAGTTAAGTTATCTCCTCAAGGCAGACACATATTTTTTATCGTCATTAACTCCATGCACCAGCCAAGAATGGTATTTTCGTGAACCGAAGATAGTATTTTGCGAATTTTGCTTGGTATATCCTAGTAATTTGACATTAACTGACAAAAATTATTGCCAGCTTGCCGTCAGCTACAAAAACACACGAATTTAAGATTTTGAACCAAATTGAAAATATCACACAAAGTTCAGATACTGTATTCAAAGTTGGTCCCCTATTCTGTTTTTTTTGTGTACATACATGTTACGTGCTTCGTCATTTATCCCGAGGGCACCTGGAAGTGAAGCTGCGCTAGTCATGGCTGCCGCTGCCGTAATATTTTGCATAACTTGCCTTCGGACAATTCCGCATCCCTGTAAAAATGTATGGGAAGTATTAGTGTCTTCCATCGTAACGAGCGAAATACGACACAAGTGAAGGGAAGGAACCCCAGTTTGAAAGAAAGACCATAGAAAAAGGTCACTACAGCTGTACTTAGCTGTACTTAAAATCAACTTACCCAGTATCTCGATATATGGCTTGGGCAACAACTAATTATACGACCTCTGTAGCTCGAGGACATACATTTGTATGTTTCCTGTCAGCATTCGATGTTTTTTGAGAGCAATAATATTTCCGCCCTGTAATCTGGAAACGAGGAGCTGATAATTTCCTATATTTTCGGTGAATGGCGCCTCCAAGCTAGTACACGGGTTTAAACTCCTCAAAATATGCTAAAATGTGTCAGAATATTTACGAATGGGGAAAAGAGATCGGCGCTATAATATTTTCTGAAATAGGTCCATCCAATAATTTAAATAATGAAAATGTTAGAAAATTGGAGAGTCATCTCTTCGAAGCGATCGATACAATCAGTTTTATTTTTTGCTTCCAATATTTTACTCCCAGGGGACGCAATGAAGTAAAATAGAGGCCCTAATGTGGTTTAGCAGGGACTATTCCTATGGGGAGATCTGTTCAAGGACTATGCGGCAATCGGTCTGAGCCGAGAGTTGAAGTTTAATGTAAATAGTTGCTAAGAATTCAGAGTTCTTTACTCTAAAAATAATAAACTACACTACCAGTATCGAAAGTTCCCTTTTAAAGTCCTTTTTTGTGGGCAAGTTCAAGACGATTTACCCACCCGCCAATACCGTTACACATTTGACCAACGAAACATTTATGACACTTGTTACGTCTCTGGTCTCTTGCTTTGAATCCGAAGTATTCTACCCAATACAGACCGATTCAGCACTCCCTGGATCCTCTACCAATAAATGTTTTCGATCCCGAAGCGCATATCAGTACATAATGCGCCGATTTATTTGAACTGCTCAATGCTGCGTGCTGCTCAAGTTCCCTAAAGACAACCTGACGAAGTTTGTGCAACTTTTATGCATCATTCTAGGTCCAATGCTCTCAAGAAGTAGATGCGTCGGGGCTTGGAGTACGATGAGTGCCTCCAAAAAGCAGTTCTCAGTTCATCAAGGTTCTCACAAAGAAAGGGATCAACTGCCAAGCTTACGCTACGATTAACCCAATCTGTCTCTCGCAAAAAGCGTGCCAAGGAAAACTAGAAGAATACCTCTTCCGATACACCGCCGAAACTGAAACCCATTTGTTGCGCTCCTCTACACAAGGAGAAAATTTTGCCACTAACTCAAGGAACGCTGTGACTTTCCCAAGGAACATAAAGACAAGCTCTTTAACGAGCTCCGCTCTCGTAAAAAATACTTTATCAAGCACTCTAATTGTTACCTCTTTAGGTTAGCAATTATGTCGAGTATGAAAAAAGCAGTAGTTTTGATGTTATTGATTTTAGTCGAGTTGTCAAATTAACTGAGATGACGACCCATAAGGCACGTCGTTAGAAACTTCATAATCATTGCGTTATCAATTCAAGTGAGCTACAATTTTATGTTCTGCGGACTATTCTATGTTGTTATATGCATATGCGATTTCATATGAGGGTATCTTATTGAGCATTATCGAGTCTTTGAGTTTTTTCTACGGTTTTCTATTTGGAAGAGAGACTTTTAGTGTAATTTTTTGGTTTTTTTGTCGATTTATACAGTACGACCTTACTGTAGTCTGTCTGCTCCACCACCGTCGTAATTTCTCTGTATTATTTTTAGCCAATTTCATGCCGTAATGTTGCCCAATTTTTATCAAAATTCAAAGACCGGACTGAGTGTGGCGTCGAGTAAGTCGACGCCCTCACTCGTCCGTTCACACTTAACGTGGAATGTGGCCGGATACCATGCTAGAGTGAGAGGGACAGACAGAGAAGCAAGAAGTAAAAACACGATTCGGTCAACTTCGTAAGCTGAAGTGCGCCGCCCAGCCCTTTTCCCTAACGTCCGTTCACGTCCTACCCACCTACACTAACGACCTTTCCACCACCGTCGAGGACCTCGCCTCACGACAGATTGTACTCCCGTGTGGTCCTTTCCAGCCTAGGAGGAGTGTTCAACGACAATCCGGATTTTGAACATCTTTCTAGACTACCTATCCTTCGAAGAAATGAGCTCTGGCACCGCTACCAGTGGCCAAATGAACGCCAGTTACACCAGACTCAAGAAGCGTGTCGACACCGTCAAGTTACCTGTAGGACTTCAGAATGATTTCATAGCTGTAGCAATGGATGTCATGGATTCATACCCGATCACTGCTGCAACTAGCTCTTCAGGATCCATTCCTGATCCAGAAGAAGCTGTGGAGCTAATGAAGAGCCTGCTACCGTCTCCAGTTGACATACTCACCGATTCGTTTTTCCGAGCTCCATTGTTTGCCCTAGTTTCTCTGTACAACGTTGTGGATTTTTATGGATTCATTAGTCCCCAAGAACCTGTCTACGAGCTCTTAAAGCTCCCGGATGAAGACAAAAACAACAAAAATATTGTGATCCATATCTGGTTCGCCGATTTTATCGGTTGTGATCGCGAAAATATACTCGCCTCTTTCGATTGCTACAAGGAGACTCGTGGATCTCCCGAGCTCCTTCGCCGCCGGGCAGATGCGCCATCGCGTGATGAACCTCGAACCAAGCATGGGGTTCCTTTCGGCTCAAATCTTGTCATCGAAAGAGATAACACCAAAATAATGAGAATGATCGCTGATTCAATCGAAAGACGTGATGCAGTGATAGGAGCAACTCCGCCCCGGGGCGAAAATAGAATTCTGGTATATCCAGACACGTTTAGTGCACAAGGAACTGACGTGAATGAATCTAGAAAGGCCGCTCACGTATTCCAATATTTCAAAGATAATAAGTTCACTGGCGATTTATCCCAATCGATTGATTTGACTCTAAGGGATTACACAGTTTGTGACGTACAACACCTCTGAGTGGAATGTAGAAAGCAGATTACTTTATCAATGTACTCTCCGGGTCTGCACGAACATTCTTCTGCAACAATGCTCGAGACGACATGAGCTTCGATGAGATGGTGAGAATGATGAAACAGGAGTACAATAGCGACTCTCGTCAGTTACAAGTTCAAAGAATGCTTGAGACGCTACGTCTAGATAAGCACATGTACGAGCATGACGTTTCAACTCCTTCTGAAGGACTAACGCCAATAAACGATCTCATTGAGCGTATGACACCACAGTGTCAACCACAGTTTCGCTCAGATGCGAGCAAGATTAATTATCTTCGCAAATCCGTCATTGGTTTCTCATGCGCGATGAATCCGATCTTTAACATAATTACTGGGAAATATTCATTTCATGGATTTGTTACGGCACT
This sequence comes from Kappaphycus alvarezii, assembly GCA_002205965.3. Lineage (NCBI taxonomy): Eukaryota > Rhodophyta > Florideophyceae > Gigartinales > Solieriaceae > Kappaphycus > Kappaphycus alvarezii. The sequence goes on from NADL03000599.1 coordinate 654,955, forward strand.
TTGTGAGCATTTAAAGCTTGAAAATGAGGTCGAGATGGCTCCTTCAACTTCAAGTCGATCACACTTTACACAAGGTGACACATATCACTAGCAATATGTGAAGCCTCAAAAATTAGTGCAAAAGTATGGGAGGACCTCTAATCCTCCACACAATGCACGTCCACCGGCACTATGTTCTTTTGCAGATAGCCGCCGAAAAGGGATATGACACCGTTGTAAGCAATTCTGGCGCCCCGGTCACCGTTGTGCGCCAGGGTCCATCCAACGCTTTATGCGTGATCGCTTCGAGAACGGAGATGCGGCTGTTCACATTGTATCAGAGCTAGTGATTGGAATGGAGGGAGAGTTGCAGGACAACGAAGCCTTCTCCTATGACGAAGCTAAGAATAACGAGGCAGAAACTATCCATTCAGTGCATCTAAGCGGTTTGGAAGATGAACTAGCCATTTTCAACGACCTATTGAATGTGAACAATAGTTCAGCTGATGATTTTGTCGAGCAGTCAGACAAAGAATGGTTCACCAACCATTTATGTGCTTCCCTCTTCGTAGACCCTCGCGTCTCTCCAACGTATCCCTCGGATTTTATCCAAGGCGACGATCAGTAACCCTCGGCATCGTCGCCCTTGCGAGTGCGTCAAGCCCCGAAGAACAACTCAAAAGAGGCGTAAGGGGATTAAAGATGTTGATTTAACATCTTTATTCATAGCAGACCTTAAAATGGAGCGAAAAAGGACTTTGTAAAGAAGAAATTGCACACCAGGGTTTTGTGTAGACATCGGAGCCCCTAGGTCATGTATCGGTCTTAAAGAGTTGCGTTCAGTATTCTCAAAATTTGGAAGTCGAACATCTCAACTGAAATGATCACCAAACTGCTTTCGATTTTCCGATACATCCTACCACTCTCTTGGAAAGATTCCGCTACCACTAGCAACAACACCAGGCAAGCCACTTATTTTCGTCGAGCTGGACGTCATAAGGGCTGATACATCCGCCCATTTGGGTCTGGACGTGTTAGATCGTGAGTGTCTCCTGGCTGACACTGTAGCCAAAAGGCTAAAAAAGCGCGTAATTGCGTGTGAGAATGGTTCTTGCACTTACTTTGATGAATGGGACATCCCCTGACTAGATCAGATGGTGGCCATGTTTATGTTGAAATGGATAGTTCTACTTCAGTAATGTTTACAAGATCTCAACTGTATAAGCTACAAAAGCAGTTTTTTCACCCCTACCCTGAGAAGCTCTTAAACCTTGTCAGGAAAGCTCGACCGGAGGAGATATCTCCCGAAACGCTGGAAACTCTCCAAGAAATATCGAGAAGGTGCGACCCTTGCCAGCGCATTGGTACTGACCCCACGCGTTCTAGGGTTTCTGTCGGCACGGAAAATGTGCGTTTTAACGAACGTGTCCTCCTGGATATTGTTACGATTGATGGAAAACCGGTCTTACATGTAGTTGATGAGGTTACTCGGTTTAGCGCGGCCAAATTTGTTCCTGACCTCTCATCTAAAACACTATGGTCAACGATACTTGAGTGCTGGTAATGATATGAACAGGTCTGCCGAATAGCATGCTGGTTGTCCAAGGGAGATATTTTGGGGAAGAATTCATCAGGCTTGGTGCTCTGTCAAACGTGTAAGTGAACGGAACAGGAATCGAAGCACACAACAGCCTTGGGATCAGAGAGCGATATCATCAGCCACTCAGGCAGAAATATCGTAAGATAAAGTCCGAGCACCCTCAAGTACTGCCGGAAGTAGCGTTAGCAGCATCAGTCAAGGCTCTCAATGATACCTTGAGACCTGAAAGCATCGTTAAATCTGCGTTGGTATTGGGAGAGTATCCGCGTATGTTCATAAGCTCTGCAACCCCCGCGGAAAGACGAACAATCGCAGAAAGGGCTTCTGTACCTCAATCAGCGCGCAAGGAGATGGCTAGAATTATGGTGGAGATGTGAATTAGCCGCGCTTTGCACCATAAGACAACTGCTGCTGCCAATACCTTCTACCAACCTGGGGACAAAGTGCTTGTCTGGAGATAAAAAATTGTGAACCACCGCATAAGTGAGTGCCTAGGGCCTTTTTTAGTGGTTGAAACAGATGAGCCAGAGAAACTTGTATACATGAAAGACGAAAAGATCGGCGCGTCTCGCCCTTTTAATGCTGTACAAGTGAAGAGTTATTTTACTGGCGACAGCATTGTATACAGTTCTGTTTACATGGCTCACAGCTTCATGACAGAACTCGTAAGTGCTCTGAGTAAGTTTAGCAATGAATCGTGTGACATAGACGATGAATTTTTCAAAAGTGGGACTTTCATAACCGAAATTATTGGCCCGAGCGACCCTAGGGCGTATAATTCTGAGGTGAATGCTGCAAGAAAGGCAGAAATCAAAGGCTTGCTTGAAAGTGGGACTTTTAAAGTAATTCTAAAAGAAGAACTTCCAGAAGATGGAAATATACTTCCTGGTAGATTCGTTCTTGCTATCAAGTCAACAGAAGATGGTAGAGTTAAAAATAAGGCTCTATATGTCATCGAGGGACACCAAGACAAGTTTAAAGATCTAATGGTCCACTCTACATCGACCCTGCAGCCTCACTCTGTAAGGCTTCTACTTACACTTGCATCCGACTGCGACTTCGATACATGGACATCCGATGTTCGTCAAGCTTATTTTCAAGCGGCCGAGACTTCAGGACGGGACATATTCATAAAATCGGCCGTCCCAGAGTTTGAGCTGGACCCTTCACAATTTCTTAAGCTATTGAAGCCTCTCTATGGTCTCTTTGAATCGGATGATCTGTGGCACGAGACACTTGCTAAACACCATCGCTACGATTTGGGAATGAAAGCGCTGCGATCTGACCCGGCTTTATATGTCCTTATTGAACATGGAGTATTGAAATGCTTATCAGGTGGATACGTTGATGATTTAATTCGTACGGGAGACAAGGAATTCAAAGAAATATCGAAAAGGACAAAAGCCTGATTCGAAATGTCAGAGGACCAGATGCTTCCCTGTTCATTCACCGGTTTCTCTCTCGCGATCGATAAGGAAGGTACCCTAATTCAAGATCGACATGAGTACCTAAAGAAACTCGAGCAACTGCCCCCGACTGCAAGTTTTCACGATTCCGATCAATGCGTATGAAGCTAGCCTGGCTCGCGAGTACGCGCCCAGACTGCTTATTTGAAATTGCTCAGCTTGCTCAAGTGACAGAGGAAAGGTTTACACAGGCACCGAAACATAATCTGAAACACGTTAACAAGGCAGTTGCATTCACTGTTGACAATCGCCTCTCATTGCGAGTCCCGAAGCTAGATAAGAAGACTATAAGGGTCATTGGATTCTCTGATGTGTAGTTTGCAAATAACGCTGACTTATCCACGCAGTTAGGCCCCACATTTTTTATTGGAGACGATACTGGACTAGTCGTCCCTATCTCATTCAGGTCATACAAAGCGGAGAGGGTAACTAGATCTGCTATGGCTGGAGAGGCTATTGCATTGAGTGATCCTTTTTGTGTCGCTTCGGTTTTTTCGATAGAGCTTGGAGAACTTCTCGGCTCCAAAGTACCTGCGCAGCTCTTTACCGATAGAAAGAATTTATTCGGTGTAATCTCAAAGGGTTCCCGAACCTCCGAAAAACGTCTGATGCTGGATATTGCAGCCGCAAGCGAATAATTCAAGGATTTTATCATTTCGGACATCGGCTTCGTAAGGAGTTTGTGCAACAGCGCTGATGGACTATCCAAGCTGATGCATCAAAGAGCTCTACAACAAGTTTTGGAAACTGGAAGGCTTGATGTGACCCCTGAGCAGTGGATAATCCGTATCTGATTCATCTGGCCATGGATTTATTTTACGTTCGGACTGCGCAACTACCCGTCGCACTTCGCCAATGCGCAGACTATTTGCATCATCGCCCCCTCAACTACGCAGCAGTTGTTCACTCAATCGCATGGGAAAACATTCTGCACTATCGAGGATGGGTTTGCGGTTTGCATCGAAGACAATCGTCTGAGATACTATCTTGGGCAGATAAACGTGTACGGTGAAGACTCCCGAATGCTTGTTCGCAAGAAACGCAAAAGGGTTCTCCTTGAAAGCTTTTTGCTGGCTTTTTGGAGTTTTGCGTAATTCGACTCCTGCTGCAAGCTCGTGAAGGAATGTGCTGGCCTGGCCGGTTTTCAGAATGTGTGGGTCTCTGCCATTGAAAAACTGTCGCACCCCTTCCGCAACCTCTCGACCGGCTAAAATGTCAACAGAATTAGTTATGGGCCGCTGTCATGCAATTTCCATCGTTCTGCTTTGCAAACACGTTTCCAAATGCGCTGGAATAATTGAGTTCGACACCGGTTATTGCGCTCCGTTCCCTGGGCCCGCCAAATGACACCACGCAAACACGATTTTTTGACATCCACTCCAATGAGACCTTTCTCAATTTTTCTTGAATCCAAGCACGGTTGTTCCGCTTCTTCTTTGGTATATTGATACGAGGCACATTGCTGGAAGCTCTGTCTTTAGCAGAGGGCTTTAGTGCCCTTGTGAACCAATTACTACCACTCCATCCTCCTCGAGTGCTCAGAAAAATACTATCGGGATTGATTTACCACAAGGATTCAATTTCACCGTGTATGCGGTCGCTGGCGTACCACGTGAGATTTTTCAATGTCCTGCCGCTCTGGTCACTATCTCCATCTCCAAGTACGATATACTCAATGTTGAAGGTTTCATTTCCGTGCTCAGTCTGCTTTGCGCTTGCCCAGTGTATTGTGCACATTTCGATGTTTGCTTGGCACCTTCAGTGCCATCGTTTTGGGGTTTTTCTTTCACCTGCAATGTCGCCTCATCCCCTCTATTGCGTGTAGCCATTGGATCAGTTCACAAGAAGCGCGGCGTTGCCTGGCCGCTGCCGTGACTCGAGTTACCTTTTCGTTCTGCGAGTTGAGAATTTTCTGGATGGCGTGGAATGTACCGTCCGATCGGAGGGAGTTTCGATTTATACAGTAAGACCTTACTGTGCTCTGTCTGCTCCAACGCCATCGTATTTTCTTTGCATTATTTTTCTTTTATTCTTAGGTAATTTCATGCCGTAATGTTGCCCAATTTTATCAAAATTCAAAGACCGGACCCAGTGTGGCGTCGAGTGAGTCGACGCCCTCACTCGGCCGTCCACACTTGACGTGGAATGTGATCGGGTACTGTGTTAGAGAGAGGGACAGACAGAGAGGCAAGAAGTAAAACCACGATTCGGTCAACTTCGTAAGCTGAGGTGCTCCGCCCAGCCCTTCTCCGTAACGTCCGTTCACGTCCTACCCATCTACACTAACGACCTTCCCACGACCGCCGAGGACCTCGCCCCACGACAGATTGTACTCCCGTGTGGTCCTTGCCAGCTTTGGAGGAGTGTTGAATGGCATTTTTAAATCCGAATTCGTAATTGAAGCGTTTTAGACTGAAACAACTAGAAGGAGTATAACATTCTTAGATAAGAGACTTGGCTACGGAGAGAATGAATACTCCTCAAAACATAAAAAAAATCGCATCTCCCCACCTGTGCTAACATTTATGACACAAATTCGGAATACAAACGAGTATTAAGTTCTTTTCGGTCCCACTAACGGTGACAGAATCAAGGTTACCACATAGGTCGATTACGGATCGGCCGGAACACTGATGGACACTATCGTGCTTCGAAAGATCAAGCTTCAGCGTATCGATATAAATATCGACACACTCAAGCCCAAACGCCTGTTCGAGATGGCGGCGAAGAACTCCGATCGAATTTCGAATATCACCACTTGTACTCAAGCTGTTATTATTGACACTGGGATACACATTCGACATGGCTCCGCACTAGACCTTTGAAATCTACACTGGCTTTTCAAGTCCCAGGAGATCAGCAAGCCATTGCTTGGCCGACCAATACTAGACGCAATCTGTTTAGGCTGTCACGAGGTAATGGGTACTGCTGCAGATCGATACGGCGGTTCAGTAGATGTTTCAAGGGTACATCCAATGACGTAGTTTTCAGTACAGTACGTATAGGTCGCATCTTCCATGGCGTTTTACATGCAGACGGAGGCGTCAATGATGCCGATGTAGACGATGTCGATGGCTGGCACGACCTTGAACCAGACAATCCCGTCGAAAAAGTAAGTAGCCGCCAGTCCAAGATCGAATGAGCCAGAAAGCACGGACTTATTGAGAAAGACTAAATGTAATCAGACTCTATGTTGCGCTAGCTAGATGATAATATCAAGGTAAAGCTCTACGCTAGTCAGGGATCAGCCAACGTACTTCTGAAGCTAGCCTTAAATTCGAATACCAGCTCTGTGCGCGAAAAGCGGAGCCGCTCCTCGTAGTCTAAGCGTGCTTTTCTGATCCGACCCATCAATCAGCTGTTGAAGCTGCTGTTCGTGAAGGAATTGGCGCCCCCAGAATGGGTCTCAGGCCTAATCTTAGTATCGAAGTGACTACCATCAACGCTTTTACAAAACCAAAGTTCTGACCAATTTACAATATTGAAGTTGAGCACCCCGACAGATGTAGTTCCAAGTCCTTCGCTGGTATTGAATTTTGCAGCGACTATTGGCAGGCTCCTTTACACCCAGACAGCCAGCCGCTCTTCGCCTTCTCAACTCCCGACGGTTGTATTCATGCCAATTCGAACTAGTCAATACGGCACTTACTGCAACCAAAACGATATCCTCCTCTCCCCCGTCGGGATTGATATCTATGGCGCCTTGGGCGACGACGGCAAGGGTTTTTTCCGCCGCCTTGCTTCCTTCGCTGCTTCCCGTCGCGGTTCCTCCCTTCAACAGGAGCTCCGCGACTTCGTTACCCGTTTTGCATTTAGTCTCCAAATAATGCAGGGGCGACAGGTTTCTACCCGCCGCCCGCATCCGTAGTTAATTTATGAATACCCTCCGCACGCTTCTGTGCGACATTGTACAACCCATAAAGATTTACCACACAGGTGAATGCAGCTCAGCAGCCAGCTTTCAAAAAAAATTAGATCATTGCTTCATAAAGGTTAAACAACACTTTCAGGCATGGATCGGTGACTTCATGATCTTCGCCTCGACCTATGTGGAACTTACCCGCATCCTTCGATATTTCTTCGAAATATGCAGCAAACGGGTGCTAATAGTCCCGTTTCCCAATTTGAACTTCTTTCTACCCGAGGTTACTTGGTGCGACCGCATCTTTGATGTACGCGTCTTTCGTTTTCACTCGCGAAATATAGCTGATCTCGCAAGCTTTCATCCACCTCGAACTGCAGATGATCTATGTGACATGTACTGCGTATCCTCCAGTATCCCACGCCTTGCTGAGCGCGCCTCTTATCGAGCGAACCTACGCCATAGCCGGTGGAGGCCAGAAAAATAATTCGATCGCTCTAATCCTCCTCTCCGACATAGGTTGGAGTGATGAGCATATCAAAGCCTTCAATGATATTCAAGCTCAGGTGAAAGAGTTGATCAGACTCGCCAACAGTGACCCTAGGAATACACTGTGCATACATACCGCTGCGTCTGAAAATAATGGGCTGTCGTTGGTACTCAATGTGAGCCACCGGAGCGGACCGAGCCGCTTCCTGACCAAGATCAATACCCACTCGCATTTTTCAGACTCGGCTCTACCGATCGAGAATAGCATTGGTACACATAAGAATGTGTAGCACATACCTTCCTACAGGCATTTCGTAAGCTTTATTATGTCCTATCCTGCGATGCAACTACCCGCATCTTCACCTACCATCGCAACTTGCTGCTCGTGCTCAACTCTGTCGGCACTACAAAGTGCTTGTGGTAATTTGTTGGGCCCTCTTTTGTAAATGAAAATTTGGGCATGCTGCGCTGGCTGCGCTTGAACATTTGGGCATGCTGCGCTGGCTACGCTGGCACTCTGCGCTGGCTGGGCTTGCATGCTGCGCTGGATAGGCTGGCATGCTGCGCTGGCTGCGCTGTCACTGTAATTACAATTTTATTTTCAATTATTTTTAGAGGGATGCTTTGCACCGTACTGTAGCGGTGCCGATAGGGCACATAGGTACTGTATAGGTGCTACGAATTGTGGGGGTTGAAAACTCTATATAAGGGGCGGTTTGCATGATATGATAAGAGTACTTGGGGGGCCAGTAAGCCCTAGGGGGACTGCCACCAAACTAAGTCGCACACAACACAGAGTGTAAAGGAAGTTGGCAGACAACTTCAAAAGAGATACTCCAGTTGTAACGAAGTTGATAGTCATCTTCGGGGCCAAACTTTATAAACGGCTCTCAAAGTTCGAAGCTAGGTGGAAGAGCCTGCCCCTTTAGGATTCTTCGAGGATCCACTGAGCCCTCTTCCATTTCAGCCCATTGTATTTGCCTTCCGACGTACATGGAGGTAGATCCGTCGTTCGCAAGGCGAAGGGTAAGCCTGTTCCTTCCGGAAAAAGTCGGTTGCCATAGATTTCTCGTCCGTATACATCACTTTTTGTTCCTACAGCTACCTTACCGTAGCACTTTTGTCGCTTGCAACAACTCCGTTTTTGGATAGTGGGCGTCGGATGTCTTTCTTTCGCCGACTTTCTGCTAACACCCTCTTTTGCAGTGCTTCCAGCTACCGCATTGAGAACGTTCCAGGCAATCCTAATTTTTGAACGGGCATGATGCCCCTCTGGATGTGTGGATGTGTTTGTGCGGGCCGCCCTCCATTTGCCGCATCGCTTCTATCTAGAGGTGTCACGCTCTCACTAGACGAATTAGAATTAAAGTAGCCGAGTGTGACCGAAGTTGCGGCTAAGAAAGAGAAATGCAAACAAGGAGCCCCCAAACAGACAGTTTCTGATGTGTCTGGACTTCTCCGTGCCAATGGTGCTGCATGGATACCGGATGACGCTACAGGTCTTAAATTGCGCTTCCTTGTCGTGTAACATGGGTGCAGCGAGCAATATAGATGCTTTAGCCCTACCTACTACGCCATTCGGCACGAAATTTGGAAAGTGTTATTACCAAATCGGTTCTTTCCGCAATTTGGTATTTTCTTCACCCCGAGATCCAATCTTAAAATCTACTTTCTCAAATCAATCTTCCAACCCCTTCTTCAAAAAAAACTAAGTCTTAAAGTGCTTTTCCTTTAGGAATAAAAATCTGCTGTAGACTCCATTTTCTATTGTAAGTTTGAAGACTTGGGCCTCTTTTTTCAAAAAGAAATCTTTCGACTCGTGATCCGCTTCGTCCTTCAAGTTCAGTTCCGATTTTTTATCGAACAGATTATTGCCCTGAATGCATGCGGATTCAAAACTGCAACATTTCATACCACCTTTCACTTCGTACAAGGCCCCGATTCTCCTATTAAAAATTCGATAGCAACGTTGTTGAAGCAACACCCTTGCCATCAACGACTCCATCGACTCACCATATTTTTCTTCAACATGAAAAATCAGCAACGGAGCGACTTACATTTAAGAGACGCAATTAGCATAGGGCCCAAGCGTCTGCTAGTTTCGAGACCTCTCAGTAGTCACGCAAAGAGAAAGAAGGTATTCAAACGCTTCAAATGGGCGCCCATCTGCACCTGACCGACTAGCGTGGAACTTTACCTCACATCTACATTTTGTACCGAACTTGGTGAATCCAGTGCTCAATGCCGAGATTTTTCTTCCGTGCGTCCCTTACCGTCGCCAAGTCATCCAGAGCTAGCCGTACTATAAACTGCCTGGCTTTAATGGTTATAAGGCCACCTGAATATGATTATTACTGCAGAAGGATGGTACGGGTACGCTTTAGGAAGTGAATCAGCCGTCATTATTCCGGGGACGAAGGTGAGGAAGAAGAGGCAGAGGAGCCGGAGGAGGCTGAGGCGGATGTGGAGGGATGGGAAGATGAGCAGGATTGTGTGGACCCGTGGGAGCCACTGGTGTAAAACCGTGGCGGAGATGCTGCGGAGGGCGAAGGGGAGAGTGGGGGTGTAATCATAATGTCAGACTCCTCTACTGCAGATGAGGCGGTAGATGAGGGTCGTGACGAGGGATTGGAGTACCTTGATATGTCCGATGAGGCTACCTATGGTTATGCGCCATTCGAAAGAATCTGTAGGGACTGCATTGGGGGTACGGATATTTGGAAGGAATTATATACCTCTGATCTCGAGGACGAAAATTTTGAGGAGATATAGATATTTATCCTGATATTATCTATTGTTAGTCGTCTCGTTCACAAGATTCCCATTGATTAATTTCATGTTATTTAGTATGTCTCTTAGAGACTTTAGGGTTAGCTAAAAATTCTACATAAGCTGAGTAAATTTATTTCTTTAGGAGAGGTTAAGCAAGTTTGGAGAAAACTTCAAGTGCAGCCCTAAGTATTCCAGAAGCTGAAAGTCAAGTCATGCCCTGAGAAGCAATTATTTTACGTTAGTACCTCAGCAAATGAGGTAGAACTTGCCCATTCTATACTCATTTGTAGCGTATTGGTCCCCAGTCCTTATTCATGTCTTCTCGCTACCACAACAATACTTCGATATCACTCTTTTCTCCTGTAACATCTCCGTCTTGGGTAAGTGGTTCTAAGAATGTAATCCTTCACAAATTTATTCCTATCAGAAATATCAGCGTGAAGACATACATGAATTAGTCTAAGCTCGGCTCCTCAATATACTTTCCAAAATGGATGAAAACTCCCGAGACCATCATCGACCATGCTACATGAATCAAGGCCAGATCAATTCATATATTTTGCTTACCTATTCTTGGGCGAGAGCGAAAAGGGCCATGAGTAAGCTCCATTTCTCCAACGCGACCCCAGTAGATACGTTTGGATAGATCCTTCGCCAGCTGCAGAAGCCGACCAAACAGGACATGTTTTGGACCGCTGGAACCGAACCTTCACTACCCCTGATGTCTGTGTCTCGGACCAAAGGACACATTTCAAGAATCACGTGAAGCATCATCTCGCATCTACGCATTGAATGAACCAAAATTTCACAATGTCATATTTTTACTGGGTCAATGGAATGATTAAGTCAGTCATGCGCTCAGTACTCTCTGCCATGCGCGTGACACTAGCAGAACTCCAACTTGGACCAAAATAATGGGTGTTTATACCGCCAAAAATTGACAACTTCTTCATCCAGTCCGGATTCTAGCGCTTGGGATGCAATGTTGACAACACCGTCCGCACCACTCTTCAGGTTATGGCAAGTATCGTTCCTATACGCGATATTCTCTGACTTCTCCAGCAAGCAGCAAGCCACAAAAATGAAAAGACGCTCGCTTATGCTAGGGCTACATATATTCTCAACATTAACTTCATGAAAGCTTCTCTCGACCTGTTGTACAAGGTTATTCAGGAGCCTTACCACAACCGCCTCCAAAAGGCTATCTTCAAACAGAAGATAGCAACAACTATCTTGCAGGTCACCGTTTCAGTAGCTTATTTTGTCCTTTTCATAACGCTACGGATCACGCCAACAAACTACGATTAAAGGAGTCTGGTATCTGTCTTTCTTTTCAGTAAGTAAATTCTCTAAATCTAAAACGTAGAGTGTTCATGCGGCTCGAATAATTAGGCAAAAATATCTTTTCCTGAATCAAGGTATACCATATATATAAGCACAGTATCTTGCTGATGAATCAGACTTTTGAAACGAAATTGTTGAAAAGATACTTGACCTGGCTGAAGAATGCACTTGATTAGAGCTTCACATCGCTTGGGAAAGCCCACTTCTGATGAGTGCGACTGGAAATGGAAGTCTGCAAATGTATTTTATACTGAAGTTCTTTACCAAGTCTAACATTATCTTACTACTTGCACGGAGAAAAGGCTCGCGGCCGAAAATAAGCGCCAGCTTGGCATTTATATTGAAGCGCTCATTTCTTTAAACCCCAACAGTTTCCATGGGGTTATTGCTGTGCTTTGACACATTCCCTCGACAAGTGTGTGACTCGACAATGCTTCAAAAAGCAGGGGTAAGATGCCGCAGCGGGATTCTACTCTTCTCTATCACGCTGCCTTCACCCGTTACCGCTTCTATATTTCACATTTTTCTCTTTCGGATTCTTCGTGATGTATTTCCATTGTTTTCATTGGTTGTTTCCATTTACGCGATCTAGGGCTTTTCCCACCAGTGTTCGAAGATATGCACCGTCGTCTCCCAGACAGTGCCTGGCTCACCGCCTAGCTTCCACTCCGTATGGGAGGGCTCGGACTGCCCCTAACCGAAACCATGGCAGAGGCATGCTACGCTGGCTCTGTTCTCTCCTCCTACCCACTTCTTCGCCTCCTCCTCGGTGATTGCTTCTACGTCTCGCCCTTGATCTCAACGTCTCTCACCTCTACCCGGGCCAATTACAGCCTCCCCCGACAGTTTCTCCCCCCCACCGTCCTTGCTGGCCTCAGCGCCTCTTCTTCCCCCGGTTTGTCTGACTTCCAGACAACCGCTACTGCTGAGATCTCAAAGGCGCTTCGCGCCAAACTTCTCTCTTCCGTCGACTTCTCCTCCCCCGAAGGCTCCCGGCTACTGTAGAAATGGGAATAGGTTATTGTCACGATAAAGGGGAAAGTTGAAAGTAGGATGAAGTTGGAAAGGGAAAAACTTGAATAGTTGAACGGTTGACGAGTCCGATGCCCCATTCATCAGATTTTACTCCAACTAAACGACTTATATAGACAACAGTTCGATAAACCTACCAAACTCGAACTAGAACATCCTGAGCTCCCAAAAGGTAGGAAGTCAGCTCAAGAATCCAGAAACTTCCGAAGCCACCCACAAAACTATCCGGTGAACTTCCACGTTAACATCAAATAGACTGACCGTCTCAATTCATACTTAAGAGACGTCTCACATGAGCTAATGTAATTACTTAATCACATATTCTCCAACACGTATAAGACAGAGACAAAACCACGTTTCAACTGGGAACATCTCAGTCTTCCTCAGGACGCGAATTTCGCATCCTGGACACGTCTTGTGCGCAACCTGAGTGCGTTCTGGACTCAACATGGAGCCATTGTACAAGTACTTATGTAATTTCTAATCTGAAAATCAGTCAGAAAATACTCGTATCAACACTCCCTCTTGCGACATGAGCGTCCACGTCCTGAGATATCCTGAGTCACATTCTCTGCTGGAAAACACCAAGTCCCGACCTGTGCTTCTCGAACAGAGCGTGTGGCAACGGCTTGGTCAAAACATCAGCAGTCATATCCTGAGTCGAACAATACTGCATCCTGATAACTCCACGCTCGATATTCTCCTTGACGAAATTTCATCTAATCGAAACGTGCTTCGCATGACGCACTCCCTCGTTGCTCCAAACAATAGCCCCCTGATTATCCCCATCAGGGGGTTGCCGTATCCTGAACAACGTCCAACTCACTCAACAATTGTCGCAGCCAAATGATCATCTTCGTGCCTTCACTCAAGGACACGAATTCAGCCTCGGTAGTGGAGAGCGCAACACTTCCTTGCTTCAAATTCCTCCAACCCACCGTCGTATTCACAACCTGGAGCAATATTCCGGTTGTCGACTTCCGATCAGCCCGATCTCCAGCCCAATCCGCATCACAAAAGCAGATGAGCGTACCACCAGATCCTCCTGAAATCCTCAGCGAGTAGGCAAAAGTCCCGCGAAGATATCGAAGCATTCTCTTGAGTGCACTCCAGTGAATCTCCCTCGGCGCTGATGCAAACCTGCACAGGATGGAGATAGCAGCACTAATGTCAGGGCTAGTCCTCGTGGCGATGAACAACAAGCAACCCAACAACTCCTGATACAATCCTCGATCAGCTGGTGTTCCATCAACCTCGACCACATCACGAAGAGTCCCTTCGCACATCTGGGTAGACACAGGTTTGCAGGATTTCATGCCAAACCTCTCCAAAACTTGCAGGACGTAATGTCTCTGCGACAACCATGCCCCCTCTGCATCCCGGACGAAAACCAAACCCAGAAAACATCGAAGAGTTCCGAGGTCCTTGACATCCAGATGTGAACAAAGTTCCTTCTTGACCTTTTCCACCAGGCTCTCATCCTCACCCATGAGGATGATATCATCGACGTACAGCAATAACCAAACATGTCCACGTCGATACACACAGTCATCAGCCATCGGCTTCGTAAACCCCATCATCTTCATGACAGATTCCCACTTGTCATGCCACAACTTGGGGGCTTGTTTCAGTCCATACAGTCCCCGACGAAGCTTCAAGACTTGACCAGGTTCGCACAGCTTAATACCATCAGGAGCCATGATATAAACATCATCATCAATCTCTCCATGCAAGAAAGCCGTGCGAACATCCATCTGCTGAATACAGTACCCCTCTGAACTGCCACAGTGAGGCAGGTACGAACAGTTGCGATGTCAACCACTGGGGCGAAGGTCTGATCCACATTACCTTGCATGAACCCCCTGACGACCAGACAAGCCTTGTGTCTGATCACATCACCATGCTCATCACGCTTGCGCAGGAAGACAAACCTTGTAGACAATGGGCGAATACCATCAGCCTTCTTCACAACTTCCCACGTCTCGTGCTTGCCAAGTGACTCCAACTCTGAGTCCATGGCTTCTTTCCACTGCGCAGCCTCATCATTTTCCAAAGCCTCCTTCACACTTGAAGGCTCAGGTCTGGAGCCATCCAAAATCTCCAATGCCCTTGCTGCTTTGGCTGATCCTGGACTGTAGAAAGCAGGCGCTTTCCTCTCACGTTGGGGATATCGACGACCGTCGTCTTCTGCGGCATCAGATTCCCGAACAGCATCTCCACCCCGTTCAATAACGGTATAATGTGTGAGCAAATCAAGAGGGTCCATCACAGGATGCTCTTCTGGGTCTCTCTGCACATCCTGAGAGCCCACGCGTGCATCCTGAGGTATACAAATCGCCCATCCTGGGAATCTACCTGCACATCCTGATAAATATTGTCAGGTCCAGGTTGCACATCCTGTGGTCCAGGATGATCACTAGCATTTTTGCGCACAACCTGAGGGTCATTGCACACAACCTGAGTAGCATCCTCGTCTTCTAGAAGAGATGGAGAAGGAATATCCCAATTTTTCTCCCAGTCACGAGCCGGAAACTTATCCTCAACCACAGTCACGTCCCTGGAAATAATTGCAACATTCCGGGACGGTATCCAAAGCTTGTAATGGCTGTTCTCCATGCATTCTACCAACACACCAAGTTCTGACTTGGCATCAAGCTTCTTACGCAACTCCTTCGGAATGTGGTGCCAAGCCAAACATCCGAAGGTTCGAAAGTAAGCCACATCAGGTTTACAACCTGTCATAATCTCGTAGGATGACTTTGAATGATCCTCGGGGAGAAGAAAACATTACTTATCTTGGCTGCATGCACCACAGCCTCCGCCCAAAATACCCTGGGCAACGATGCATGTTCAAGCATCGACCTGGCACACTCCACAAGCGTGCGATTGATCCTCTCGGCGATCCCATTCAGGTTAGGAGAATATGCAGGACAAGTGGAGTGCTCAATACCCTTCTGCTCAAGATACTCCTTGAATTCTGAGTTGAGATACTCCCCTCCATTGTCACTGTGCACACGCTTCACGGTGCAGTCAAACTTCCTCTCCAACCAAACCTGAAAGACCTTGAAGTGTCTCAGGACGTGACTTTTCCTTGCGATAGGAACGACAACCACATATTCTGAACGCTCATCCACAAAAGTAACGAAATAATTTGATCCCGAGAACGAGTTCATAGACATAGGCCCACAAACATCCGTGTGAATCACAGCACACTTCTCACGCGAACGATGGTTGTTCCTGCGCAAGACCTGCCTTGTCTGCTTTCCCTTCATGCAACTGCTGCATGAACCCGCGCAAGAACTGCGCGTCTTGGAGTTGAACCCTGTGACCACTCCTCTTCGAAAGAGTTTCTTGATACTCTCGACGTTGGCATGTCCAAGTCTCTCATGCCATAGATCCAAATCAGGATGAGAATCTGAGTCATCCCTTCCATGCTCGGACTTGGCAACGCATGCTGAGCGTTGCTCACATTGCACAGGTTGTGCAACCACTTGATATACACCACGAACCATCCTCCCTATGAACTGCATTATCCCATGGTACATTCCGTTGCACCGCTGCCGTCCAATGTTGATCTGGTAACCTTCTCCGCAAAGTCTTGAACACGAAAGAAGGTTTGAGCAAAGCTGAGGTACACAAAGTACATTTTTCAGCACAATGATTCGCTCATACAAGTCCCCAGACGTTCCGACGAACGTTTGTAAGGCAAGAGTTCCGCGATGCGTAGCAAAAACCCTCTTGCCGTCACCAAGCATAATCGCGCGAGGATCGATTTCCTGTGCATCCTGGAGCCAATCTCGGTTCCACACCATGTGGTCCGAAGCACCGGAGTCAACAAGGAAGATATCGCTCCTCCTGCCCACCGGATGTTTCATCACTCCAGCATATTCTTGTTCGCTTTCGTTGCGACTCCAGCACTCCAAGTGCTCCAAATCCTCTGATATGGTACTGCATAATTCACTCCCGTGCCCTTCCGGACACGAACAACAAGTCCCTTCATCGGAACTTGAAACAAAAGGAACAGGCGACACGAAATAATCATCACCCTGCGCCATCAGCAGTCTAGCCTGCCGCGCATTTCCGCCATCCTGTTCTTGTACTGCCGGAACATCCGCAGAATTAACTCGATTCTGCGCCTTCACATCCTTGAACGGACAGTTCCTCTTGATGTGCCCAACCTTGTTGCAACCGAAGCAACGACGCTTCTCAATCCAAGAACTGGTTCCATTCTTTCCAGATCTTGACCTGAAGTTCTTCTGACCACTCCCATTCGCGGCGAGAGCACGTCCTGAGTCAGCTGCCTTAGGTGCTTTCACGCCACCTGATCTCTGCAACTGATCCTCATACTCCTGCAACAAGGTTGCCGTGACAGTTACCAATCCAGCTTCTTATCCCTGGTCTGCAGCGATGCAATCACATGACCAAACGGCGAACTCCTCTTGTCACCGAAAGAAGCTAGGAGCATTGCCACCTGCAAGTCCTCAGCAATCCCACTTCCCATCGCACTCAGGCAATTGAAGGTTTCCTCGAAGTTGTCGATAAAATCCTGCATCGACTCACTCCGATAGCACGTCCTGGACAGCCTCGCTTGAAGCTGAACTTTGGCAGCCGTGTTCGATACAGCGTACCTATCCTGCAAGCGTTTCCACATGGCAAACGGATTATTCATCGAAGCCATACACATCCTGAGCGGACGATCCCCCAAACCCTGAATCACCACCGCGCGAGCAGTAGCGATATTCTTCCTCACATCCGCAGTGACCTCCTCACCCTGAGCCAAAACGTCCTCCTGAATCATGCCAAGAACCTCCTTAGCTTCCAGCACAGCTTCGGTTCTAGCACACCACAGCTGGAAATCCTCTCCAGGTTTACCATAGAACTTGTAAATCTTCTTGTTGTCTTCCATGGATACGACTTAACCAACACAACAAAATAATCCGAGAACGAAACGGTTGACTCCAACGACGACGAGAAAGGGCAGCAACAGCAAAATGAAGAACGAAAAGGGTAGGTTAACGTGGGTCTGGGCCCATAACCTGTAGAAATGGGAATAGGTTATTGTCACGATAAAGGGGAAAGTTGAAAGTAGGATGAAGTTGGAAAGGGAAAAACTTGAATAGTTGAACGGTTGACGAGTCCGATGCCCCATTCATCAGATTTTACTCCAACTAAACGGCTTATATAGACAACAGTTCGATAAACCTACCAAACTCGAACTAGAACATCCTGAGCTCCCAAAAGGTAGGAAGTCAGCTCAAGAATCCAGAAACTTCCGAAGCCACCCACAAAACTATCCGGTGAACTTCCACGTTAACATCAAATAGACTGACCGTCTCAATTCATACTTAAGAGACGTCTCACATGAGCTAATGTAATTACTTAATCACATATTCTCCAACACGTATAAGACAGAGACAAAACCACGTTTCAACTGGGAACATCTCAGTCTTCCTCAGGACGCGAATTTCGCATCCTGGACACGTCTTGTGCGCAACCTGAGTGCGTTCTGGACTCAACATGGAGCCATTGTACAAGTACTTATGTAATTTCTAATCTGAAAATCAGTCAGAAAATACTCGTATCAACAGCTACTCCGCCGCCTAGCTTCAGCCGCTTCTTCCCACGCCACCTGTCCCTTTCACAACCTCCCACAGAGCCATTTCGGTACCCGGGCCGCTCCTGAAGTCTGGCGAACCATGCTTTGCCTCCGTCTTGGTGTCCCCATCTTCTCTGGCACACAACCCTGCACCTATTGCGCCGCCGCCAATTTCCGCACTGTCCCCACCCTGGATTCCTACGGACACCACGCCTCTGTCTGTCCCTGCGCCGACGGCTCCATTCGGTGCCACAATTGTGTTCGCGACCGCCTCATTTCCGAGGTTTCACGCTTATCAATTGGGATTCGTGCCGTCCGGGAATGGACCTTCCCGCAAGACTTGCCCCAACCCTTCAATTCCCGCCGGCGCCTCGACATGTACATCGATGATGACCAGTTCTCTCCCGTGCCGCAAGGCTACGACGTCACTGTCATCAGCCCCCACTCCGCTCCATTCGCCCAACAGAGAATCCACACGCCCCTCGCTGCCCTTACTGCATCTGAGCGCGCGAAATCTCTCCGCTATGGCCACCTCTGCGCCGAACTAGGTATCGACTTCCAAGCGATGGCTTTCGATATATACGGGTCTGCCGGTCCCGGTGCCGAACAAGGTCTGTCCAGAATTGCTGAGCACATCGCTCTACGGAAAGGCAGTAGCCCTGCCTTCGAGCGCGATCGCTTGTTCAAGATTATCAGCTCGCTCATACAGCAACGAACTTCTGTCGCGATCAACCGACGACAACTCAACCGCTCCTGGCTCGGATAGATTTTTCCCCCTTTGAGGGCCGCTAGCCCCCCACTTTCCTGATTGGTAAAGTCTTCTTCTTCGTCGGTTGTATACAACCGTGACCACAAGATCCACGCCGCTTGTGGGTTGTGCGGGATAAGTCGTCACTGATGGGTAACACTAAATACCATTCCTTACAGGGCCGGCTCGATGCCAGCGAGCAGGCATGCCGCTTTAGACATGACGGCCGCGGCCGTTATTTGGAAAGTTAGGTCATTTCCTGTGGCAATGATGGTACAGGGACACTGTCATACTAGGCTTGTACAAGCGCTTCGGCTTTTCTCACCCTTTGCCCCTTACTGACCTCCCCAAGTTCTGTTTTCACTCTTCTCGACGCCCGCGCTGCACTTCGCGCGGGCTCTGGACCGATGTCCGTTCGCTTGTCTTGACGACTGCACAACAATGGCTCCAGATCTCTCGCTGCACCGTTGTTGTCGATGCCTATTTCGAGTGAATTGTCGTCCCGCGCCCTCAGCGCGAGTGAGAAGACCTGGGAAATGGGTGTAAGGACGGCTCTTTCACTCAAACAGGGTCTACAAAGTTCGCTATTCCCCATCGCTTTTCAACCAACTGTCGTTTTTACATTCTTCAAAGGTACGTGGTCTGCGCAGCCATGTGAGTCTGTCACCAAGTTCGTTTGTATGGAGTTTTCTTTGCCGCGGGCGCCGTCGTCTGTTAACGGATCAGTGTTACACTACGAGTTTTTCAAGCTGTAGTTATCTCATATTTATCTTCTGATCCCCCCTTTTTGTTGGAGTGGGTGCATGGTTCAGCCGTCGCCTGGAGACGTCTTTTAGTCTAGTCTAGCCCACCTCCTGCATGGTGCAGGTTTGTGAGACATTAAAAGATCCCCCTCACCAAGTGGAATCGCCGAGCTTAGAAGATATTCGTCTACACCTGTTTACTTTCCGCATCGATCAACCAGCGTGATATATTGAAAATTGTAGATATTATTTGGCATGCTGCGCTAGCTGAGCTGGCATGCTGCGCTGGCTGAGCTTGCATGCTGAGCTGGCTGCGCTGTCACTGTACTTGCAATTTTATTTTCAATTATTTTTAGAGGGGGGCTTTGCGCCGTACTGTAGCGGTGCCAATAGGGCACATAGGTACTGTATTGGTGCTACGAATTGTGAGGGTTGAAAACTACATATAAGGGGCCGGAAAATATGGATCAGGTGATCCAGACTCTGCAACCAGATGGGCAGTCCTCAGTGGTATAGATATTTTCCAGGAGGTAATGGAGAATTCCAAGCCGTTCGCGGATATTTGTGTGGACTGCCTGGGTGGAATGGATATTTTGGAGGAGTTATTTGGTTCTGGTCTTGAGGATAACGATCGTGAGGAGTAAATACAGATATTTTCCTTGATAATATCTTCCTTCTGGCCAATCACATCCACAAGATGCCCTTTTATGCGTTTTATGGTATTTAGTATGTTTGATTGAGACTTTAAGATTAGCCGAAAAGTCTATATAAGCTGAGTAAAGTGCTTCCTCCTTGAGAGTTCAAGCAAGTTGGCAGACAACTTCAGGTCAAGCTCCGAGTAGTAGGAAGTTGAGAGTCAACTTCAGACCCAAGAAAACTTTTTCCTAAGCTGGTCGCAGAGCATCAGTGGTAGACCCTGCCCCTTTTATACTTGCTTGTAGCCCTCTCAACTCTCTCCCATATACACTCCTTTTTATTTGTTCAACTATACCATGGTAGCACTTTTGTCGCTTGCAACACCTCCGTCTTGGGGTAGTTGGTTCTAAGTATCTCTTCTCCCGACGATTTATCCCTATCATTTGGTACTCTTGTGGCTTTCCCGTTGGACATAGGAGCGTATGCGAGAACGGTCTTCAGCTGAATCCCTTTCTCTTCCAAAAAACGAAGCAGTGAAGTTGCAGTAAAACAAAGGGCGTTATCCGAGATGATCCTTTTTGGAAGGCCAAACGGTTCAATTATTTCTTTTTCGATGAATTTCAGTACCACCTCAGCATTTGCCTCCTCAACTGCAACTGCTATTGGCCATCCGGTAAGATGTTCCACCCCTATAAGGAGATATTTGTTTCCGGAAGATGTTTCCTTGAACGGGCCCGCAAAGTCAATTGAGAAGGTTTCGAAGAGACCGGAAACTGGAAAACTTAGAGTTGTCTTATACTTTCGTATTGGAGTGAATTTTTGACAGTTGTCGCAGCTTTCCACGAAATCATAGACATCCTTATGGATATTGGGCCACCAGAATCTCTCAGTTACGATTTTTTTGGTTGTGTCGAGATCCCAATGCCCTAACTCGTAATGGAAAGTCCTCAAGATCTTCATTCTTTCTTTCAAA
Organism: Kappaphycus alvarezii; assembly: GCA_002205965.3. Taxonomy (NCBI): domain Eukaryota; phylum Rhodophyta; class Florideophyceae; order Gigartinales; family Solieriaceae; genus Kappaphycus; species Kappaphycus alvarezii. The sequence goes on from NADL03000599.1 coordinate 676,195, forward strand.
GGGGCCACTAGTTGGGGACCGGCTTTAGTGTGCCGGAAGAGTTTTCCATTCCACAATGTAAAAGCCTTTTGATTCCTGCGTACCCAATTTCTATGTTCCAGATTAACCTTTCTCATTTCTAGTCCATCCAAGAACTTAATAAGTCCGTAAATATTAGCTTCGTACTCTGTTTCGTTCGGCGCCTGAACCTCGGCAACTCCGACGATGTCCGCGGAAGCCTTTTCATTTGGACTCAGTGGATCCCTCAAGCGGGATAGGTAATCGGCAGGCTGATTATTGCGTCCGGGTCTATACACAATTTCAAACCGATATTCTGCGAAAATGTCGAGCCATCGGGCCAAGCGGTGATGTACATCCTTCTTTTGGAATGCTGTCTTAAGTGCCTGGTGATCAGTTATTTAGACAAATTTCTCGAGTGATAAAAGGTATACGCGAAACTTTTTCAGCGCGAAGACGACAGCTAACGCTTCTTTCTCGCAGACTGAGTATGTCTTTTCCGCATCATTCAGAGTTCGACTTGCGAATTGAACAGGGTGTAGTCTTCCGTTCTCATCTTTTTGGGACAAAACGGCACCCAAAGACCGCTCTGAGGCATCTGTTTCCACAACGAGTGGTCTCTTGAAATCTGGGTACATGAGAACTGGGGGAACACATAGCTTATCTTTAAGTTCCTGAAATGCAGTTTCCATTTCCTTGTTCCAGTAAAATTTTCCGTTCTTCGTAGTGCTGGCATGTAACGGTGCTGCAGTCTTGGCGAAATCTTTGATAAATCTTCTGTAATATGAGGCCAGTCCTAAGAAGCTTCGGACTTCCGTCTTTGAAGCGGGCCTTGGTGCCAACTTTATTTTTTTCGTTTTCTCTGGATCCACTTTAATTCCCTCTTGGTCGACGATATGACCGAGTAATTGGATAGAAGTTTTCGCAAAGAAGCATTTGCTCAACTTAATTTTCAAGCTATATTCCGATATCCTCTCCACAACTGTCTTGACGTGCGAGATGTGCTGATCCAATGTTTCTGAGAATATGACGACATCATCGATATAGACTCTTGCGAACGGAAGTCCTTTCAAAACCTCGTTCATCATTCTTTGGAATGTAGCTGGTGCATTCATGAGACCAAAAGGCATCACTTCGAACCTGAAAGTACCGGCTTTGCTGGTGAAGGTTGTTTTTCCCTTACATTTTTCATCCAATGGAATCTGCCAATAGCCAGTGTAAAGGTCAATTGAGGTGAAATATCTCCCATCCTTCAGGTCCTCGAGGATCTCCTCCATGTTCGGAATCGGAAATCGATCGGGTATCATTCTCTGGTTCAGTTGTCGGTAATCGACGCAAAAGCGAAGTATTCCATCCTTCTTTGGTGCTATCACAACCGGAAATGACCATGGGGATGAAACTGGTCGAATAATATCATTTTTCAGCATACTTGTAACATTTTCTGAGATAAATTGGTCATATTTTGGCGGTTGACGTCTAGGCCTGTGGTAAATCGGCTGAGTGTCGGTAAGCTCAAATGAGTGAGTGACCGGTACGCTTGCTTGTCTTAGATCGGAAGCGCTCCATGCAATTACTTCGGAAGATGTTAACATGTCGGATATTTTCATTGAGGCAGGGGCGGGAAGGTGCTGCACTTTTCCTTGGATTTCTGCAATTTGGCGCCCTTTTTCTTCTTGATCCTCAACCTCAATATTTTGAAGGACCTCTTCCGTCGTGCTAACATCTTCATATATGGAATTAGACATATTCTTATTTTCTTTGCAAAGGTAATCTTCTTTCATGCTTCGAATTCCGTCCTTTGATTCGATATTATCGCAAAAAGAAACACATTCAGTGGTCAAACCTACCCTAGAATCCCAGTCTTCATCTGTTTCAAACCCAGAATCATAATCATCCCATGCCATGTTCATTATCCCCCGAGCGTACCCTTGTCCACTTCCGAAAGTGTTAGTTGGTTCGGAATCTTCGCTGTCATAGCTAGAAGTGAAATCTTCACTGTCCGTTTCTCTTAAATCTTCTGGATGTGTGCTTTTGTCGAAATCTAGGGGCATCTTCACGGTTCTGCCGTCAAAATTAACTGAAACGATTTGGTTGCCCAAGTCAATGCAGGTCCCTAGTCTTTCCATGGTAGGGCAGCCAATGATTGCATCGAAAGGGAGATCAGGCATGACAAGAAAGTCTACATCAACTTTAGAGTCCCCAAAGAACACGGAAACCTTGTCAACAGTGCCCATGCATTTTGATACGGTTCCATCCGCCACAGTTATTCTTCGAGTAGTTGGAATAATTTCAAGACCTAGATCTGTCACCAAAGTTTCTGAAATAAGGTTTTGAACAGCGCCCGAATCGAAAAGAGCTTGGGTTTGCATTCCCAATACTTTGACTGGTACTAGTTTAAGACGTCTTGGTGCTGTCGAGGCCGATTGAAGAAACAGTTTCTTACCCTTAGCGGACTTACTAGACCTGATAATTTTTTTGAGTTCTTTTCTCGCGTCCTCTGCGTCGCCCCTCAAAAGTTGACCAAACGTTATCCCAGTTGGGGCTGATGCAAGCTCAGCCACCAAATTGTACTTCTTCACATATTCTAGTACGTCCTTCGGGATATTCTTAAGTTTCTTACTCTTTTTCGTCTTCTTGGCCGGAGTGACTCCCACTCCTGGAACAACTTGATCAGACCTCTTGGTTCGAGGAGGTACAGGTGCTGGGATATGTTCCAGCATTCCATAATCTAGCCTAGGTTTTTTCGATAAAATGTTCCCTTCCCCATCCCTTTTTGTCACATTGACTTGACTGATTTCTTCAGCGATGGATACGTTACCAGCATCTGTCAACTTGTGATCCTTTCTGTTTTGAAAGATTTTCATCTCTGGTCCTGACTCGCTCCTTGCGTCCGATAAATTTGCTTTTCTGTTGTCTTTAGACCAGCAGTTACTTTCATGATGCCCATATCGACCGCACTTTCCACAACGAGTGTTTCTATGTGGATTATCAGGACACCTATTTGCAAAATGTCCGGGCTTGTGACAGTAGGTACAGACTTCTGAGGCCTTGGGGGCCCCAGACTGGTTCTTCTTAATGGTAAGAGTAAGGCTTTCCAACTGCGAGGTTAACATGTCAAGTCGATTATCGAATCGGTTTTCCAACCTTTCTTCCAAGTTTTTGACATCGCTCCTGACTGATTCCAACGCTGCTGCGCTAGTAGCTGACCTTTGATAATTCTTTTCAGGATGTACGATCGGCATAGATGTACGGGTTTCCCTCCGTATTTCACTTAGTGACTGAAACGTCTCCGAATTTTTGACAAATTCTACTATGGTACCCTTCAGTTCATTAAAAGTGTGAGGGCCCTTGATGAGGAGGAAATCGGAGAGCCGCATATCCCCATCGCAGCCTTACGCAGCATTCCGTACTTGGCTTGGGCGTTGAACCCAGCCTTTTCATAGAGATCACACAAGTATACCAATGAGCTTAACAAATCGTCGAAGTTGAGCCGGGCCTCTATGGAGGTACGAATCATCTCATCTGGTTCTACCTCCTTAGCATACTCTTTCACGAGCCACTCGCATACCTCACCGAAGTTACGCCCATTCCCGTTAAGAGACCACCCGTCGATAAACTTGGACTTATATTTGTGTTTTGCGTCACCATGAAGATAGGCGAAGATACTTGCGGCCTTCTCTTCATCGCCCTTCTCACGCATCACAACGTTGACATATGTGTAAAGAAACTCCTCAACGTCTTCAGTCTTGCCCCCTGTGAACGTTATACGAGCAGCGTTGAGATCCATGATTACAGAAAAGAAATCCCCCCGAAGTTTTCCTTAACACTGCTCAACTCGAATACCTCGGGTGCAACCCCCTCCACAAGAGTACCAAATGATAGGGGTAAATCGTCGGGAGAAGAGATACTTAGAACCAACTACCCCAAGACGGAGGTGTTGCAAGCGACAAAAGTGCTACCGTGGTATAGTTGAACAAATAAAAAGGAGTGTATATGGGAGAGAGTTGAGAGGGCTACAAGCAAGTATAAAAGGGGCAGGGTCTACCACTGATGCTCTGCGACCAGCTTAGGAAAAAGTTTTCTTGGGTCTGAAGTTGACTCTCAACTTCCTACTACTCGGAGCTTGACCTGAAGTTGTCTGCCAACTTGCTTGACCTCTCAAGGAGGAAGCACTTTACTCAGCTTATATAGACTTTTCGGCTAATCTTAAAGTCTCAATCAAACATACTAAATACCATAAAACGCATAAAAGGGCATCTTGTGGATGTGATTGGCCAGAAGGAAGATATTATCAAGGAAAATATCTGTATTTACTCCTCACGATCGTTATCCTCAAGACCAGAACCAAATAACTCCTCCAAAATATCCATTCCACCCAGGCAGTCCACACAAATATCCGCGAACGGCTTGGAATTCTCCATTACCTCCTGGAAAATATCTATACCACTGAGGACTGCCCATCTGGTTGCAGAGTCTGGATCACCTGATCCATATTTTCCGGCCCCTTATATGTAGTTTTCAACCCTCACAATTCGTAGCACCAATACAGTACCTATGTGCCCTATTGGCACCGCTACAGTACGGCGCAAAGCCCCCCTCTAAAAATAATTGAAAATAAAATTGCAAGTACAGTGACAGCGCAGCCAGCTCAGCATGCAAGCTCAGCCAGCGCAGCATGTCAGCTCAGCCAGCGCAGCATGCCAGCTCAGCCAGCGCAGCATGCCAAATAATATCTACAATTTTCAATATATCACAGTGCACACTCTAGATAAAGAATGAATAAATATCATCTTCTCTGTAACAATAGTTATAATCATAATCACGCCGCAGCAGCCGTCATGTCCAATGCGGCCTGCTTGATGGCTGGCCTGAAGGTAACATTTTAGGGAGCGTAGTTCCTTCCCCATTACTGTGTCGGTATACCTTTTTGAGTTGATGACGGTTGTCTGGAAAACCATGGGATAGACCAGATATATCTTCCAAGAGTAAAACACCCAAACCTTTTTTCCTAATCAAACCAAAGACGGGCAGCGTCCAAAACGGTACACCTGCATCAAATGATTCAACCTTAATAAATGTAGCAAAGAAACTGCTGCAACTGCACTGAAAGTCAAGCGGTGTCCCAATCTCAAATGAACTACATTAATCTTGTGCAACTGGCCCACACGATACAACTCAACCACTTCATTATCCACCGCAACCCAGACAAAATCCCCCTCCACCGTGTGTCCTGATATCCAACAAAAATTGATCCTCCGTCCCGAAAAGCCCCTGCAGCATTTAAGGCAGTTCCCTGTTTAAACGCTCTCTCATCACCAGCGGAATTTATCTCACATTCCGGCCCCCTTTGCACTGATTCTCACCTTAATAAAAAGTCCCTCTACCGCCCCTCCTTATTGTTCTTCTCAATCGCCTTCTTGACACCCAACTCGCCAATGAACCCACCTTGCACACTACCGCCCTTTCCTCCTTTGTTCACTTCCCCGCCCTCCCCCTGACTCCCCACATTCTCTTTCTCCCCGATCACCCCCACTGAATCCTCCTCATCCCCCTCAATCCTCGCCGCCACCGGTCTAGTCAAATCCCGTGGCCTCCTTCGTTGCTTTTTTTCTCAAACCCCACATGACTAACCTTGATCCTATCCTCCCCCTCAACAACTGTCACCCTCCCGTCCTTCGTTTGATACAGCGGCAACCGAAGCCGGGTAAACAGCCCCCACACTTGTTACAAAGCGTATGATAACCATCCGGTCCGGGGCGCAGCCTCTCACACCCAGTCGCACGGCATTTCAAACACAAGTCCACCTCATCATCTTCACGCTTTTCACCCGCTATGAAAGTCGATGACGATCCTCTGGGCGTCCAAGCGTCGTCTCGCCTTTGCTCATCCTCAGTTTGCGCTGCAGGGGGTGGTGGTAGAGCCGGAAGCGACAAAACAGCAGGGAACTGGCGCTCGGGAAAGCTATTCTGATTGCAAGGGCGATTGTGAAGCCCGTTATCCTTCATTGTAAGGCTGAGGCGAACTCGGCGTTGCTCGAACGGGAGCACATGGCCTGTACGGGGGATGAGACGGGAGTTGAGAAGAAGGGAGGTGGTACAGGATTGGCAAAGGGTGGTGGCGGTGGGGTTTTCGGAGAGTTGCGCTTGAGATTGTTCGGCTCCAATCACCAATCTCTAAATGGTACCGCGCACTTCTTTCGCGCTTGCAATTCGCGAAATGGAATCTGCTGCATACCGAATTCTTTGTGATGGTGGGAAATTTGCACTCCTCCACTTGCGCCCCCACTGTCTCCTACTGCTGTGAACACAATGTGAAATGGGCATCTGGTGGGCTACTGCAATTGATCATCTGCATTGTATTGGCTATAGTTGTTCTGGCTCTCAAGGATGAAGCAGGCATATATACATGTCCACTTAAGACTGTTGGCAGCGTGTGCACAAGGTACAAGTATAACATATTGACACATAGTATAGGTTGTACAGCACAGGCACTAGGGTGAAGAGTACAGGGAATGTCATGAGATTTACAGGTGCAGGTTTTTGTAGTATGAATTTGGAATACTAATTCGGAAAGCTGGAAGAACGATGCCCAGCTCACTTCGAAACTTCACAAACTTGACTCGAAGCAAAGGTTTCATCAAAATGTCAGCTACTTATTCATCGGTTCGGAAATGAGATAATTTGATCTGCTTTGCAGCTACAGCCTCCTGAACGAAGTGATAGCGAATTTTGATGTGCTTATTTCGATCATTGATAAACTGATATTGGGAAGAGCTGATCGAACAGGAGTTATCAAAGAGGATCGAAAATCGGAGTCGGCTCATTTGCACCAAGTATCTCATAAAGGAGATTAGACAACCAGATATCCTCCTCAGAAGCAGTTCAAAGTGAAATATACTCTGCTTCACGGAAAGACAGAGCGACAAATCCTTGATTCTTGGAAAGACAACGAAATGGGCCCTCTAGACATCATAAACACAAAAAGTGCGATCTATTTGCGAGTAGATCGACAGCCAGCCCAGTCGGAATAGCTGTATCCGACGATTGCTGGAGCGGAAGAGGGTTCGCAGCTAATTCCAAGACCAATGGTTCCTTTGAGGTAGCGATACACTCTTTTCAATGCTTTCCAGTGGCTCAGGAGAGGCTTTTCACAGTGCTGTGAAAGCTTTCCAGCTGAAAAACCAATACAATGGCCAGTACAAATCATAAAATTCATGAGACTTCCAATTTCTGAACGATATGGTGTCGATAATGGAATTTTTCTGTCTTCTGCGTCGCTATTTTCCTTATTCGTGAGAAGCATAGGAGTATCGACAGGCTTTGAGTCTTTCAAGTTGACTCTCTCAAGTATCTTCTCTGTGTATGATGTTTGGGAGAGGTGCCATTTCTGTTCTTGACGGTGACGAACAACTTGGATCCCCAGTAATTCTTTGATCGGGCCGAGATGCTTTATCCTGACTCGGGTTTTCAACTCTGTTTTTTCGTGTTCCAGATCACCTCTATCGTTTCCTGCAGTCAAGAGTTCGTCCACGTACGAGATAATAATGGAAAACGAAGAGCCATTCCTAGAGACGTGAAGACAAGGTTCATATGGGTTGCTATTATATTGAAGCTCCACTATTAGCAACTAATGAATTTTGGTATACTATTGGCGCGAAGCCTGTTTGAGCCCGTATAAGGCCTTCTGAAGCCTTCATACGAGGTAAGTTCTTTTTGAGTCGCGAAATTCTGGTGGAACTTCCATGAATATTTCTTCTTCCAAATCTCCATTCAGAAAGGCAGTGACAAAATCCATTTGGTCATAGTCAAGGCCGAAGAAGTTTTTCAAGCAGAAAAATGGACGTAGGACAGAAGGAGACATGACGGGAGCATAAGTTTCATTGTACTGGAGACAGGGAACTTGTCGGAACCGTTTCGCGACTATGCGGACTTTGGGACCGACGTTTGGTTTCAGAAGGAAGACTTAACATCAAAGAATAACATGCATTCCTGGCTTCTGCGGAACAATCTCGAATGTTAAATTTTCTCTTGTGGGATCTTCTTCCTTCTTAATTCCAGGTATCCAGAAGTCAATGTTTTCAGAAGATGTAGCTTCCACGTAAGATCCAGGAATACTATTTAGGACTAGAGCGGTCCCTGAAATGAGCGATACGTCATCATTGCTTCTGAAGAGCCACCAGCTGCCGTGCTTCTTTGCAATTCGAGATGACCGACGAGGAACAAAGTCAGGAGCGTCCTCATCACGCAGAACTGGTTTGTCGTCTTCACATCTAGTAGATGACTCCGCGTTTTGAAGAACATCTTAAGGTTAATTTTTCGATTGATCTTTTGGGGCCTGACCGCCGTCAGTGGAGTAGTCATTCTCCTGCGAACATTCTTCGAGAAAGCTTGATTTGTGCTGATATGAGGAACTATTTGAAGATCCATCGAATGTAATGTCACGCGACACAATAATTTTCTCAACTACAGTGTCCTAGAGCTTATATCCCTTGCTTTGAGAAGAAAAAACGATCATTAGGACTTCACGAGACCGTGGGTCCAGTTTTTTGAGATCCTTCTTTGGCACCACATACCAGCATTTTTCGGCAAACACTCGCAAGTGGGAGATGGTGGAGGGGTTCTATTCCATTGCTGATGAGTTGTAGTGTTTTAAGGTAAGGAACTTGAATTAATTCTATTAAGTACATACACGGCGGTAGAAAGTGCTTCAGCCCAAAAGTGCTTCGAAAATGACTTGTGATGTAGCATAGATCGGACGAGATTGAGCAGAGTACGGTCCATCTGCTCCTCTATTCCATGTTGCTAATGATTATGGGAAACAGTGAGCTGATGTTGAATACCTTGTTCTTCCATAAAGTTCTTGAATGCTGCGGAAAGGTATTCTCTACCATGGTCTGACCGCAAAGCCTTTAGTAGAATCTCATCGTTCTCGACAGGAACTTCTCTTTCGAGAAACTCGTGGACGTGAAGAGCTTGAAGCAACTCGCTGGTGTGTTTTTCCGCAAAACCTTTTATTTCTTAAAACACTCCAAAACTTTTGACTTCTGAGTGGTAGGGTAAACTACTGTCCATTTGGAGTAGTCGTCGATAAAGGACACGAAATACCGCGCCCCACGGAGTGAAGGACTTTCAACAGGCCCTAGAACGTCTGAGTGAACCAGCTGGAGGAGCTTCGTAGAGAGTCCTTCCCTCAATTTCGGGATTGGTGCATGATGAGATTTGCCGAGTATGCATCCAACGCAGGCGTCTGGAGTCTCTGAGTCGTCGAACTTAATACCTGTAACAGCTCTATGGTTAACCATAGACTTGATCTCAGGGGATTCAATGTGAGCCAGTCTCTCATGCCAAGTTTACAGAAAAGTAAGTACGGAGATTTCCGGAGATTTCCGGACAACAAAGTGTTTTGGTCTTGAACAGGTGTCTAATATATATAGAACTTTCTCAAGAGCCTCAGTAACAGCTGTGTAGCTATCCTTTTGCTTGGTGAGAACGTCGGCGTCACGGTTAAAAGAATAGTAGAGGCCAAGACTAGCCATGATGATACCGAAATCAGCTGGTATCGAAGAGTAAGAACGTGAAGAACCCCCTTTAACATGTATTGGGCGGTATTTGTGTTACGGCGGATAGTTAAGATTAAATTAACTGAGCGGACGATGGGCGCTGTAGAACCTGCTCCAAGATCTAGGGTTGACTCGGATGATGAGGCATGATACTTGACGAAGGCAGTTTGATAGTTTGTTACATGCGAAGTACAGCCCGAGGCGATTACCCAGTCATTAGCAAGGTATATGGGAGTCCCAGTTGTTTGTAACCCAATACTGTTCTTACTAGAGATTTTGAGATGCACCGATAGGATCTTTTCATCTTCGGCATGATCGGTGGTATAATTACAGGTCATCAAATCCTTTTCAGAGTTCTAAAGGAGAGCTTCAGAAGCCACAAGACTTTTCCCACCATTACGCTCCTTTTCCGAGTGAACCCGCGCTGGGTGGCTACCTTCAGCGAGGTGTGGGTACTTTTCGAAGCAGCGAACACTATCGCAGTGCTTTGTACAGTGAGTACATATCTCAGATGAAGAGTCTCGCTTGAATTTAGGACGCTGTTTTCCAAGGAGAGCCGCGGAATCTGTAGCTTTCAAGGCGTCCTGATCTCGCTGGGCATGGAGCTGTTCTTTCTGTAGGTATATGCTTTGAACCAATTCGAAGGAGAATTTGTCGTCGAGTGCCGAGATTAGACTACCGAAGAGATCGGTTATAACGTTGAGTAGGGCCATGTCCATTTTGCCGTCCTCGATGTGTACTGAAATCGACTTGAGAGTGGCGAAAAGCAGGCGGATTCGGGCAGCTACCGAAAATATTTGCTCATTGAGGTTCATCTTGGCGGTATAAAATCGATGCCTTGCAGCGAGTTTGTTTAGAAGGGTACGTTTCTCAAATATATCACAGATGAACGACCACATGAACCTGGCGGTAGAGGCATGTTTGATTTGTTCGAGATGAGTATCTGAGAGATTCACCACGATTGTATCTCTATCCTTGCAGTCTGCCCTCTTCCAGAAAGCGTACGTTGGTGAGGAAGGTTTCGGAGGTTCTTTAGTGAGATGGCCGTCAACTTCTCTCAGAGAAAGTAGGAGTTGCATTCGCGACTTGCAGATGTGGAAGTTATCATCCCGGAGTTTCTCGAATCTGTCAATACGAAGTCCTGAGGAATCCATGAAGCAATATAGCAGAGTGGATAAGAACTGTGGCTAGCGAAAGAAGATTCACAGTGACTCGAGATCAGGTTTAACCATTTCTACGACTGAAGTGCTTGTCGCGAGCGTATCCTGCCTGGAACAGTCGGTTGCAGTAAGCACACGGAGTAATGGCTACTCTCCTTTCCACTCGATTTCGGCACTTCTTACCACCTCTGTGTTGCTCAAGTTGCATTGGGCCAGATAACTTGAGCTGACAGAGATCGCATGTAAGGATTGAAGGCTCTGGCTCGGAGATAGGTACAGAGAAAGGAACTGGAGGTTGAAGGACAGAGATAAGAGGAAGAGGAGCCTGAGAGAGCGATTCAACAGAGAGAGGAGTTGGAACCCTTAGAGATATAGGAACAGGTGCAGGAGAAAGAGCAGCGGGGAATAAAGGAGAGGGATTAAAGGCAACCGGAACTGGAGTCAGTGAGACCAGGGGAACAACTTCAACGGATGGTGTCGGTTTGGTGACCTGCTGCTTTTGTCCTTTCTGCTTCGCGATGCGGCTGCGAGATACAGGAAGGGGTTTCGAGTAAAGTTTGGTAGAATTCTTCGACGACTTTCCGGATGCATATTTCTTCTTTCCAATAGCAATAATATGCAGGCAGAAGTCCTTCTTCTTCGGAGGAGAAGGAGGTATAACAGCTACGTCTTGAGTGGTCGCGGTAGAAGGGACGTCACTACCCTCGCCGTCCGACTCGATGGCTGAATCGTCAATGAAGCGACACTTGGGGCGAGGTTATTCTTGCGAGTCGAAGCAGAGCTTGCGGACCACGGGATCGTCTGGGGCGATCTCGATGCCGCGACGAAAGATATAACAACAGATGACCACTGAAGGCAAGGGGTGCGAGGTGAGGCCGGGTTTTAGGCATTGAGTGCGTAAATACAGGAAGCAGAAGTGCGAGATGGTTTGGACTTACTGTTGAAATGAGCCACAGACCGTGAAACAAATCTAGGTATATAGTACAGAGACGAGAAAGGTAGCAACGAGAAAAAGTCGGGCCGCAAGATAAACTTTGCTTCTAGGGTGCAGGGTTGTAGAACGAAGGCGGACCGCCAAACCAACCGAGGTAGGTAGTACAGAGACGACAAGCGTTAGACAGGCTACATTACAGAAGTTAGTGTATAATGCAGAGACGAAGTAAAGGTCATGCCCAGCCTAATAGCAGCTTTTTTTAATAGTCCTTAGCCATAGCGGAGTCTTTTTTCTTCCGCTAAACGGGGTTTAGGGTATCCTCTGTGTGGTCACAGACGAAGAGAGTGAATCCGAGGAGTTTAGTCGTTGAGCAGCGTTAGCGGCCTGGGCCGATAACCTGATAGAGGAAAGGAGGGGAGGGAGCGAAGGAGAGAGAGAGGGAGCGATGTAGAGAGAGGGAACGAGAGAGAGAGAGAAGTGGTGAGGGACTAAAGAAGAGAGTTGGGAGGAGAGAAGGTGGTTAGGGACTTTACTCGGACAGAACATGGAGGAACACCGGGGCTCATATGACCTCGAGGCGAGCCCAATGGTGCTTCTGGGCAATCGAAGGAAGTTTACAGAAGCCATGTAGATGACGGTGGAAGGTTAACACTAAACTTGCCTGAACTGATCTAAAGAAGATCAGCAAGCTTAGAGCACTGTACAGTGCATAAACGTAACGATCAATTTCTAGGTTGTACAGTAAACTATAGTAGTGTCTATAAGCCCCTATGCTAGCTGTGAGCTGTCAGCAGAGGCAACAGAAGGTAATTGCCGTAACATTAGCAACTCCCTGAAGTGAATCGCGCAGGAGCAAAGTTTTTTCTTCGCATTATAGGATCCCGATATTCGATGTTAAAAAAATCAAACAGAGACAAAAACTAAAAGTTTCTTCTCTTTCCCTTTGTCTGCTAAATAAAAATGCGTAACGGTAGAATTGCAACTAAATGACGAGGATAATTTGGTGTAGTAGAGTTGGAGTGCTTTTTTGTGCAGCTGAAAGGTATATTTTCCATCCATATTGACAGAGCAGACCGTAATCAGCGGAATTCTAAACATTTGCAAAAAATTGAATGAAAAAACAAAGAGAGAGGAAATGCACAAACGGGCGAAAAGAGATATATAATGGGTCGGAAACTTTTTGTATCTTCCTCGAAGGTAAGAGTGTTTTTACCAACTAAAAACTAGAACATTCTATATATATAACAGGATGAATAAATATCATAGAAGTGCAATAAAATGAGTGATATAAGATTGGATAAAGAATGATAACAGAGGAAACGCGGGAGGATAAAGGTGTTCGTAGCCCAGGTCTCCGTTGGATAGGAGCTGCAGAGTCGGAAGAGGGGATTCAATTTGAGAGTCATTAACAGGGTGGCAGTTTACTCAGGGCACCAAATGGCTTAGTAGGTATTCAGCTAGATAATAACTATCAGAAAAGACCACTAAGTAAAGTAATTGTCAACTATGTAATAAATATAAAAGTTACAGGTGCTCTAGGTAAATCTTCGACCAAGTGAATATCTTTCAATGACGAAAATGTCAGACCCAAGTTAGAGCCGAATGGACCATACAGCATGCCCTTAGCTCACCTAGAAATGTGCACTGTAGCTTTATAAATATTATTTGAGAGTAGACAGAAATTCCCTTACTGTATATTAAAGTAACAGCAGCTAGTAGCGGGAGGAATTTTCCAAGAAAAAGGTCGAGAAAGGATAAAAAAAACCCGCTCCACCAAGGGCAGAACAGTACGATTACTAATTGAACTACGCCTTCATTTATAAAATACTCTGATATTGCCCATTCTAGTGCATTAGTATAAAAAACATAAATGCTTTTATTCTGTTAGCCTAGAGGCGCTTATCAACCTGTTCCTGGAGAATGATCAGCTCGAATGCACACAGGCACATAACTATTAAAACGGGTTCTAAATTTAGCATTTCGGTAGCAAAAAGATGCATTACTGCTGCCCTGTTGATATATTCCATGGAAAGCTGTTTTAACATAAACAGCTACACATCTCTTTCGCGATTCTATATCATATGTTACTCGTCTAAGAATTCGCTTCTATTCGTGAAGTGCGAATGCCTTAAATTACAGTATATATTAATTCCGCCCATTTGACTCGAGATCATAAGCGCTTGTTATATATCTTTTCATGTCGCATTTTTCTTCTTTATTTGATAAATTAAACTCTATTAGGACCTTCAGTTCACGTCAACCAACACAGTACCATTTTTGTGCACAGTACACTTCTCGAGCAAATAAAGACTACTATTGAAGCTCGTCATGCGACCAGCAACTTCCCTGCCAATGCCTTTCAAAAATGCGTGCCGATATAACTGACGATTAAAATGGACCTGCTATTAGAAACATATTCTTTTGTTTAATGTTTGAGACGTAATTTCCCCCCGTTCTTAATTACAAAAAAAATTCAAAAAATTGTTAGAACCAAAACGATTAAGTTAAGTAGATCATCCATTTCAACATAATTGGCACTCCTAACCTCAATTCGGGACCATATATCATTTTACCAATATGGACTCCGATTTCAGTCATTTGAAATAAAAGAAAATTTTGCATTAAAAAGCGAAACTTATGACAGAAAATCGTGCCATATTTCTCCATGCTTCTATTGGATTCTAAATCAACATAGAGGGAAAATAGTTTTAAGTTACACAATGGAGCTCTCAGCGTTCAAAAATTGCACTCAGGGCAATTTTTGATCTAAAAGAAGAAAAGAAAGTTAAATTTATTAATATTGGATAATAAAAGGAAAATAATGAAATTTGAGATAATTAATGCCTCATGAAAATTTGAAGACTGGAAATTTGTCACGTTTTTGGATGTGGAAAAGTTTTATTTTGATATTAAACGTTGTAGTTCTCATTATTAGCATAATAAGAGGACTTTAAAACAATATTGGCATCAATACAGCGAGTGGGAAATATATTCTGTATAGGCTGCCATAATTTTTCATGGTGTCTCTCAAATTATGATAACATAAAAAAGAGACCAGAACGCTCTGGTTAAATTAATTGTTTTGGAAAAAGTTTAAATACCATTCTCTAAAAGTGCTGGAAGCTGTACAGAAGTTTTCAAACAATGCATTTATTCTGCTCAAAGGAGCTGATACAAAAACATATGATTCGAAGCAAGCTATTTTTACGCTTTCCATTTCCCAGAAAAATCTCCTGGTTTGAATACATTCGAAACCATTTGTTTTCTATTAACACTTTCTGTTTACAAAAATCAGTTACAGTTTAACATTTTCGAGGATCTCAAGGATTGCATTAATGACTACCTGATTCTTCGCAATGAAAGCGCATTTCAAAATATATTTAAGCCTATGAATAATCTCTCTTTAGAATTAATTGAAAATAAATAAAAAATAATCACTATGAGTGATGTATTCATTGCGAGTGGTAAAAGAATTACTGGTTATTTGCTATTTTAAGACAGAAAACTTATCCTAGCTGCACATTTTTACCCGTACGAGAGATATAATTAGTTCTTTTCTCTTGATCTAGTTCTTTCCCCGCTGGCTGTATTATTTCTACTGCTCGTCAACCATTTTCGTGCTCAAAAAAATCATGTGAACTATACCAATATTATTGTATTATATTCCAATGCTTTTCTGGTAAGTTTAATGTACATTCAAATTCTATCGAGAGTGGTGAGCTTGTGCAAAAAAATTTTTGCAAAAATTCACAAATAGGTCATAAGATAAGTAGAAGAAAATTAGTTATTAATTTTAAAATCTGGTTCAAACGATGAAAAAATATATTTACAAATGGTTATATTAGCATTTTTTTATTTTAATCCACAAACGGTACCCATATTTAACAATCAATGCGTGGACATGATTTCTTGCATGTAACGTGAAGAATGGGAAGGGAGCGGTAGCGTAATATGTAACTAAGAAAGGTAAATGAGGTTGTGCTGAAAGAGAACTGAAATGCCTATACCATCTGTTAAAAAGTCCGACAGTGATATCTTTGCTACATCCTTTACACGTACAAACGCACTAGGAGCTGCCTCGAACGCGGCGACGAGTTTCACCGTAATAACCCCCTGTAATGGATTTTCATTTAAGTCCATTTAAATGAAAATCTCTCTTTTGTGAAAATCAATTTTGCGTCAAAATTTTAAACCCTGAGGGGACCGACACGCGAAATATCTTGGCTCAAAAAGATGCGTTCCATTCAATGGCTAGGAAAAACCGACCATAGAAAAAATAAATTATGGCCCACTAAGTATAGGTTTAATA
Organism: Kappaphycus alvarezii; assembly: GCA_002205965.3. Lineage (NCBI taxonomy): Eukaryota > Rhodophyta > Florideophyceae > Gigartinales > Solieriaceae > Kappaphycus > Kappaphycus alvarezii. The sequence continues at coordinate 692,154 of NADL03000599.1, forward strand.
ATTTTTAATAAATAGAGATGGACAGATATGTCAGTGTAAAATTTATAAATATTGTGTATCATTCAAAATTATAAGGGTTGTTAAATCCTCGAGACAGCCATATGGTCCGTGGACAGACCGATCCTCAAAATTCCACATAAATCCTCCTCGACGGCCAGTATCTATGTGAAAGATATATTATGCGCAATGTACCCCAGTAGCAGACAATTGTGACCAAAAATAGGGACGAAGAATTGATATAGACCTAAGAAATGGCATAGAGAAGTCAAAGAAAGATGGAAGAGCAACGAAGGGTAGAGAAATTCCGTCAAATGGATAGAACACAAACCTATGGGTATGAAAAGAATAGCAGAAGGAAGCGGTGGCCCTAAGTTTGAAACGAACGAAGAATAAGAAAACCTATAAAAGTAAGAAACAGATAGTCCTGCAGTCACGCGGCCCAAATATCATAGAGAAGGCAAACGAGCATGTCTTTATCGATCTCACGAGTATCCACAACAAGTGGATAACTCAAATCAACCTTCAAGATACTTTAGAACCTTGAAAGGGTGGCTTTGGGCGCTGTATTGCAGCGCAAACTTGAATGCATTGAAATGTTTCGCCGAGCTAAAATACATATAGTTTCATCCCAAAGGTTCTTCTACGGCCAGTGAGCAGTGACTTTTGTAAGGTGCCCGATCCTTTGTAAAGAAGATGTCAACAGTTAAATTAGACCAGATAACTCAAGTTCTGGGCCCTTTTAAAGATCATTTACAAAATTATTGTAGCAAGGGAAGAAGTAGGTGTCAAGCTTATCGAGAAAGCTGGAGCTATAATGATTCAAAGAAACTTAAGGGTCTTTTTGTGAGAATTTAGATTCAAATTCCCTATCTATGAAGTCATACAGGACATCTATCGACTTTTCAAGGTGCTAATAACGTTTTGATGGGCCAAAATGGGTTCCAGTTGCTGGTAACTTTTCAATTGGTGCAAATATTTGCAGTAGGGGCCTCTTAAAGAACTTGATAACCATTGGCTGGTGTTTCTGTTGGGTTAGTAGGGAAATTATAAGTATTGGGGCTGTTAGAAAGTCTTTAATAATATTACAGGCGTAAACTAGGTAGATTGTAGTTCGTTCGGTCTGTATGAGTCGTTCCGCTTGCAAATAAAGGAGTTAATAGATCTTAAATCTTTTTTTCATGATTTTCAGCTAGCAATGGCTCTAGATCGACTACTGAATGGAGATCTTAAATCTATTGAGGATTTAATGATGTTTTTTGTACTCAAAATGGGCATGAGTGATCATTCATTCAACTTTGCAACAGCTTTAAGAAAATATGTGATATTATTGTAGTCCGATGTGAAAATATTAGGGTAGTTCGGGGCGGACGCATTAGCATTGTATACAATTTTTAGACGAATAGAAGCGTCGGATACATTTTTTTCGAAGATGTTCAAAGTAGAACAGTTTAATATTTTAAATTTCCGTTTATATACATATTTTGGGCTTCACTGCAGTATTCTTTGATCATAATAGAGAAAATATGGGTGTATTAATGTCTCCGCAATCAAAAGAGCTATTTAGGAGGAAGAGACCCGCAGGACCACTACAGTAATACAAAAAAGGGTCTCTTTGCTAGTACCTGGACAGCTTTTATTGATGGTATAAGATACTTTACATCCGCACCTTTTCTTTCATGCAGTCGTAGATGCTACCAGAAAATTGAATGTCCTTTAACATTTAGTACTTACTTATTTCGCTGCGCTGCGGTCATCTTTTCCAGAATTACAGTACAGTAAAGGATTATTACTGGTATTATGGGACGTAAAAGGATAGGTTGGCGGGTTATAGGTCGAGTCAAAATCAGTCGGGTAGTAGTCAGCTCCAGAATAGTCCTTAGACTTCGCGATTATGTCGGTGCTGGTTCTGTTTTATGCAATGTCACCATTGTAAACGGAAAATGCCGCAGGTTCCGAAAATAACTACCTAATTTTTCTCTTTTTCTTTACATTAATCTCTTAGTACAAGAATTTTTGTCATGCAGTTGAGAATCAGCTTATCTCGTAGGAGCGTTACTGGGAAAGATGAGGATCCAGTATGATGATCAGAGTCATACAGGTTCCCCATAGCGCATATTCCCAGCGAAAAATCTTAGTTACATGTAGAATTCCGAGGAAGGAAGTAGTTCTCAGAAATGATATTGCATCGTGCAATATCGGCGGAAGCAACGTAGCAACTCCACGTGTGAGAGCGGAGGCGTTTTTTGAGCATGTCGGAGGCGGAAAAACCTGCTGACAGGTACATTCAGCAGGGATAGAAGAGAAATTAAACATCTTTCCTAACTAGTACAGGGTATTGATCAGGAAAATTTGCATATAAAGATACCCGCAGTCGAATAAATTACTTATAAGAGGCATAAAATGTTCCAAAAAATAAGATAATGCATTTCAATCGCCCGCTTTAAGTGATTCTTCTGGTTCCAAGTTAGCAGGTATAAATATTTCAGGAGTTTCTTGTGCAGAATTGAGTAAAACCAACGTATTCCTTCCATCAAATAGGAATGTTTTCACCACCCTGCGAAGCTTGACGGAATTTGCCATGAATTGGGCATAAGTCATAGTAGACATACCGAATTATTCATAATTCCTTCTTTCTAACGCAATACCTGTAGATATGGAAATGCTGCTCTCTAATACTAGGTAGAAGTATTGCCAGATCTGTGGCCTGAGTACAACATGAATCCGGATTTCTATGTGTTGAAAAATAAAACAACCTCGACAAACGCATTATATCCTCAACTTTTACTTTTATATTGTGTATGGAACGTTGAGAGAGTAAAGAAGATATCACAGAAGTTATAAAGGTTTAAGTTAACGGAGCCGGTGCTTAAAGAACGGCTAAGGCCAGAGGAATCGAGATAAACCAGCGGCAAGCGGAGCTGAACTTAACTTAGTCGTAAAACTGAAAAACAATTGCCCTCTGGTAGGGCTTCGAGCAGCAAAAACTTCGCTGCTGTATCTGAATGAATCAAAGAATTAGGGACCAACATAACAGCCGCGGCGGACTAATATTTGAAAGATAAGGTCGGTTGGGTTCAGTTACTGTTAATAGTACGCCGGTAATTTTTTGACAATTGATAGGCCGGAATCTTTTACGGGATGACAGTAAAAGAAGAATGGCCGGACAGATATACACTTTAAACTTTCTATATACTTGATGTTCAATTATCTCGAGCAAATAGATGGGGAGTATTCTACCTTCGTCCTAAAGAGTTTGACACTCTTTTTGGTAAAATTTTCGAAGCATAAGTCAGATCTGGACCTTGGCAGGTATTTTTAGCACTAAACTGTTCAATAAAACTTACAATAATCTCTTTAGGTTAATTTTGGCTTTGTTAAACACACAAACCCCTACGCACTACTAGCGCCTCGAATCCAGAAATACGTATGATTTAGCAGTAACTCTGGTCAGTTCAGATAGAAATATTTTGCTTGCTCCATGCGTGCATGACAAGAAAAAGAACTCCATACTCTGCATCATTTCAATTGCCCTCAGAAAATCATTTGACAATGCCGCACGAAAAATACCTCAGGATTTATCTCAAAAATATGATCCGTTCTACCAGCTGTGGAATCCTAAACACAGATCTTTCTCTAAATTCTCAGTTACTGTAGACATTTAAATTAGGCCTTAGCTTGAAGCGAAGCCACAATCTGCAAAAAATCGCCATATTATAAACAAAATGCAATTCAATGACCGCGTCAAATCGGATCATTCGCTGCTAATTCCTTACGAGCACAATAAATTATCTATTAAAACATTTTAAATAAAAAAGGAAAAGATCTAGGGCTAGCTTTTCTAATACAAAAACTATACTCTTCCCTATTCTTTGTGCTGTCCGTGTTCTTTGTGCTGCCAAGTACTTTTCGTTGTAGTAAAGGTCGATCGAAATAAATATTTGGGGAAACATAACGCTGTTCAAGTGTAATTTCCATTTTTCTACCTGATTTAATTAGATTTTAGTGTCAATTTGCCATATTTTATTCTATAAATCCCCTTATATTGCTCGTTTTGCCGAAGCTGCACAGAATTTAAGCTACTGGGAACCTATTTACATGCCTCTGGAGCATTTATTGTAGAAAATATTTGATGGCTTCAAAGATTCTTTCTAACTCGATAGAGCTACTGCAAATATTAGTATGGTTAAATAGTTTTGTCCTCCTATGAGGAAATATTATGTCTCATAAGAGAATCTTGGTATGTTAGATGGAAAATAGTGTCCAAAGGATAAAATTACAGTAATATACCCATATGAGTACAACTAATTGTTTCAAAATACCAAGATATTTTTAATTAGAATTATACGATTGCACGCTGAATTATTGAACACTGGCATTCTTCGAATTAAAAAGAACTATTTTCATATTTCTTTAAAGCAACAGCTGTGACTTAATGTGCCTTGCGTATAAAATGAAAACGAAACCGTGAGTCAGACTCGCTGCAATCTCAAGGAGGGCAAAAACTTCATACGGGGACGTCGAAATTTTTGCGGAAGCTGCAACCTCATTCTTCCATAGCGCTCCCACTTCCTCATGAAAATACGGGTAAACTCACTGACCCCAGCAGCAAGAATAACGCTAGAGTTTCGTATGCAAATTATGCAACTCGAATGACACGAGTAGGAAATGTAGCGGCTATAGTCAAAGGCTCAATTTCTTCATTTTTACACATTGGCCTACAAATAAGGTAATTGTCAACAAGGAAACATCATTGCAGAGTGATATAACGCATAATACAATTGTGAGTGAAATTTACATCGCATGTTTGGTTTTGAAATCTTTTATGCCCTGTGTCTGGATGAAATATCAAAATATCCTTGTTCAGATTGAAGCACTCACAGCACAGAAATGCACTAATTTCCAAATGTGCGAATTATGCATCTGCTTTGAAACGCGACTTTAGTCGAAGCTCCATTGGCTCCTTGTACCATTTTCCCCCTGCGCACGAAGTTGATTCCAGTGCTGCAGGCCAATGAGGGAATAAAGTGATGTGGAACTTCAATTTTAGATCTGGGATCTGAGCATCAAATGAATTGTAAAAATTTTGTTATACAAGTTTTGGATAAAAATGATTTTGAGTCTTTAAATTTCTTTCGCCCATCAAGGCCTTTTATAGCAGCCGTGATCTAAAGGTGATAATTGCAAGCAAATATTTATTAACACGTATTTTCCAGTAATTGCCTTCAAATTTTCTCTATAGGCCAAGATAGTCCTGTCTTCATCTGTTATTCATGTAAATCCAGAAGAATTTTTCATGATATGTACTGGAATTTTCATTTACACAAGCATCTTTTTATTTCTACCAGACCTCCTATGAAGTCTTCTGATAAGCGCTGACGGTAGTTTTGTACATGAATTACTAAAGACATCTTCTGTATCTGTCCATCCATAGTACAGAAATCATAGATAGGTGGCTTTCCTTCCTCGAAATTACTATTAAAATATGATCTCCGCTCGTAAAATTTTCTATACTAGACGGAAATGACATAGGAAACTGTAATTTTTCATTCCTGAAGACAACTTTAAACCTTAGTCCACATTCGAAAATTTCATATGCTGTAGCCACGAATTTGAATTAAGAGTGTAAACAAACAAGTCGATTTGAATGATACAAATGCATTGTAATTCGTATAAAACTAGAATTTGCAGGAGGGAAATTTGACCCATAACGCCTATTTCTGATTTGTATGCTGACACTGCAGCATACATTTTTGATTTCACGTCCATTTCTTGGCTTACCGTCCATGGTAACACAGTGAATGAGTCCTTCTGAAATCCATTTCCCCCTAATTTCGTACCATCGTGACATGATTTAATCCACACGAACTCCCTGCGATGGCGAAAACTTTGACCTTCTATGCTGCTTTATGGCTTCCGCAAATTAAATGACCAGGGACTGTCTTCTCTCATTGCTTTCAGGTTCCGTGTAGCGGGTTAAGGTAATAAATAATACCAGTGCTTCGAAAAGGGTCCTCGAAATTATTTTTCCAAACATCGCCAATGGAATATATTTGGATGTACATAATGTAATCCAAACTGAATTTTCGCATGAAAATATGCAAATTCCAAAAACTCCACAATTTCACCAGCTGTTGAATGAATATGCCCACTATCAACGATTTTCGTTTTGTAATTTCGATATTTGTCGAATTTAATCCACAGAAAACATGCGGAGGAAAAACTCATACGGGTCTTCTCATACTCAGTGTGACTTTTAATGCGCATGTCACCTGCTGAAACTATTAACTTCGATGTCATATGCGCCGGAGATCTTTTCAAAGATAATACCACCTCTTGCTTTTTCCAATTTTTCCATGCACTTCTTTGTATAACCCTCCTACTCCGTCCATTGAGTTGCGTTCTTGATTTTCTCCTTCTGATGATTGACAATTCGTTATCTCGACCTCAGCAGCATATACATCAATTTTAGTGGAAATTGCTGAGCCACATTAGGGAGTTTCCCCTGGTTTTTTGTTGAAAAGTTTCATGCTCACACACTTTTCCCTATCCTAAATGGAAAAGTCTACCGTGGCCGAGGTCTGACGTCTTCTGTTAGATATGCCAACTTGGATTCTGGCCGTTGTTTCGTTTAATCTATTAGTAGTCCAAAGGGATCCGAGTAGTTTCTTTCACTTAGCTTCATAGTTAAAAACAGTTACACGGGTGTTGCAAAGGTTTCTAAGCTGCTTACGGGGGTCGGTTGGATTCTGTACCATTAGTGAGAAGCTTAGATTTTGATAAACTTTCTGCGCGCTCTCGTGAACAACCGAGGTGTGAGCCCCGTGTAGGATTGACTACCTATTCTAGGGGTGCCATTAGATTTAGTGAAAGGTAATGGTGCCATTCTAAGAATTTTTCATTTAAAATCTAGCCGATGGAATTATGTACCAATTTGAGAACCTATTTATTCATATGAACATGATAGTCCTTTGGACAATAGGGTCTATCTGCGTTAGCGCTGCCCTCATATGAAGCACATTTTGTCTTCGTATGAGGGCAAACCTCTTTATCATACAAAAATGTACTGTAACTAAAAACATTTTTTGGGGACCGTAAATATTTACTAAAACTATACTCTAAAAGTATAGAATTACAGTAAAGAGGTGCTCATTGGCTTCAATTCTACACAAATTCGGCTAAAACATTCAACCACGATCTAAAATATGGCAAATTGGCACTAAAACCAAAGGTTATCAAGTGGAATAAAGTACTTCGTATACGGACTAGCGCTAAAGATACCCATGAATTTGTTTCTATCGAGCTTTACTACTGTTTAAACTGTAGGTTAGCAAAGAATGACAGAAAATGTACATTTTCTACGTTATTAAATTAGCCCTAAACTATGTCCTTATATGAGGACAATGTTCCAATATACAATAAAGCTATGCAGTACTGTTGGGGTGGGTGCATTTAGCAGTATTTTTGTTAGTCCAAATGTTTGTACTGTTTGTTTTGTATTTCGTACTCATATATTTATCTTTTGACCGCTACTGTAAGATAGCGAATATGTAGCCCTAGGGCCACCTATGAAGTCTATATAAACGCTTGTGCCTCCGTGGTCCTGGACTAAAGAGGACATCAGATTGTTCGAAACACAACTTGATCAAACGCTCAAGCGTTTGACCGAGTTCGCCTCCGCGCTCGCTTGTGGCTAACTGTCTGAAGTGGCCGCGACAGTACTGTAATGTTTAAAATGTACCTACAGTATAAGTACTTCAATACACTGTATCGTGCAAGTAAGGTACACACTGTGCTATACGGACCACTTGTACTAATCATTTGATGCGCTTTGGAACATAGGCTAACCTATTTTTCATTTATTAAAACACACCAATTTTTCCCTTGTACTGTAACTACATAGTTCACCGCCGGTCGCTTGGTTTAGTTTTGTGTAGTGCACAGCGCAGCACCCGGTTCTCTCCCTCTCGGAACATGTTCATCATTACCTACGCCAACTAAAGTCTCAGAAATTTCAAGTGTTTCAGCCTCACTCGCCAATAGCCAGTGACGCACACGCGAACGATTGTCTGCTGGGCAGGCAAGCGATTGCAGCAGCCAAACCCAGGGAAAACGGGCGGCGATACCAAATACGAATGTGTAGCGACTTCAGAAGACGATCTAGAGGTAGCACTCAAAGTGCGCGATGTCGTCAACCTTCATTTTCACTGATTCAACTAGCAACTGTGCGATCGAGCGAGCTAAAAGTCAACCACTTCACTTATCTGCAGCATGCGGGTGAGGGAGAGAACAAAACATTTGACTAATCTAACTATCAAACGCGTCAGGGCAAAAGTTGGACTATTAAATGTGTATGCTATGACAATATCTACTGCTTATCGTAACGATAACTTTACTGAACCGAAAAGTAAAATGAAAGAGCGTCAACAAGAACAATAATTATCAACTGAAAAGGAAACAAAATCACAAAACAAGAACATGTAGACCACACCGAAGCAAAAAGTAACCCAATGACGAATGGGTACGATTTATGATGCATATTTTCGCGATAGCGAGCTAGACTGTAGTGCAATGCGTGAAACGCCACCAAAGACGGCCAAAAAGCGAAAATACCTAAGTCAATGTTTGGTTCTGACGATGCTGGCTTGTCAGAGCATGCAGCGTCAATGACAACGGCACTCGAGCGGTGTGGTAGAGCGGAAAGAAGTCTCTTGCCGGCGGTAGGTCACTCCTACTTCCGGATAGTAAGGCCGTACCGTGTCCAAAGGTCTCGGAGTGTGATCGTTGGGATCACTCTTTTATGTAGGACATTGTATGTGTTGCAACAGCCAGTAGCATCCCTTGAAGTGTTGCGACGTAGTCGCGAGTATCTTTAAGAGATGCGGTGTGGTGTCTCCGTTGACACACTGGTGGGCGATTCCACATATATATAGACGCTGAATCACATAAGCGCCAAAGGCGGTACGAAAGACTCCGACCTTGAAAAAGAAACAATAAGAAAAAGGGAGGAATCGAAGGTCAGTAGACGTAGGATCCCGAAGGTTAACACACGAAAAGCGGGGACACCCGAGCGGAATAGAAAAGGTTATAGTCAAAGCTGCTATGAACAAGTAAACCTTGATTGAACGAAATAAAAAGTCCAACCCCTGCAAAGAAGTGCTGCGAGGATGCCTTGAAGGGACAAAAGCTGGGAACTAAGTCCAGAGCCGGCACCGGGGTGCCTCTGTAGTTTAGGAGTCTTGCGACTCTAGTAGAATAAATAATAGTTAGAACTAAGTAAACGACATACAATATACTAAAAGTACATAAAGCTAATTCTGTTGACCGGGAGCGCGATGGCGGTATGGCTCCAGGTAGGCAAAAAATTCCTCTGCCACTTGGCCCAATTAACGGGTGTAGCCCGGAGCAAGTGTCAGGTCCAACCTGGGGTCCGATAGGCCCGATGGGACACGCGCCGTGGTCTATGACCGTTTGGCTTACAATTGTCAATATACAGTTAGTGTCAATAAAATATCATGACAGTTAGTTCCAAAATTGATCTCGAAATTCGAGCACGCAAATCCATTCTCGAAACAGCAATACTCATCGATGTACCGTTGCACTACATAGAAAAGCTCATCTCCTATGCCACAAAGGAGATAATAAGTATCGACACACTACTTACAAGGTTCAGAGATGACATCAATTAGGAAAATTTAAAAACTCTACCAACGGAGCAATGTGAAAAGTGTGCGGCTATCTGTAGAACCGTAGTGTACCATGCGAAAGAGGAACAAGTGAGCCCATTCAGGCAATATTACTTCTCTTACTGAACCACAAAACCCCAACTTCTCAAGGTGGAGCACTATCAGCCAGCCCGAAGACCGTAAATAGTCTCCGACGGTACCAAGCGCAAGCCCACGCAGGCAAATCAGACTTCTTTAAAGTATACTGTATAGTGGACGATCAGGACAACCGCCCCTACTCTGGGCCAATAGTGTCAACTTTACAACGCAAGTTCAAAAACGATTGCCAAGAAAATGAGGCACCTGTCCACCAACGGCTTTCCATGTTACATGTAATGTTTCGTGGCGATGCTCCGTGGTGTTTCGGCAATCATGTACTTTTGCACCAAGCAATGCAGATGATGCATTCCGCAAGATGAAGTAGAATTTTAAACATCGGCACACAGGGGCACATATACAACAGAATGAAGCACCTCTTTCGAGAAGATGAAGCGCAAGGAGCCAGACAGGAAAAATCCCAGTTCTTCAATCTAGTGTTCCAACGGCAACGGACTTACACTTTATGATTAACAAGGCATATAAATCGCCACTACTCCCACAGGACTGCATTCTAAAAACTGTCAAATACGATCCATTCTACGTTCCACTTGTGGCAGGTAAAATACTAACAGACCCAAATATACTGCGCAAAAGACTCTATCAATGCATTGGTCAACAAGAAACTGCCTCATATTCAAGTATAAACGTTCGCTGGCCTCCAGCAAGTTTTCTAGCGTTTTAACGGCTTCCCCCAATCATTTACATTGTAAGCTTTTACCTATATCACGAAATCCCTCTCGGAACAGCTGACTTCATTTTTGATAGATTAAAAACACCCCAAATTCCCCCTCCCTAGTATAAGTGCCAAAGAAAAGACGCCAGTGACGTAATACGTTGCTGAAGCTGAATAAGAAGGCGTGAAAGAAGGCCCAATCTTCAATTCACTGCAATGGAAGAGGTAATACTTCAAGCGACGTATAATGCATGGTTCTTTCTCCTTTTCAAAACCCGAATATAGTGGCCAGTCCTCGATCTCCCGGTGTCATTCGCATATATTTCTTGGACGTGCAAACTATCGGAACAGGCCTTCGCGCCATATTTCCTTCGCGCAAAAACACCAACGAAAATCAAAGACAGCTCCGGTACTGTACTCACAAATTAATTTTGAAGTACCTGGTTCCACTATGTCAGATACTGCCCAGAATGTAATCATGCTCACACCAATTACAGTGAACAGCCTATCGAAGCTCTATCAGAGCAGTCTTATCTGGCAAGCGAGGCGCTTCATATAGAGTTTTACCGATTTGTTGACGCATACTGTCTCAACGCTCACTGTGACCAAGTGGAGCAATGGCGCCAAGATCACCTATTACTCTCAGTGACAAATAACAAAATATCTACCAGTTGCATACCAAAAATACGTTCAGCGGGAAAGGGAAGCAGAAAGTTGTAGTTGGAACCACCAGCAAATTCAAGCTACGTGTTCCAGTACTATCTACTTTGAGTACGGTACATGGGTACTGATTGTGAACTATGTGCCGATGGTCTTTGGCCACCCAGGTTCGACTGCGTACTCTCACAGATAAGAACCCTGACGCACCCACAGCTCACCTCGGAGCTCGCAATGCAATTGTTCCAGTACAGTTCAAGTTCGGTCATCTGTAGCACACCGTTGGCCGCCAATAAAATTCTTTTTTGCTTCAGCTGAGTTGACTCAAATCCACCGCAATCATGGACATAAACCACCAAGATCCGTCTGCAGTGCCCTCCGATGTTTGTACTCTGTCGATCCCGGCGCAAAACTGCAGAAAAATTTTAAAAAACTGCAACAGGTGTCTGCTTTTCTCCAAACAACCGAGCCACTACTGTGCTTTACTTCCCAAACAGTGCGAGTTCAACTTCGACGTGGCTAGAGACGTCATGTTTATCTGTGGCCAGCCGATTCTCCATACAGTCTGTCTCCAAACAGACTTCTCCCGTTCAGCTCCCCTAACCAAGAAAGACTCGTACAAGATCTGGGAGGCCTTCGTAACCATCTGGATGACCCCGTACTTGGAAGTATCGTACATAGTTTGGTTTGAACAAGCCAAGTTGTTCTTCTCTGTACAGTTTAAGACACTAGCCACCTCTCCCAGCTACAGGCTCTTGCCTGTCGCTGTAGAATCCCGTTGGTCGCTGATCCCAGAACTTTATCAAGATCCCATGCCGTGCATATCGAACAAACTCGCAGTTGACCACTGTAATGCTCAGCTACATCTGAATTTCGACTACGCGAACTTGTCCATGCCTCTCATCGTTGGACCAAATGCTTCTAGCCCAGCTATTCTTCTATTTTCCTCACAAACGTGACTGCTAACTGGAGAGTAAAATCAACTAATGCAGACGGTTATTAGACGACTGGAACTAATGACCGCTGCCACACGAGAGCACGAATCAGTCCTATCCCCAATACGTATCCGCCGAGCAATGAGCAGTGCTTCACCGAACGAGGTACAAGAAGTAACCCCAAGTGAAGATGTCCCGGTGTATCGCAAGAAGAAGGGATGGGACGTACTTTACAAGTTCCCATACAGGAACCGTCGCCTACCTGGTGTACAGCACAGCAAAGGACGAGAACGCCCCTTCTCTTCCACGATGCTCAAGCCATACCAGGGTTCGAACAGGTACATCAAGAATCTACTTAACCCACCGACGACGGGACCCAGAGGGCATCCAAGCCAACTTAGTTGAAGCGTTCTACGACGAGGATGATCCCTGCTCCGCTGAAAGAAGGCAAAAGGAATTTAATTGAGTGGTATCTAAAGGTGGTGTCAAAGCTGTGGGCGAATCCAGACTAAGAGAAGACGCGAAAACTATCGGCAAGCGCTATGGGTGATGTGTAAAGCACCCGGATACCGAGCTCGATAGACTCAAAGAAGCTGTATCCTACTCAACAATTTGGAAAAATTGCGACAAATAATTAGGAACGAATCACCGTTTCTGATACGCATAATGTACCGTGCCATTATGGCATTGACTGCCAACTTATTTCATTTCAATTTGTATTCAAGCGACGTAGGGTAGGCTTTCATGCATTACAGAGACGTGGGACAGACTACCACTGCATGAGGCAAAACGGGGACCTGGTAAATATCTCAAAAAAAACTTCCCCACTAAGGACTTGGAGAGAAAGTTCATGCTTCTTCGAGGCGTTTTACATATCCTGCATTCATAGACTTTCTTAACATGTTGGCCGCCCCGTTAGACCCATGTTTTCTTTACCAAACTAAGCGATCTATACTGCGCTGCATCACCGGTATCTCGAAGGACGATTCTATTAACACTGGCAACCAATGCTACCAAAACGAAGAAGCGAAAGAAACTACAGCCATCGTGACCAGAGGAAAGGATCAGTTCCCGACTCGAATTCTTGAGTATATTATCAACCACACTGAAGAAGATATACACTTAAGTCATGATGAGTACCTTAAATTCATACATCCTGTACTAGTTAATACTGTTAATCGTGAAAAATTCCGAACAGTTGGTGGTCACGTCTTTTTTCTTGCAAAGAGTTATAGACCGGATATTTCTGACGATGTTGAACAGCTTTGTCAGGTTAAAGTTGAGGAAGAACTCAAGAAAGATTGACAGGCACTGAATCATACGGTTGCATATCTACAAGAACAAAACCAGTTGCGAATATAGTACATGAAACAAGATCCGAAAACTCTGAAGCTTTGTGCGTTTTTGGATGGATTTTATCATCTAAACTGCGACAAGATTACCCAATTAGATAGTTTGTCTTTTGGACGACAAAAATAGTTGTCATATTTTGCACCGGGGTAGTTCGAAGTGCCGACATCTAACGCGATTCATTTTTGCGGTAGAGTTTTACGAGGACATGACTTCGCTACGTTCCACGGCGACTACTACACAGCATGTACGTTGATGTGCCACTCTGCATCTCTACCTATGCCAAGAGTATATTTGACACAATCAATACATCGTAGCGAATACGAGGACTACAAATGGCGAACAAAATAGCTGTTATAAGACGCGCGTACAACCAGAACGAGATATTGATCGTTATGCGGATCTATTCGATTCAAACCCTTCCTGAAATCTCATTATGCGCAATGGTAACGGAATTCTTACATGGATACATCGCACCGGCAAGCTAAAGATGACTGTCGAACAGTACGTCTACAAGGAAGTAAATTGAGTCGTACAACTTGTACCCTCGGAGGTGAAGCGGGAAGAAAAACATCTGATTTTTGTTATGTAGCCAAGAGTGTCGAAGATTTTTGGAAACCAATTTGGCCCGTGTGAGCCATATAAATTACTGTAAATGGACAACAATTTGAAGAACGAAAGCCGTGTACAGTACTTGGCATAGCTATGGGCCACTAATTGTTATTTCGCACCAAGGTGCAGTGCGGAACTCCCTAAAACAGCTGAATGCGGACTATAGGTGCTACTTTTTGGATTTATTTGATAAAGCTCTTGGTATCAAAAAATGAATTTTTATGTACTGAGGATCCTGTATATAAAGGCTGGTCGATGGAAAGTCCGAGCTTCGACCTGCCGTATAAGCCATAATTTAGCAAACACACTCCTAGACCCAAACAAACACACCCGTAGACCCAAACGCAAGCACAAACGCACCAATTACCAACATCCCCTTGCCCTAAATAAGTTCTGTCCCTTATCCTCTTGGAATTAAGGTGTGTGTACCACAGTTCAAGGGAGTAATACCCATTATACTGCCAGTTTCGCTTGTTTCCTTGGACCTTCTGTGCCTGGATCGAGGATCACGGGGTCAATACCCTCAGTGACTGCTCTACTCAAACTTTAGTGGTTGCTGAAGGGAAATTTTGGAGGGCAACGGAATCACTTGAGGACTGCAGAGTATCAACGCAGGCTCTAAAAGCTACGACACGGGGAGAAAGATGCAGGTTTGCTCCACAGGACGGTCGCAGAGACCAGGAAGGAAAGCAGCAGACGCGACTCTCACATAACAGAGTACCGCGAAACCCCCTCATTTGACGACGAAGCCGAGGAATGGCCAGAAAAATCCTAATCCGAACACAACTTCTTCTGCATCAGGTCTACTTCGCAGGCCTCCGGTCACTCTAAACCGCCCCTCAGTTCTTCACGGCCCGCCTCTCGTCCCTATCACCGCACAACCGCCCTTGAGTCTTCTGCCTTGACTACATCTCCCCGATCACAGGCTTGAATAGACTTCTTCTGTACTACAGCGTTCAAGTTTGTGGCAGTTCGTGAGAGGAGGGAAAGAAATAAGAAGGGAAAGAAGCCCAACTTCTATTGCCGCACCTGATATATCGCGTTTATCAATGTAGGGCAGCAGGATATCCACTAGGCTGGAAGAAGGCACCAGAGGACAGCAATGGGGCTAAGGGAGGGGAGGGGTCCCATGCGGTGTACCTCTTGCAATATTACTTTCACCCTTGAGATCAACCGACAAACTCACCTGTGCAGTAACAGGCATCGTGTGAACTTTCCTTCCTCGCCGAAAGGAAACATAATTAGAATGTTTGATTGAGTTTTTAGTTTTAGGGAAAAAACAAAAGACAAATAGGGAAAAAACGAAAAAGAAAGAAAATAACAAATAAAAATGAAATTCCTCAGACAGAGGTGCGAAAACAAAAAAGAAACAACAGAAAACCTTTCAATGCTTAAGAAAAACCCGCGCTTGTAAGTTTGACTACAACTACTGTACTGTAATACACTGTCGTGTGCAAGTTGTGTGTGCACTGTACTGTACTGCACTTTAATTAGTTCCCTGATGGCTGCTTGAAGTTTTCTGCAACACACAGCGTAACACGGTTGCTAGCATACTAGCACCCGGCCTCTCCCTCTTGTACCATCACCATCACCAACCCAGTCTTAGAGCTTTCTCGCTTGTCAGCCTTGTTGAGTCAGAATTCGTGGACAGCATAGCAGTACAAAGTGTGCACGATCTTAAGCCACGAATTATTGCACAGCTACAGTTCTAGTGCTGGCACGGGAGGAAATTTGGCGGTTTCACTACTTCTGAGACTCTTTTAATCAAAAAGATTATTTTTGTGGTTTTTAGAGGGAATTTTAAATTTAAGTAGTCTATTTCAACGCTTATCTGACGCTCCAGCCTGACCAGAGGGAATCAACAATCAGTTAAACCTTCGATTATCTGGTGTGCTCCCAACACTTCACACCTGGTATATCAACAAGGTCTGTCAGTGCTGTGAGTTCTTTTAATCCGACAGAAGCTCAACGTATCTTTTAGATTTGCTTTTCTGTCCGATTACAAGCGGAGAAAAACAATCTGTTTTACCCTAATCTTTGAACAACGCCCAATGTCGATAAACAAGGCCTCCAGGGACCAACTCTTGCGCATCACCCTCATGCCATCGACGTCATTGGGCAAGAGGAGGGGAGGGGTGACCGCAATTATTCTGGCACCTCGCGAGCATCGAACACACAAAGCCCGCGAGCAGTGCATCAATCTTCGCCTTGGGATCACGACTAGAAGTGGAGAAAATCCGAGCAGTAGCCTTACAGAGCCCTCGAATTGCAAACAACTGATCCGAGAAGTTTTATCGCGAATACTACCACCATAACCCCGAAGCTGAAGCTTCCTACGCCAGCCGGAAACAAAGGACAAGAGTTGGACTCGTCGAGGGAAAGAAGGTAATCTGAAAAGGATAAGAAACGAGAGCTTGTAACCGCTTTTAAATCTCAGAGGTAACCCAACACCGTTCTTATTATTTCGTTGGGATGACCGTTTCATTTCTGAAAAAGGTGAAAATGTGGGGTGATTTAATCTTCGAAATATATGGTCGGTTTTGGCAAAAGAGTTGATTTCATTAAAGAAAAGAGCCATAATTTCACAAAAAGTGAACTCTTCCAAGGCAAACATTTTCTAGACTCCATAAGCCTCAAGAAAATAATAAAACAAATACTGTGCAGTACTGTACAGTGCGCCGACCACAACTGTACAGCAATGTATTTTACTGTAATGTGCGGGCACTGCACGGTGTACAGTAGTCTGCACCACATCGTGCTTTCGTATTGTGTTGTACAGCACAGTACAGTACAGTAAAGTACAGTACTGTACAGTACAACGAAAAAGGATTCATACAGTACTGGGCTATGCACATGTCATACATGGAATTTCGGATTTTTTGTCATTTTGTTGATCTTCTGCCAATTAGATCTGCCTCGGAACAGACAATCATTGGGTACAATTAACGCCTTCGCCGTCGACCATCTTGCCAATTCGCCACCTTTTGTCGTCCCAATACAAGTCCTTCACCTTACCTAAGAACGGTTTTTTTTGACCACACCCAGTCCAGAAACAGAGAGCATTCGCGACGGTAGTTGTAGCGGTTTGTTCAGCCGAAATATCCACAGACAACGTGTTCCCTTGAGCCACCTTTCCCGCTAAATCAACGAATCATTCCCTACTCTCGCAAATTTCTACATATCTCCCCCGCGACCCCGTCCCCTCACTTCAATCCTACACACCCAACCGCGCTCGATGTCCGGTGTTCGAAGCAAATCCTGGGAAGGCGACCTTTTTCCTCGCGGCAAGGCACCCACTGCCACCCCCCGCATTCGCAAACGGGATGGCGAAGTTCTCTTTACCTCTGCGAAACGTCAACGAGTTCGCCCCACTATTACTGAAGATGCAACGGAACATTCGGTCACCCGCTTCGGTGCTATGCTTTCTCTGTCCAAAGTCTCAATTGGTATGACACTTCTGGCCATGGTCACTCGCGCCGATCGTCAAGCGGTCAACTTTGCATTGCCGGGTGCCTTGAGAGCAGTCGCAGATCCGCAGGAGGTGTTGTTGGGTGAGTCACATGAGCACCATGGCATCAACATAGAGGATAGGGAAAGTGAGGAGGATAGTGAAAGTGAGGGGGACAGCGACATGCAGGAAGATACCGAGGAGGAAGAAATGGCACGTTTATGGGAGGTTGTGCACGTGGGGGATGTAGTGCGCGTGAATTTGGTGAATTTTGAGACTGGCCAGAATGGAGGGAGAGTCATTCGAGTGTCAATGAAGCCCGAATTGGTTAATGCTGGATTAAATCCTGCGTTCTTGCTCAGGAAGGGCTTCGCGGCCCTAGGTACCGTGCAGTCTGTTGAGGATCATGGTGTAGTTATCTCTTTTGGAGGGCATGTGGCGTCTAAAGGTTTTCTCAACGGCGCTGGCTTTCGTCTTGGAGAGCCTGTCGAAGTTGTCACCACAAAGCAATCGGAGAAGAAGAAGAGGTGTGTTGTCGAGCTCTCAAACAAGAGGGCTGATGTGTTGAAAGCAAAAGTAGAAGGGGAACTGAGCTACGGGAATCTCACGGCCGGAATGCTAATTAAGGGTATTGTCGGCAAAATTGGGGACAGTGGAGCAGTTGTCAATGTAATGGGTGTCTTGGCGGTTGCTGTAGATGCGGCCCATATTCCCAGGACAGAAAAGGGCTGGGCTGTCGAACCTAGCGATAATGTGTTGGTGCGCTTGTTGTTCGTAGATGCACCAGCAAAACGGGCTGTCGGGTCTTTATTGGACTGTTGGGTCCAAAGATGGCAGCCACGTGGTCTTCCCGAGGGATGGGGGTGGGAATGATCATGCAGAGGCTTAGAGTGGATGTGGTGAAGCCGGGGTTTGGAGTTGCCATGACTTACTTGCCAAATGTACAGACGCGAACAGACGGGGCCCAAGACGGTGGAAAGAATAGTGACGATGGGGATAA
Organism: Kappaphycus alvarezii; assembly: GCA_002205965.3. Taxonomy (NCBI): domain Eukaryota; phylum Rhodophyta; class Florideophyceae; order Gigartinales; family Solieriaceae; genus Kappaphycus; species Kappaphycus alvarezii. The sequence goes on from NADL03000599.1 coordinate 710,650, forward strand.
CGACGAAGGAAGAGAAAAAGGTCCACACGCTGATGAAAACCTCGCACCAATTCTGGCACATATAAGTTGCGTATCAGATTCAAAGGGCGTCAATTTACAGACTATGTTTCATAAGGACATGATTGTGACGACCGGTGCGCGCGTAGTTTCCGTGTCGAAACTAGATGGAATTGTCAACGTGGATATGCGGCCAAGCATATTGAAAAGAAAGGCCTTGTCCATTGATGAAATCGTTGAAGGGGATTTATACCAGTGCCGAGTTGTAAGCCATACCGCAGTCGGATCGATATTCCTGTCTGTGGAGGATGACCCGCGCTTGCCAGGTCTCATTCCCGCCAGTAACATTTCTGATGTCCCGCTGTCCAGAGGTCGATTGGCTAAACACCCGAAGTTCAGCATAGGTGCTAGCTTGCAATGTCTGGCGTTGTATGTCAACAAGCGGAAGGGCAGGGTCATTTTCACATCGAAGAACTCGATGGTTGCTCCAAAGTACAGCATTTTGCGTACCTTTGATCAAGCGCACCAAGCCCTTCAGGAATCGCACCGTAATTCCAAAGGCGTTTGTTTCACAGGCCATGTCACCAAGGTATTACCTGATCGAGGGATTGTAGTCGGTTTTTGCGCGGATGTTGCTGGAAAGGTCCCATTCCATGAGTTGCGCATGGACGGCAAGGGGGACAGAGATGCCGATGTCGCAGAAATTGAAGAAATGTTTCCGGTTGGTCAGACTGTAAACGTCAGAGTAACCAACGTAAATCCAAAGCTTCGACGACTCTGGCTCTCGATGGATATGAAGCAGAAGCATTTGAGGCAATTTCGAATCGGGGCAACTCTAAATGGGGTAATTACCAAGATCAACACAAACGCAAAGGTTGTGATTATCGCTGTTTCTGGGAGGGACGCATTCGATTCTGTCGCGGACGGAATCGAAGCACCGGGTGACCAAGAAGTATTGGAGTGTCACTTACCGTTCGGGCACCTGTCCGATGTCCCGGGCATGGCGGACAAGATATTATACGAAATTGAGGATACACTCAGCAGTGACGGTAAGGCTAACGAGAAGAGTGATATGCGTATTGAGGGACTACTTTTGCTCCATGCTCAGGATGGGGTCCCAATTCTTTCCAAGAAAGCGAGCCTGAAAGAAGCAATGCGTAGAGGCAATTTACCCCGGTCGTTTAAGGACCTTTGCAACATGTCACGTGGATCAATGGAAGATGCGAAACGTGATACTTGTGTAAGGGGATACGTGAAGGCCTTGATGCAATCGGGAATTATAGTTGGATTCCTTGGCGACGCAGTGGGTTTCGTGCACATCAGCCGCATTGCGAACCATTTTGTAAGCGATCCGGGGAGAATCCTCAAGCTTAATCAATCCGTTACTGCAGTAGTAACTTCTCTGGATGAGGAAAAAGAGCGTGCCCTTCTATCCTTGCGTCCTTCAGAGGTCGGAAGCCATGGGCATGCCGAAGATACTATTTCGTTTTTCCTATCCTTGGGAAAATGGCAACAAATTCTGCTGAAGGAGAACTTTGAACAAGACTTTCCTATCGGCTCAATCATGGAGGTACCCAATGGTAGAGAACATAAGTACGGATTCCTGTACGATTTGCAATCACCGACTGGTGATACTGTCGGCGTAGCACTCGGAATTGAGCAGCACCAGACCACCACCTATGAGTCTGACCCTGAACACCTGGCAGGTCGCCAGGACATCAACTCCGCCATCGGGCCCCGAAAAAGAAAGTCAACGAAACACAAGTTACCTGGGAAAGAGACGGTACGTGTTCTGGATGTGGACCCCCTGTCAGGAGTGATCGATTTGTCTCGGGATGCGGCGATAGTAGATGGTGGGCGGAAAAAATCCCTACTAAATGTTGGGGACAAGTTTTCTGCGACGATATTGTTGGTCAAGGGCGGGTACCTTATTCTGGCTGTCGCACGCTCCAAGACTAGAACTGCCATTGCATTCGCATTAAGTCCCTCAATTTCCGACAATCTGGCAATAAGACCAGGAATGTTGGTACAATGTACAGCCCTGGACAAGACCCTCGCCAATACGAGGCGTAACTTGGTCACCGTTGATTGGAAGCTGTTTCGTAGCCGCAGTGGATCTGAAACCAGAAAACTGCCTCAGGGGGAACCCACGAGCTTCTCAAGAACCGTCAACGCTCTTCTAAGTGGAGATCACAACACTGAGGAAGCTATATTGGGGCTCGAGGTTGGGGGAAGAATACAAAAGCGTTTTCGACTGAATGCAACCTTATCCATTGCAAGGGGTCTGGTAGGCCACCTGCACATCACCAACACTTCGTCTCTCTCAAAAGGGGAGACATCTAACGTTCCCCTAGGAATCGCCCCGCAGGACATAGCGTCCCGTTTTTGTCTGCCAGATGAGGGAACTGTTGTTAAGGAGGCATTCGTAGCTGGGATCAGATCTACAAGCGAAGCTGAAGAAGCTGGACCTTTAATTATTGAAGTCTCCCTTTCGAAAGACAGAGTCAGGAAAGAATTGCTTTCGTCCGGACTGAAGGTGCTGGGTTTTGTGAAGAATCTGTCCTCTAGATTTAGTTCAAGTTCAGACAAGGATGATACAAAGATCTTCTCACATACCCGAATCGTCATCAGTCCCTCAGTGACAGTCTCCTGTCGAGATGTTGACTGCTTATTAGCGGAGGATGAGATGCCCCTGAAAGCTGGTATGCCAGTCATGTGTCAGATAACGGAAACAGACGGAGAAGCAGTCAGAGCAACATTCTCTGAAAATGGCAGGAAACATGGATTCTTTACTGGTATAGTATTGGATGTAATGCCAGGGAATGGTATTAAGGTAGAGATACCGTGGTTAGCCCGTTTGCCAAGTTCAAAGAAAAACTCTTGGGGCATTGTAAGTTTATGCGATATCGACGAAGATTTCGACAAGGTGCAGCAAGTGATGGACTCGTTGAAGGTGGGAGACACGATACGCGTTTGTAATACTCCCACAGCTGGGTCCGAAGACGAAAAGGGAAACGCTTACACCCTTTCAATGAGGGATACCAGTACTAATCCGAGGGATCCACTTATCACTGACAAGGAATTGCCGCACTTGAAGATTGGCTCAAAGTTGCGGGGGTTTGTAAGGGCAATCAGCAAAAAGGGTTGCTTTGTGACTATCGGGAGGCAGATATGCGCTCAGGCTCTCTTATCGGACATATCCGATGACTTTGTCCAAGATCTACAGGAGTCTTTTCCCGTGGGAAAACTCGTGACCGGCACTGTAAGCAAGCTTGACACATCTCAAGGAAAGCCGCGCGTCTCCCTTGTACTCCGCAAGAGAGCAAGGAAGCTCTTGCGAGAAACTCCAAGCGGGCCTGACATGGAGGAGGGTGTTCTGGTAGAAGGACAAGTCAAACGTGTTGAGTCCTATGGAGTCATTATGGAGCTGTCGAAGGGGGTAAAAGCTTTACTTCACAAAAGCGAAGCAGACCAGGACCGCTATATCAAGAATCCCGCGGAAGAATGGGTGGTTGGGCAGAAACTAACGGTCATTATAATTAAAGTTGACGACAAAGGAATCAAGGTTGGCACGAAAAAATGCTACTTTGAAGCTGCAGGCTTCGATGAAGAGCAGACAGACCGCTTCCTCTCTGCTAACGAAAAGTCAAAGACTGCAATTGTTGAGGATGGTGCCCCTGACAAGGATGTCGATATGATTTTGCGGGAAGACGAAAATGAAGTCCAGAACAAACAGAACAGTGAAGAGGCGCCAGCCGGTGACGGGCATACCTTCGCAGATCTTGAGGATGAACAAGATGCGGCAATGGATGAAGACACAGAAGAAGATTGTGAAGAGCTAGTTTCGGCTTCTCTCTCGATAAAAACTATAGGAAATGACTTTGTAGCTCCTCTGGATATTGGTCAGAAGTTTCTTTTCGATGAAGAGCGACCGTCGGGTCCTGACGGTAAGGAAAGTGTTGACGATGATGCGGAAACCCAGGACGAGGAAGTTGGAGAAACTGGGACTAAGAAGAAAACATCCCGAGACAAGCGGGAGAAGAAACGTAGAAGAGAAGCGGCAGAGAAGGCTATCCGACTTCGTGAGGAAGCCCTCGCGAAGAACCCTGATTCACCGGAAACCGCGGAGGACTTTGAGAGACTGCTTGTCGGAGATCCAAACTCTTCCGTGCTGTGGATCCGATACATGGCGTTTTGTGTGTCTCTTTCTCAAATCGACAAAGCAAGGTCCGTAGCCGAGAGAGCCATTGAAACTATAGATATGAAAGAGGAGGCAGATCGATGCAATGTTTGGATTGCGTATCTAAACCTTGAAGCGAGGTATGGTTCAGCAAATGCGTTACTTGGGGAGGCATCAGACAAGCTGGGATTCAAGAGAGATGCCGCTGTGTTTCGGGTTTTCGATCGAGCGTGCGAAAGGGTGACTGATGTGAAAAACTTCTACCTGCAGGCCGCATCTGCATTGCGGGGAACAAGCCACGATCTGGCTAACGAAGTTTTGCGCAGAGCGTCACGGAAATTTAAAGGATCCAAACAAGTTTGGATCGCGAATGGGCTTGCACAATTTAGAGGCGGAGATTTGACAGGTGCGAGGCGAACTCTGGAGAAAGCGCTGGTGTGTTTGGAAAGATCAAAGCATGTGGCTGTGATTTCAAAGTTTGCGCAACTCGAGTACAAGTTTGGATCGGCGGAGCGAGGCAAAACAGTGTTTGAGTCTTTGGTCGGAAATTTCCCGAGGCGGCTTGACCTGTGGAATATCTACTTGGATATGGAGACAGGACAATGCCGAAGTGCTGACGAGGACAAACGTGTGGAAATTGTTGAGCGAACGCGAAATATATTTGAAAGATGCACAACACTAGAACTCAGCTCAAAGAAGATGAAATTTTTGTTCCAAAAGTGGCTCGGGTTTGAGAAATTGTTTGGGGACAAGGTTCAGCGGGCAAAGGTGAAGGAAAAAGCGCGGGAATTTGTAGAGAGAAGTGCAGCGGTCACAGACAAATAGATGACAGGAAAATGTAAAAGTATTGAACTCTTGGCTCGAAGAAGAAAATGTGGTTGTAGTTTTAATCGAGTTACTGTTTAATTCCTGTTTCAAATTGTAACGGTTCCGTTTGTTAAAACGGTGGAACTGCGACGTTTAGCACGTAACGCGGTAGAAGACGAGTTAGTGTAGATGACGAACAGTCAAGGAGAATGTGATTTTCAGTGAAGAAATCAATACTCGGCTTGAACATCGTTTACCCGCGGCAACCAAAACAAGACATTCTGACATGCGGTTGCCATCATGTTATAGAGGGGATTCCAGGCAATACAAGCGGATGGCATGGCATGAACCTGCGGATAATCAAGAACGAGACGTTCCGAGGCTACATGCCAGACCTTGACAGAACCATCATCGGAGCCAGTGGCGAGAAAGGCCGAGTCGGGACTGAAACAGGCGTCCAAAGGAATACCTGAGACATTGCGATGTCCGCGAAATACGCGAAATGGTTTGCCTTTGTATGCATCGTAGATATTAACAGAGGCGTCGACGTCTGCGTTGACGAGGAGAAAGTATTCGCCATCGGAGGAAAATTGCAAGGAGGTAGGGATGGCACGTGTCGGATTGTCAAGTTGGAATTCTAGAAAAGGACCGTCGTGGTACTGACGAGGGTCATAGAGTTTGACGAGTGTGTGACGGGAGGTAGGATGATTGTAGGCGAGACTGAATATGAGACCCTTGGGATCATAAGATACGAGCGGAATGGCAGAGGAGCGGAGACGGGCGAAGGGTGTGGGTGCACGTAAATCCCACATATGAACTGAGGCATCAGAACGAGCGGAGAGAAATGTTGGAGAGATGGGTGAAGGAGAGAGCGAGCTGATATGAGTCGGGGATGAACAAGGCGGAGGATGAAAGAAGCGTAGGTAGGACTGAGTAGCAAGATCGAGCAAGGATATCGGCGGGGATGGCAACGGCGAGGCGGAAGACGTCAGTAACGTCGGTGGTGAATGTTGGGGCAGAAAGCGAAGCTTCGAGACGCCGTGCTTGAGAACAGGGAATGAGACGGTGTGAGTACCGTGCAAGGGGTTGTACAGGGAGACGGAATGGTCGGACGAAGACGTGGCCAGCAGCGTGCCGTCTGATGAAAAGTCCAGAGTGGAGATGGGTTTTGTGTGCACGCGGTGCACGGCGGCCGGTTGTAGCGTGGAAATGAGGGGGAGGGAGAGGGCGGAACGGGGAGGGGGGGTCATTTGTGAGCCCAACATGTTGCGGGGCGCCTGCGGCATCGGCGTGTCCATCTGCGTTTGATGGTGGTGAGCGGGAAGGGGACGAGGTGATCGGTCGGGCGGGCGGCGGGGCGGGTGGGTGTGGGCGCTTTACGGATTGGCGTTACTGCAGCTTCAGTGCCCACTCGATGACCGTCAAATGTGGTTTGGTTTACCCGAGGGGAGAAACTTTACTGCATTAATACTGAGGGTCCAGTGCAGGAACAGACTACTACAGTACAGTATGTTGCTCTACCTGAGTGCTGACCGGTTGGTCCACGTCGGCCACGTGCACAGGTGTGCGGGACACATGATTGCGTTCGCCAGAGGCGACCACATTGTGTAGCTAATGCGCCACTGTACAGTACAGTATTCAAAGTCAATTGCTGAACCATCTCTGTACATCTCACGCATTGCGTCGTTTACCCTCTCCATTCTGGACTTGTCCACACATCCTCCACCTGCGTTCAACATCCCCCGCTTTGCATGGCGAAAGCCAAAGGGAACAAGTAGGGGTTTGCCCTCCCCAGTGGACATAGACTAAAGCGCACATGCAATCAAGGGTTGCAGCGATAACTAACCTCTACCGTACCCGATTTGTGGCGCCTGCTGACTGAATCACTTCAGCAGACACCGGCACCAGTCCCACCCAATGCCCCACAACGCCGCAGCCCATACCCAGCGAATATCGCGCCCACCCCCGTCAACAAAACGACAGAACTTGTGTATCAAACCGCCCCATTGACGTCCACTCTCGCGTTCTCCCAGGCCGCGAGGCGAGGCAGCTCTGTCGTTCTATGTCCACACACAGGCATGCCTGCGGGTAGCGTACAGTAGACACTACCGAAGCATGCTCTCTTGGAAGTGCGGGAATTGGCAATCGTGATGCACGCCTCTGCTGATTCTCCAATTCTCTAAAAAATCCTCGAAATGCTCTGCTATGGTCTCCGTGGTGCTCTTCTCTACACGAATACACTGTCCAAACACACAGCCGAGCTCTGCACGGTCGAGTGGCAAGTCGGCGCTTGCCTTGTAAGCGCCCGCGAGGTTGGACCCTCAAGACCGTAGCTCCCGACATAAACATGACAGATCGAAACGCCCTTAGCGTGAGCAATCACCCGCTAGGCCTTTCGAACCACATAACCATGAGGATAGACCGTCGCGGCGAACTTTTTTACAGGGTTCGTCCGGGGGTGGCCACATTTTGCACCGACAAAGGAACAAAAGGATGGACCCTAAGCTGACGAAGCGCATACCTGTGGCAGGCAACAGGTTGCCTCTGATGCACAGGACCCCCCCCAGTGCAGTATCGGAACCAGACACTCCAACAGCGGCCATTCAAAACACACCTACGACCCCAAATTCCTCGTGCGAATGAGGGCAGGTACCGGAAACCGCTAGAGTCCGGGAGGAATCTGAAGGCGCCAAACTGCCGGCCAAAAGCACGGCACGCACGCCTCCAAAACATTGCGGATCTTTCTTCTGCTAACCCTCGGGTGACCAAACCGAAGGAAACAGTTGCCACTCAGCCGCTCAAATAACCGAAGCCCGATCCCTAGAGCTTCATGAGAATGGCGAAGACGGGAGCGACGCATGAACAGCCGTACCCGCGCCCCGTCGCAACACATGAACGAAATGCCCATAGCGAGGGCACAGCTGGACCCGCCGCCCCACTGGGAAACGGGTGAGCAAAGCATCTCGCCGTTAGTTCCTCACTCCTTTCTCTTTTGCTCGTAACAATTCCACAGCTGACCTCCTTAGAAACACACGAACAGTTCACACCAACCACGGTCCCTCCTTCGGTGTGCGATGCACTGCACAGTGGACTCCATATATTCAAGGACAATGATTTCGACATCACTGTTTCAATGAAGGAATATTGGAACACCATTCTCAAACTTTCGTAAGGCCGCGACAAAAAGGGGGAGGACTTCAACTGCTCACTAGCTGAGATTTAATGGATTTCAATTTCTTCATGTTCAGCTCAACTGGCACAGACGTGGACTTCTCAGTCCTGCGGTGCTTGTTTCAACTATCTATCTGACCGAAGACATCTTTGCCTAATTGAGAAGTAAGAATGTTGCCCTTCACCATGAGAGTACTTTCAGAGAAATCGCGAAAGTGGCAGGCACAAATCACATATCCATGTTTCACTTCTTGATACGCAAGGATAATGGCGTAAGACGGATTCAAAAGCCTCAGAAGAGGAAACGGTCCAAACAGATTTTCAGACCCCGAAGCAAACAAGCCTTGAAAGGGGAAAAGAGCGACTACGAGCTAAAAAGGCACCTCAACATCCCCGTATCGATCTACATCGTCCAGGAGATAACGCAAGGGGTTTCTTTTCCACATTTAAATGATTCAAAAGACAACGCTCAGTCTTTAACAAACGGTAAAAGGGTAAGATATCGTATTCAACTTTTCTCTGAGGTTACTTCGTCTTAGTCAAATGGATATTCTCTGATGAGAAAACTCTAAAGTTGGACAGCGGGAAATGATTTAAGTACTGTTGATTTGATATTTTCATACCTCTATAAAAAGCGTGGCTTTTGATGGGTTTGGGGCCATATTGTTCTAAGGGGAATTGGAGGTGATTCTTGTGAAGAAAAGACAGAACGAGGAGACCAACTAAATACTTTAGAAAATATTTTGCTTCTCTTCTCAGTCGTTTTGTTTGGGGTAGATACAAATATCGTTTTCATGAAAATGGTATTGTTCGTAATTCCAGGAGTTCTTAATGTGTTGTAATGGGTGTTTACAAAGCATAGGATCAATTATGTTATACCAAGTCCCTGTAAGATTAGGTAAAATATCACAGAGCATGACAACAAAAACTCGAAAACATTCGGAGATTTGGTAAGTTAACTAATATGGGTTTCTATGGCTCTTGTGCCTCATTTAGCTGTTCGGAAGGCCGGTGATGATTTTTTTTGATTTCGCAGTTCATTACTCTTCTTCCCGTCTGTTTCGAGAATAAATATCGACGATAACTTATCAAACAGCATGTCTGAATAGTGGAGCGTTTTTCGAGACCTATTTTTGCAATTAATTAGCGCAACTAATCTATTTCACTTCTGCGAACAACGACTTGTCGGACCAAGAGCAACTTTTTGATCTCGGGAATGGTTGAAGCTTCGTCGGTGCAGGCGCAAGGTAGCTTAGTTTCAGCTGATTCACGCAACCTTAGCTATTATTTATATATATTGGTTGTCCACTGCGTCTTTAATAGATCATTGGTATCTCTAGATTATCTCGGGAGCGAAAATTATCCCATTTATGTGTCTAACTTATGCATAAGTCTTACTATGAGAGCTCCCTCGGGTTTTCCACGTGATTGATCTCAGTTGAGAGGCTTAGGCCATTTTAAAGTCGTAAAATATCCTTCTTTTGGATCTTTGAAATGGCTCGGCGATTTGAAATGTGTAAAAAAATACCTGTCTAGTCCTTTTTCTAGGGGAAGGATGAAACTGAAAGTGGACATAGTGTAGGTGCGTTTTTATGGTTAATTCTTTCACCAGATTGGCTCTTGGTTTTCAGATTGTTCACTCTTGAGTTCAGTTCAATTTATTAATCATTCATTGAATGTTTCGAATAAATCGGAGAACATATCTCCGAGTAGAATCCGAGTTCATATCGTCGACCAATTCAATTGATCATTTACGAATTACCTTCATGATTTTACAGTAATGATTTGACGTCCGTGCAACCTGGTTAGCATGTAAAACTAGAGCACTTCAGCAAAATATACATGGTTCTCTGCATTTGCTTCGAACATAACAAAGATGGATCCTCCTCTGCTTGGCTGTGTGTGATTTTATTTGAGGTTAGCACTTCAACTTCAGAGATATGCGTGGAGCTCTTTACAGCAGTACAAGTTTGCTCACTAGAAGCTTAGAACTATAGCTGTTGTTTACTACAACAGTATTTAATGCTCAATCGTAGCAGAATCTAAAGTGGAGAGGGGACAACAAAAAAGGGGAACAATCGAAACAAAAAAAGGGAACAATCGAAACAATTTTTACAATCCATTCCGCCCGTAAGAATTGATGTTCAGAAGTTCCAAAAATTTCGGTGTCCTAATGGTTTTCAATGTTGTCGGAAATTACTGTATGGTTCCCCTACATATAGAATATTTCCTCTTTGTGGGTTTCTGAAGCAATTAAGGATAGTTATACTTGTCGATGGATTTTTAAAAGTCAAGCTGTATTAATATGTGTCAAGAGAACTATATCACAGTCTTTTTTACTCGTTTCCTTTGGCTGCAAGGACTTTATCTGTAAAATGGATGCTCATCAGACTTGATGCGAGTTGGATACTTTTTTTTCCTTGTGAAATAGCTTTGAACACTTTAGTCTAGCTATATCGCCTTGTTTCCTTTTTATAGGAGGAATTTGGCAGTATTGCAACCTTCGCGGCCTTTAGAATGATATATTTGCGTGAAACGACAGGCATAGTAGATGAAGTGAGAGTCAATTTAATTGTGTTTTTTGGTGCTATCTACGTATTCCTTGTTGATTGTTGAAGGAGGTAGGCGTCAATGTTACCTTGTTGTTGTTGTTTTTTATTCCTTCACCAGCGCAGTCGAGCCCGGATATTTATACTAAAACTCCAAGGGTAATATACCACCACCTGGTGATATAGCACCAGCCCAAATAGGTGCCTAGAGTCCCTTAATTTTGCATATCCCTTAATAGTGAGGCCGTCCTCCAGCAGAACGGAAGGTCCGCTGAACGATTTGGGATACAGCTCAACCCAACGATAAACCTGAGCCACAATCAACATCATGTCAACTCAGATACGTAAACATATTGTCAGATCATTACAAAGTCGTGTAGCAAATTGTCAAATTCAAATCATCTCATCATAAAATTAGATATTGATAGCGATGTTACACATCTATCAACATTCTTATGCATCAAAGTGGAGATATTCTTTTTTACTTGCTTGTGTGAATATAAAGTTTTTTACGCCTAATTTTTGGATCCCTTAGTCATTAATTATATATACGTTGATACTGAGGACTGAAATTCATCATACTTTCACCGTAAAACATGTTTAAGGGGGTATAAATTGACCAGTACTGATAATACGACAATTTTGAATTATGTCTTTGAATCTTTCGTATCTGATCATTTGAAGTCCTAATTATGATTCTTTTGTCACACTTTGTAATTTTTTTGATGTAATTCACTTTTATTGTCAAGGGATATTTGTGTTTAAAGCTATTTAGTGAGTATAAACCCTATTTAAGGTTATTGAATCCACTAATATTGCTTTGTGGAGGTCTTAAGATCATTTTCGAGCAGTTTTGGGACAATTTATACTTTTAACCTTATATAAGAAATTTGTGGAAAACTAATATATATATTTTTTATGAAGAAGAGACATTTTGCATGGAAAAGTCTCGAAACTTCTAGTTGAAGCTCTTCTTAATTTCTGAAATCTGAATGTTATGGTAAATGAGTTGTCCAATGCCACTTTTATTCATTACAATTGTTCTTGTCCCTTTAGTAATTGTTTTTATGTTCTCATTGCCACGAACACCTTCTTCGAGTCCAATTATTGCCTACTTCAAATAATTTTCAAATTAATAAGAAATAAGTTTCAGTAGTATCTGTATGGACGTACCGGATGCAATTTTTATGTCTAAACATCCGTAATACAGTTTATTTTCATCGAAATTGAGTGAAGGAATTTTTGAACAGTTTTAATCGGCCAATACCTTAAAATTACAAGTTTATGCCTTCCACTATGCACCCCATGTTATTGATTAAGTCAAAAGGGTAGTATATTTTCACACAAAAACTAAAATTTAGTTAACAAAAGCTGAACGCAGTGCTTTTACATGAATTTTGTAATATGTTGTTTAAATTCTTAATTTTTATATTTAGGGATGTTTCAATAGATGGTTTGAGTTTATGAGAATGATTAAAATCATTCAGATCTTTTGTTGATGGTCAGGATATTTTTCTGATTTCATTGAAAAGCTTTTTGACATTTCTTAGCCACAGAGGTGCGTTGAGCGGAGATTTGGAAGGTGTAGGCTTCCGGAGATTTGATGCAGGGCATCTAGGTCTGTTTCGAACATCAATTTTATGTTTTCTCTCAGAAATGAGAAAGTATGAGACATGAAGTGGAAAGAACTAAACAATTTGTGCGCAACTTGCCCCTTACTCGCAGAACTGTGCCTTAATTTTTCCTATCTACTACCGAGAAAGTTTTCATTCCTGCTTTTTTGGCGAGGAGCAGGCTGCACCAGGGTTTGTAATTGCCTCTTCTTTGATGAAATACTTAGAACACCAGATAGAGGCGTTTTCGAATTTTTCGAGTCTCTTTAAATATAATATCTGGGAGGGTTACTACTGTTATCATGGAAAGAACCAATCATTCTAACGCGTTTTATGAATAGAAGACGGTTGGAACGCTTTAAGGATTAGATGGTCACTGAAGGAGGCCTTTGAGACTTTATTCGGAGATTTTCTTGCGGGTGCATAACTTGAAGATAGTCCCCTATTAATTTAGAACTAGACGTTCAAATTAAAAATCATGTGACGAAGAAGGATTTCGAAATTTTATTTGTTCTTAGTGGGGTTTTCAGGGAATTACGGTGATAAAATAGCGGTTTCTTGAATTTCTGGAAATTTTGGATTCTATTTTGTTAAACAATTGAATAGATCCAAAATTTGACAAAAACGAGGTTTCCATCCCTAATTTATGATGGACATGAATTTGACATACTGTTTTTCCTACTGAAGTCTCTGGTCAAATAAAATAGGCTTGAAGTGAACGCAATCGATTTTTCTCAAATACAGTCCAGCCCTTTATATTGTTTCGCTCCTTTTCCTCTTTTTAGTAATCGTAGTTTCTACTTTCTCTGCTTTAGTGGTTTCTATTGTGTTCTACCGAGACATGGCTGGGAAAACATCTCTAGTCAAACAAATTGTCTCTTATGATAATCAGTGGATAGTAAACAAATATTATACCTACTTTTGGTGCAGAGGGCAGAGTATGATTTGGTAGTAGAAGGAAGTATCATATTGGGAATGATCGCACTTTGCCTTTTGTTGGAGTTTTAGAATATTTAATTCGCGAAAATTGCTTTGATCGTCGAGTTCGTTTTACAAATTATTACTTTCATCGAAATTTATTAGAGATCAAGTCGTTATAGATCTTTCAATGCAAAATCATTGCCTTTCTGCTTTAAATAAGTTTACGCGATAAGTTAAACTATGAAAAGTTCCCTTTTCACGAAATTTGAGAAACATTTGCACATCTAATATCATTGACGCACGCCTTCCCAATAAGATATTTCATTACTTATAATTTTCAGTCCTTAGTGTCATCCTTTTTGAAAATTTAGGCAGTTTATTTTTTTATATGCGCAGTGAGATGTTAATCATTTAATTTAAAATTAAAAGGCTCAATTTCTGAGGCTTCGCAAACAAATTTTTTACAAATCAACATGTCTACAGAAATATCCAATTTCTTCCGACTTATTTTTCTTTTTTAACTTCTATTTCTGTTTTTTCTTCCCTTGAACCAATGAAGGAAACCATTATGTCTCCTAACACAGCGTGAGGTTCCGCGGAGACATATTAAGCCTCACATATTTGCAGTATTGAACTAATATATAATCATTACTTCCCCTACTTCCGGTTTCTTGGGTTTTTAGAATTTACAGATGAGCCCCAGCAAAACTTCCTGTTTTTTGTCTGCATTGATTAGCACATATTTAATTATTTCCATTTCCCAAATTAAGTTTTCACTCTGGTGTAAATGTATCCTCAGCTTATTAAAAAAAGCGCTCGTAAGCACCCGAGCCAGATAATTTCGGAAGAGCTCTCGATGTATGAACATTACATTACATCTCGCTGGCGTAACGAATTTAGGACTCAACTTCTGTTCAATTTGAAAAGGATTTCAGAGAGCCTTCCATTTATTTTGAGGGTATGATATATGCCAAAACATAAATTTTAGAGTTTATAAAGGTATTTTGTTGTTTTTGTGCAGTATAATATACTTTTTTCCGTTTGAAGTCGTTTTGATTACGTGAAACTTGTTTGATCTCTAATGAAACAGGAAGGCCGTAAGATGCTATTTTATGATGCTGTAAATGATATAGCTGTATAGCAAACGCAAAAAATATGCCAAATATTTAATACTACATTTACGAGGATTTTCAGAGGAAGTAGATAGGGTTTGCGGATAATCAACTCGGAGCGCCATCTCTTAAAGATATTGAAACTTAGTATTAGCTACTCGTAAGAGATGGGTTTATTTTGATGTCAGAAAAGAACTAAAAAGTTTCAGTTCCGATTTAGTCTGGTACGTCGCATGAATAGGTTTCAGTTCCATCTTTCACTATGAATGTAGTTGGAATAGATCATACCATTCTAGACCAAGGAAAACAGTCCAAAACCGTATTTATCACAATTTATAATACATAGAATAGAATTATCAGCCAAAATTATAAATATATGAGTTTAGTTCGCATAAATATATCATAATCGTAGAGAGAGCTCAGGTAAAAAATCGATGCATAAATTATAGTCATCTATTTATATTATGTCTTGACTCTTGTAGGTTACCAAATTAGTCTCGGTCTGAATATAGCATTAAGTAATATTAATTTGCTATAGCTGCAGAAACATAAAAAATTCTAGATAATTCCAAGCACAACTAAAAAAATCACAGAAATGTATTCCTCACTCTCAATCTTTTAGGTATTAAACTTAAAGAAGTTCTATAAATGAATAAAATTCGGAACTAAAATTATGTTCATATTAATATTGTAATTAAGTATAGGTGACCATCTTCCTGTCATCTCCTAGTTTTTATATATACAATTTGATTTTTAGTTTCCAAATCATAAATACACAAGTCAGAAACAAATTTAATGATTTAAATCATCCTCGTTGCTTGTATTTTTGAGTACAGGACTTTAACTTAATCAATAACCATCACTGTGCTTACAAGAGGACTGTCATCTTTATAAAAGAGATGGGACGCTCATTTACGGCTTCTACGTTACTTAAGGGCTGTAATATAATTAACGGGCACTACATTTCAACGGATTGACTAAATTTTTTTATTATTTTGAAAATTTCCTGTTCTGTGTCTTTCGATACAGAAAAAGAGACACGTATTAATTTGTATGATGAGATTTAATTACGATAGTTCACGAATAAAGCTCAGTTAAATACTGCAAATGACGCATCTTATGTTTATAGTGTAGTTTCTATTATGCTAAACTTAATTATGATGAAATATTATGTAACTTCAATTAAAAAAGTTTTTGAAATCCATTCGAATGCTCATGTTGCTAATTTTGGAATCAAGTATTGGTCAGCAGCTTCGGCACCATGCCGAGAATCCTAGGAGAGCTTCTGGACACACCAAATATCAATGAAAGTATTGCACTGATGGAAATGGCCTGCAGCGAATCGGAGAAACTACGCGCCGAAGCCCTTATCCGAAACGCACTGAATCCCAACCATCGCAAAGTTCTCAAACTTCGTACGTTCTCGATTGGACAGAAGGTTTGGTATCACAGGAAACGTAAAGGCTGGAAAAAAGGCGTAGTTGCAGCAATAGCGAAACCGCAGATCACAGTATCCCAAAACAGGAAGCTGTTTCCCACACACGAGACCCCGACCCCCGTTCTTTGGTGCCATCTTATTTCCACCCGAAGTACGGAATCAAGGCGACCCTCAACACGCTGTAACCATGGAAAAGACTGAAGAAGAAGATACTGAGCCTCCCAAAGAGGGAAAATTTTCACCAACTCCCATATCGCAGCGAACACCTGGAGACTTCTCAGTTAGTCACCAACTTTTTCCCGACTCAAAGGCCTCGCATCATTTCACTAGACGACAACCCAGGCATTCTGCACCTATCCACGTCACCATGCGGCGTTATCGACCCGACTGAACTGACATTCCTGCCCAACAGTGTCATTCTCGAGGACTCCGATACGCCACCGGTCTTCTTGACATCGGCAGAGAAGGTACGCTCACTGAAGAACCTTCCACGTGACCAACAACTCGCCTTCTCCAAAACCAAGGAGGAAGAAATTAAGTTCTTAATCGCCTGCCCAGTCTCACCCGTCCCTCAAGCAACACTGGAGGACTCATCGGAGCTTCAATCAGTCAAAGGGATACTTAACATCAAAAGGTCCCCGACTGCAACACCTCCTATCCTTTGCCGTGCCCGTCTTGTCAGTGTTACTCACCTTTCATTGCTACGCCATTCCGTCACTGGTAACGCCCCAACGATAGGTCTGAGCTCGCTTCGCATTCTTCTGGCAATCGTTCCGACTTCGGATACACACCTCAAGGCCAACAATGACTCCATATCCATTGTCGTCGGCGATGTCACAAAGGAATATCCTCAAAGAAACCGTTCCAAAATCCTCATATACTACCGACCTTCTCCTGAATTCTTTCAGTTATTTCCCGACAAGTTAGACTTCGTTTGGGAAGCCAACGTGCAGCTGTATGGAGAGGATCAAGCAGGAAGATATTGGAACGGCACAATCTTCCCATGGATATGCGCCAAATTTCTCGACTACCATCAATGCATGTACGACCCATCCCTTCTTATCAGCCCCACCGAACATACCGCTACTGCACTCTGCACCAATGATGCTGGCACTTCTATTCCAACATCGAGACTCGAAGAAGAAAGAACGCTTACCCAGCGATTCCTTTGCCGCGACGCGCAACACCTAAAGACGGATTTCAAGGGCATAGAAATCAATCGGGACTCTTGCGACGTCATCATTTCACAATCCGCCTACGTCTCCAAACTCAACATCTCGGCAACCCTCAACAATGCGACAAAGATGGAACTGCATCATCCAATGACAACAGAAAAAGTATCCGAACTCCGATCCGAGGCTGGTCGCCCAACTTAGATTGCCGTCGACACAAGTCCCTCTTCCACATTTCAAGCGAGCGTCGCCCTCCAAAGAAACGGCGAACAAAAAGTCGCACAGCTAGAAGTGCTCAGAAACACCAGAAGAACCTTATCGCAGCACAGAAATAAGATCTCTCCCACATACGATACGCTCCCCTTGACCACGCTACGGTTCATATTCGAGTGTACTCCGACGCATCTTTCCAAATCCTAACCACCAAGCGTTTGCAAATTGGATTCATCATTGGCATTGCAGACAAGAACGGCAGATTCAACATCGAGCACTGACACAGCTCTAAGGCACCTCCCCGGCCATATTCCACCGAGGAATCCGAACGCACGGCCATTGACGCCGCCTTCAGATGCTTCGAAAACCTGTCCATGATCAGCTTTGACCTCCTATAGCGAATCGTACCCATGGTCGTGTACTTGGACTACGAGACGCTTGGACCAATCTCATGACGACACTGTACTTTGCATCCCGGAAATTTGTTATCGATGCAGAGAATTAATTGCTAGAGGAAAAGTTGCACCGGTCTGCTTCATACCAGGAACATTCAACCCTTCAGATGCTATGACGAAATCCAAACCGAACCTCGCCCTGCACAAGGCCATATCATCCAACTCATGCCACACTCCGAGTAAGCGCTTTTTCATGTTGCAAGATTCTCCTTACTGTCACCTCGATTGAATACCAACGACTAGGGTGCCCATGTCAGATGACAAGAAAACCGCCCCGAACTTGCAAGAAATTGGAAAGAAAGCACAGACAGAAGTGGTCAAACAGGTCAGCATCTCATCTTAAAAACTCTCAGGTACTCACCACCAAGGCTCGCAGAAGTAACCGCTTTCAGCGCCGCAAGGTCGTAGCCCCCTCACTCAGAACCCACCCATTGGGGCTCGCAGGATTGAGCATTGTCCACCGAGCGGCACTCCCCTCGAAGGGTTCGCGATACTTCGTCGCACCTAGTGTCGGACAGCGCCCACCCTACTATGCTGAGCAAGAGTAGACAAGGTCCATTTATGTCGCTCTAAGAGAGCAACGACGTGAAATCGACCAACATTGGAACTCTCACTTACCAAGGTACTGGCACAACTCGAAGACCCCTTGACTTCCGACCACATGTAGTCCTTAATGTACAGAATTTTCTATCCTGAATTTGTCGGCCTGATTACATGGAAATATTGTCACAACAACCCGGAAATGGTCGTCAGGTTTTTGTTTTTTATCTGAAGCACTTAACGAGGCAGTTCGTCCGGTTCAAATGGTTTTTGGTACTTTTATGCCCGGGTAAGTGTGATATGATGTTTTGGAAAGAAAAGAGAAGAGGTAATGTAGGACTTTACAGTAAGTACATTAGCATAACACCTGGTTAATACCGGCTACCTCGTCGCACCGACGGAACTCCCACTACGATCATCAATCATCACCAGTAAACCATTTACTTCTTACACTTGCATATTTTTTATTAGCAATTTTTCGGTTTTACGTTCGATATTTGAGAAAAATTGGTCAAACGAAATTTTTGAAAGCACAAAATAATAATGATCTTCTTATTCTCGATATTATGTAACATGCTCATGTCACCTCTTGGGCCAAATTTGATCTTCTATAGCGGATAAACTATTTATTTATTAATAATTAGGAATAAATCCTGATTTTCAAGTTTTCTACTATGCACATGTTTGCATGCCTTTCCCACTGTTTCTATCTCACTGGCTTCTTGAGTTTCTCTTTCGAAAGGTTGATGATTCTGTATCTAGACCTGTGCTGTCGTTGTTTAGAGATGACTGCAGGTTTAGGGATTACTTTCGGATGCTTTTCCTTGCTTGAGCTTGAAAAGTCTCAAGTCTGCTGAGGTTTTTCTGTCCTGAAATGAGTACTCCACCATTTCCAAAACCTGACGACGTGCAGAAGTTCTTTCAATTTTGATGCTGACTAAGGTTGCGTTAACGCTATTATTTGTCCAAAGGGATTTGAGTTGTCTTTTTCGCTCAGCTACAAATGTGACAACGGTAACACGAATGTTGACAAGAATTATAAAGTTATGACGGGGGGACATATAGATTTGTGATTTTTGGATAAAATATTCGATGTTGACAAACTGGTGTGTTGAAGTGTAGAGTCAAAGAGTCGACTGTTTAATTTTCGGCGAATTAAAGTGCTCAGGAGTGGCAATACAGTGCTGTTGAATATCTGATGTGCTCCGGTACGAACATCGTGCACTGCAAGCGGATCCGATATGCACCAATGATTTTCAAAAATATATTTCCCAATATTTTCATGGAACTGCCTATATAAATGAACTATTCATATTAGCCCAAGGAAAGGAATAACTTATTCACAGTAGTGAGCAAATTATTCTTATCTTTACCGAATTATTCATTACTCTCGAGCGTCAATTGATTGACGTCGGACACATCCCAAAGATGGGCGATAAAGTAAAGACATATCTGAGATTCGAAGTTCGACGGAAGAATTGCCCTACGTTTGTCACTGAGAGCGTGCCCAGCAACTGAAAACAAACTCTCCACAATGTTCGAAGTGGGCAAAATAAATCGCAAATCCATGAAACTGCAGTGGCTTCCGGCGGTTTCCGATAAACGACGGCGCTTGCGAGCCCTCTCCGCTAATGTCATACCATCCGCTTGTTACCAACAGCATCATTACGATTGTCCGTGGAATTAATTCTCAAATTCTCCACAGAGGTTAACTCAACCTCACTCAACAAATCAGATTTTTTTTCCGATCAATTTTGAAACAGCAGCTTCAAAGACACCATCCGCCATAATTTCGGCATACGCAGAGAGCCTCCCAGCGAACTGCGGGAAATCCTCAATAACAGTGTCAAATAAATTGAGGACATCTGCAACATTTGTCCCGTCGTTTTGCAACTCCTTGGTTACAGTGTCCAAGTCCCTCAGGTTAACCAGTAACTCTTCAATATCTCGATTTTGGAGAACATGTGGAATAAGCTCATCTATTTCTTTCAAACCAAGCTTGGGCATGAATTCACGGATAGCAACGTACCTCTCAAGCATTTCAATCTGGTGACGTTATTAGTTTCAGACCACAGATTGGTATACTTTCTTAGTTTGGCAGCTGGAATGATGTTCTTCAACTTCGACATCAACCTGTGCACCAAAGTCACGACTTCTGTATAGTCTTTCAAATATGCCTCCACTGCCAAATTGAAACGATGAATAGCACAACCAATGAACCGACACCCAGCCAATCTCGATAGTGGTTTGTTCGTTGCATAATTGTCCCCCATAAGTACCACGACATTATTCAATTCCTTTGAGTAGAGTTCGAGTACATATTTAAAATACTCTAAGTGTTCTGTCGAACCAAGTACCTCTTCGTTACCCATCAGAGAAAAAGTAAGTAAATCCCTTGCGTAGCCCTTTTCATTATTACACGGATATGTCGCAAAAATTCCATCGTAATGTGTGTCACCTGCAGTCCACTCATCAAAGACAAGGGCGAATTTGGTCGGGAGTGCAGCTCGAATCTTGCTCTCTACAGCTTTCTTTAGTTTATCCATGTATTTCATAAACGTATTGTACGAGATTGACGCATGCTTGAAGTTCTTCCTGAAATACGGATTGGTGCAAACAGAGAACGGCAATAGGCCTAAAATCACAACTTGGAGCCAGATATGAATCTGTTCCGCTTTCCTTGAGCTATAAAAGGAGGTAATTTTACGAACAGAATCAGCTCTTTGTTTGATTAGTAACAGCGTTTGGTGCTCCGGCTGACTTGAGTTGATGTGGGAGCACAAGTTTGTGTACCCTGTTCCCTTTTGAACACAGATAGTTCCGCAATTACAAATCTACTTTGTTTTGTCCGTTTCATCCCTTGTGAAAAACAGCTCAGCGAGCTGTTTGCCTGCAGGGATTTTCATTGATTGTCCGTTAGAAAATTGTGAAAATGTTTCTGAACGCAGTAAGGCTGAGATGAGGTATGGGAGGGGACTTCGTACCTTAATCACACTGCACTTGATCGATGTCACTTGATCAAGTGGTTCAGGTGTCCCTGGCTCTAAGATGAGCGCCGTCGTGTAGAATAAAATAATTCTACGGTGAAAATTAAATAATTCTCCTTCAAAAGGTTGAAAATAACTAATTTTTTGCAACCTCAGAAGAGGAATGAGTAATTTTCGGAGAATAATTTAATTTATTTATTCCCAAATATATTTCTGAAAGTCTTTCATATGCACTATGTGACCAGAGGAACATGAGTTGCATGTTTAGTTGCGGTCTAATGTGAGTTGGAGGGCAAGAAAGATATACAGCATCAGTCTGCTGGGGAGCCAGTGGGATTCGGTACTCACCATCATCCTATTCCTTTTATAGATATAACTTTGCTGTCCTCAAATTTGCCTCAATGCACTTCCCTTGCGACATTGAGTCTGCTTTCTCAGACTCACTGATACCGCGCAATTATTCGAAATTACCATAGCCCCTTTTTCATTGACGAAGTCATTGACATGAGTCCCTTCCGGTCCATTCTTCATTTCAGTAAACATCCTGCATCTAAATTCTCCGGGCCAGCAAAACCTTTCGTCAAGGGGCTCGAAGCTCAGTTGCACATCTGCATGTAGCGCGCAATATATTAATTTGAGAATACATCTGCTTCAACGCATTCAAAACCAATGTGTGAAATGGGGGTTAATTTACTGTGGTAGATATGTGGGTTGGTACCCAGTAAATTTGTACCGGAGCGTAGATACCGTATATGTGTAGCCGTTCACTTTAATTACTCGCTATGGCAATTTGGTCCAAACAGAGATATACGCAAAAACATTATTTTTCAAGGTTATTTACGAAAAAACCAAGGTTTCTCAGTGTTCTCTCCTCTTTCAAGCGCAACTTTCCGTTTCAAATTTCATAACTTCTATGAGAATTTATGCCCCAAAACGCCCACAAGGTCTGTACTGGGCCATCGATGGTATTAATCTTCACATTCTTTATGAATCAAAAGCTCATACATTCGCAAGAAACTCCCTTTATGTTTCTTGGGACCCTACAGAAGCCCAGTCCGAGCCACTACCGAAATAAGCCTCCCGTATCGCACCATCGTCTTGATAGTACCGGTCTAAAACGTTTTTAGCCAAATAGCTTTTGCGGGTCCCGTCGTGCTGAGAAGGGACTTCCTCTAAGGGCTCGATTTGAGACTGAATTCTCGCATCACTTAAAGTACTCGTACAATAATTCTTAATGTTTCAGTCGAGACACCGCGCTTAACACACTTAAATTGTGTCCAATCGGCAGTAGTACTGAGCTCTTTCACTTGAACGAACTCCGCCATGCTCCTGTCAAACTTAAAGATATGATACTTCGTAATTCGAAACGATCCCGGCGTTGTAAAGAATTGCCAAAGGTAGATCTTCCAGTTAACCCATCGGACGGTATTGGAGAAAACAACTTCATTGTGATCGGAACTGTCATTAATTACACGCATCATGTCGGAAGGGCCAACAACGTTCCTTTGTTTCAACTTTCGCTTGACCATTCCAAAGGCACCATCGCAATTATTCTTAGTGTGCCCTGCTACTAAAAAGTGAAGAGTGATTAGGACTTCGTACCCCATTATCACACGCCACATAAAGTACCACAGCATAAACTTATTTCTGTTCTGCCCGCTGCAATTATCAGCATGTAGATTGAGAATACGGACCATACTCAGTAGAGACGTACCATTTTTGTGCAACTCGAGTGAGTGATGTACCATTGACGCTACTTCGTCAGCCGTTTTGACGCCCGGCCAATGGACCTCCGGCAACCCGAAGATGTGATTCTTTCCCAGGTTACTGCTAGACACCCCAAAAAAATCAAACTTGAGTCCAGTTACAAAGTGTAACTGTCCCGGCTGACGTAGAAGATGTGGCAGTAGCACCTTTTCCGCGAACTTAAACACGACATGAATTGAACGTTCAGGATGATCTCTGCTTTCTTTTTGTAGATTTCGATAGAGCTTAAACTCAGTAGCTGCTTCGTGTCTGTGCTTTTGTCTGGCATCCAGTAAACTGCTCCTGGTCGTCAAATCTTCCACTGCTGAAGCATAATTAGCAAGTTTAGAGCACGTATCACAGCAGTTACTTCCCGATTTCATAATCTTCAAGGTAGTAAGTCTGTGATTCCAAACTTTGTAAAGGGCATCTTTAGTAAGCGGAGAATTGGGTCGAGTAATGCTTCCGGTTGCTTGCGAAATTGCTGCGCTGAGAAGATCCTCCCATGCGCCCATGTACCCTGATGAAGTTTTCTTCTCGTCGTATCACTAGAAAGAAGTATAAGTAGGGAGTCGGCAGCAGACCCTCGACCAGTTGGGCAAGCCATACTATGCAGCTCTGCATAACGCTGTAGAAACATCAATGCCACTTGTGTTTGAACAGTAAACCTTCCATTTCTTCTATTAGCCTCTTGAGTGGAATGCAAAGAAAACCCACTACCACTTGCCTCTTCTCCCGCATACACAGTAATCGTCCGCGGATATAGTTGAAAAATTGCACCAAATGCGGGGGAGCACAACTTTCTACCTCTTAAGGCTAGCTGAGTAGTGACACATGGTGTGGCGTCTTTGGAACGACGCTTGCGCTTCCGGTTCTGAGCGTATTCGGCATTCCATTCAGCTAGCTGATTTGCCTCGTCAGCGGGTGTAGTGACTACTAAAAGCATCGCCTTGACGGTGTTGGTTCTGACTGACTCATTCATTGCGGCGAAGCTAAGCGCAAGATCTTGCATTATTTAAAAGGCGCAACTTGTAGTACAACTACACTCGGCCCTGTAGCGCTTTAAGTGTTGAAGTGCTTTTTGTCTCTTGGAGGCGGGTAGCTGCTCGGTAGTGAAGTCGTCCCCAGAGATTTCTTCTGTTGGTGTAACATTTATGAGGTGTCCCGGATCCTTCTGGCTATTTTGTGACTCGCGAATGGCCGTTTCTTCAGCAGGGCCACGAGAATAGAGGAGATCAAACTCCTGAGCCGCCTCCGCATCACATAAAATATGGCGAAGGTCCATGTTAGGAGCAGTAAAAATGATGGGGAAGATGAAGGTGGGGGTATGTTCACACAAGTTGGGTGGGTCAGTGATGTCCTTGGATGGTGTTTGGAGATCGCTCCCGAACGTTTGAGTAGATTTTTCTCGGCCATGAAGCGACTTTGGAAAATTGTACCCGCTCATAGAAGTAACTGCAAATTAAAATTGCTGGAGAACTAGCCATGAGAATTGAGTGCTGATTGGATCACTGCAACGAGGAGAAGCTCAGCTTTTCAGCGGTGTAAGAAACTGCGTGGGTACCACATTTGCCATAACGAGTAATTAAAGTAGATGACTACACATATTGGCCAAGCCAATTGTGAAACCGTACAATGCATCGAAAACTGTAGATGGCGCTCCAATCTAACAAAACCAATGTGAGTCCTTTCATTTACAAAAATTATAACGTAAGCAATCAAACATACACGTACAACATCTTGACTCTGTGTAGATAGTCCCTATGCAGTCATTATTTCACAACTGTACAGTAAAGGCTGTACTGTACTGTAGTGAAAAGTTAATGGTTTCATTTTTAAAATTTTTTGATAAAATGTAGGCGTTAAAAATATGTATTTATATGATTACCACTGTGCATTACAATACGAGCAAATTTTTGAAATTTCGCTCGTTGCGGTGCCGGATAAACATTGCTATGTAGTACTGTACTGCACTGTACCATAACTCTTGCGCAGTGCACAGTACAGTAGAGTACAGTACTGGACTATGTAGCGGAAAATCAAGTTACAGTACTGTACAGTACCTCAAAAGGCAGCCATGCACACACTGTAATTCCGGTGAAACACCAAACCAACATTGACCCGGCGAATCCCACGCCGCCAGTGTCAGCAAACCGCCATAAAGCCTCCCAAAACACCCCCAAAAAGCCAGCCCTCCGCATGCTAAAATCGTCACCTCACACCCACACCCCGCAGCCACTTTTCCGTTCACAGCGTCACTCCTGCCGATATCCAAGCGATCAACAGGCAGCAAGTCGCCGATGCGATTTGGATCACCGCTCCGCCACACACCGCATCACACCCGATAACAACTCGTGCCACACTGCTACGCTCCATCCCTCCCCCCCCCGCTGTCAGGACCCTTCCTCCCGTCAACACATATCACATCTCCCTCCAGTGCACTCGCAGCGCAACAGATCTTCACCCCGGCCCATTTCAACATTGCAATATCCCGTCTTTGCATTTTAACTTACACTCACCCACACACCCCTACCCCACCCTCCCCCGGTCCACCCCGCAGTACCGCGCCACATACCACACCTCTCCTCTCCACAAATCCCTTAACCGGATAACCCCGGCACCACGCCCTGCCCCACCGCTCACCACCCCATGCGTCGCTACCCAGTACCCGCCATGAAGTCGAAACTGCATGACCTGCCCACCTCACGCCCTTCCCTCACCCCCACCTCCCCGCGCTCCCTCCGCGCAGTAATCAAGCTGCTGGCCATTCTCATCGTCCTTTTGATCTCCATCTCCGCCTTACATTCCGTCCTCGCCCCCACCGCACCCTTGATCCACGGTCTCATGATCGATGCCGGCTCCACAGGCTCCCGTATTCACACTTACACCTTTCGTTCCACTCCCGGTACACAAAAGTTGGATTTGTTGTATGAGGACTTTTTCGCACTCAAGCCGGGCTTGTCGTCCTTCAAGGATGATCCGGTCAAAGCTGCACAGTCGTTGGAACCGTTGTTGCAGCGTGCGAGGGACAAGGTACCGGAGGCTGTGCGCAAGGAGACCCCCGTGGTGTTGCGCGCCACGGCTGGACTTCGCATGGTTGGTGAGACGGTGGCTGAGCAGATTTTGGGCGAGGTGCGGAAGACGTTGCGGGAGAGTGGCTTTTTGTTTAAGGATGATGGGTGGGCGAGGATTTTGGGCGGTAATGAAGAGGCGGTGTATTCTTGGATGACCGTGAATTATTTGTTGGAACGGGAGGTGGGGGAGACGGTCGGTACGTTGGAGATGGGTGGGGGGAGCGCGCAGGTCGCCTTTGTGCCGAGGGAGGGGTGGGGTCCGGCGGTTGGGGCGGATGGGAATTGTAGTGGGGGTGAAAAGATTGAGTATGGGGGGAAGGAGGTGGAGTTGTACACGACGAGTCACTTGGATTTCGGATTGCAAAAGGCGAGGGCTGTGGCCTTGGACCGGTTTGAACAGGATGGAAAGTTGAAGGGGAATCCGTGTGTGAATAAAGGGGAGGCGGTGGATGTCACTGTGCCGTTTGATGAGGAGGGTAGGAAGGTGTTGATGGACGGCGACGGTGATTTTGATGGGTGTCGCAGGCTGGTAGAGGATATGGTCATCAAGCCGGCGATGGGGGACAAGGCGTGCGGGTGTGATGTGTGCACGTATGGAGGGGAAGGACAGCCAAAGGCCATCGGAGAGTATGTGGCGATTGCGTTTTATTTGGAACGGACGGTCGCGTTAGGGATGAAGTCGCCGGTGAGTTTGGCGGAGATTAAAAAGCTGGGGAGGGAGGTGTGTGCAATGAGTGTGGAGGATGTCGGGAAGAGTTACGCAGAAGTGCCGAATGGGGTCGCGACAGACCTTTGTCTGGATTTGGCGTACATTTCGTTGCATCTGGAACGGGGGCACGGGATTGGCGAAGAGAGCCAGTTGATGGTGCTGGACAAGATTAAGGACTTTGAGTTGGGATGGTGTCTGGGGGCCATGCAGCAAACTATGACAAAGCTTGGATATGGACGTTAGGTAGTCGGAGTTAATAGGGTGGTTGTGTGCAACGGAAGTGGGGATCACGTTGAAGTGAGCGACCTACGCGGTTTTTTGAGGAGCACAGAAGAATGAAATCGTGTTAAAACCAGCTAGAACTCTAGAACGTATGCTTGGCACCGACAACATACATGTGAATGCTGCTTATTGCCGTGACAGTGCCAGTATGTGTAGTAGTAAACGCCTGCGTGATGGGAAAGGCTCCGTTGGATGTACACAGGAAATATGGCCTCTTGGAACAAACCGACTGCTCTCCAATGTTTCCGACATTTGCAAAAGGTGTCCGGCTTCTGAGAGATGCAGCATGCGCAGTTGGTGCAGGATGTGACGACCGGTACAGTCTTCAGAGAGAGAAACTATGGAATTCTTCGGTATAGGGTACTGGTACATTACTGGATACTGACAAAGTGTGCAGGTGGCAGTGCGAAAAGATGTCAACATTGCGCGTTCCCAGCTGAATCACTAGCGCGCAGCATGTTGTGGATGGGACAAACCCTGTCTCTACGACGGCTTTGCTTCTTCACTGTGCCTTGGGGTAGATGAGTGAAAGTTCCGTCGGCAGCTGTTCAGATGTGGGTGTTTTCCAGCTGGATCTAGTCATGAGTCGAGAGAGGCACATGACCCGCCTTGAGTAATGGATTGCCTTTTCACATCTTCCAACGCCTAGCAGACCGTCATTCACGGTGTCATGTGCAGTTTTCATTAAAAGGTGATGCGCTGCTCATGTAGACTTTTCGTCAGGTTCAATGGTTCGCGATTACGTACGTCGGCAATGACTGCGGAATCGGAAGGATCTCTTTAAAGCTCTAGAACAGGTCAGATTGTCGACAAAATCCTTGTCTGAATCGACAGAGAGCGACCCCGAATCTTGATCGCAGTACATACAGTATCAAGCGGCCACTTTTCGGCATAATACTGCATGAGTAGATATGCGGCGCAAGGGCGGGAGTAACCTTCATTGCTTTCCACCGAGGATTCCAGCTGATTGTTTGTAATCCACCGGCTTGATGAGGGAATAGCAAGTTTTCAAGAGGACGCAGGTGCGGACTTCGAAGCTGAGAATCTCCTCCCCGGGACGGACTACAGGCCCGCTGACATTCTCCTCGTGCATCCCCCCGTGACACTGAACCTGCCCTACCAGACCGACCCATTGCATGTGACGTCGCCGTCACGTCTCCGTTCAAGCAGACCTCCATCACCAAAGCGACGCAAGTCGCCGGTGGGGCTGCCGCCCTCATGCACCATCGCAAGATCCAGGACCTACAGCACAAGCTGTCAAGGCGCCTGGTCCCCCCTCTCTGCCCTCCCGGGACCCAGGTTTCCGATTCCAACCTCTGGTTTTCGACTCCCTCGGTGCCCCTTCTCCGGATACTGCATTATTTATCGAAGAGTTTGTGCCACGTGTAGCCACGAAATGCCACACCTCGGACGCTACGATTCGCACACGCATCTACCAGCGTATCAGTTGCACTTTGTGGTCGTCGGTGGCTATGGCCATCATATCGCGGGCCCCACTGCACGTGACCGATGTGGTCCATCCAGTTAGCTCGTAACTGAATAGTCGGTCAGTCGGTGTACACTCAAGATAAGTAAAAAGAGTAAAACGATTCGCCAATTTTCGACTTGTGATGACAAAGTCGCCCTGACCGAGGGGTGGTGCAATCATCAGCTTCCAGTTTTAAAGATGTGTGGTTGCGAAGCAGGAGAGCTGGACAGTCGTGATGACAGCAGTTTGTGATATGGATTTTTTTGTCATTTAGGGGCCGATTTGCACATGGCGGGATACGCTAGATGGCGTGGCAATGTAAAGGTGACGAGTTTTTGAATTCCTCAGAAACAGGATTGCAAAAAACAGCGCTACCGATTACTGTACCGTAGTACCAAATAAAGGTTTCACCACATCAGGGTGGAAGTTCCATCCTCAACGCAGATCACTTGTGACATACATGGATATGGGTTTGACAAATAATTAATGCAGTGCAGTTTGCCTCTGGAAATGGCGATGAGGGCATATGCACCCACTGTATCCCACCGAATCTGTATCACGTGCCAACGAGGGACTGGACGTGTGGAAATGAGGGGTTTTGCAAAACATGACTAACGTACAAGATTGAATGAAAGGTTGCGTATTGAGAGAAAAATTTCAACGATTGTTCATGGGTGGTCGACAGGGTCGGGATGTCTTGGAACGGCTGGGTGTGTTTGCCATAATGGCAACGGACGATGAGACTGACGTTATCGAATGTTTGGGGGCCTGGTGGAAGGGGGCTGGCATTTTTGTGGAGGCTGGAGCGACATCAGATTCTGCCTCTAGCCCACAGTTTATCGAAGGCGGCTTGAGCCTGATTATGGCGGAGTATTTTGATTTGGTGTGTTGATTTTGCAATTGTTTCCACCCTGGCTTGTACCAGTGCAGTAGTTTTACAATAAACGTAGAGGCACCGTTGATGGCACCCGGAACGATGATCATGATCGGAGTCCGGCGGGGAACAGGTTGGTAAACGGCGCTGCTGGGTAGTCAGGGTCCCGATGGGTCTGTCCCGTCGGGTTTCAGTTTTCCACCGCATCATTCGCGCAAACCGGAACTGTTCTCCGAATCTCACCAAGCTTGCTACGCAGAATATTCTGTTGCAAACAGCAACGTCTTGCCGCCCAGACTCAATATACCAGTAGATTTTCCAAGAAACGTGCTGTCAAACGGGCACAAATTAACACGCCCACCCATACCCTCGGTACCCGGTCGCCGCGCGGAACCATCCACGGCTTCACCAAACCCAAGCAGCTGTGTACAGTACAGTACCTCCACGGCACCGCAACAGCGGCACCAAACCCTCTCAAAATGCCGCCAATCCTTCATACCCCACCGCCCCTACCCCTACCCCAACTCTCAACCGTCCTCCACACCGGGTGCCTACACCGCCACTGCGACTCGCTATGCACCGCGCGACCTCCCGCCAATTCCAAAGCCCACTTCCTACAACACCACACCTGCTATCTCATATATATCGTGACAAATGGTTGGCGATATCGTTTGCAGCATATGCTGCCTGTCGGGCTCTGCTATTAGATTCGATACCCGATTCAGCTCACCCGACCGCTGAATTGAATTGACCGCACAATTTCTGTTTCCCAGTTATCAGTACCAACGGCAATGACAGCACGGCGTAGTCGCGCCATTAATTTCACAAGCACACGCGCCCAGGACAAAACAAAGTATCCACGTCCCAACATACTACCCCATGTCCCACTTCATGTGGAAAGCACAGCATGCTGTACGGTACTGTGTATGTACCATGCCTCCTACGCTGTGCCTGTAACCCTACAACGCCGCCACACAGTCACCAGTGGTCTACCCGCGCCGGTGCACGCGGAACCGAGAGGATACTGGCAGTGTCTAGCCGTGCATGGTGGCAGCGCGGGGAGGCAAGGGGGAATTGGTGGGATTGCGAATGAGGCCTGTGGGATATGCAAACGTTGTGTGGCTGGTGGCGGCGGCCTGTGGAGTTTCGGTGAGACCACCGGTGATGGGGATGGTAGAGATTGGAACTGGGGTTGGGACGAGAACGGTTCACCGCACATACAGTGCTCGTCCGCAGTATAGAATCAGGGATATATTCCTAACCACTGAACACTGCACCTTGAACGGCATATTGCCTGAAAGCTGCCGCCGAGCTGAGTACAGCAGTGCTATTCAAAATTTGGTTATTGAATAGGA
Source organism: Kappaphycus alvarezii (assembly GCA_002205965.3). Classification (NCBI taxonomy): domain Eukaryota; phylum Rhodophyta; class Florideophyceae; order Gigartinales; family Solieriaceae; genus Kappaphycus; species Kappaphycus alvarezii. The sequence continues at coordinate 741,313 of NADL03000599.1, forward strand.
ATAAAAACAACACATAAAAACCCACTGTAAGCACATACATATTTATCGAATCACAACAGACTTTGGCGGGAATCCCAAAAACGGAAAGGCTGTGATTAAAACTGGTGACATAATAGCAAACCACAGTGCAGTATCCACCTCCCTAAGCATTTGCTACCGCATTCCCCACCCCCAGAAATGCCTCGCGGCACCACTTTGACCGAGGAGAGAGGAGCAATTGATGCCCTATTTGCCATAAAGTTGACACAACGGGCGATATCTAAGAAGATTGGAAGGTCGCAAAAGGTTGTCAGTTCGTATGTGAAGGACCGTGCGCGGCACGGAGCAAAAAAGAGTGGGGAGGCCTCGCAAGTATTCCGAGGCTACACCTCGCCGCGTCATCAGGAAGGCCTCCAGCACCGGATATGGGGAAAACCGCATCCGTAAGGACCTGGGACTTGAGCTATCAAAGGCGACAGTACTGCAGATGTTGCAGCGGAAGCACAAACTCCAGTATCGGCAGATGAAGAAGTCTTTTTTCTTGACCGATGCGCATAAGAAGGATAGGGTAGAATTGGCGACCAAGATTGGGGAATAGGAGCTTCCTCAGTGGCAAAATGTTGTCTTTTCAGATGAAAAGAAGTTTAATCTTGACGGCCCAGCCGGATTGGCACGCTACCGGCATGATATTGGCAAAGATGAACGCGTCTTCGCGAAACGGCAGGGGGAGGTCAGCGTGTGATGGTGTGGGGATGCTTTTCATTATTATGGTTCTTTTGATTTGGTGTTCACTAGCGTGCAACAGCAGTCATCAATGTATATCAAGACTTTAGCGGAAAATCTCCTTCCTTGGGCGGCCTTTACAGAGGGGGAAAACTAGATTTCTCAACAGGACAGTTGCTCGTATCATGTTTCTAGAGCTACAAAAAAGTGGTGCGACAACGAGAGAGTACAGCTTTTAAACTGTCCATCACGTGCGCTTGACTTAAAACCAACAGAGAGCCTGCGGAGGATTGTTGCGAGGTATATTTGTAGAGATTTGAGAGATTTTTCTACTGTCGGGGAGCTTAAGGAAACTATCATTGATAGTTGGTTGCGGATTTTCGAGGCAACGCTGCAAGAACTTGGCGAATCATTGGTTCGGCGTTGTATTTCCGTGCTGAAGTTAAACGCAGCAAAAATACCGTATTAGTTTCAATAAAGTTCACTTGAGGTATCCACAGTTGTTTTGATTCTATAAATGTGGGCTTAAACAGTTTTCATATGTTCTCTGTATTTAAAAAAAGAAATTTGAATAGCACTGATGTACTTAGCTTGGCGGCATCTCTCAGGCGGTATGCCGTTCAAGGTACAGTGTTCAGTGGTTGGTAAGATACTCCTGATTCTATACTTTTAACGCGGACTGTACATTGATTTAAATTTTGGATGCGGATTTTAGAAAAGGGAACGGATGATTTTTTGTTGTGAAGGGACATCCTCCGCACAGTATTGAATCTGTGATGCAATACTGTAGAAAAACGTGTGTTTTTTGGAAATTTTGGAAACTTTTAAACAAAAAAGTCCGAATATATAAATTGGCCATTCTTTGACTTTTGCAAAGGGCCATAGTTCCAAAAAATTTCAGAATGTTTTTGTTTTTTGTCCCGAATAAAACAATCTGAGAAACAAAAACACTTTATCAAAACAAAACATGCGGTGACAAAAGCTAGCATCAACAGGGATAACTCAGTACGAATTACAGATATGAGGGATTCCTTGTGCAGGTGACCTGCTCCATTAGTTGGGACTGATTTGAACTTTTGTGTTGAGCGTTCGTTCGAGGCAGAACTGGTAATGGCAGGGTTAAAAATGCAACGATCACTCGAATATCCGGATGCTGCTGTACAGCGGCAATGGGTGCGGGGCGCTTCTTCCGGGGATAGTGCCCTTATGGATGTAGTGTGAAGGCTTTCGTTTGATATCATCCTAACATGCTTCGAATGAATGTAAGCTGACAGAATTGGTCGGCCTGGAAAGGCACATAAAGTGCAGAGGATGTTCTAGCGAAAAGTTGAGTGGGCTGCGATAACCAAGAACAGTGGAATGGAGGAATTGAATGAGGTGGCAGGCGCGTCTACCCAGATGCTGAGATCCTTGTCCGTTTATATTAGTTCCATCATGATTACAACGGGAGTTCTAAACGAGTAGACTCCTTGGATTTCGTCGCAAGAGTTATCAGGAGAGGAGCGGAGGTTTCATGGCGGTGAATGAGTATGCATGTTGATCCTCTGCCCAGAAACAAATAAATTCTTTCACAGGTTGCTGAATTTGCGTGAAAGATGACGTGTGAATTATCACAAGATTATAACATAACCAATAAAAATCATAAAATAATTAAGAATAAAGTACGGCTTGTGATTAGGCCATGAAGGATGAATGGAAGGTGGGAGGCAGGAAATCAAGCGACAAATCGAGTAACTAGAATTTGTGTCCAAGGTTTCCAACTTGGCGGTTATATGGCCCTTTTGACCGGTTCGCGTCAGCAACAAGAAACTGGTCATAGAAAAGAATTGATCTTTTCTCTTGAGACGTGGAGGAATTTAAGCAATTTACTCTAATTTAGTGGAGTGGCTAATCTGTGCAGTAAAACAACCAGGGAAAGCAACGGAGTTGTGGAATATTGATTGCGATTTGTGACGTACAAATTAAAACAAATCATTGGCTCTAGACTGTGCATTTCGGATTTGGTGAAGCTGCGCATAGAAAGGCAGTCCTGGACAATCAAATAAGCGGAAACTGCCTCGAAACATAGCATCTCGATGTTTCGTGTGGGCTCAGGATGAATAAGATATTCGCGATTTTGCTTAACATACTGTGTTAGTTTAGCCATCAAAGTCGCGTTGTTGATTTTTCCAGAACGGTTGCGTTGATGGAGAAGCAAGAAGAGAATTTTTATTCAAGCTTTGAGTTGTTCGAGAACAAATGCTTGGATTTGCGTTTCTGACAAACAACAGGCATTTTGTCGCACTTCTGCTATATCGATTACTGTTCTCAATATCGAGAAAAATGCTTTATTCGGAGTTTACTTCGTGAACATATTCGACATACTACATGTTCTTCTCACTAGACCAACCTTCGAATTTTCGAATTTTAGGTAGGCTTTTCTTTTAGCTGTACATCGATCATTTGCCTGCGTTAATTACGCACAAAAACTTGTTTATTGCATCATGAAGCTGTTTGGAAACTTTCAACGTACGATTAGGAATCTTCTTTTCACAGATACACCGCAAACCACTTCGTATCACAATTGATGCATCAAATCCATCTTTGAATGCGTAACTTTCCCCTCCTTATATGGATAGTACCAACCTTAAGGACCTGCGACTAGAATAGTCCCAAATATGGTGTATTTCTATGTCCTCGCGAAGGAAATATTGTATCCCAACTGCAATCTAAGATCTTAATTTGTGCCCAAAGAAGCGTTTGGATAGAAGACGAGACGTAAGGATTGTTCTGTCAATGGTACTTACGAAACTTTAAACTAATCACCTTCCACTCTGTGGATAGCCTCTTTCACTTAGTGAGTTTAATCTAGACGTAGCTTCATTTATGTTACATGAGCAGATTTGTTAACGAGCCAACTGCTTTCAGGTAAGGAGTGTTTACAACATGCGACTGTGGATCTAGCACTGCGAAATTTTTTCAGATGTTCGATTATCATGAATCAACTGTATCCTGTATATATCATCGCCTTGAGAGATCTAAATCATTCTGTTCTTGAAGCTTTTGAGGTTTGAACTGAAGAGATTAAACTTATCTCATTCCTGTGTTTTTGGCTCAATGTCCATTTCACCTCCGCTCTATAGTAATTTAAAAATCATAATCTCTTACTCGGAAGGAGCCGTCCCCATAGATGCTGAAATTACAGTTACTTCCGAAACTTTTTTTCTGCAAGTAAATGGATGCGCCTTCTCTAGAGGGATCCGTTCTATTTTGTTTTTAAATAATTATGGGTAATGGTCATGCATTGGTCCCCGATATCTAAAGGCACTTACAGAAGCATGATTAGCCAGGGGATTTCATCAATACTTAAATCAAAGAAGTTTGTTTCACCAGTTCGAAGTTATAAATAAACCTTTTGCCCAAGCGAGTTCTCGCTCTTTAAGTATGTTTGACCCAATTTATTACTGATTAATGCAAGAATTTTTACAGCAGCAAAAGATGATGTAATCAATTGGGTATATTTCTGCTGCATAACTGTAATATTATGTAAAGCGTAATGTTTGTTCACATCTTTGCCCCCCTGGATGATACAGTGAGCCTTGTGCTGTTAATTTTGCATACTGGGGACATAATTTCGTAATGGGACGTATTTTTCTCTATCGGTTTCAAAATTGTTTATCTCTTCAGAATTGGACTTCCTTTTCAATTGTCTGCTTCAATTCCACTATATTATAGCTTTGGTTCCCTAAGTTGACGAATTTGGCAGTAAATGATTCAAATACCAGGAACCCACTTGCATGCAATGGTTCTTGCTTCTTTTTATAGCTTAAAATACCTCTCTAAGTCTAGAAATAACCTCATCTGCTGTATTTTTTCGTACCATTTAAATATTAGAGTATTGTTTTTGACTTCATGGGTCTCTTTAGTACAAACTGGTTCTTCGAAAACTCTGTCGCTTTGTTATTTCTGTACGCTGACCATGAGAATTATTTGTTCTTCCCATAAACTTCAAAAAAAATTTCTTTTCTGCAACTACTGTGACTGTAAATGGACATATCCATGTAGAGAGATTATCTCTGTATACTAAATCTCCAAAACTAATTATTATGCAAAGCATAGTTTCATATTGAAACATATTTGTATTTTATTTCTTGATCCTGCTGGTAGAAATTTTATAAGAGAGCTCTCACCGTTTCTTATCGATTTCTTTCATTCTTCCAACCTTCGATGAGAATTAAGTCCTCAAAAAAGGAATTGGAGGCATTTAAAAAGGTATTATCACAGTAGTAACCAGAAAACACAGCCCTGAAATGTCTTTGAAGGCCTTTTTGGACGTTTCCAATAGACATTCCATGCTAATTTTTGGATGCTGCAGTCGACTATATGGATGTGTAGCCTCAAGTATTCAGGGAAATTGCTACAACTCCGAGGGAGTTATGGATTTTAAATACCGCCTATCTTAAGTGTAAACAGCGCTCGACAATTGTTTTTGAATCGTAATGACTGGAACTGGACCCCCGTATCAATTTGAACCTTGGGTGGGTGGCAGAATTAATTGTTTGACCAGATATTAATGTAGCTTTTCCATACTTTGTCGGTCATTTAATTTAAAAGAAACTCATCAAAGTTGAATCTTGTGTCATTTTCCTCAGTGTGGAGGAAATGTGTCACCCATAATTTAGAAAAGAGCAAAAAGTAGTGCTGTATTGCAGACAATTTGAACATTCGGTACTCTGACACAGAATCAGCAAGGCTTATTTCTTAGACTTTGAAATATATCATAGTTGTATACAACTTCATGTAGTTTTTCAATTTTCTGGTCGGCGCATTCTTCTGGTATGGCTCCACAGAGAACACCAAAGGATCTCTTAGACTCTGGGTGGTCAATATGTCAATAAGATCTACGTAGCTCCTCCACTGAGAAAATTAGTTGTCTGTTGGCCTCCCGCATGATAAATAAATGGCTTTATATTGTAGTTAGGTCCATAGAACGACTTCTTTCTTTCGGGATCATTTTGTCAAATGCCAAGTCGATCTAAACCTGATATGAATTAAAAATTAAACACCCTCTAATTCAGGTGTGTTGACATCGACAACTTCGACGTCAAAAAAACAATGAAATCATCATTGGTGGGTATGCAAATATTAATAACCCTAATTACTTTGAGTTTATTGTCCTCAAAACTATACAGTCGATATTTCCTTCGAATATTTCGAGGAAAATGGCATATTTATGAACTTCAACTACGTTTTCGCCTTTTCAAGACAATTACCGGATGTTTCTGCTCCAGTGTGGATGCAAGCACCTTGAGACGTACGTTCTAAATCTGCTATAAGTTGCTATCTTTCATAACTTTTTAATCTTTTAATTTATAAATTGGCCCTTTTGCACCATCAAGTCCAATTTATTGCTAATTTATCTGGTTTGATGTACCTGCAGTCAGCTTGGAATGATAAGATTATTCATGAAGGACTGAAATAATTTGGGATCCATTTAAGTTCTAGGTATTTTTCAGAGGCTCACTGGTGTTTAAATGTTTTATTTGAACCTCAGAGGACAAGAAAGGCTTCCAGATATCTCTTTGAATCAGCTTTGAAATCTCGCCAAATCTGTCTATAGTCGTCAAAAATCTCTGGCAAAACTCGCCTATATCTTCGGAGAACTTACAGAACTTTTGCTGGCTCCCCTTCGCCCTATCCCTGTCATCTTCTCTACCTAATACTTTGTCCTTCCCACATACGTGGAAAGCAGCCCTTGAGAGATGCACTGGACTAGGACGTGTACCACACGAGATTGGCCTCTGGTAGTGCCTTTCGAGAGAGAACAACCTTGCCCTTATCCTAGAAATCGCCGCTTCGAAAATACACGTAGCGCCAAAAGATCAACTTGGGATCGCGTGTAGTTTTTTGCGGCAAAAACCAAGAAAGATAAGCGCCTGCGTGATGCGATCATATGTCAGTCTGTTTAGGGCTAGTAGAAGCAGCAGTAGGAACGCTTTCAGTGCTAAAATAGAATAGAGAGAAGTGCAGGTGGGATGGGTGGAGATTTTGTCGAGCTAGAGGATCCTTAAGGGTGATTTGTCACAACAGCGCATACTTCGAAAAGATGTGCTTGGCGAAGCAACAGAATATGATCGAGTGGTAGTGGAAGGGGCGAGTAAGAGCGGAGATCAGGAAGTATGCGATGCAGCGTGAAAGTAGAAATGAAAAGAATGCAGTTGGAGTTTAGAATGATTAGGATAAAGTGCAGAATGGTAAAATGCGAAGCACATCTGAGGGCGCGAGGAAGTAAGGGAAAAGGAGGACCATAACTACGATTTACGATAAGACTGCGGCCTTCATCACAGTGTCGAATAGAATAAAGTTGCAAAGCCTACATTTGGTTCGCGAAGGTATTGGGGAAAAGAAAGTCGGACTAGTGCGTGCCCTTATAGAAAGACGGGAGGATCTAGGAGAATTACAGAGGCTAGAGCTAGAGAATTTACGCATTGCCATGGTTTTATTCCAGTATGCACACTGTCTTGCTAGTGGTCCTCCGCTTGCTGCAGAATTTGTGCCGTGAGATCGTCTGAATTTATTAAGAATGGCCTGTACGACCCATATTTACTTCTTAGCGGGGTTTGTACAAGTATCCATAGTAGGCTTGCTGTGACGGAAGTACTTGTGCATCTGGTTTCCGTGAAGACAATTACTACAGTTGTACCGAAGCGACGTGGTAAGATACATGGTTCCTATTGGAACCTACAGAACACTCAGCTTGCCAGTGAAATCCACTATCTTCCAGTGAAACTTCATATCTTTGAATTACAGCTTAGTATTCCACTTTCATCCGCCCCGTAGCCACTGGTAATTTACACGCTCGTTTGTCCAGGTTCACAGTTGAACCCTGAAAGGGGATCTGAAGATACTAACGCTGATTTTACCCGATGTTTTCATACAATTAGCAAGCTGACCGTTTAAAATCAGACATTCATGCAACTGCCTATCCCGAAAGCAGTGTGAAATAATCTTCAAATCGTGTCTTCTTCTCTTCGTTTGTCAGTATCCGGGGAAACATCTGCATGAAATTCTAGTGCCCATAATCTCTTGTGTACATTGCGAAAATACGTTCTGAAGACCTTTATCACCTGGTTTGGCGCTAGCAGTATTGGTCCCTTCAATAAACCCGATATAGTTTTAACGCGCATGTGTCTTGGCTTATACAGCTTTGGCATATAATTCAGCACGTTATGCCATGCAAATTTGCGTGTGGATAGGCTGTTACCAGGCCTCTTTATCCTTCGATATAGTTGCGTGTGATGTTTCCGAAAATATTCCGTTCACCTCAGGCACATACTTCCAGCATATAAAATACCAGTAGCTCTATATATATTGAGTCCCTAGTCTTCTCAGAGGTAAAGAATTATCGAGGATATGTTTCAAGCTGTAACGAATGTGTTTGGAAACATGCATGTCGCCATGTGGACAAATTAAAGGAATTAGTCTTAATATATCTGCCTCATGGAAGCTATAATAAGATAGGAATATTAAGTCAGAGAGATTGGAAAAGAAGTCATCGATTTTAGTAGATTAGTTGCCGAAAAATAGATTACGCTCGCAGATGGCGGCCAGTTGAGGAACATTTTTAGTATTAAATATCCCATAATGGAGACAAGCGCAAGGTTATTATCAAATAAATTTCATCTACGCACAAATGATTTCTTTTAAAGAGCCTTTTGTGTCCAAGAAAAAAACCAAGACCAGACCTTTCGTTTGCTAAGCATATTAAAATTTTGTTAGCTGTGCTTCGATTTTTTTGACGCTCGGTACTAAATCTGGAGAGCCTGGGTGTATTTATAGAGTATATTTGAACTCATCAATATTTTTACCTTATAAGAAGAGCAGAGGCTGTTGAACAATGCAATTATTGAAAAAAATTTACTGCAATATATTTCTTTACAACAGTGAAGAATTTTCCTAAAATAATTGATTTTAAAATGAATACAGGTATCAGAAATTATACATCTTGGGCAAAAATAAGTGTTTCAATTTTTTACGAATTTTAGCAAATTATTGTACCATGGCTACATAGCGAACTACTTTAATATAAACTTGACCATGTATTTTTTGTAATTGGAGTATATCAGGTGCCACTGAGCAGTGAAGAAGAGAGTTTGCGTTCCGAACGACCGAAGTGGTAAAGTAAAGAGTCTCTGTCCCGAAGGGACGAACTAAGGGATTTTTCCTAAACCAGACGCGGTCCGAGGCATTGAGACTTGTCGCAATTTTTAATACTGGTATGTAATATCAAAATATTAGTTATTAACGAAGAATCAAATATACTGAAAGGATTAATTTGCTGATCCCAATATGTTCTACATTTAGCTTACTCTCTCTGGTTTGTTTCTTTCTTGAGCCCCATACTTTGTCATCTGCATAATTCCGTTACGCTAATCTTTAGCTTCTGTATATTAGGCCGCTTGCCAATTTTGACTTAATGCGCGCTCAAGTCCTTGGCTCAACACATCCTGTCAGGAAGCTTTTTGTCTAACTAAATACTTTCATTCCAAAGATCGAACTTCAACATGGCAGACTTATTCAGAACATCACTAACTTCAGTCAATGTTTCGCTCATATGCCTTACCTACACAGTTTTACGTATTCTTAACTTGATTCGGTGTGTTTATTTGCATTTGTGAAGTGCTTCGCTTCCTCTCGTCCCGCAAACAACATATAATAATCTTGTATTCTCCTCAATCGAAGACAAATTGATTATAATATGTACATCTTTGACTCTCAAACTTTTCATCTTCTTTCTTCTTCAGCGCATGTCGGGTTTAAATATTTTCTTAGGCAAAATTCTTTGAAAGCCTACGATAAAGAAAACAAAAAATTATCCAGATACCAAATTTCTACTTTCCTTGAAAAACCTCTATCTTTGTGATATTTCAGATAATTTTAATTCAGTAAAGGTATAAAATTGCCCTAAAAGCCTTCTGAAGTCACTTTAAGGATAGAAATGGTAAGAATTGAATCTACTTGCCCCTGTACGGCATATTTTGACCCTCAATACTTTGCATATAGCGTTTTTGACTTTGGAAACACGTTGAGCAAGGGTTATTTCATCTATTTTCGTGAATTTACTCCTCTTTCCGGACAACTGCTCGAAGATTGATGGTGGATGAGGCGACTTAATTGCGGTAGAGGAGTCGGCTAGGACAGGAGTGCAGCAGGGAGTTGTACAGTGGGAGTGGATAAAGATGCAGAGGAAAACTATCTTTCGCCGAAGTCTTCAGTCTTCGTCATAGTAGGTCCCTTCGAGGTCTCTTAAGGATATAAGGAAAGTATTGGAGTGCATGTAGGGGTGTTTTATACAGAGTGTTTGTCATATTGGGGGGGAGAATAGAGTAATATTGTATTAAAAAACTCTCAGATCTATACTGTGTTTCTAAATATAAGCCACAACAGTGTTAGAGAATAGATTTATACATTTCCATACACGCAAACATATTTTAGGCAAAATTTGAAAAAAATTGCTCGCATAAAAGGATTTTAGGGCAAAAGTTGAAAAATGTTGTTGCCCATACATGCGATTCATTGCGGCAAACTGCTAAAGAATTTCTGATTTTTGCAACATTTTGCTTCGCATCGTAGTTGCATTTGGGTTAAGCTACTGCGTTTGTGGTTAAAAAATGTCACGTTGATGGAAATTGAAAGATGTCAATGCCTAGGACATTCGAGGTAGTTGGGAAAGTATAAAATGGAAAAATAAAGCACCCACTTATCAACAAATATTCGTTCTTCAGCTTCAATATGCAGCTTTCGCTCGTTCATTAAGGCAGAAGATGGTGCCTAATTTCAGTCTTGATCGTGCAGGAATTAACTGATAAGGGAATGAAATTCTTTCAATATGTTATTTCGGGCTTCGCGCCATTCTAATGAGAATAAAATTCCGTTTTCCCCCCAAAAGTTGCAAGCAGGAATAGTCATTACAGGAATGAACATGATAGACATGTTATCTTAATAAAGAGGTAGTATGGAACTCCAAATAGACTACAGACATGCCAAAGGTGGTTCGGAATCATCACAGGAATAGATATTGCGTTTGAACTATACTGAATCTAACCAAGTATCACAAATCACGGAGAAAACTTGGTCCCCAAATTCTTCAATAAGTTGTTCGAATATCAATATTTAAACAAATTTAGCTAGACATAATTTTTTGCAATGCAGAGCAAATGAATAGGTTCTTTATGTCTTTCCTTTTAATATCAAATAAGACTCTCGTCCGACAGAATTAGACACTCAAATTATTTTTAACTTTTAATTTGCCGGTCTGCGCTTCGTTTTCATTGTATCATTTATTATCTAGAAGTGAATAATTATCATGGATCTTAATCAGTTTGGAATAAAATCGTAGCAGCACAAACATGGGTACAAGGAAGCGGGCTCTATAGCCGTAGTTTTTTAAACTAAAAATATTCTGCAAATGAGGAGAGCTCATTGGAAATGATGGTTCTGAATAGAATAATTCGGATTTTCAGCCGTCCCTTTTTTGCTTTTTATGTTTGCACACGTGTCACATATTTAATTGATCCCTTACTGAAAAACTCGCCTATAGTAGCTTGCTTAGCAGCTGTACTACGTTGCAGTCGTAACGACGAGTGCAAGCGACGTAAAGAGAAAGTGAGAGAGACATCTACGACATCCTCTGAGTATGCAACACGTCGCAGTATTGCTATTGCGTGCAACTAAGTCAGCATGAATGTGCGGTACTTTACAGCAGAATTCATCACGGGATGGAAATTTTGCGTACACAACACCAAAACGTAAACGAAAATTAAAGAACATTACAAAATTTTACGCTTTATGCTCAGAAATTTCCGAAGGAAGGGGCCAATTATCGAAAATTGGCCGAATATTATTTTTCAGTAATTTTTTTTAGCACACTACATACTTCGTAGACTGCAAATGAGGCCATTTACCGGGAGGGGCCATTTATCGAGCGGTCATTTATCAAAAGAGGACTTTATTGCAAATTTTATGAGGAACTTAACTTCATAAATAGCATATTACTTCTCCTTTGTTGAAAAACCTTAACTTATTTGCAGAACAAATTTGTTTAAAAAATATTCGGCAAGGATATGACAGTAATGTGCAATAGTTTTTGGATATGATTCAACTTCTATTTTGGGGAGTAAATTATGTTTTGGAAGCAAAGCTTCCCCTTAGTTTTATCAGATCTTTCGGCTATCTACTTCCTGGATTGAAAAAATAAAGTTTCCCCGTTTCGACTTTTCTTGACATTTTAGCGATACCCAAATGGATTTCAGTGTAATCTCTCATATGCGAGGTTTCTGTGATATCTAAGAGTGTAAAAGGGTTTTGATAAGTTGCTCTGTAAGTTAAAGAGGCTAATAAAGGACAATGTACTTTTATATGACTAACTCAAAAATGGAAATATTTTGCTCCAAGTATTAACCAAGCCTACTGGAAGTTAATGAGGAAGTGTTGATTTTTTATCGGTCAAACAATGTTTCTTGCAAACTATACTCTTTTTTCAGGGCAGCTAGTGCAACTTGATATTCAAATAAATAGTTAATTTGAACTTCTAAATTAACTGAAAACCCATTATTGTCTTCCAAAATATGATATTTACTCATTCAATACGTCATTCTACTTCATCAGTTCCTTTGCTGTTGTCTGCAAGGATCCAATTCATCTTATTAAGCTTTTTAATTTTGAATTATTTCAGTATTATCATGGAATTAAAATAAAATCATAGTCCGATTTGGAGCACTCATAAGTAGCTATGAGGCAAGTAAAGTTGCAACCTTATGATTATGGAAAAATTTTATAAGTCAATTCTAAATAAAAAAACATAGTGTAGGGTTTATTTCTGACATGATCAATACAATTTCAACCCATTCTGTATCTAACTCAATGACTCAGTTACGGTAAAGATTGTTGAATGAGGTAAGGACACATTAAATAATACTGTACTTCTCTCAGAGGTAATTTTCGGATTTTCTGAAACCTTATAGAGTTCATAGATAAAAAATAGTTGCGGCCCGTCTTGTTTCCTAGTGTGAATTTTTACTCTAAAAATTACAAATGTGACATTCTCTTGTATTATTTAGCACTTCTTTCTGGTGGAAAACTACGCTTTAAATTAAGATACATGACGTAGACTTTGGATGGTTATGGAACTGTTATGAGTGACTAATTACTATTTACTCATTAATCTTTTAACGCTCTTCGAGCGCTTCCTTTTGAGATATCCCTCGAAAGTAACTTATGCAAGTCAAACTTTTCAGATCCCCTGCTGTCTGACTACATGTGTTCATTTTCTTCCATCCATGCGTAATTCATTCCACTCTTCTCTATATCATTAAAGATATCTCTTAAAGATGAAATGTCCTTCTTTCCTTGTCCCTTTATCAATAAAATTATAACTCTATGCCTTGTTTATCGTATAAACTTCGTTACTAGTATAGTACTTAGAAAATCATATGATATTTACAACTCAAAATCAGCCGAAAGAAATTACAGTTGCTTGCTTTACCCGGATATCGTTCCTTTCGGTAAATAATGCCTGATTTATGGTATCTTTAGTTATTATTTCTAAATGTACGGAAAACATACCAAGTTTATTAAGTTATTATGGTAAAAATTGATTTAGTAGGCTACTGTACTCTATTCAAAGTCTCTTTTCCAAGATATATATTCTGACGCAAGCCCTAAATATTTATTTTAAGTTAAAATCGTCAAATTTTGTTTAATAGTTGTCAAATACTCGAAAATTTTAGCTCTTATTGGTACTCAAAATCCTTTACTTCCAATTGATCTAACTCCTTGCATTAAAATTGTAGCCTAATGTTGTTACATACTAATAAGGAAGTACGTCTTAATGTTCCAAAGAGCAATAGATCAATTCTACTTCAAATCATGCAACTATTTAATCGTTACAATATTTAAAATTATTAGGGACCAAGCTTGGATACATGAAGTCCATCACGAACCATAGCGACAGTTTTCACCATTATTAGAAGCAATGAATTCAATCTTAACAAGCCCCATCTTAGATACATTCAGTTCATCAATGATCATTAGCGGTAATCATCGGTGATGAAATCGCATAGCACGTCAAATGCACTGATCATGCCTCCATCCGCATCTTCTGTGTCGTCGATCTTATCTGCAGTAGTGGATTCAGCCGTTTTGCGCCTAATCTTTCGCTTTTTCTTATTCTCTCATCCTTCGCGATTTATACTTTTCTCTCAAAGACCCTGGGCCCAATTATTGGTGTTTAACATATATTAGTACCAGATACAGAAGTAATCTGCTCGTCATTTAGGGAATGAATAATTTTGGTAAACATTTAAAAGCTTAGGTAATTTTTCTACCGAATTGACAGATAGATCTACGGAAGTTTCCTTTTAATGACGCTCCAGTTTTAAATTAAAATTTATGTATTTTATTGCTCTCAAATTTCCTTTAACTATGCCTCTACCCTAAAAATTGTACTTCCACAACTAAGATCCACATTTTTGGTCTCCGAAGCTTGCACACGGTTAGACTATGGATAATAAAGTCCAAATTTAGTCCCTTTTAACAAATCCTAGCATTAAAAACCTTATCCTTACTCTGGCTCACTACTTTTTAATGACATTAACTTTTATACTTGAAAATAAATATTACTGGGCTCTATTGTGAAATCGCATTTGGGGAAAGATGTATTTTCAAGTCACTAAAATAGATTTTGAGCTACGAGCTCTGAGAATGTTTTGTAGGCCATCTCAATTAAAATTTAGTATTTCTTGTGGGTAAAATAACTATTTGAAGTCCATTAAGACATTACGGAAAATACTTTTCCAGTTTCAGAATATTTTCTTTGTCTTAAAAGTTTATGACGCACCTTGCCAAAGATCTAATCTTACAAAACACTGCTTGTAAAAAAATGGTATAGCGCTTTTCTAGCGGCCTACATACTCAATAGAACTCAAAAAGATTAAAAATGTTTGGAAAATACTTGTTAGACTGGTTTGCCTTGATAATCGTCAGTTAGAGAATTAGAACTCTTTTAAAAAATAAAAGTTATCGTAGTAACTTAGAGAAAACTTTCGGACGAGAGGCTCGGGAAAATATTAGTTCAATGTTCAGGGGTTTCATAAATATAGAAATGGTAATAGAAGGGATATCTGCTACTAATTAAGCAGTATTTACCGTCCCTGCAAAATTAAAATACTATATCATTAAAAATTCCTTAAATTTATTTCACACCTGTTTTCATTTAAAGATGAGTAATGTAAAATAACAATGTTTCAGTCGAAGAAACAATTTGTTAAAGCTTTTGCGTTAGAACTTCAATTGCGGCATCTTTGCTTCTTTTTTAAAACACATGATAGGAAATCTAAATAAAATTACTTGAATTTTTGCAAAATTAAGATTAAAACTCGTTCTACTACCTGCAAACTTTCTTCCTTATATTACAGAGTACGTATCAAAAGAACCTCGTTTGTAAAAAGCGTACTTAAATAAAAAAGGTTACAATTTTTTATAAACCGAAGCATTAAAATTAATATAATTGCCGTATTTACCAATCTACCTCAAAAGCTCACACAGGCTGATAAAACGGAAAATATAAGACGATAAAAAAACTGACTCGAACGTGTGTATTACAGATTTATTCGACGACTATTGCCAAAATTCCTTGAGTCTAGCATTCGCAACCAAAAACAACCATTTGTGGCGAACTACACGACTCCATCCATGTTGCTTCCATCTAAAATAATCAATGACGAAATAGGGAATAAAATTAAATCTAAACCCCGTCCGTCTGGTTCAACAACCCCGCAGAATGAAAAAATGAAGGTTTTGTCCTGGAGAAGAGAGGAAAATATCCCACTGTGCGGGATATTTTACCTATTGTGGACCAACACCAAAGTTAGGACCATCATGACAGCCGTAGAGATAAGTCGTTGAATCAGAGCTCACGTAAATAAGGCGGAGAACAATCCATGTGGTAATTTAACTAAATGAAATGGTTTAAAAGCAGTAAAAGGAGATGTGATGAGCGGTAGGCAGTTGCGTGTCTCGTACAGTGCGATATAGTTCACAAAGTATACAGTAAATTTGAAAGGTACATGCCTTGATTTCATGCGATGATTTTGACCGGAAACACTTCGGAACTAGACTATGTGGGAAGTGCCTCGCTGTTGTACAGCAAAAAAGCCAGTCTACAAGGTATATTTACGATAGCGGTCGTAACCAAAATTAATCCATCGCCAAACAGTTTAAGTGTACTGATTATTGGATGTTACTCATTTCTGGATCATGAAATCTCACTTTTTGAGGCGGACGGAGCAAAAATTTTTGGCGAGGGATTTCAACGACCGATTGGAACTAAACGTTTAACGTCATGAATAATGAATACATTGGAGCTCATTAGGGAGCTGAGAAAATATATAATTTTTTTGCACTTAAATAGCAGGTGCTCTTGCAGAAGGCAGCGAGATGTTTCAGATGATACAGAAAAATTCGATAAATCACAAACGGAAAAGGAATGGTATTTTACGCTTGACTGTACATAAACTGGATGAAGAATAATTACATGGTACCGCATCAAAGGCTTGACAAAAGACTGAAGCCAGCCGCCCCCGCCTCCTTTTGAAAGACCTCATTGATTATAGCTCGCTCATTTACTCTTTGTGTCTTAGAACTTTGTGATAAGAGGCAAGCAGGACAAAGAGAAAGCTCTGCATATCTCGTATCATCTGGATGGGGCTGACTTTGACTTCTACCACGGCTCGTTCGAGAGTAAGGAGCCATTGATGGATGTTTCCACCGATTACGAAGTCGTCAGGAAGAAGCTACGTGCGAAATTCACAAAGAACGTGAACACGGAGAAAGAGGTTAAACGAAGCGGCGACTGAAAAATTGCGCGCTAGAGACATAAGAAAGTCTCTGGAAAGGATAGACGATTTCTACAGGACAGTAGGCTTTAATACTGCGGCCTCATTTGGTCTTCTTCGTAATGTGGTGGCGTAAAATCCGGATCTGGCATAGTTTGTCATTCACCGGACTCCTACGGACTACAAAGGACTCAAGAAGGCGATTGAAGACTTCAAGATTGGTAAGAATATTCTTTTTTTCGATCAGGACGCAGAGCAGATAGCTCCAGTAGCTCTAAAAATAATTTTACAAAGGCCTGACGCGCGTGCGAGCAAGTCTGAGCAGCTCTAAGATTAGTTGAGTCAGCTCGCTGAGTAGATTGTATAGATATCCCTATCCGTCAAGAAGCAATTAGAGAAAGCTATGCCAACGATTATGACTTTACCTGCAGCTACTGCGGAAATAAGGGTCATCGCCCAATTTATTGCCCAAGGAACCAGCATATGAATACCAGTTGTACCAACTGTGAGAGGCAAAGCCATTGTGTGCGATTTTCTGTTTGAAAGAGCAGCATAATGAATACCACTGTGTCGGTCTCTAAGGGGCAATTGCTGAGTCGGGAAGGAAACTCAACCTTGAGGAAAAGGTGGAGGAAGAGCCAGTGTCCGTTGTGCAGGAGTTTCTTTGGGGGCAACGTTGTAGCCGTGCAAGAGGAACGCCGAATGTCGGGCCCTGCTGAAACAGAGGAGAGAAAAGATGATGAACATAGGTAACTCAATGAGCAGGGCTCCGATTTTTCATCCACCGCTGGTTTTCCTGGTGTTTGCTAAGAAGAAAAACAAGACAAGAAAAACTAAAAATGCGTCAGTCAGCTTGCAGGACCACGTAGGTAAGTCTAGCGTGGTTGCGGAGTTTGTGTCAGCCCCGTTGTAAATTAACTTCGGGTAACTTTTTCTAGGAGATCCAGACGAAGCCAGGAAGCGACTCAAGAGTTTGAAAGTGCCCGAAACTCAAGCCTCCATATCTGACGCTTTGCGAGGCCCTCGTCAGTTGAAGCTCGTAGCGTTAAAGGCGTGTGGAACTTAAACTCATGCCCCGTTGCGCACGGAAGCTGTTCCGAATCTCACGTCATAGGATGTTTTGCAAGAAACTGTGAATAGCCTCGACGGCCACAGATATTCAAGTGATCGTCGCGAATGGGACGTTGCTTAAGTCATTGGTTGCGTGGGAGAGGTCCTAGTATCTTGTGGATTGTTTATCGTTTCGGTGGACTACTTAGTGCTACGTAACGCCTCGTTATATACCATTATAGGAAGCCAGACTCTGTAATGCATGCAGACGAGGCTTAACTATGGTCGCTAGCAGGTCAAGCTAGTGGTTGGGAGGAAGATTATTTTATTACTATTTAGTGAGCCTCCCGTGATCGATGGATCTCGCACAGATAGAGCGGATTTCGCATCCTGCCGAATTGTAGAACGATCAATTTGCCGCTTCATTCTCGTCTAGGCCGGGTGACAATTGTATCTGGTCATGTACCGAGCATAAGTTAGTGTTGGTAATCCTGAACAAGGAACTGCACAAGCCGTATTCGAGGTAATTTGAAGGGAGGGAAGACTGCGGCAGGGGAGAAGATTGAAAGAACGAGCCGCTCTCCTCGTCTCGAAAGTTAAACATATGGAAGGGAAGGACCAAGGGACGCCTGTGGAAGGTCTAAAGGACACGGTAGCGATAGATTAGGATACTCAAGATCTCGAGCTGGCTAAAATTCCGGTGGTTCACTCTGTCAAGTTGATTGGAGGTACTTGTGTATCTCTTTTCTAGGTACAGGACGTACAATTTTGAGGTGATGCCGTTCTAATTGATGAGCTCAACGACATCTTTTCATAGAGTTATTGACGGAGTACTTCGCCTGCTTCCCTGTGAAACTTTTTATGTTGAAGATGTCGGTATCTTCTCAAAATTCCCGAAAGAATATATCGAGCACTACAAGGAAGTTTTCAAGAGGGTCTAAGAATCAAATTTGAAGCTGAAGGCGTCTAAGTGTAGCTTCGTCAACCGGAAGTCAAATTAATTGGGAATGTGGTCAACGACGTCAGCATCAAGGTGGATATGGAAGAGATCAAGGACATTGTAGAAGCACTATCCCCGAAGAGTGTGACCGAGTTAAGGAGCTTCCTCTGGTTGGATGGATATTTTAGGAGGCCCATAAGTAATTTCACTGAGAGTTCCGAAGTGCTTCATGCGGATATGTCAGTAAAGAAGACCTTCGAATGGACCCCGGAGATGCAGAACGCTTTCGAGCACATGAGGGAACGGCCAATCTCCTCCAGTGCCTGTATTTCCGTACTTCTACTCTCCGATCGTGATAAAGACTGACGATTCATCACTTGCCCTAGGATTGTTACACTCGAAGAAGAATAGCAACATAATTATCTATCCGGTTCAGTTTGCCTCTCGTACCATAAAGAAGCAGGAGTTTCATTAATCAAGTAGCGATAGGAAGGCGCTCGCACTGGTATTTTCTCTCAAGAAATTTCGAGTATACATGTAGTCGGAAGAACCCTTTGTCTTCTACACGGACCATCAGGCCCTATAGACGGCTCTGAAGAAGACGGGCATTTATGGGAGGTTGGCTAAATGGCTGGACCTGATGGCCGAGTACGAGTACGAGATGAACTACAGGCCTGGGTCCGTCAATGTAGCGTTTGGCTACCTTTCTTGCAGGCCAAAGTAAGATCTACAGAATAGTGGGAAAAGGAACTTCACGGAGGGCCTCGTAACCACTATTTAGTGGGCACATCTTAATATTACAATATTGAAAAACATTAACTGGAACTTGCAAGTTTGTTGGCTGGAGAAAGCATCCAAAAAACGGACCCGAAGAAAAAGGTCTCATTTAGGAAAAACGAGAAGAAGTTCATACTGTGTGAAGATAAATATTCCTCCGTGAGAAGGATAGAATGGTAGTTGTACCGCCTATTGGACAACGCACTGGGACCTTGGCTATTTTCCAAGATTATATAGGCCATTAACAGGTTGGCTCGACTAGGAAGTTAGTAAAGGAGAGGCGTCGGTTACCAGGGGTTTATGTGACGTTTCGGATTACGTCCGGGTGTGCGTAGGTTGGCAGCACGCCCGACGACTGCCGGCCTATCACCCTAGCCTTAGGACTTTCCTCAATGGAGTTGTTCGAAACATTCTTGATCTAGTTTGAGGGTCCCTTTAAGCCATAAAAAGCCGTGCTTAAGTCTTGTTTAATTGCGGTAGAACACATGACGGGTTGTCCGATCGCATGGATCACTAAGGACGCTACTTCAGATACCACCACAAAGTTCGTGGAGCACGAGATAATCCTGATTTCTTGGCCAATGAGAAGGATAATATAGGAAAACGATACCGATTTCATGGCAGTGTCCATACAAGATTTCATGAGCAGGCACTGGATCTATAGAAAGCCTTCCTTGCTCGAAATCTGTCCTTGCTTAAGCGCTAATGGCGAATGGGAGGGCCGAAAGAATGCTGAGGACTATAAAACAAGCAATCAAGAGATCTTTTGTGCAAAATGGTGGTAACAAGGTGGAGAAGTTACCACCGGTCTTGTACGGTTACCGCAAGAGGACCAACGGCACCGCTTCTTCACTGTTACGCTTGGTGTATGAGGTGAATCCAAGGATGCTCGCTAACGAAGCGTTGGTCTTGATCGGTGAAACGCAAACCTAGTCGAGGTTAAGGGAGACTCGAGTAAATGCGCGCAGAAGATAGACAAGTCTAGAGGTATGAGCATTACCAAGAGAGGGATGCAAATGTTTGCAGTTGGAGACGAGGAACTGGTTGCTTGCGGTTCAGTCTTCAATAAGAGCAAGTGTTGGTCGGCATTCTAATAGTTCTACTGCGTGCAGTGTAGGTTTATTATAGCCAATCAACCACGCTACTAGTTGGTTTCATCGATCTGCATAGTCACTAGGAGGGCGATTCACGCCAGTAGACTGATGAAATTTAAAATTTCACCTCGATGTTTACAGAAGAGGGTGATCAGACGTAATTAAGTATGAACGAGGATTGAATGAAGCACAAGTACATGACACTACACGTCGACGGAGGACTGTGGGGGAGGAAATAATTTAGGAACTAGGATGAAGGATCTACGAGGGGATTTCAGGCGTCCAGGTCACAATAAAAATGTTTTAGTAACTTAGAGTGACTCGGCCGAAGACTGAGCGCGTGGCCGCTTCTCTACCTCACTCGGCATTTACGATCGTATCTATTCCCTCGGGTACGCTGGGACCACTTACACGCCTTGGCGTAAAGGATGACCAAGAAAAAAACCTCACGAACGGACAGGAAGCTCAACATACACCCGACGCACTCCTGAAGCGCAGCCTTTCTACGACAGATGACTAAATTCTCGGCGGGCTCCACCAAGAGACCAAGAGAAGTGTATGTGGTCACGCAGTCGTCAAATCTTTTAGTACAGACAAGGTTCAATAAATATATTGCCTTTTAGAGGCCTACTACATCACCAAGACCTGCATTCAAGGGCAAACAGGACCGAAGTATCATACGACGATGTTTTAGGTGCTTCTGAGCATCGCAAAGAAACCTTTTGCGGCCAGTTAGGCTAGGTTCTGCGTGTTTTCGCTAGGCGGTGTCCTGTAGGGTCTCAACCGAGTGCTTGGCATCCACCAGAAGCCTGTGTCCATCCAAGGCGGTCGCAAAGGAAGCTCGAGTGCAACCGTCTGCGGAATCTGTCACGACTAATTTGGTAGAGGGAAGGACACGGTGGGCCAAGGGATTATCACGGGGTAGTCGAGTGGGGTGCATGATACGAGGCGACGTGGGATTGGTTGAGGGTGAATGGTGGCGGTAAGGACGAAGAAAAAAAGAAGGGCGAAACGGAATTGAGTTGTTTGAAAGGTAGCTATGAAAACACCTGCTGGTATGACCGTGTTTTTTGGTGGGGTAAGGGAGGCCAGGAACGGGACTGGTTCACCCGGCCCTTTCTGAGCTCCCTGCTTTCTCCCTGAACATTATTTTGAATCGGAAGGATAATTGTAGAGTTAAGTAGTGTGATAACACATATAGTTATACTTCGGACTGTGACAGACTAAAAAATACTAGCAATATAAGCGTAGGTAAATATTAGAGAATAATTTACTTTGCGCAAGGAACTTTGCATTGGGCAGTTGATATTATACTACCTTACTCTAAATCGTCCAACCAAAAACATTTCCTAACTATTTAAAACAGTTTTTCTGTTCAAAGCGGTTTCTAATTGCCCAAGGCTGTTATTTGAAAATTAGCGGTAGTGAAAAATAGTCACTAAAACTCTTCACTATGGAACAAGAAGCAATCTTGCGTTTTTGATCTCGGTATTACGTCCCTCTTCGCCCTTCTTCTCCACTGTTCTGCTTCTTCTTGCGCCCTTCGTAGCTCGAAATTGAGCTGCTTTTCAGAGTTCTTTTCATGTTTATTGCGCCCTAAGAACTGTAAAAGCAGTACAGCATCTGAGTGAGAGATCTTAATACCATCCATTGTTTCCAAAATTCCACATTTACAGCCGGTTCCAGTGGACCATTGCGCTTCATATCCAGGGTGAGTACTCCTCTCTTCTGAACCACATCCTGCGCGGTCATTAAATCTTGACATCGGATCTATTTGCGAACCTTAAATCCAGCTGAGGCCGCAGCATCCAGGGGCCAAAGGCCAGCTCTTCTAAAATCATCGCAAATATTCTTCTCGTTTGCTTCTTTGTTATATGATTCTTGAATAGCGTCCCGTCCATGAAGATCATGCAGCTTCGTGAAACCTGTAGACAACTTTAAGCAAAGAATTCTTTATGGCAACTTCGTTACAGTAGTGCTTGGAAGCACAGAATACAGAATATAAATATATCAGGTGGCTATAATTGATCGCTTCCTTGCGCTGGTAGCGCCACTGTAGCAATTAGAGCAGACCAGACTGGTACAAATCGAAAAACAGAACAACCTATTTCTCATCAGGATGATTTTGATACACTGCGTTGTTAAAAAACAATACTTACGTCTTAATAATATTTCTATCGAAACTGCCTACACTATGTAAACAAAAAGCGTTCTATTCTTCGTGCATTCAATTCCTTACTCTTTCATTGTGTTCTTCATTACTTTATGTAGGCCTTTGAATGCCCTTGAATACTGCAGCAGGAGCGAAAGATTTTCTGCATGCTCTTACAAATAGAAAGGCCTAACTTCTATTCTTTTGTTGCAAACTAACCTTTGGACACTCCCACTGACGTAATGACACTCTTTTCACTCGTTCTATCTCATTCTTTGTCAGGAGAGAAACCTATTTCATACATATTGTATACTAGTCGGCAGAAATTGATGCTTTATACGTTGTAGACCAACGCAATCTGTGCGAAGAGTAGTGCCAAAGTACCACCTTTGAAACATTTCAAAGGTCTCTGATCGACAGGTCTGGCCACGAAACAACTTAATTAATCGAAATGACCGAACAGAAACTCTTGAAAGTAGAGTCGGAAAACTTTGCTTTAGTTAGTCGGCAAGACGCATTTCTTGTACTCTCTAGCTACTCACAATGATTTCATTCTAGATTACAAAGTGCATAGCTTTCCAAAAAAGATTCACTTTTGGAAAATAATTCATACGCGCCATCCAAACCTTCTTCTGACCTATTGTAAAAATTGGAGTTGTCCGGTCTCGTCTATGGGATGAAATGCAGACCATACTCGTTACGTCGTATCTTATGTGCATTTTTCTTTCTCCACCTATTAAAAGCCAAATTTGATAAATTGAACGGGTTATCAGTCGGGCTTTTAGAGATTCTGCGACATCAGTAACCAGCCGTGATTTTTTCGATCACCTTCACTAAGCAGTTGTGCGCTTTCATTGCCTGTTTCTTGGTTGCAAATGAAAAGTGAGTCATAATCTTTTTGCGATGTATTTTCATTTATGGTGGGATCAAGGGTGCTGGGATCAATAGGAAATGAACCAGTAACTATCATGAATTCATTTGTGTTCTGTACTGTTTGTAATATTCAGTTATTGAATTTTAATAGGCTGTCTTCATTCGTTGCTTCCCCGGTAAGTGGTTCTGAATCCCCCAAATGTCATTTCTGTTCTACTAGGTCATTTCGATCCGTTTTCCAGTCGCCCTCCACGCAAGTCTACTCCAAATATGTGACCAAGTCTGTTGCTCTGGGGTTGGTTACAGCTGAGATTTGGGCTACTGAAAACGGGAGACTGGGTGCGAGATGAGCATTTTTTCGAAAATGGCTATTACTTGATTTTAAAAATTCTGTTTTCCACGACGAATCATTTTGCAGTGTCCCACAAATAGGGTCTGCCCTGTTATGCGAAAGTGCCCAAGCGTCCTTTTATTTTTACGTTTTGAGGAAAGAGAAGGGCGTAAAGGGTGTGCCCTAATCCTTTAGCATGTTAAAACTGTGAAATTGGGGGTTAATTTACTGTGGTAGATATGTGGGTTGGTACCCAGTAAATTTGTACCGGAGCGTAGATACCGTATATTGGCCAAGCCATTTGCGAAACCGTACAATGCATCGAAAACTGCAGATGGCACTCCAATCTATCAAAAGGTGGACGGGAGGCAACTAAACTTAAACTTGGAGTTGGGTCGCCGTATTGGGGAGGGGGAGAGCAATGGTGCTTTATCAATTTGGGGGCAGTGGCGGTTATTACAGTACAGTAGAGAGGGGGGAACCTACAGTACAGTACTGTACTGTACAGTACGGTATTGGGGAGGTGTTGTACGTATTTCCACCACTGTAATGATTGTACAGTATAGCGTACGTTCAAACGGTATTGTACAGTACTGTACAGCACTGTTCTGTACAGTACAGGACGTTTTAAGTACGGTATAGTAGCCAGTGTACTATACAGTACTGTACAGCACAGTAGTATTCAACCTGTGCGACAGTATTGTACAGCAAATTCTGTAAAGTTTAATGTCCTACTGTACAGTACAAGATGCGGTGTGCAGAAGCGGGAGGAGGCGGATAGTGAATGGTAGCTGTGCAGTGTACAGTTCAATGCAGTTCCGCTGCAAGGCGAGATTTCATGAAATGAGGGGGTGGAGCGGGGCGAAAGCGAGTGGATGGTCATACAGTACTGTACAGTAACAACAAATAGAGTCAGAGTGTGATGCAGTACTGTACAGTACTGTACAGTATAGGACTAATTATTTTTATAACTTTATACAATCAACTTATGATTTCCATATACACTGCGGGGGGTGTGCTGCGTGGCGGGGATGACCTCAGGAGACGGGGGACGTCGGGCGCACACTCGTGTGATGTTGTCATGTGATGTGATGAAGGGAGGGGAGGTGAGTGACATCAGCGCAACCGCGCCGCCGTATCATACTGTACACTGCTACGCTACGATATACTGTACTGTACTGTACTGTACTGTACTATCTCTACTGTACGAGTCCACCACATTTGCCACTTGCAACAGCCCAAAAAAAAAAAAGGCGCCGTTTTCACGCTACGCAGCATAAACACTCCTTGCTATATTCCAAGCCCACAACCAGCAACCGCTGCCCCATTTCCATTTCCCGTACCCGTCGATTATCCCTCAACCTCAAAAACACACTTTATGCACTCCCTTTCCCACGCTACCCACACCACACACCCCCGACCCTTCCGCCACCCAACAGACCCCGAGCGCGTCGTACAAAGCCCGTACCCACACAAAACCACCCCCCACCCCACCGCCGCTTGGGCCACTCTCGCACCCTCGGCCCCATCTTTCCACCATGCGCAAGCACCGCGCCTACCCAACTGACTCAAACAAGCCCGTCCCCCCTTTACCTCGGCCCACCCCGCCGACCCAATCTACCGTTCCCCCTCCCTTCTCCCCCGCCCCTGCCGTACGCGCCGGCGGCCCCTTGTGCGCCCCGCGTGATCGTTGCGACGGGCCTCGTTCCCTTCCCACAAAACACTTGACCGGCAAATGGGGCTTGGGGTCTGAAGCCCCTTCTTATTCATCCTTGGCTCGTGTAGCGGGTGGTGCCGTTCATCATTCCGCCTCCCACTTGCCTTCTGTGTCGGTGCCGCCTCGTGTGCAGGGGGAGGGTGTGGAGGGGGGGTCTGCATCTGTTTTGGGCGGTTCATGTGGCGTTGGGACTGGGAGACGGGGGGGTGCAGTAGGAGTGGAGAATGCATCTTTGACGAGGTCGGATTCGCTGTTGAACAAGGCACGGAGGGTGTTTTCGTTGCCGACTAGCTTGAAGCGAAGGCCTGCGTTGCTTGACCCGGAGAAGAGGGATCGGCGCAGGAGTGCGAAAAAGACGGGGGGGCACCCACGGGGCATGTGCCGGAGACGGGGGCTGAGGGTGGGGAGAGGGAAAGGGAGACGGAGAGGGAGGGGAGGGAGGGGAGGGAGGGGGAGGATAGGCTGCAGTGGCTTGAGGATGAGTTGGAGGCTGCGCGGGTTCGGATCTCAAGGCAGAGGAGACGCATTGCGCAGTTGGAGGAGCAGGTGCACCGTGAGCGGCAGAGTCGCCCGCCTATTGAGACTTTGGTGCAGAGTGCGTTGCGACACTTTGAGGCCAAGGAGCGCGCATTGAAGCATACTATTGAGCGTATGGATCATGATTATGCCGCTGTGTTGGCGGAGAAGAACGAGGCGATGCGTTTGTTGACTACGTTTGTGGGCCGCGGGGGTCGGTCCCCTCCGGCGTCGTTTTCCAGCGTGTCGGAGGCAGGTACCGATAGTTGGCATTACAAGGCGTCACGACGGGCGTTGAGTATGGATACAGTGCGGCGGGGGTCGCCGTCGGCCTCGGTGGGCGCTAGGACGCAGAGTGGGGGCATGGATTTTGAGCCCGCATCGGATAAGGCTCATGAGTAGGTTATGTTAATGATAGACTTGTGCATGCTGGTGTGCAGGATGCCCATCGTGGAGGGGTGAGTACTTGGAGAATGGCCTGTCGAAGCAACGGCGCACTGGCTACAGACGCGGTCACGTGCCCACCGTTGACCCATTTGACTTGCACGTCTGGACGCGCTAGACGCCACGCGTGGAGGCAATCACGGCTTATGTAGCTGGATTGAGGCACCGGAAGAGTCGCGCCAGTGGCAGAGTATGCACGCGGGTTTGGTTTTGTTATTTTCGTTTGTTTGTTGCGCAAGCACCGTCCATGCAATTGTTCGTTTCACCGAGTTAGCATATCAGCCCCATCTTGACCACCCGCCACACCCGGCGCAATACCACAGATGCAACGTATAAAACAAAGCATGATGCAACTCACCGATCTGCCTTTGCAAAGATCAAGACATGCTCTCCCTCACCTCGGCGCGGAAAATTGGCAATATCCGACACGCTGAGCACCTCTCGCAGCCTTCTCCTCGCCGCGTCGATGCACCCGCCCTCCGCCAATCTGTCCCAATCCACGACGCTCGCCAATACACCCTCTGTAAACACCGGTGCCGCCGAATGCGGCGCCAAGGCCATTACAGCCGGCAAGCCATCACACAAACTGGCGACCATGGCAGCATGCAAGCCACCCTGAGAAATACCGACCACCGCCTGCCGCGTGACACCACGCTGTGCAAAATAATGCACCAGGGCCAATGTCTCCTCTATAGTCGCACGACCAAGGTCATGCAAATCGGACACCCGTCTCAACAAAGCGCCGGTCTGACCTTTTGGGCGACGAAGCCCATACAACGGTCCCTCCAACACGACACTCGTAACTCCTCGGCGTCGCAGCCAAAACGCAGTAGCCAAAGCTCGTCTCCAGAAGCCATGGTCGCCAGTGGCCGGCAGATGAATAGCGACTGGTGCATGAGGGCCTGCAGACACGGAGAGAAGACGCGCGTGGTGCGAGGCGGGCGGGAGAAAGGCGGCGGCGGGGGAGGGAAACGTGGCGAGGTGGACGTTGAACGAGGGCGGTCCAATAGATGTCCAGGTTAGGTTGGGTGGGGACGGTGGGGTGTAGAGACCGGTGCGGATTTGGGAAAGGAAGAGATGCTGGCGTGACGGATCGCCCCAGCCTTGACGGAAGAAACGAAGAGTGCCGAAACAAGTGCGGAGACGGGAAAACGTAACGTCGACTGTCGCCATTGGAGGTGCATTGCAGTTGGGAGGAGAAAGGGGGATACGAAGGGTTTATATTAATGGGTTTGAGGCATGAGCGGTTTTTCGTTTGAGGTTTGAGTGATTTCGGAGCAGGTGGGATTGGAAGGAAAGTGGCTGTTATCAGATTTTCGGGCCTCTACAAAAAAGAAAAGATTCTCTTGAGAGCTTGTGCGATTTATCTGCAGTATTTGTGTTTGTGGTGAAAATATCTGCGGAATTTAGCATGAATCACGTAGCAAGTGGCTTCAAACCAAGACTGCAAGCAATTTGGTCAGAATTTTTTTTACAAGTTACTTTCCATGCAAACATCTGAATATTTGAAGTCTTGAAATTCTAAACCTGTTACCATAATTTATTCCGAATAAACTCCAATTGTCCAAAACCACGTGGCGCAAATAAACTCGTGCACCAATGAATTTTGAAAAGTACTTGAATTCCAGTCTGCTAATCAAGCCAAATCGCTGCAAACCATCGCTACGGAATTTGTCGCAAACTCTACTGTACTGCACAGCAGTACTGGCTGTCCTCACTAGACAACACATGTCAAGTCTTCTGCTCACCGACCACTGGCGACCAGTGTTCTGTGCTCATTACAGATCTCTATCCCGCATGGTAGCCCTGATAAAGCATTTGCATTCGATCCCATTGCATAATCTGTAAAATCCGATTCCCTCTTCGCCCATACCCTACTTCCCCGCACAGCACCGCTCCTCCCCCAACCTCGTCGTCCCCTCCCAGACCCATGTCCGACCCACCGCCGACAAGCCCGCTTCACCTCCCACAGCCCCCTACTCCCCCGCCTCCACACTGCGCCACTCCTCCCTAATCCTCCTCCTTTCCTCTCTCTTCTACCTTTTCTTTCTCTATTCCCCTCCCCCAATTTTCAGTCCCGAGGAAATGGCCCACATCGCCCGTACCGCCATTTCCCAATCTCAATCCTCCCCCGATCCCCTCAACGCCACCATTCAATCCGTTGTTGACCAACTCCGCGCCGCCCATCCTACCCATATTTTTAAACACCCTCCCTGGATGTTTAATAACGCCGGCGGCGCTATGGGTTCTATGCTTGTTTTGCACTGCTCGTTGCGCGAGTATGTTATTGTATTTGGAACCGCGCTCGGAACAGAGGGACATACGTGAGTCGAGTGTTTCATCTATCTTGCCTTGTCTTATTCCCCTTTTTACCATCCCCCCTCCGTCTGCGGGATGCCTCACGTCGTATCCTCACTAACACATACCTGTATATACACTTGCTGAAATAACAAAATAACAACTGTCCGCAGTGGCCGCTTCCTCGCAGACGACTATTTTACCATTCTCCACGGCGAACAATGGGCCTATGCCGCAGGTTCATTGGAAAAGGAGATCTATCGCGTCGGCGATCAGCATTATCTCCCACGTGGTATGGCAAAGCAATACAAAATGCCGGATGGTACCTGGGCTTTGGAATATGCCCACGGTAGCATTGCATCCATGATGCCCTTTGGATTGGCCGACAGCTTTTCGAGCACCATGGATTTCCTCTCCGTCTTTCAAACTGTTCGTGTGTCTGCCCTAGGCATGTTTCGGGAGCTAGTCTTTGGCACGTCCGTATAAAACGCCTCCACTTATACTTTGAATGTCTAACGCATGCCACTATCATCCTAATATCAGCAACGGGCTGAAGAGGCAGAAGGGCAGCGGTGTGGCGTATGCGCTTGGGTGGGTATCTCGTGTTTGTTTACATGTAAACATGAGAACCGACGACTACAACCAAGCCGCTGTAAACCTCTCACGCAAATGTTTCTAATGTTAATCCGTCCCTCTCCTCATCTAAACCCTCCGAAAAACCCCTCGTCTCCCCGTCACCGGTTCAACGTCATTCTTCTAGCCCCTACACCCCTGCTGCAAGAAAAAGATACAGCAGCCTCACTCTCCGCCTTCTACAAAGTTAACCAAAAACACACACTTACACACACACACACACTGATACGAAACACCAACAGCGCATCCCCCACCCCCACCTACCATCCGCATCTCGTTACAAACAATCCGCTACTATCCAAATACTCCAAACTCCACTTCATTCCGTCCCATTCCACGCCATCCAGTGCCATTCCGCCTCACAAACACCGTCACAAATGCCCAGGATCCCAGCAAAGCGGAAAAAAGAAAAATTACAGTTCAGCCGGATACAAATCAGCCTCCGTCACCGTGCCTGCATCTAGCTGACGCCGAAACCTTACCCTTCTCCGACTGGCAAACTCAGCGTACGCCGGTTTCACCTCCAAAACGGGCATTCGGATAGGGTTTCCCCTCAACCTCAAGGTAACCAACTCAGTACACTGCTCCAAAATCTCATTCGGAAAGTCCTCAATGCGGTTTCCCTCCAAATTCAAACCGATCAACTGCCCCAACGACGCATAGCCCGCCGGCACCTCTCTGAGCAAATTGTTACTCAGATCCAACTCCATCAACCACTCCATGCCCTTGAGTTCCTCCGGCGCGCGTTCAAATCGATTGCCAGTAAGATTCAGTGCCGTCAATTGCAGTGTCCCAAAAGAGGGCGGCAACTCTTGCAACATATTACCGCCCAGATCAACATGCTCCAAAAACCGCATACCCTCAAACGCATCCGGCAAACTAGTCAACTGATTGCGCGCCAGGTCCAACTTTTTCAAGGCTGTCATACGTACAATGTTGCCTGGAATGGAGGTCAACAAGTTACCATTTGCAATCAAGCGTTGCACCAGGACGTAATCGCACAAGCGCTCATCCAAGTAAACCAAGCGGTTATCCGACACATTAATAATGCGCGCGGTGCCGGGCACCGACTCAAACACCTGATCCGGGACCTTATCCAACTGCATGCGACTCAAATTCAAGATGCCCAGCTTTTTAGTATTCTCCAACGCCCACGGCACAGTATTCGGCTCCAATTGACCGCCATCCCCGCCTGCATCGCCCTTATTCTTGGTCTTACTCTTCTGTTTGCGAGCGGCACGTGCGGCCTTGCGGTCTGCCTTTGCGGCACGTTTTGCCTGGTCGGCCTGTTTCGCGGCCTGATAAGCACGCGATCGGGGGCGTTCCGGGGCGGAATAAAAGGAATCTTGAATCTTCATCTCGTAATGAGAGAGGCCGGTTTGATTGGTGTCATCTTCGTAATCCTCGGGGCTGAAAAACTTGAGATCCTCGACGGTCTTGGTGCCTGGGGTTTCGAGCGGGGGGGTGGGGGGCGCGAGGGATCGTCGGGGGCGTTGAGGTGGCGGGGGGATTGTCGGTGCTTGCGAGGGCGTCGACGGCAGAATCAGAGGGCTGGGAGGAAGGTTTTGCTTTGCTCGACGAGGCGCCCATGGCGCTTCGCTTGTTTTTGTTTCTCTGCTCGGTTGTTGGGGAGTTTTGGGGGTGCAGGGTGAAGGATGGAGGGGTGCGGTTTGGCGAATGATGTAATGGGGTGAGAGAGGGGGGATTGTTGGATTGGTTGAGATGGGGGAGTAGAGGTGAGGGGTTGGGGGTTAGAGAGAGGGGAAATGCGGGCGGTCCAAGCGGCGGAGATTGCGGTTTGGATTGAGGATAGAAATGGTGTGCGGGCAAAGAGAGGGTAGTTAGTCGAGCGGGACTGCCTGTGGACGGAGAGGGAGTTGGGACGAGCGAGAGGTTGAGTATGAAAAAAAATCAGCAAGCATGGATAGGCAAACAAGGCCGTTGTAAAATTGTAAGCGGCTTGGGGCGTGTGAATAGAGATGATGTGGCGCGTGATTGGTGCAATTTTGCAGTCGATGGGGGAGAGGAGGGGTTTTTATGCAAGTGGCTTGCCAGGCTTTCTTGGCGTTTGTCACTATCTGTGACAGAAACAGTGGTGATGTCACCAACAAACTTTATTTTATTTTTACTACTTTTTGTGCCAATTACAGTCGGGGGAGCGAATGAATGCCTCCCCACTCGGATGTTTATCGACGAAAAGTACAGTTTTTCATTTTTTAAACTTTTTCAAAGTCCCCACCCCAGGATCACATCTGCCACTGTATGAATAAAAATTGCGCATAATAAATGTCGAAATGTCCTAAAGACTACGAACGAGAGCAGTGCTCCATAATAATCAACCTCCACTCTTTCCCCACCTGAAAGGACAACACGTGATGCATTGCTGTCGTGACATAAAGCCTCCAAGTGGATGTCCATTCCTCACGTTGCGTCTCCCGTCGCCACACCGCCTTCAAAAACAAGCAAACGAGCCGCTGTCCACCTCCCTGGGAGATAGAATCCTACCTCCAAAAGGAATGATTGAGTTCTGCCTCTACGGTAAGCGTGCTCAGCTGTCCCTAGGCTGTTGACCCGATGCGTTCCGACGCTGCCCAACTTTGGGTGGAATTCCTATACGATCTCGGGTAAATTACAGCCGGCCAAGCTATATTGTTACTGCAGTTCTACCCCCTAAATCCCTTCTCTCGGACCCCACTAGCCCTCGCGGCTCTAAAGAAACACGATAATAGCCCCGCGCTGAGGTGGTCCCCAGCACTCCTCGGCGCTAGTCAGCACTGCTCAGCCAGTGTTCAAACATTCCTCAACCATTGTCATAGTGTCGAACTGTAGGTGTAGGCGGACACGTGTCCGCTTTAGCCATTATTAAAATATTTGGCGAGCACCTCACAGAACCCTGTCCTGTCACGGCATTGTATTGCAGGGTTTACCATGATTACTGCACTAAAGCTACCGAACCAGCTCAAACTAGGAGCCATGGACACAAGAGATTTCACTTGAGAAAGAGGAAAAGAACGAAACAAGAATTCAATGTTACCGCAATCGAAGTTTGACGTAATCGACGACAACAAATCCTGTCTCCATTGACGGTTCTCCACGTCCGACGTCGTGCGATCCCCATTCCCACGCCTTGACCACGACGATACCGCCCCGCTAGTACCCACCCCCACCACACCGCCCTCAGGGTCAGGAGTGCTGTGCTCAACACGCCACCGCACCAGTACCACAACAGGGTCTCCCAAGCCCGAAGGACATCTTTACCACGCACATACCAGTCGTGACCCGTTTCCCGACATGTTGCCGTCCAGAGCACGGTGACCTGTTCTCCCACACCCTGCGCATGCGAAGCGGGGCACGATGATAGCGCCGAGAAAATGAACAAGGTGCAGCTTTTTCCAAACGTCATGCTGTGCCACCCGGGTAGTCAGGACTTCTTTGGGAACGCTAACGGACAAGCATTCAGGCAGAGGATGGGCCTTTGGCGGGCGGGGCAATACGAGACCCTCCGGCGCACCGCACTCGCCCTTTTCACATGCCGCACAGCGACGACACTGGCACAATCAGCACAAAAGAAGGTGAACATTCTTAGCTCATTGTCGCTAGCTAAGGAAGGAGCCCTCGGGAAGGCCGCGCAAGCACGGAGCTTACTTGGTGCACCTCCGGCAACACAAGACGTTTCCGATGCACTCCGCGCAATGCACCCACAGAGAACACCAAAATCCCACGGCGACAAATTCGTCCCACCCGACGCTCTCCCTCCGTCCACAAAAGCGACAACAGAAGAGGTCATACGTGCGGTTCGCTCCTTCAAACTCAGCTCAGCCCCCGGCGGCTCAGCCTTACGCCCCTCCCACCTCGATGAGTTCCTCCGCAATCCAACTTTCTCCTCCCGTCGTGGAATTCTCCATTCCCTCACGGAATTCGTCAACGTCCCCGCCGCAGGGAAAGTCCCAATTTCTCTCGCCCCATGGGTTCCCCGCGCCGCGCTACCCCCGCTTGCAAAGAACATGACCCCGCGACTTATCGCTGTCGGCGAGACACATTGAAGACTCGTCAGCAGCTGCCTTACGTCAAAATCAAAGAGAAAGGCGGCAGAGCACCTCTACCCACTCCAAGTGGGATTTAGCGCCGGGGCTGACGCCGTAGTTCACGGCATGCGGCGAATGGTAACCAGAGTGGGAACAAGCCCGGAGTTCGCCCCCTTGAAGAACGTTTTCACTCTATGCCGTCGCTCTGCGTTCTTCGAGGAGAATGAAGGAAATTTCGCTCAGTTGTTAAAGTGGGTGCTATACTGTTGTAACAACGACCCACCATACTTGTGGACAGGGTTCAATACGATACTCAGCGTCATTGGTACCCAACAGGGTGACCCTCTCGGTGGTCTACTGTTCGATCTGATTCTTCAGGTAATGATCCGGAAACTACAACCAATGCTGTCATTATCCGGCGGGGACGAAGAGGTGCGCATTGTTTTCTTACAGCTGTGGTGCCACAACGATGGATACATCGTTGCCCAGCATGAAGCACCAATGAAAGCCATTCACATCCTGTCTTCTCCGGCGGCCATAAGCCTGGGCTTTCACCTTTTTCTCCCTGAATGCAAGATCTGGTAGCCCACAGCTCCACAGGACGCGTTAGAGCTGCATACGCGTCAGAAATCAAACAGGAATACAACGTAAGCATCGTCTTTTTGAACGCCCCCGTCGGTTTCAACATCTTCGTTGAGAAATGCCTCAGCGCCAACGTTCATTCCCTAAAGCCGTTCGTGCACGCCGTCCTTGTTTTTCAAAAGGCCTAGGCCTCCTTTCAGATCCTCAGCCTCAGGCACTGCCTCGGCATCTGCAAGCTCGGCTACCTTCTCCGAGTTACCCCGCCCCATGCACAGCAAAAGGGGCAAAGCATTTCGACAGCGTAATGGAATCAGCTACTTGCATACTGGCAGTTAGATCCTACACAGCGGAATGTTTAAGGAGTTGCAGCTGCCCCTTAAGCCAATCTCAGACAAGCGCTCCACCCTGGGACTCGGCCTCACCTCAGTGACAAGCGTGGCATGAGCCGCTTTTCTCGCGTCCTGTGCTCAGACCAACCAGTTCTGCGAGCGTTTCCTAATCCGGGCCATAACCGACTTGGCCACACATCACCAGGCCAAAGTCGGGTTTAGTGCGTGGCCTTCCTACTGCCGCCCACACGATTTACTGCCATTCAGCATTTTCTGTTCCAGCCATACACCCACCCACCCACGCTAAACCAGTTGACCAATGCAGTCAACAGGGCACTCTGCGAGGAGCTGCCTCGAGGCGACACCCGCACACAAGCTTTTCGGGCAATCATGAAACTACCTGGTGCCTAAGCTAGGGTCTATTGCGTTCCAAGCTCAGGTCTCAAAACCGGCGTCAGCACGCAGAACTTCTCAATTTGGCTCCAGGTACTTCGTCAGGTACCGCTGTTCGCACCCTGAACCCCCTGCCCGAGTGCATCTTGCCCAGAAACAATGGAGATCAAATAGAGACTACCTGATCCATTGCAGCTACGTCAGACAAAGAATCGCCCGTCTCGACGACGCTTGACGACCTCGATACACCTATTCGACATCGAAGAAAGTAGAGAATGACCAACAGAATGGGATTTCACTCCAACATTTTTTCACACAATTAATAAGCTCTTCAACTGACACACAAACTGCCTTGCGTTCGCGTATAGATTTCGTACTAGCCATCCTCTAACATACTCTTTCGGATTCAAGTCCGGAGACATCGCGGAATAGTACATTAGACGAATTCCATTCTCCGAAAACAACTTCCTCGAGTCTTGACTCAAATGGATGGGGGCATTATCTTGCTGGTAAGTCTAGTCTAACGGAATAAAATTTTCCGCAAAAGGAAGTAGGTGTTCCTCCATCCCCTTCAGATAGCTCTTCGTTGTTTTTCTTTCAATCAAAACAACCAAATCTGAATTCAAAAGCCGGATATTCCCCCCAAAACATGGCACCACCACCACGCTCCTGGCTTCTTCTTAGAAGCGTCAGATTGTTTTACGAATTATGCTACTACGCCTGAAGGCCATCTGGCCTATCCAGACAGAAGCGATTCTCTTCGCTGAACAAACTTTTTTCCACTCCTCGTGGTTCGACATAACATGATCTCTTGCCAACTCCAGACGATTGTATTTATGAGATTTACTTGACGGGAGGGGGGCTTTTGGGTTTACGAAAGCCCATGTGGGAATCTTTACCGAGGATTGCTCGTGTTCGGGACACAGACAGAGACAGGACACAGAGACCGGGAAGTGACCACACAGTTCTTGGCTTCTCGGAATAGACAACGCCTATTCTGCTCGTTTATTTGTGAAGTTCGACCGGTATAATGCTTCATTTACTTTCTGATTAGTTTTTTGAGGAAATTTTGTACCGCAGCTTGGCTGCGTTCAATATGTCTTACAGTATGAGCATCAAATTTTCCTTCCTGGTTAAATGGAATGACTAATCCCTTCTCGATGTCGGTAAGGGCATTTTCACGCGGCCTCTCTATGCTCGGTAGTTGGTTTTGGACGAACAAAGTACGGTGTGAGGGAATTAGATGCATTAAGACACAGGAAAAGGTTAATTGCTGTAGTGCAATAGCGGTTTTTGGTTACAGTAGGGATCAATGATCCATTTTTCTAATCCAAAGTTGATATCTTTACACTCCTTACAAGATTATCTGGCAACGACCCAGTGGATTCATGCCCTGGACCACTTTTGGTCCTAATATCTAGTTTAGAGTGATTTAATAACTTTTAGAAACGTCTCCTAATACTCTAACACTCTAACCTACTGAGTTCTACCTTAGTATTTATTCCCTGTTCGGCCGCTATAGTGTGACAAGTAAACAGCTCCCAAAATTTCAGCTCTGAAGCTACCCCCTTCCTTTCGCGTCCCCCATTATCTTTCTTTACGGAACCGGCACGTTTGTAGATATATTTAACTTCATCCTGTTTGAGACTCTTGGTATAATGATTGCCTAACCATCATTTAGGCTTCTCTTCTTCCTCGTTGTGCGCATGTCGCGTCTTTTCTTCGCTCGTGGCTGGCTTCGCGTCCCCTAAGAAGACAGTATTTCTGGACCTGTGGTAGGTCATCGCAGTTAAGTTGCATCTGAAAGATAGAACTATTTTTTGGCTGAAGCAAATTATCACAGCAAGGTCGCAGGCTTCAATCACACAGAAACACTCGTTTTTCTCAGCACTATATCAATCGCGGCTCCGCATTAGATGGCGCAATTTGTTACGTATGAGGTTTCGAACGATTTTAAGGACTCTTGATGGGTTTAGAGGGCCTTGCTTTCGTTCGTCACAAAGATATTATCGGT
Source organism: Kappaphycus alvarezii (assembly GCA_002205965.3). NCBI lineage: Eukaryota > Rhodophyta > Florideophyceae > Gigartinales > Solieriaceae > Kappaphycus > Kappaphycus alvarezii. The sequence continues at coordinate 778,055 of NADL03000599.1, forward strand.
ACTAATAAAACAAGATAGGACCCGTCAATACCTCTATAGAGGATTATCTTACAGAGAAAATATGCTCAAGAGAGGTATCTGGAGCAATTAGACAACAAGGGCTGTAATCAAAATGTTCGGGTTAGGTAATTGGCCGTCATCGTCGAAGAGAAATTCGTTAACACGTGAGGCAGCAATTGGGATCATATTGTAGAACCAAATATGCAGCGGAATTTTTCAAAAGGGACATAACAGATTATAGTGTACTTACCGTATCATCCCCATCGGGACTCTATGCGCTGTTTGTGGGAACACAAGAAACCTAGAAGGAAAATTCTAGCTTCAGAGGAAGCGCAGGGGAAAAGGCTCCATTGGAATTGATTGAACAATGTGGAGGTAAAAAGCGCCAGTTAGGATGATTTTATCCTCTCTTTGATCACGTTAAGAACTCCCTGGTCTAAACCTTACTTTAAACATACATTATGTTGCATAATTACAGATTCATGTCCCCCTTTCTTCATTCAAAATAATCGTGTATCTCTTGTACTGTACCTGCGAATGCTTCACTTCCCACAATCATCTTTTACCTTCAATCAGAAATATAAAAAAAGCCGCCAGATGTATCAAAAATCAAATTTGGGCGGTGTAGAAATATAGATTCAAAGAACTTAACACCTTTTTGCGCCAAAATGCGGATCCAAAGTACTGTTAAATCATTTATTTGATCCTTTGTTTGCCTCAGAATGGCTCATTCTGCCTCAGAAAGGCCACATAGCCGTTAAATCCTTCAAAACGGCCTCGTAGCGCTGTTCTGTCCGCCGAAGGGCAAGCGAAAATCTTAGTCCTCGCCAAAAAACAGATACCGACCAGGGCTATCACTGCCCCCTCAATCAATCTCAAAAAGTCGTAAGTACCTTTCTTCAGGTTCCTAGTCTGTACGGGATTGAAAAAAGAAACGACAGGCCGTACTTTCTGGGAAAAAAGCGCTATCGATTGCTGAGGGAAGTGAAGAAGACGAGAAAAAGTGCTATGCGCGTCAGAGAAGAGCTCTAATTGAGTGTTCCGAAGCTCACAGTGTTGTGGGAGATAAAGAGAAGCAGTTTGTTCGATTATAAGATGCTGAAGAACAGTTTTTATTTAGACCGAATTCATAAAAAGGCTACAGTAGAGTGGGCAATGGAGAAAGTAACCTGGACTGCACCTAAATGGGGCTCGGTGATCTTTACCGATGAAAATATTAATTTGGATGGCCCCGGTGGATTTTCATACAACTGCCACTGTCTCGGCAGCATCTATTATCATTATAAAGTACCCCAAATACCCCCTCCTATCCCGACAGTGAAGAGAAAATATTTTTTTGACGTCAGAAAGGTGGGGATATTGTTTTGATTTGCGTCTGGTTTAGTTACTATGGAAAAGAAGGGCTTGCATTTCTGGAAGATGTTCAAGATTCGAAGAAGCTTGAAAACCTGCGTCAGAGCTGCCCAAGGTAGCGAACTGGTATTTGCTACCTTGGGGAGCTCTGACGCACCGAGAACAGTGGACTCTATAGCAGGGCAAATGTCCTATACACGTTTCTGCCTACTCTCGAGTTCGGATGGAGGGCAAAAAATCGATTTGCTGACATGTTCTTCCCGGTATCCCGATTTAAACCCCATAGAAAATCTGTGAGCCATAATGGCTCGTAAGGTTTACAAGTATGCAATGCGGTACAGGACCCTTGGAAATGTCAAGGCTGCAATCGTTACAGCATAGAATAGTGTCGAAGAAAACAGAATCCAAAGGAAAGGGGATCAAAAGTCTTATCGGAGGTTAAATGCTTCTGCCGTGAGTATTCTGGGGTCGCTGTCGTGACTGATGGTACAGGGGCTCGCGAAATGGAGCAAGAGTTGTTCAAATATAATTTTTCTGGAGTTGTAGGGCCGTTTTTCTCCAGCAGCCAGCTAGACTGTGTTCCTGCATCTATCGTTAAAGTCATTTTCTAGTTATTGGCTGAGTGGAAGGCGAAGTTGGCCCATGAAAAATGAAGCCACACTACAGTCAAGTTCTATAAACTCAAGCAGGTTATCCAAATGGTGTGCAACTTGGGTATGCGCTTGAGTTTTCGTTTGCAGAGAAGCCGCTCACTTCTGCGGAAGTTTGGATACGATGGGTACTTCAGTTTGATTTCCAGGTTCCAGAGTGGCATAAGGAATGTTCGTCTGGTAAGCGGTATTGCATCTCACGTTGATCTCTGCATCGCTATCAATTCTGATCTTGGAATAATTCTCGATTCCGAAGAAGAGTTCGCCATTGATCTTAAGCCTCATTCTTCGAGGTTTCGCGCTGGCCCTTCTCCCCGAAGGATGTGCGTTGCTGAAATATACGAGCTCTTTGTCCAGTAAAACGTATATTAAAGTCAATTCCTCCGAACGGATGATACACTGCTCCGGTTGGATATCGAGGTGGCCTGTAATGACGACCTTCCTAAGGAGGGACTGGCTCATCTCTTTCGTGAGTCCATCGGCAACAATTTTTTCTGCTTCGAACGAAGACTATATCTGAGGTCACTCTGTCTCGGAATCCTTCTCTTGCGGCTGCGACGACTAGCATAGTACGCCTCTCAGAGGCCTTTTATCCTTCCGAGATGATGTCGAAAAGACCCTTGCTATCTGTTACCACTTGAACTTGTACCGGTTTGTTTAAGACTGTCTGCAGTTCTCCTGAAAGATCAATAGATATTTCAAACATGTCACTGAAAGCGATGAACTCTCCTGACATAGCTGATCTTGCTACTCTCCTCGATTCGTAGGACTTAAAGGAAATGAGGAAGACCACGTGCCCTAATTGTGAGGAGAAGTCTTAATTGTTTGCGAACGAAGAGTCCGAGAAGCCCACTACGCGAATGGTATTCGAGTCCAATTTGGGAATATTCAGGTAGACGCGGTTATCGATCGCATACTTTATTGCCTTGTTACTTTATCTGAGGATCTGAGGTCTATCGGCGTCGAATATTTTCTCTGTGACTTACACTAGCTGCGCTATTTCAAACAGGCAGTCTGGCCTCGAATTTTCGAGCCATGCTAATCGCATGCGCATTGGTCTGAAGAGCTTAAAGGATGCGTCAACGGGAAGACACTATAGTTTGCGCAAATATGAGATTTGGTCGCTGTAAAAATCACCGTTCTTCTCTTCGACAATAAATCCCGTAAACTCGGATGGTAAGGAGGATTCTTACTTCATTTCGAATCTTTTGTTCGTTGACCTGGACAGCTTTCGGAACCTATCATCACTCCAGCGGAGGAGATCATCTATGAAAGCTACGCTGAGCACTTTAGGACACCTCCCAATAACAGAAAATAGAACACGAGGTCAAAAAGGAAGGGCATCATTTTCAGTTCCTCGCGATGGTGCCTATCAAGCGTTGTGTGTCAAAAGTCTCCTGTGTCTGAAAGACCGTAGAGTCGGCGGAGCAGATTTAAGCACTGGTTGGGTTCAAGCTCAAACTCTGGGACGGGGTCCTTGATGTATATATCTCTCTCAAGTGGCTCAGAAGAGTGCAGTTATGCTTGAGTAATATCCGCAATCTAAACCTCGAAGCCATGGATTGCAACTAGCGCTAGGAGGAGTCTAATGGACTGAGGCTGTAAAGTCGATGAGGTGTGCGCAAGGATATTCTTCATTTCGTCGCGATGACCGCCCATTTCGTAGCGTGTCTTGTACTTTATCTCCACTTCCATTGATGATTTGAGAGATAAAACGAGGCGACCAGGTAAAACGTTTCCGTCAGGTGGTACCTCTTCCTTGAGTATCACTTTAAAGGCCCCCCGTTTTAGTAGCTCCCTTTTTTCTTTCTTTTTAGCGGCATTCTTAGCTTGATTTGGAAATCGAGCCGCTTTCGTGCAATACTTCTGTCGCCATTAATTCATCGTCTAATCACTTAAATTGGGAAAACACTCGCCAAGGTCTGCCAGAAACGTAGAAGAAAGTCGTTTTGGAGTGAGGTAAGGTTTCACTTGTGTGATGTTGAACGGTTTTGCAGGATCTGTCTCCGATACAAGGACGAAGACTAATGTTTTAGAGAGATCTATTTTCGAGACTTCGAATGGACCAGTCCAATCACCGATACGGTTAGACAGTAAATTTTCGCACCAGATGAGTACTTTATCCCCACGAAGGTATGAGCGGTCGCTTAAAGGTGGTAATGCGTGGCGCAACGCCCGATGAATGCTTAGTTTAGCCATTTGGGCTTCCATTTCCTTTTGGGCGATTTCAGCTATGTCGCTTCGTTGCAGAGTGTCGGACGAAAAGGTCTGGGCTCCGGAAATGCGGACAGTTGCGAGAACTCTCCAAAAAAAAGAGAGCAGAGGGGACGAGACGCTCTGTTCCTAGAGTATCATTCATAGCTTTCACTGAGCAAGCTAGCAAAACTGGACTTGTTCCGAGATGGAGGAATTTTGCGCGTATACCTTCCAAAAGCGTTGAATATTCGATTGAGTTCGTTGCGACCAACGATGGATTTGGGGGTTCCAATATCGCATAGGAAGCCAAGTGAGCGATCGAAAATGGGTTCCTTCTTGAGATCGGCCGCAAAAATGCTGGCCACAAATATCTAGTCCTCATGCCCCCTTTAAGACTATTTAGGTATAGCGACGGGATGGCTCTAATGTTCCCCGCCGCTTGGATGAAAATTCGAACAACTCGGATCGAGTTCGCTCAAAGCTGAGGTGATATGGGCCAGCAGTATTTTATGTTACACAACATCCAACGAGCTTTCACTATGCTCGAATTTTTCGTCTTTTAAGGGCTTTTTTGCCTCTGTAAAATTAAAGTCGAATTCTACAAGGTTTTCATTCCCCTCTAATTGGCTCGATTCGTCTTGATCGTAGTTTTCGTTCCACGAATTTTGCCATCCACCTTTAATAAAATCACCCAGGATGTGTGTGGATGATTCCCCGTTCTTCATGCGACGGCGGGCATGTACTTCGATTGAACTCGGGGCATAACGGTGACTAGGAATCCAGTTAGAGGAACCACATCTATGGCTCTTATTTCGCTTACGGGAAAATTCGAAAGAGCAGTTATGCCGGCGATCTGAGTTTTGACCCCTAGATTCGAAGCGATTTTAGCGACGGCGGACGTATTTCGGTTTGGAGGCATATCAAATCATATTCGTCAAAGTTCCATCGCCACCCTCCGTTATGAAAGATCTTGATACATTTGAAGGTACTGAGACGGCTCGTATTTGACGCAGATTTTGAACTGATTCATGGAGGGTAGTTGCGAACTTGTTATACGAATATGGATACTGGGGTACGAGCTCGTTGATGGGCGAATAGTTTAGTCAGCCCCTCGGAGACATCGGCAATGTTTCTCTCATGTATCTCTGGAGGCCTCCAGAGTGCCCTTAATCTGAATCTGTCTTGCATCCGAAACACAATCACTCATCATGACTTTTACAACTTCTTCTTAGTTCATATTATCGTTGCAATTCTCGAAAAAGAACTTCTAGGAAGCTTAATCGAGGATATGAACAAATAGTCGACCTTCTGAGTGGGATAAAGATGATATTGGCGCGAGCAGGTACCATAGAGCTTGAGTTTATCGGTAATGTCTTGATGCAGGTCTCCGGTAAACTTGGATTCATTGAACATTTGTTTAACATATCTTGATTTGCGCGGATATTCGTGTCCACTGTTATCACGAAGGTAGCTTAGATGCTCCCATAGTAACCCTCATTCATTTTCTTCAGCATTAAAACTGTTATATTGTGTGTTATCGTTTGAAAATCGGGAGTTGAGCGAGTTTTTTGCTCCAAAGTCGCGGAGTCGCGATTTCGTTTGTTGCGGGCGTTGGTAACCTGCAGTTCTCCGTCTTAAGTTGCTGAATCGGCTCATTTTGCCTTAGCTGTTTTTCGTTTTGCCTTTTCTCTAGGTAATTCCGGTTGGGTCGAGGATACAAGAGCGGATTTGCATACCCTCTCTTCTGCTTAAACTTTTCCACGTCACTTTTGGCATAATCAGAGTCGATCTCCATGAATGAACAGAACCAAACCAGAGTGGCGGCAAGGCGCCTTCTCTTCTTCTGAGGGTCTTGAGCTGATGTTAGAATCGTAAAAATCATCTGCATATCGGCGAAACCAAGCAATGTCGCGACATGGTAGAGGAAAGATACTGGAAACATCGGCATATTGAAGAATTATTTCGTGAAGACTTGCTTCGGCGGCGGGAGAAAATCTATGGGATACTCGCTTACATCTTTGGCATCCGGAGGAGCAAATGAAGCGTTAGTAGAAGAGGTACTCGGTCCGGCCTGGGAAGGGAAAAATTACATCGTCGATTTGGCAGCATTTAATATCGATGTTGCCGTCTCGTCGGAGAATTGTTAACCTTCTTCATAATCTGGTCGCAGGTGAACTTGAAACGGGAACGAGAAATCCGGGCCATTTCGATTCAAAACTGCAGCAAAAATAAAATAAATAATGTAGAAGTAGAGAAAACTCGATCAGTGCAGAAAGATAGCAAACGAATCCAGATTGTCGTATTTACTACTCTAACTGCGCGCGATACCGTACCCTTGTACAATCAAGGGTATTTGTCGAAATCGTAGTAGTGGAGTAGACGTAGAGGTAGAAGTAGAGTAGGAGTAGCTTCAAATGAGAATGAGAAGGACCAGGGCTGAACACCTCGTCAGGACAACGGACTACTACATCGACGCTGTATGACTTCTCCTTGTCTCTATTCCGGGGAAGGGAGATACCTGGCGAGTTCTGACCACTATATGCAGCACTAAGGTGTCATTGTGGTCTTCATTACAGTGGACACGACAACACCGTACTCTACATTACCGAACTGTGAGTCAACAGTTTTGTCCACAATTTTAGATACGTCCTATTTAATGTTTTTTCCGAGGTTAATTAATGTTGATAGGACATTTGACAATTTCCTGTTCGGATTCCAAACTTTTTTAATTAGACCCCCAGCGCATATAGCACATGCAGGAGCACTTAGTACGTCAATTTGGAAATACAAGGGTTTATTTGTAAGGTATGATAGCAGTAGCAAAATTGCATCAAAACTCCGAAAAATGAAGATATTTATTCAAAATACGTAAAGTCTGCCACTGCACGGACAGTTTCCAGAAAAGAGCGTGAAAATAAAAAATGAAGAACCCCATGCAAAGAAGGCGGGACTTTAAGTAGATCATGCGATCATTCTGCAAAATCCACGTAGTTCCGCCACGTTCTAGTGGCGGGTAGTCAACAGATTGACTACCCGCCAAATACAGGTACCGTTTATCACAAAACCTGATAGAACTGCATATACAGTATCCCAATCCCCAAACACCGCTTACTAAACCCTCTACCCACAGCTCTCCTTACCTGAAACATAAAAAAACAGCAACAGCAACTAATTCCCTCCGCACAGCACTTTACCCATGGCCAATGAACCCAATCTATCTGCGTCGTTTTCTACGACACAGGACTCAAGAGCACTCAATCTCCTGGCTGATGCAGTGGTTGCCCGCGAACACGATTTAGATGATGAGGACTCTCAACCCATTAGGGATAACACTGATGACGAAAATGACAGCTCATGCCCCATTTTCAATGCCTTCTACGAACAATGGTCCAGCAAAGCAATTGTCAAAATGACAAACTTCGATCCCTGACAGTTTGAAGCAATTTGGACTGGTTTTTGGTAATTCATCAAGGCCTAGTTCTGCGGTGGGAGAGGGTGCAAAAGCAGGCATGCACAAAAAGATGTTTTTTCATGACAATGAGCTTGCTAAAGCACGGATTTCAATTGGATTTCATGGCAAAGATGTTCGATTTGAAAACATCATCATTTGATCGTCTTAACATGAATTTTATTCGGCTAATATCGCATGAAGTGTATGAGCAGTATGTTGATTACTACTCGGAAAACGACCCTATGCAATCAATGATCGATGAAAAAAAGATCTTCGGAAATTATCGGATGGCACGGTATGCAACCGATGTTACTTTTCAGCCATCATACAGGCCATCGGGGGCTTTGGTGGAGGAGAAAACATATTTTAGGAAAAAGCATGGTCATTATGGCTTTAAAGTGGAGTTATCTGTTTTCGCGAACCGAATGGCAATCGGTTGTAGTGCTCACGAACCAGGATCGGTTTCTGACTTGACAATTTTCCAGGGGATGCAGTTGTTTCATAAGAAAATGATAAAGAAAACACGAGACGAAAGGAAATTCGAGGATAAAGGGCCGCTCGTCGACAAATTTCCGAATCAATGGGTTGTTTTAGTTGACAAGAAATACCAGGGAGCACAGGAATTTATTCTTTGTGTCCACCCGACGAAGAAACCATAAAATAGATTACAAACACCCGCCCAGGTCGCAGAAAATCGACACATATCTGCGGATCCTGTTTTGGTGGAAAACTATGTCGGTGGATTTTGCTCTACTTGGAACATTGTGGGGACCAAATACAAGTGGGCAGAGGGCAACTATGATTGCATTTTTCGGTTGTCTCTAGGGCTTACTAATTTTCATGTGTTATACAGTACAATCCGCTGCGTTCAGATAATGGACGCATGTTCCACAAAATTCAGAATCGTTGGTACAATATCGACCAGTCGCAGATAGAGAAGCGCAAGCGTGTGCAAGACAAGTACAGGGCGAAGTGCCGTCGCCGCGTTGACATGTAGTTTCGCGCTAGTGGTGTACATGATTGGGATGCCACTCAATCTCCGTAATTTTGAATAAATATTTCTGTTTTTATGATTGTTTCATATTTGTACTGTTTAGGGTACTAAAATCATGATATACTGGGCAATTTACCAATGAAAATAGCTTTTTTGGGCTATGCATATAAATTAGAATTTCACGATTGTTTTGCTGGATCACAACATCATTATGTAAATGCTCTTTATTTGCGATGGTGACCCATTGGCTATGATCGTAGTTCTTGGCCTAGAGAGTGCTTACCCCAAGGTACGCGGCCGAGGACGCCATGTCTAACGCGGTATGCCTGCTTGCTGATATTGAGAGGGCCCTGTAAGGAATGTTATTTCGTGTTACCCATCAGTGACGACTTATCCCGCACATCGCACCAGCGGCGTGGACACCACCGACCACATCTTCAATACATAAAAATAACCCAGAAGTCCCCTTAGTTCTTTTAAGAACTACGGATTTCAGTTAAATCCATAAATTTCCAACTTTTGGCTTGAGTTTTGCTCCGTGCCAAAGAACTGTCGACACGCAAACCATCACACTTCCTCTCGAAGCAGACTCGTCCCCGTGCCCGTATCCACTCTCGACGGTTGGCATCCAGACGCATACGCCTTCATAACCAAAGTGGCAAGAAGCGTTGCAGTCAGGGCCATGGAATCATACGGGAAGGTCCGAGGGATATTCGTGCAGAGGCACGCTGCGGCTGCTGCGAAGTCCAACGCTGCCTGCTGCTAGCTGGCCTCGAGCCAGCCTTGTAGCGACCTTGAACCGGAATAATCCCGTTTCTTGGTTCCCACATGCCGACCACTTATATCAATTATTTGATGCGCTTTGGAATATAGGAGGGAAAGGTTTGGGTGTTTTACTCTTGGAAGATATATCCGGTGGAATATAGGCGAACGTATCTTTCAATCATTAAAACACCCCAATTCTTCCACCATCAAGACTATAGGAAATCTTGCTCGCAGTACATGAAACTCAATCAAGCAGTTGTCCAAATGTTCTAAAGTCTTCGGTGAGTATAAACTACGAATTTTTGCGTGGCGGGATCAGTTATTACAGCTGTAGCCCTCAGTAACAATACATTTTCTGTTTTCCCGGAAACCAGTATTATCAAACATGGCATCAGCATTCTAGACAAATTCCACTAAGAAGTCATTCGGAGTCCTACGCATGGACGACTACAGTTTGAATGCATTCTTATGAGTCAAGCTTGTTCCACTACTCCTATAAAGCATATGACATCTCTCCATTATCCTTTCCGTGGGCTGGGAGTGTTTCAGTCACAGTTCAATGGAGGAAAGAGTACTGAAAGGTTTTTTCGCAAATAGAAAACAATCCTTCTCCTTTGTCCCTTCTATCTCCACAAAGTTCTCAGCCTAGGACAGTAGTAGACATCAGCGTCCTTTTATCATAGGATCGCTAATGACGAGGAAAATATCCTCGATAGAAGCATTCTTGTAAAGAATGAGCTGCGATCGCCTTGACGGTTTCGAAGGAAGCCGAAAACCGGAAACAGGGTTCATTAGACTTCGGTCTGTTGCGATCCACTATTTGCTCTGCCCTTCAAGTCCAATCCCTCTCTCCTTTGCTTCTGTTATAGCCCAGTATAGAAAAGAAAAAAAGAGACCTTTTATTTCTCAGAGATCAGGGGGAGATCACGCATGAGCCCTGTCCGGAGGTCAGGCGGTGGGGAATGGTGATTTTTTCGGAGACTCAGCATAACTGCGGTGTTTTGTAGACCGAACTGTACCTTATACATGGCGTGGTAACTTTATGGCATCAGTAAAGCGGGTGTCCGGTGCAGGATCCGACTATATTGCTAGCTAGGTGCTAGCCGGTATACAGGAACCGGACGTACGGTGGATTAATTCGGCTACAGTATGCAAGTTAGTTACAGTACATACAGTAGTCGATTGATAAACACAAATACCACTGTAGTACTGTACTGTCGTTGATTAGGTCTGTAGACAATAGAATTCTGTAAGCTGATAACTGGACTTGCTGGCAGAGGTTAGAATCTCAACAGAGGTAATCGGGGTTTGTGGGCTGTGGCAAGATGAGTCGGCACAAGTCGCCGGCGTGCTGCCCCCCGCTTCTCTTCCGGTCAGCCGCTATTCTATCCTATATATAGCCTCTACAACGCTCGCTTTGCTATTGCCTTTCTCGCTCTCATCCATGCGTGCTCTTGCATTCGCTCACCTGCGGTCTGTGCCCAATGCCTGCGTGCTCGTCCTACATTCCGTCTTGCTCGCTCATTCCAGGTCCAATACAATGCCGTGCGCTCTTTCATTGTCCGTGTCCTTGCCGCCTAGTGTCCGCATGCATGTACCGCTTCTGCGTTGCTCTCGCCTTTGCCGCTTCCTAGTCCTTTCCCTAACTGCTGCATTCATGGTAGATCGTTGCAACGTGCAATTGCGTCCAGTTGTCCCGCATGAGACTCTTGCATTCATGTTTTCATTCGCTTCCTGCGTTGTTACGACAGTTGCGCATACGATGCTCCGTACCTTTTAAGAGCCACCCTTTCAATATGGATCGGATCTTTGCATGATCTCGATCAACGCTGCAAGTGCAAGCTATCCAACTGACAACTGTACAGTTCAGTCCAGTACAGTACATTAGTTTTCATACTGTATCATGAGCAGCCGTCCTTGGTCCTCGCGAAGAATATACACGTGTAAAGCCTGGTACACGGGGTTAAAAATCTGCTCCGATACGCTCATTTCTTATTTCGCCATAAAGAATCATGACTGACACTGTAGAGCTGCTTTACAGTATATTTGCTGTTTATAGGAGAAAAAGTCGTTTCTTAATGCATTGGAAGTGCAGTATTGCTATGCGACCCCCCATAGCTTATTCGACGCAATAAAAATTCTACTGCACAGGTACGGCTGTGTTGCTGGTACAGTAGGCAGAGTGAGTGGGGGACAGTGTAGAATTCAGCGAGGGTCGCACTGAAATTGGATCCATAATTAGTTTGGCCTTGTGATTTTCTGGGTGCAAGTTGATGGCTGCCTGAGACTCGGTCTGCAGGAGGATAGGAGACATCTGCCGTAAATGCTGCAGTGGGAGGAAAGGATTGGCGGCCCGCGCCCGATGGGCATGTTGCTTGGATCACGATGGGAGAGATTTTGAGAAGTTGCAGTTTATGTGTGCATTTTGTAGGTTTTGTACGGAACTGGCGCTATACGGTATTGTACAAGTAGGGTTTATAAAGGAAGGGGCGGATGCTGTACTGTACTGTACTGTACAGTATACTTTTCCATATAAGACAATGCTGCACAGGACACTACTGTTTCTGTAAACGGCGTTGCAGTACACAAATGCAGCACTTTTGCGACGGGCATTTACAGTACGCTGTATTGAAGAATAAGCTACTGTACTGGGGTGTATATCAATATTTAGAAAAATATCGAATTTCAAATTGAGTTCAGTACAATCCTGAGAAGTGTACTAGTCAATATCAACGCATGCATTGATGGAATTTGAGTTGACCCACATAAAATAAACCAAAATATCCAATTAATTTAGAGCTGAAACACTTGTAAATGTCCATAACACCAACGCATTCATACACCCTACAAGGCTACCCCATCGTACAGTACAACAGTCTCGCAAAATCCATAACCAATTCCTTCACCTTTCACCTCGCCCCTCGATATCGCCAATGCGCGCTCACCCCATTCACAGCAACACAACTCCTACTCACAGCAAGCCCTTGTAACAACCCTCTGTGTCGACCAGTGACTCAGTTCTACCTCCCCCGTCCGCACCGCGCATCTCCCCTCTCCCTCAACCCATCCATCCTTCCCTTTCCGCCTTCCCCAATGCCCCCACCGCGTGCCGCCTCTTCCTCCGCTCTCACGGGCCCCAAATCCCACGCTCACGCCCGTCGTCCCTCTCGCATACCCCTCTCCGCCTCAACCTTGTCCATTCCGCTCCCACCCTCCCCACCCTCCACCCCCCTCCCAAGTTCCCTCCAAACACCCCCGCCATCCTCCTCCCTTCTTCCATCTCCTCCACTTCCTCACTCCCAAACCCACCCGCAAGTTTCTCTTCGACCAACGTCTCGCCCTTCAACTTCGTTCCCGCCCCTTCGCCCTCCTTCGCCCTCTTCTTCTTCTCTTCTTTCTTCTCTTCCTCTTCCTTTTCCTCCTGCTCAGGTCCCTCCTCGGCGTTACCAATCCCGTCCTTCACACCCCCCCACCCCTCTAATCGCGTACAGATCCAATCTCGCTCGTGTCATCCGCGGCGACGAGCCGAAAGAACTCTGGCCTCATCCTGACGCACTGGCCCTTGCTTTAACACCACCCGCTCCCGTTCTGTCCCCGGTTTCTTTGGAGCATATTCTTTCTACTCGCGCCGCCTCGCGTCGTGGCTGGCGTCACCATCCCAGGGATAAACATCATGATGATGTTCGTGTATCCGTCATTGCTGCTTGTCAGGATCGGTCCGCGTTTTTGCAAACTGCGTTGCCGGGGTGGTGTCGCATGTTGGGGCAACATGATGAGATTGTGATTGTGGATTGGGGAACTCGGGCACCGGATCATGTCCCCGTGCGGACAGTTGTCGAGGCAGTTGGGGAGGTGTTGGAGGGGCTTTCGTGTGAGGTGCGTGTCGTTAGTGTGGCGGAGGCGGGGAGTTGGGTGCTGACGAGGGCGTATAATTTGGCGGCGCGGTTTGCGAGGGGGAGTGGTTGATGAAGTTGGATTGCGATACAATGGTTGTGGAGGAGGGCATCTTGGGCAGGCTGATTTTGCCGGGCGGTGAGGTGGAGGGTAGGGGAAGGAGTAGGTTGCCGGCGAGGGGTGAGGAAGAGAGGTTTTTCTACAGGTATTTTTGGGAAAAGGCAAATACAGAGAATGACGAGCACCTGAACGGCGTGTTTTTGGCGAGGACAGAGGATTTTCGGCGGGTCAATGGGTACGATGAAAGGATTACTACATATGGATGGGATGACTCGGAGTTGTACTCGAGGTTGGAAAGGGGCGGGGCGGGGGAAGGAATGGGTCTGAGGGCGCTTGAGTTTGAAGCGGGCAGTTTGAAGCATATGAAACATGGAGATGGTTATCGAGGTGCCAATCAACACCTCGTGATGGGGCCGACACTGGAGACACAGGTGAATCAGCAGGCAACAGAGGTATTGCCATCGTGGAGTGAGGTGGGAACAGTGGAGGAGACGGAGTACGAGTACGATCTGCTGTCCAAGGATGGAAGATATGCTGGTGCACGAATCGTGCGAACACCACGGGGTCTGCTACAGCATTTGTCTCGTCAGGAACAAACGGGCATTATTGACGAGGCGACGAATCGGTTACTGCATGATGTATACGGGTTTCCGTGGAGTGTGTTGGGGGAAATTAATCGATCGCGTGGGGAGTTGGTGCGTTCGCTGGCGTTGTTGGGTCGATCGACACACTGGGAGAGTGGGAATGGATTTATCTTTGCGGAAGTAGGGGGCACGGTACCGCAAAGGGTGCTGGGGATGGCGTCGGCGATTGGGCTGGCGATGGAGTATGAGCGACCGTTGTTTCTGGCGTGGAGTTCGGGGACACGGGAGGAGCCCACGCCAAGGGTGACGGATTTCTTTGATGTGGATAGCAGCGGTGTGGTTGATGAAGAAATGGAGGAAATAGGTGGCAGGAGAAGGAGAAAGGGTGCACGGGTATATCAAGTGGGAAGGTGGAAGTGCCGGTCTTTGGTAGAAGTTTGCGCAAAGACGGATTCTGCGTTTGGTTTGATGACAGAGTTTCGGTCGGGGGGGCATGAGAACGAAAAGAAAGCAGGAGAGCAGGTTTTGGACGTACTACATGGTAAGGTGGCAGGGAAGCGAAATGTGTTGTTGCGTTTGGAGGGTGCTTTTCCGGTGCAAAAGATGGAGGAGCGAATGAGAGCGATGGCATCGTTGATGCCGTCGCATGGATTGGCGGATCATTTGGGGAAACTCGGGGATTTGTCAGAGCATCTGGGAATTTACATTGGGCACGCAGTAAAGCAACGTGGCGTGGATGCAATGGTGAAGAGGGTCGAGGGGCATTACGGGGCGTCGGAAAAGTACTTTGTGAGCGGGGGGCAACGAGAGATGGTGGTGAAGGCAAGAGGACTATTAAGGGTTGAGGAAAATATGGTGGAAAGTGCAAGGAATATCGAGACGGCAGGGGCCACGCATGAGATCAGGGAGACGACACGGGATATCGCCGAGTTGTATGCGCTGGCACATTGCAAGAGCTTGGTGAATGACGGGCGGCCGCCTTCGGCTGTGTTGGAAATCATTAAGCTTTTGCGGAAGACTAGTTGATTAGATCAAGGACTCATGCTCTATAGAATCTCCACGTTGGGGCGGTATGGTGGATTCGTACTGTGGTCTTTGAAAGTGGAGGCTGCAATACGGTGCTGTACATTGCTAATTGTACAGTCACGGACAAAATATTGCTCTGGAACGTTGTGCAAAGGGGGCGGCAATAAATATACGACAGATAGACTAATTAAATAAATTTGAACTGTCTCCAAAAACATTCAAGTTTCAAGAATGAATTTCAGCGAAGGGATACAAAAATACCATACCGTACAGTACTGTACTGTAGGGTAATTCGCAAAATATGCTGGCACATCAGAAAGAGCCAATGAAAAGCAATTGCAATTGTACGCCAAAATTGTGCAACATCCCTGGGAGAACACCGTAGTACTCGCTGCTAAGTATCCTCGAGCACGAGGCTTTATTGACAAAGGGTACCAGGATTGTGCTTAGTTTTACGAGGCATTTCACCCTTTAAGAATCCGCCTCGCGGAGCCCTCACTACAAGTCAAGAAAGATTTAACAGAAAGGGGTCCAATGATAGGATTATAGTAGAAAACTTTTTTGGTCGCCTGTGTGGACTTTAGAAACTATCGTCTCACAAATGGAAGTGGTCAGAAGGATAGTATGATGAATTTCTTAAGCTTTTGCTAGCATTTACAAATGTACATTTGAAATGCCATCCACCTCGAAAATGTGACAGGGAGCGCTTTTATCGGTTGAAAGACATGCCGAACAGCATCGCTGATGCTATTCTTGAGCAACGTTAAAGGAGCGGCGACGCAAACGCTTGAAATGCTAATTTCGTTCTACGCAATAAGGGTTTCGAGTGGGAAAGAATTTGCCAAGCCGCGCCTGTCCAGTGGTTCAGTTCACAGCCGAAGCAGTAACTCTGGGTTCTTTACAATTTGAAATATTTTAATGGGTATGATCCATGTAATCTATTCAACGGCAAAGACTGAGAATATAGATAAAATAGAGATTTTACGCAAAACAGTTTCACTAGTGTTTGAACATAAATTTATGTGCACATTGAACACTTTGCGTTGTGTGACAAATATCATCAGAGGTCTTGTGAGATGGTATTATGAAATATGACTGTCTAGTGCAGCTACATGACAACAAACTTTAGCCATTTTGGTCGATATGTTTCACACCCTTACATCATCATCTCGCACCAACAATTGCTTGAAAGGCCTCTTCTTCGCACATGTAAGCCATCATGGATAAAGTACCTACGTCTAAAGGGGCGAAAAACTCTACAGAACACGCAACATTACAAGTCACCTCAGTAACAGCAACAGAAACACCTTTACCCACTATATTAGTCGTGCTAAACGTAACACAGCAGCTGATTCCGACCAATAAAACTCGTCGTCACAGCTTTATTAACGACGAAGACCTCATCTTTATTCGAGAAGTTGCAGCAGCCAAGGCGCACATTGCACCGAATGAAGAAACGAGTGAACGCTTTGAAATAGCCTCAACTAAAGTAAATAGTACTAAGAAGCTCAAAACAGCTATTACTTGGAAACCATCTCAAAATCGGTACAAGAGATTGCAAGAGCGCTTTGATGCGGAAGATATTGTCAATATGACGATGAGTGGTGTTGGCGAAGAAGTGTGTAAGACGGAAGAGCTTCTTAGCCTTATGAAGGAGGCGAGAGATGATTTGTTGAAAGTAAAGCAGGATAAGAAGAAAAGATTTAAGCACAAGACCGCCGCAAAGAACGTTTAGGTTCGCTTATAAGAGAAAACGCTACCAAAAGAAGAGAATCCTAGACTGAAGTTGCTACAGACGATGACAAAAAGCAGGATCGCCCGTCAAAACGAGTCAGGCAGAGTGTTGTAAGCTCATTTTCTATAGAGGAAGAGACGGAACGTTTTATCATATCGCTGGAAAAGGGTTATGCTCGCCGTTTGGAGTTGAAAGAAGATAGAGTTAGGCTGTATCGGGAGCGATTCGAAGTCGAGAAGGAGCTTGAGATAAACAGTGAAGAACTCCGGCGTGAAGGAGAGGACTCACAGCATATTGAGCTCGACAAGTTCCGCAAGATGATGGGAGCTATCTGTGGCTTAAATTATGCTGAGATGGCACAAGATAGAGACAAAAATCCGAAAGATGAGTGCAAAAATCGCTCACTGCGGACTTTGAGCTCGCTGCTTCCCGGACCCACTACAATACTCAGCCGCGGGGAGCGAGATACTCTTGGAGTGAAGAAGGTGTGCATTTGAAGTACTCTGAAACTTGTTTGCCATACAAACATGTTCTAAGATTGGTAAGCAAGAGAGCCGTAAGATACAAGGATCCGACAAGGGCCTGTAGAACGTGAGTTTTTCGGCTGTAGTCCGTACTACTCCAGAAAACATTGAACTCTTTAAATATTCATTCGACAATTATACGCCCTCTGGACATGGATTCTTTAAATGTTTTTGGTCGTTACTCAAATGAGATCCTTGAAGAGTGATTTCCAGAAACTCTCTGCAGTTACATCCACTATCTCCGTAAAAACAATACTGATTATTTCGAGCAAGCCGGTTTCTTCATCAAACGCAGACCAGCTGTAAAGTGTCCAATCATGACGATGCACTTCGACAGGTCCGCAAGCATGTAACAAAATACCATCAGGGCAAACCACAGTTTGATACTTGAGACCATTTGTCCGCTTGTGTCCATTGTAAGCAACATTTTGAAGAACATTCTAACTTGTTCGAGCGATTTTTATGACCGTTCCATCAATGAATCCTACACACTTATCGAGAGCATTCGTTTTGTTGTGTACTGATTCTGCCCGCATAACAGCCGTGCCATGAATGTACGGTTCGTACAAAGCACATGTTATGAGCTTTTGGTGATTCTCGAGAAACGATTCTATGCCTTTCATCTGCTCATTATAATGCAGCTTGTCAGCAGCGAGCTAGATTTGTATCTTTCAGGAGGTTTTATACTCGGTTGTTGAACTTATTACATTTGAGATCTTTAAAGGAAGCGAAAATGTTTGAGACACATTTCGTCGCTCATGTAGGCAAACAAGTCTTTGAAACCTGTATGCACAATTAGATTGCTGCGTGTAATGCCCTGTTGATGGTTGTCGCGTTGTGTTCGGTAGCTAATGAGTGCGGCAACGAGTGGCAGTGAGGTTCCAAAGTGCTGTTGGGATCTTTGTTTGAAAAGATAAAATAGAACGGATCGCCAGTTTCTCAATCGCTTGCATGCTGCTTGTTTTGTGTGTTGTTTGAGGGAAGCGAGCAATTCTTTCATCCAGATGGCAGTGAAGGTTTTGGGAAAACCTCTCTGTGAGCGTGAATTTGATAGTGAAGTAAAATATATAAGCCGTTGCGTAATTTGTTCCCTGTTCGCTCTGTTTAAGTTTCACGTGTTCTTTCGGGTTGTGAAATTTCAGTGAAGTTTCACTGAATTGCTAATTGCATAAACTATGCAATTGTCGCAACGGGGTGGAAATTCTTATTTACTCAGTAAATGTGTAATCTGCAATATTTTCCTATTTTCTTGATTGATTGAAGTTCCGTGTTGCCGGACTGTATTACTGTGTATGTATGAAAAATTACGGAGTTTTTCGTTAACTTAGCTCTCCTCACAGATTAGTGTCTTTTTCAGGAATAAACTCTCAAATTGGACAGCCAGTTTCTACTTCGTGTTTTGACATTGTACAGGCAAAGGATGACAACATATTTACTGACTTAATTTGGCTGGATCTAATTTGTACTCTCTGAGGGGTAGAGCAAATCTTTCTATCAGTTAGAACTATTTCAGGATTTACGGTACAGTGGTATCTGGATAAGTGCAACCTGGGTGTTTCAGGGAATCGTTGTACTTAATGGGTGGTGTTGCACTTCGGGAAGGGCTTCATTAATCGCACCTGTCGGCAGGTTATGTGCGAACACGTCAAATCTCAAGGCCATCAGCCATG
Source organism: Kappaphycus alvarezii (assembly GCA_002205965.3). Classification (NCBI taxonomy): domain Eukaryota; phylum Rhodophyta; class Florideophyceae; order Gigartinales; family Solieriaceae; genus Kappaphycus; species Kappaphycus alvarezii. The sequence goes on from NADL03000599.1 coordinate 796,957, forward strand.
TATATACGCAGTTACTTGCAAAAAGGCGACAAAATGCTACAAGGTATAGCGCTTTAATGTTAAAATTATCATCAATCTTCTGGACCGGAGGTTGGCTTATGGTAACATAGCTTTAACTAGGCTCTCAAGCTCATCGTCGCTAGTTAAGCACTAGGATTTCATATATATTACAAACTACGTCTGGCTCCCAGGGTCAGATCAACAGCATATTGTACCGCAATATACACTTCTAGTGGCAGAAATTGGTGATAAATGATGGAATAATTCTTGAAATCACTTCTAGTAAGAGCCAGTTGTCGTTTGACTTCAGCTGGCAGCTCTGACAGCTCTCAGCTAGCGCTGACTAGAATCAAAACCTTTGAAAAATCTTCATTAGCAGAACCATAGTATTCAACCATCCGCTTCGCAAGTGCCAACACCCGTACTTGTTCTTAGAATCTGGGAAGCGACAAATCATCATCATCATCACTAACTGCATGTTGAAGCCCAACGACTGAAAGAATCAGTAACTCGTCGTTTAATTGCTCAGTGCACTAGCTCTCTCCTTCAGGGTTGAGCAGGTCTCCAATCTTGATTAGTATATCCTGTGGTATCATAACTTGAATATGACTCTAAAGCTCATCACATTCTGAGTTCAAAAGAGTGTCAACAGAAAACCAGATGTCGCTCTATTGTTCCCCTGAAGAAACCCTGTGTGGTTCCAGCAATTACGAATAAGTGAGGTAGGAAGATCTTCCCAAATCCGACTTAATGCCCTGGAAGCAGATAAAAAATCGACCTTGTAAATATCACTGATGCTCTCATCTTGTAAATCCAAAGTACGTTCTTTTTATTTTCAATTATTTTTTGTGAATCCCATATTTAGATTCAAGGAGCGGTTGCAGTTACCATGAAGTTGCACTTATCCAAAATTGCACTTATCCAGAGACCACTGTATACAAATTTTGTAACGAGTTTTCGTGAAATGTTAAGGAAAAGACCTAACCGTTCCCCATAAGAAAAGGAAGCAACATCGACTACTTCCGTTGCATAGTTGAAGCGCCTACCCCAATACTTTCCTACCGATAAACCTTTTCTTTACCTCATTCTCGCGACCTATCTGACCCTTACGAATGTAGCTGCGGCACAGAATGCTCTTAGTTAAGAACAAAATCCACGGCAGTCCAGATTCTAGACTTATCCTTTAAACTCTGCAAAGGTTATAAAAAATATCAGACTCCTAGTTCCAGTGCTCTCATCGCGGGATCCGCATGGGCAGAGCCGTGATTAAGACTTTTATTTAAGATGGCTCCTATCTCGTTCCCTTTGTACAAGCATAAGAAACGCAAGTCACCTCGCATGATTACAAAGACTTCCGTCATAGGAAAAATTTACAGACGACCTATTACAGGCGGTCAATGAAACGCTAAATCTCTTCGCACTCGATGGTAAGCATATGAAAATATTTTTCTGCCCGGAAGAATTCGGGAGCCCCCACATGCTGAAGAATTATCAACGGAAAATTTCGAAATCTTCGCAATAAACTCTTCGCAATCTTCAAAAGCGGCCGCATTTCTTGTTTAGTATTGATTTTTCAAATCCTCGATTTTCTCATTTCGAGCTCTGCTATAATTTGCTGGTTTTTCTCGCTTGCGCAGAATCAAACGAAGTTGCAACTACCTACTTCAGAAAAGAGTTATAAAATTATGCATCTGCTGCTACTGCTTTTCCAATTCTTTGGACGTAAATATGATTTGGGTCTTTCGCTCATTCGCAAGTATAATGAGATTAACGATGCGCATACTATACAGGCGAATGGAGTTTCTTCCAGTTTACTAGGATTTTAGACTATATTGGAAGCACCAGACAACCATAATGGTAACTAAATCACCCTATCCGCCCTGGAGATGAACACAGATGCCGTTATCTAGACCTTTTAATTACCAGGGTTCATAGTAATCCGTTAAATCCTTTTCGGAAAACCATTTCGCGAAACTAGACATAAAAAGCCACTAGGAGCCTACTTTCAGTTGATTTAATCGGACAAGATTTGGATACGATGCTCTTCATGCCAATAATATGCAACAAAAGTTCAAATGCACGGAGTTTACCGGTAATATATTGCAGTATAGTCACGATAAGCTAAAATTTTAAGGAGTAGATTCACTATGATCGGTCTTTTCTAAACCCATTTCAAGGCTGCTTTCTTCATTCCATATTTCGATGGAACAGCTTGAAATTTCCTCTCCTATAACTGCAGCGACTCTCGTTCGTGTTATTAAATAGTTTAAGTGATGTTTGATGAATATTTCAGCGAAGAGTGACAACTCAAAGTTAAAGGTACGGTGGAAACGACCAGATTTCGTAATTGCATACAGAAAGAACATTAGCAACCTGGCTCTCGGATTTACGAAATCAGACAACCATATCAACAAGCTCGAGACGCAGTGCGCCAGAGACTTCCGGACCGATGCTCATAAAATTCAATGTCTCCGAAAGGCATTCATCGAGTTTAAAATTTTTTTGCCTACCTTATCAGCTCATCACCTAACCAGGGGTATTATTTCAATATCCGTAGTAACATTCACACTCGTACTGTACTGCCATCGGCAGAGCTGATTTCAGTGATCCTTTTGTGATCCTTTTTTTGTTCATGCAGGTGCACTGCTATCAGCAGTGCTTGTACTGTACAATAACTGCATTTTTTCGATTGTTGCCCACCAATGGTCTTGGTACTGTATGCTCACCCTAACGGGTCTGTGGGCATGCAGTCCGGCCGACTCGGCCCCAAACTTGCCTAACTGTGACCTGATATTTTCGCAGGAGAAAGGCGCACCTATATTGTCGACTTTACTCATCTATAACTTGGATATCTATTACTCGACTGACATCGTCTCTGCTTACTCCGCCGTCGTAGATAGTCCTAACCCAGCTAACTATTATTTATACCTATCTGGCTACTGGGGCACAAGAATATCGAGCTACCTTGGTGTTGACTCTGAACTTGACTCCCACCTTCCGCCTTTGCAGCAACTCTGCCAACGGCAACTGTGGTTATGACTACGTTTATCCGCCCAGGTTCCATTTCAATTTTCCTCTCTCTTTTCTACATTACGCCTCCCCTTTCATTGTTCGTTTGTGATATTTATTCACATTTGGCCCCCCAAAATCCGCCCTCCATACACAAATAAGAACTTCAAGATTGTCGTTGGTGAAAACAAACTTACCTCCACAGGAGATAATTAGCACTGCTAACACAGTACTCATCTCTTTCTGTCCAAACTTGCACCCCTGGTGTCTTCGCTTCTTTGGTGTCCAGAGGAAAGTTGTAACCATACGAGTCCATATTTATAACAGCAAAATTTTATGTAAAAAACTTCCATAATGACACCATTAGCTTTTCAATATATCTAGTAGTACCCTTAGCTAGTCATCCGTGCAAAACTTTGGAGTTTATACCTCAACTGCTCAATCGATCACACAACTTTGTCAACATGGAAAATTTTAACCAAAAATGACGAATCCAAATGACCCCCGTCAACAGCCCGGAAACATTGTCAACACTCGTGAAACCCTTTTCACGCCAGCGGCTGAGTTTAAGCGACTAATAGGTTTTCTTTGGAAAAGTAAGCACGTCAACGGAACTGTGGTCAGCATCGAAGTTGAAACATCTACCTGAAGACGTCAGACTTCGGTCACCGCAGACTGGTCCATTTAGGACCGAACGAAGCGCTTCAGCCTGAAATTTGTCAAAATAACGCCAGAAGAAGGATCTGAAGGTGTCCCAGCAACGTCCAATGAAATAGAGGCATCAACTGCCATGGTCGAGCTACCGAATCGTCAACCATCAGAAGAAGAAACTAGAGAAGAAGCCAATGAGATGGCCGGAGTAATAGGAGATGCAAAGAAGAGCATGGAAAAGTTTGGACCAATCAGGAGGTATTATTACCTTTGAATGGATCAACGGCACATCGGCCATGGGAGGTAATTGTTCCAGCAGGGGAGACGTACATTCAACGTCATATTGAGTATGATAAGAGCCCCTAAGATTTTTGACTTTGCATGTTTCCTCTTTCCACAATTACCAAGCTTGCAATCTGGAACTCGCTAATAGTGGGGACATGCATGCCATAGCTGGTGAAATTCTAAAGTTTTTTTGGAATTCTCGTATTGCCATGCAGATTCGAGTTCACAAGCAGAAGGCCAGTTTGAAGTTCACAGTCTACACCTAAATACATTCCATTGGCCATGTTTGGAAAAACAATTTCGGGGAACCGTTTCGAAGCACTGGTATTATGTATTATTTTCAGCCGCTACATAGAAACTGAAAGCATTGACAGAAGATGGCCTTTGGTCAGTATTCGTGGAGGCTATAAAACGACATAGGAGTTCAAGTTTGTAGCCATCGGAGAGAACTTTCGTGGATGAAAACATGTTGCGCTGGTACGGAATGGGGGTAAATTGAACGTCAGAAGGACTCCTTCACTATGTCGCTCTGGACCGTAAGCCTGAAGATGGATGTGAAATAAAGACTGCATGCTGCGGTTTCAGTGGCACTGTGTTGAATTTGGAGATTGTTTTGCCAGCATCTAACAGCAGTAATCTGCGTTACGAGTCAAATCTCCGTCATAGCTCTGCGATCGTTCTTCGCCTTAGAGAGCCTTGGTTTCATTCAAATCGACTTGTTTTTGCAGAATATTCAATCGCTTTTGTCGCTACAACAAATGCACTTTTCGAATATGGACTGAGGTTTACAGGTGTCGTTAAGAATGCGATACGGCAGTTTCCTATGTCATTTTTTTCAGGGATGGACGCAATAACGAAAACTTTTTCCGCTTTATTCTAGCGTAGGTCCAAGAATAGTGGAAACTTATGACTTTGAAAGTTATTGAGGAGATTTACAAAAGCTGCGAAACTGTCTAAAGGATCTGGTACGAACCAACCCGCTTTCGTGTCTCCTATGTTTCCCAAGAAGCTCGTTTCAATGAAATGAAATCCATTTGCTTCAGTGTCGCTTTTTTCCTCGCTAAATTCGCGATGGAGCACATATTGCAGTAGATCATAGAATTCTGGGTAATTATTTATAGTAGACTGTTGAATAAGATACTTATGGATTTAGTTTTCGCTTTTCCGCAGTAGTTCATCCATGTTACCGGGAAAGCGTGTATATAAGTGAAACTTATAGTCATCGAAGCCTATCTAAGTCGTGTAATCGGAAAATTCTATCAATAGCCGCTTCGAACGACTTTCCGCAAAATTGTGACTGCTGCCATTACCGTCGACAATAGCCCTGCACTCGCTCGAGCAGTGAATACCATAAAAAGTATGCACTAATCAGGGAGAGTAGCGTCGCCTGTGATATTTTTTGGAGAATTTATCGGCTTCATACCAAAGCCGCTCTACCGCGCAGGAAAGAGTTAATATTGCGACATTGTTGTGTACGTAAATTTAAAGTTATATGGCTTTCGTGCGTCTAAATTGTGCGCAAAAACATGCATTGTCGCTGCTAGGTGGTCGCGAGTACTATCAGGAATACAAAATTCTAGCATAACGCGGGAAATAGTAGAAAACCGTTTCGGTAAATGCCTCTGCTCGTTTACCGTAGAGTATTTCGAACCGGACAAGAATATTTTATTCATACGCGATCTCTAAGGGATTTACGTAAGCCAATTTAACGTCTTATATGTCAAGTCGTATCTCAAGTCAGAAGTCCGCGCCCTAAATCTCCCGATATATATTGCAGAAGTACTTCATTGTTCCAAGTCACCTTTTAAAGATCATTTTCTCGTTGTAGAAGTTCTTTACGGGACCGATGAACGCGCTAAGCTAACAAAAATCGTTTAAGTGAAAAATATATTACATGAACGCTTGAAACTCTCATTAGATTCAACCCAAAGGTACAAGGAGAGGTAGTTTATCGAATTGAAATGAGATAAACTAAATTACATCCTCTTCTGTAATGAATATACACGCCCAATCAGTTATGCTTCTTTTAAGAATTATATATATATTCGGTTTCAACTTATGGAAAGCTGAAATTAGAAAAGCAGATCTCTTCTCTACCGAGCCGCTTGGTCTAGATAAATTCAAACTGATATCAGCTCCAAAGTTCGAAATGGGTCCAGAACTATGACTGAAACTTCTCTCCTCTCTATATTACCTATGGGATGTTGTAAACCTACAGCGCACTGTGATGGGCAGCTACATCCCGAAGAACTCTACATGAAAGTAATGCCAATTGGTACCGCGATGTAATAAATTTTCAGCAAATTGGTTCCTATAGGCCTCATCGCAGCCTATTTTGACGATTTAATTGGTGGAAAAACTCGGAATTCCGGGAATTATTCGAGCAAACGTGTCATAATTTGACATCAAGGCGGATAGGGCTCTCCTGCCAAACTTTCCTACCTTTGATAATAGTCGTGGGACGGAATAATCCTTCGATGTGGGCCGGGACCACAAGCTTCGAAAGCTCGCGTGTAAAAGAATGGATTAATAATTCTTCTTCTGTCGTTCAATGCGTATGGGATTAGTCTTGCTTGCGAACTCAAGATTTGGAAGGCTTCTTGAAACATCTAAATGAGCACTAATCACAATTCTCGTACGATAAGGCTCAGGAAGGCCTTTACAGTAAGAAAAGTCGTGACATTACCCGTGAACGTGATTATTCAATCAAGTACGCAGTTTAAAACTTTCTTTGCCTCTGAATTGACAAGCTTGACTTCGAATCAATTTGCCTTTTGTGTTTCTAAGATTCTCCCTTCACCAACAACCCCGCCTTTTTATTCCAAGCTCGGAAACATTTTAAACTTAATTATATATCCAAATCGGCCTTTCTCCTCTCCCTTAAGTCCGAAAAGGCGCGCAATGTCAAAGGATCAGCCATGCGGGGAGAACTTAAAGCTTTCGAAACCATGTTATATTTCTCAATCATATTTTGGCAAGAGTAAGGGAACGTCATCTCACTTATCGTCCCGGTCGAGGAGCTCACAGGTAGCAATTCTTTATCCGACGTAATGTCCCAAGCCTTCTGTGAGGATGTTATATATCGTCTTAGCACGGAAAGGATTCAGGTAAAGAACATTTTGGACGTAGGATTCGCACGGAGGGAAAGAATCTAGCCGGTTCTCTTAAAAGGTTAATGTCCCAAGCCGAGCTTGCAGAAAAACCTGTATTTGCAAATATACATACACCCTCAGAAATGGATTAATTTTTGTGAGAGGTGGTCGCCAAACAGTTTCATAGGAGATATTATAGGATACTTAGGTTGAGAAACATCCCCACCATAACATTTCATTCGAATAAGGATAGCAGAAGCAATACACGGAACATTGGATCATCCACCCACCGGAAATCACTTGATTTGCTCAATACCAACCTATGTCAAAGTATGTATCTCGGATTGATCTGTACATAGTCATAATGATAATTAACACTTATGTACCAACTTCCTACTATTCCGATATTCTGCGTATGCGTTCCAGCAAACATGTGCAAGATATCAGAAATCAAGCGGACGGATTCTTTTCAATGCTATCCACGATCGATCCCTAAACGCATCCTCAGTTACGCAATGTTCAACACTCGGATGATTGGGACTCCCCTGCGTCAATTAACAAAATAGAAAGCATTTAAATATCCATCTATGCGACTACGCCCCATTTAATATCATATTCTAAGCCTCAAAGCTTATTTGCATGCAAAACCCCCTATCTCTGGTATTTAGAAATTTATATCCCTCTTTTATCTCAATAAGTACATCGAGCTTAAGAAATGTGTCAAGCTACGGACCATATTTCCAGAAAATTCCTGGAAGTTTTGATCTTTTTTGGGACTCAGCGCGTGTCAATTTTTCCTCGTATGAAAACCACTTAAGATAGATGTCTCTGCACAGTCCATCCTACCGCACTGACCCATGAACATACGCTTGGAACTAAAATCAAGGAAAACACAAGATATGATTGTAGTGCAATGCACGGGAAAACCTTTACAAAGGTATCAACAAGAAATGCCTCAGGCAGTGAGCGGGGAAAAGTTCGTGGACATTGCAACTACATGGAATCCGAATGACCCTCTTTCTCTTTATGCTATGTGACTGGAAGCAGCTTGGTTTCTTGGGAACGTGTGGTAGAGGCTCAATAAGCTAGAAAACACTGAAATTGTACTATAAAGATGTAGTGCCAAAGGAAAGTGCTGTGGGGACGGCCCGAAGGACTTAGATGAAGCAGCGAAGCCGTCGTCAATAGGACAGAGTGGCAGGAGCCGAGCATGCAGCGGCGGGCGAGGCCCTGCAAAGTGATTCCGATCCTCCCTCAGGGGATCCCTGTAAGCCTTCGAGGCGTCGATACGAGTCCTCGACGGGGAACGGGCGCCGCGTCAACACGGCTAGAGATACACGTCCTCCCTAAGAACAAGGCCGCAGGCCAAGGACCAGACAATAAGAGCAACAGGCGCAACGGAAAGGGAAAAGGGGCAAAGCCTGGTGAATGATCAAGCCAAGAGACTACAAAGCGGTGACCAAAGGGGATAGACAGGCAATAGTCAACAACGCGGGAGTTTCCTTCGAGTTGGTAGTGGTGGGGCGCGAGCGTTTGGGCGCAGTTCATAGCCCAACTTTTGGCTGTTCACTTTGAGCGCTACTAGATGCCCGCTCATAAATACTAAAATAGCTGTTAGGCTTTTCAAAAAATAGGACACGTCTCGACTAGTTAGGTACTGTACACCTAATAAATATCAGGGGCATTTGGCGGCCAGCGGCACACCCCCATGGGTCCATGGCTCAGTAGACAGTTGTCCTTTCAGGACAGCAGGAATAAGACGTCCTAAAATGATCGCAATTCGAACAGCAAAATGGATTATCTACCCTTTACAGTGGACCCGTAGGGTCACTGCACAACAATCGTTTCCCTTTGTTTGCGCCGGGACCACTAAACATGAAATCCACACTAAGATTTCTATTTTAAAACTCATTGAACTCTTCCAAATGAGACTCCCCATCTTCCTCATTTTCTTCGCTATTTCTGTTTCGATAAAAAGTTACGACACAAATCTGGGCACTCCTTTTAATTTCATTGGCGCAATTTTGATTTCTTAGAGATCAATTTTTACTTGATGTATAATTCGGTTTGGTCAAAGATTCGTGTGTAGTCTCAAAACAATAGTAAACATCCCCGCTACTGATGCCCTCTCATAACATTTTCCCTCCTAAATTTTTCTTCTTCCCACCTTTTCTACACTCACAAACATGACTGTATCAAAAGTTTTTTGTCTCCTATCTCGTACCTAATAGGGGTATTCCGAGTGTTTTAAGCATTAATACTTCTGTAAGTAATCATTACAAGGATTTCAGACGCATTATTGTTCGCAAAACGACAGCAATATCTCCTCCTTTCGAGGAGAGGTACGGAAAATTTCGCGCAGTCTCTCATCCCTCTTCTACCGTACTTTTTAGAGATAAGCACGATTTCCTGTCATTAACTCTTCCAAATCACTCGAATCGCATCCCCATTCATCCATGTAGACTATTAATACCTTCCCTTCCTAAATCTTGGAGCATCTCCGCGATTCTCATCACTTGCTCTCTTGGGTTTTCAATTCCATGGGTCATCTTCTTCTGAATCTTAACCGCACGAATCGAGGGAATAAGGAAAAAATTCCAAGTAAACATCTATGTAGAATAGAAATGGAAAAGACCGGAACCCTAATAACGGGGGAAGCGTTTCTCAAAATTCGTGCCCGTTTCTTACAATATTGACATCCTATTCGTCTTAGTTTAATGAAATCCATGCATAGTCCGAATTACCGGCCGTTCTTTTTTAAAATAAATTATGGGAATGCGGTTCCTATAACTAAAAAATTTTATTTATTTCTAATAAGCACGTCGGGTTGCGCCAATAGGGGTATATTTTATGTACAGTACTTTCAATCAGAAATATCCTTCATTATAGTACGATTTTTTGCACAGTATTATCACCGGATTTCCATACCGGTCGTTAGAGTGGAGCATGTGACTGTGCGCTGGTACATATAGACTTACTTTCTCGCCCACTTAGGCTCGGTCCTAACATTGGACGATATAGAGAAGGAACAGAAGTCTGCAACATAATTAGCATAGTTGAGACGCTAATTTCAGAACTTGGTTACCAATACACCTTTCCCTTACGCCCCCCCTGTTGGTGTTCTAGCTCTTACAACGATCCCAACCACCCAGAACGCTACGAGTGCGTAATCGAGTCTCACGACAACTTTGGTGCCTTCTTAAACGCTATGAAGCGAGAAATCAATATATAAAAGCTCAAATTTTAAGCATTGTTGAATGTTTTGATCACTTAGACCACCGATACTTGCGTTAATACGAAGAAAAGTCATTTTAATTATATAAAGCCACTACTACTAGTACTGATGCCCAGAATAGCTATTTTCATGAAATAAATTGTTATTTATAGAAAAAGATATGTAAAAGTCGAAGAAGAAGCAATAAATTATACACAAATTATATTTCGTCATCTTTTGGTGACTTGTGATTTTGAAAATTCTGGAACGTGTCCATGTAACTTAAAAGAATTTGCAGTATCTCGAGAATATTTCCATAATCCTGTTGGGTAAGTTTTCGAGAATCTTCTAGAGTGAGTGGATTTGAGTGGCCAAATCATTCTTTTCAGTTTTTAATCGTTAGCTAGAAAATTTGCTATACATGCCGTTCTGTCACTGGAGGTCACGATGAAATTTTTTGTAGAGTCTCGGTTCTAATTACAAATGCCTGTAGTTCTTGATGAGTATGTAATGATCTTTGCGCAATTTTTTGGTAAATTTGAAGGTTATGATGAAAATCGCCGCTTCAGATGGGCAAATGGATTTTTTTAATCTCAGAGCAATGCATGACATGGTAACGAAAACGTCCTCCTCTTATTTATGTTTTTTACCCTATGCACCGCCTTTTCCGATAATTTGAACCTCTGTAGAGATATTTGGTATCTTTCATAAACATCAAAGTATATTATATAAACTAGAATTGTTGGAGGGCTATTTTATGGCCTAGATATAAACTGTCGTAACTCTCTGTACAGACCATTTTCACGGGTCTGTGCATTAAATTAGCTCAAAATTGTCCGTTGATGTTCTTGAAATTTATTTATTCTGTAGCTAAAACAGAATTTTACACAAATATATTTCTTGCAGACTTTCTGCAAAGATATTAACATGTAATCAAAAAATCCAGGCAAAAAATATAGCTACTTTTTACGAAAAGAGAGATTCAGCAATTTGGAAAAAGTTTAGTCTGACGTTTTCATCGTAAATTTTCTTGTCTTTCTTGAAACACAAGCAAATAACTTTCGCATCTTCTTCTCAACTCGATAAATATTTCAGGCCCAATACTCTCCAATATATCATAAAACTAGTCTATTTTCGAATTTATATATAAAGTGGATTCAGTAAATTTAAACCTCTCTAAAGATACATATCACAAATTTTCGAATTAGAAAGGTCCCCGAGATATAAGAATACAATTGTAATTTCACGAAAGAATAAATTAAAAAAATAAACCCCCCTTGAGAAGTCTTAGCGCTATGATAAAATTTGCCTTCTCGGATAAATTTCAGCTGACTGGATGGTCTTCTGAAAGATAATTATACATTATTCTCGAATCGTGGCAAAAATAGAGAAATCCTGTTTCTGATCTTACATATTTAGAGGGGAGATAGTTTATTTTCCATGTCAAATTCAAAGACCCATTTTTTCCCCTTGAAAACTATACCTTCCCTTTAAAAGTTTCATACGTCTAATTCTTCAACTTCATCTTTTTTCCTAATCGCATTCACTGTGACTATGACTTTTCCAGGAAAACGAGATTAATACTGCAGTTAAATTCTCATGCAGCACAACTTGACTGGTAACTGTAATGAGTTTACAAAACCAGGAGAACCGAGCTTCTCCTGCTATGTTACTGTGATTACTCGCCATTTTATGGCTTAGATGAGCTCTAAAGGTCATCTATAGCAATTAAAGCATTAGGAAGGTTTAAATTTTTGTCAAAGAGCTCAAAATTTTCTCCTGATTTCCCAAACTCCCTTTTGATAACCAAACCACTTCATCATTGTGAACGTTACATCAAAATTGGGCCTCTTTAAATAGAAATAAGATCGCTTTGCAGGGAATTTACCAAGAAAATCTGGAATTTTAATTCAAGAATTCATCTGTCACAGGTACTCTTACAATTTGGGGTATAACTACCAATTTTTGGAGACGCTTTTTGCCTAATCGATAGGATAGAGTTTATCTGGTTATGAGACAGCTGCATTTATTGTCAGTATATCTTCGCTCAAAAGCTTTATCTCTAGAAAATATGAGATATTTCCAATTCTGTTTTCTTTGTGGTAGGTTTTTTGGCAAAGCCTCAATAATTAACAGACAATCATCCTTAAAACTTCAATATTTTTGATACTATTCAAATTAGGCCGATCCAGTTCGTTTCCATGTAATTCTTCTTACATTTGTACCTTGAGCTTTTTAAGGAGAAATTACCATAAATGAAACCTATTTGATCCACAAGTCTCCAATCAATCTGACAAAAATATAAATGCATGAAAAATAGTGCGTCTTAAGCCTCTTATGAAGTCTGAGTAACCATATTTACGAACTTGACCTTTGTTTCACGACTGGAAACCAATTTTATCCAGAAGGAGACCTTTAGAGCACATTATTGGGGGATATGGTAATTGTTGGAAGATAAAATTTTTCATTGAAATAGACATAAAATTTTCTTTGCTTAGGGTCTGAGAAGATAATTCATTTTCTTTTGATGATAAAACTTCATCATAATTGCGTTCTCGTCTAAAGAAATGTAAAACTTCTGAAATCACAACAAGATTCAAACCGTGGAAAAACAGAAAGTTTAAGGTCGGACCAAGTGGTCGTTCAGTTCCATCCGCAGGGATTTGAGAAATAAAAAACCCTCAATTCCATTAGGATATTTGGAAGGATAGGAACTATCGTCTATATATAATTTACCCCGAAATAATATTTCATGTAATTATATTTTTTTTATTACGGATATACATGAATGAAATTTATCCATACCAGTATACTACAAACACGCAATTTGCATATGAGCCACTGTACCCTGTGAGTCCCTTTTACGTTTTTATCTATCTCAATCATTAAGTCAGGGTCCTCAAATTTACAGCTGCATGATTGCGAGAAAATTTTCATGTTCTAGAAAAGCACAGTTTCTGTGCCTTCAGTTGGTTTTTTAAATGTAAACCCCCGCTAAATGCTGAAAAGACTGTTTTCGGTGGTACCTGAAATATTCCGACAGTCATTGAGCTCCACAAAAACCAAAATCAAGAGAAAGTAAATTGAAGGGAAAGTTAATTCACTTCCACCTTTTTGTGTATGAATCCGTTAGATAACATCTCAAATACACAAGTCGAGAGAAAATTCATTTTCTACAATATTTAATGAATTGGTCTTTGTTTCAAATTTGGAGAAAAAAATCTCGGAATTCTGTGATGAGTTTCCATCATGAGGTCTAGATCCAAAACAGACAAGTCCTAACTCTTATTATAATCATTCGTAATAGTACTAGAGTCAACTCTTCAATTTATATGAGACCGTGAAAATGTGACCTTTACCGATCCAAAATTTTAAGTCTTGTATAGGTTATCAATATATCTACTGAACCAAGAAAGTAACCAGAGCTTTATTTCTGTTAGAAGTATAAAAATCATATACTGCGGCAAGAAATTTATATCATCACTCTATTCATTCCGGCGCTTTCCATAAAAATGAAGATTGATGTAAAATTGTTTCAATCAACTTTCGATAACAATTTTAATCCGAATAAGGATATCAACTGGTATTTTTTGGATTCATTTTCCCAAAATGTTTCCAAATTACCGAGTTTATGTTCAGCATCATCATGTAAGACCCGAAATTACTTTTCAAATTCTTACAACCGTAAGTGGTTAAATATAGAAGATTCAAATAAACGAAATTTTTCCTATCAACTTTTGTTTATACTCTCCTAAACTGTTTTTTGGTTTTCTTGATGTATTACTTTATCTTCAAGAATACGTTTCCCGTAAATTATATAAATGAATAGTATTAATGTTCAAATATCAATTAAGTTCGCAGTAAGAATTTTGTTCCGTTTTCTGCTCGCTCCCAAAAATATATAACAACTACGGGCAAAGGAAGTATTTATCCGCCTGTTTCTAGCTAATTTATTCTTTTGCTTCCAAAATTTGCCACTAAAATTACATTATTATAACTCCATACAGCCATGGCTGATCTAAAATGTTGATAAAGAAATAAGTGGGCGTTATTCATCCGTTCTTCCCTTTCTAAACACCAGATAAAGATATCAGAGCATCAAACATTGGTGTATACTTTGTCAATTCTACTAAAAGGGAATAATTTGACAGGATTTACAACATAAAGAGTTTCGTGTGATACATTTTGGTAACAGAACTACTTCAAAAATTTAGAGACTTTACAATAAAACTATTTTGGTCAGATGTTTTGAGAATAGACCATTTTCAGGTACAAGGAATGATTTTTCCTAGTTTTGGGTTTTGGGTTCCCTTAAATACCAAAGAAATTTGCGATATTTGGATTTATTCATCACTGTAAACGCATTCTTGTATAAATATATATTTGAAAGTAACTATTTCACGAAAAAAGGACATCTTTAAAGACTAATATAAGTTAAAAGAGAGCAAATATTCAGAGGGGGCTTTTTTAATACCGTTATTACATCAAATCTACATTATCAAGAAATATCTTGATTCGTTCTTTTCAAATACAGGCCCCTCTAGTCATTTTTACCCTTCTAATACTGTCCAGGAATTTTTATGTATTTTATTGAAGCTTCTCGTCTTAATATCTTCTGTTTATTTCAATATTCCTCGAGTTTACTGTAATTACCAAATTTTTTCATAAGAATTTCTACGTTTCTAAATCAAAATAGAATAGTATATGAAATTATTATCTATTGAGGAAAATTTTAGGACCCCGTAAATAATCATAACTAGTTTTAATAATTATTGGAAGAAGCTACATCTATTTGCAATATAAAAGCTTATTTTTAAGAAGGATTTAGTCTTTCTGGCGTTCATAAGTTCTGCAGCTTCTTTTTTTGGAACTTTAGGTATCAATTTACACTGATTTTCTATAAAATAGCTACTGATCTTCATAAATTGCATAATTAACAACCATTTTCAGTAAAACTGCGAAATTACCGCCGTTGTAATTGGTCTTAACATATAAAAATATTTATACCGCTTCGAAAAACTTCGGATTCAACTATCTCTTTAAGGTTTCCTCAACATATGATGCTTTTCAATCGAAAGATCCATTCCATGAGACAGAAATATATGAAAATTGATTAAAATTTACGGATTTTTCCTTGTGTAGCATATTTTTCGTCAAAATTGCCTATGATTTGATCTAATTACAGTTTGGATAATACTTTTCTATCGAATAGGAACCAAAATGGAAACAGTACTTCAGTAATCTATCTTCCTTTTCTTTGCGTACTTAAGCATATGCAAGAACTTTACATAGACTGAGAAATTTGTTGCTGGAATATTGAGTAAATATAGCCATCAGAGTCAAAAATCCATTCAAAGAAATTTTTCTGTCTTTACGTGGACTTTAAAGATCATAAATACGCATAATTAAGATAAAATGGAATAAATTCGCGTAAGTAGGGTAGGCTATAAAGGAGGAAAGTATTTAGTTCACCGGCGCCAGAATGTAAAGCCCACATCAGAGAAGCTTCAATTCACGCTTAATAAGAACATGAAAGTAGCCTGGCTAAAAGGAGGGCGTCGCCAGAGTTAGAATTATATAAATAACCGTAAAACAGATGAGTACTCGAAATTCTATGGCAGAGCAAAAACAGACTTTTATGAATGAAACTATAATGCTTCCTAGCATTCCCTACTTTCACAACTACCTCTCAAAGTACTCTAGGAATAGAAATGTGAGGGAGTTTTACGTAATTTTCTGGTAAATTCTCCCAAATTTTCAAAATACAGTTCACTGGTCTCAATTTTGATAAGGATTTCGAGCTACCAGGACCCAAACATTTTCGATAATATTTAGGTCCTTATACTTCTGAGGGCACTCTGAAACATTAAAACTACGCAATTAAAACAAGTTCTTGTGTAATGTAATGAGAGCGGTGTGGGGTTGCACTGTCTTTTTGAAAAACCAAAATTTACCATATTTATCGGCAAAAACGGAAGAAGCTCGTCCTTAAGTATATGGTATTGAGCGGTTGAATATACTTTTCCCTTGCAATTGACAAGGAGTGAAGTCCAATGAGCTTCAATATCTCCCTGTAATATGAAAGAGTCACCCCCTTGCGTCTATGTAAAGAAAACCCTTTCTTCTGTCCTTATATCGTGCTAGTAGTTCTCAATTCCACCAGGATCTCTCAGATTATTTTTTCATTTTAAAATACCACATATTCGCAGACCCCACCTTCTTCCCCATTATTTCTTTGGCCCAACTTATTATTGCATTTTACTTGCCCCCGTAGCATCGAGGTTCCGCGAATTTTACTTGCCCCCGTAGCATCGAGGTTCCGCGAATCATATTCTTATACTTTGACGGGGCCAATCCTTGCCAGAGCTACTGAATAAGGCGTATTACCAGGCCATTAGTTCTCTCGACAAATTTTTCGCTTTCAAGCCTCTCTGACAAGAGGACGTACCTTCTTTGGGTATTCTTACCATTTCGTGAAGATTTATTTGCTTCTGCAACCTTTGGTCGCTTTTAAACCCTTTGAGTGCTCTCTCTGGGGCCTTTCTGAGTGCCTTTAAATCTCTACGATGTTCAATCATTCTCCAATCAAGGCCAGAATTTTGCCATTTTCGAAATCACATAGAAGCTTACATCTCGGCATTTTCGAACCTTAGTTAGAGCCTTTAGTTTATATAGCCAGAAGGAGATTTTTAATTAGTTTATAATGTTTAACTTTTTCATCCGAAAGTCCTTTTCAGCCATTATTCGTATTTTTAAAGTGCTTTACTGTATGCATTTTAGAGCGTTTATTGGACTTCTGGTTATTTTTTCAAATAACTTCACTTCTCTTATACTTTCCTTCAATTGGAGTAAATTCTCGGCTTTTGTACCCATTTATGCCATAGAGGCACATTAGTGATGGCTGGGAGTGTACTACAAGTCCCGCTAACTCCTTTTCAAGATGTATTCATGGGAATTCCGTGCACCGTATTATACAAAATTGATATCATCTTTCGGTCAAACAATTAGTTTAGCCGATCCAAAACGGAGATTTACTTGTTTCAATACTATTAATCGGCTTATCAAGTTCAGTTACAGCGCCTAGTTTTGAGTAATTATTATTTAATCAGAGGCTTTTCTGCAATTTGGAACAGTTTTTCTTCTAGATCATTTACGTTTTCAAATCCATTTAGTTTCTAATTCAAAACTACGACTAAAATGTTTTGTGCTTATAAAAATTTCCCGCATTAAAAAGTAATTCTACAAACAGGCTTTTTCAGGCTAAATTTTTTTGCCTTTTATCTCCGGAGTTAACACCAATTGTTTCCTGTCTGGGAAAACTCACTGAGCTGCAGTCAGGAAATGTTAGGTGAAAATTTTCAACCTACATTTAGTCCTGTTAGTTTGGGGTCTTTTTCAGCTTGGTAATTGAATTTGTGTGAAACTTAACTAATAGGCACATTACCTCATGTCTTAATTCTAATCTTGCTGCATGTAACCTTATTTCAATAGTTTTTTTGCTGTATCATGGATACATTTTGAATCATCAGCTTTAACTACCGGAATTGCTACAGGAACTTACGCACAAATGATCAGGAAGAACTGTTTAATGATGAAATTGAGTCGAAAAATTTCATTGTTTACATTTTTATTATGCAGTTTTGATGCTTATTATGAGAATAATTTTGCGGGTTCGGGTTTATAACCTATCAAGCGCGTATCTCATTCATCTGAGGAGAAGCATGCGTGGAAGACGAACCAATTGTAAGCTTAAGA
This sequence comes from Kappaphycus alvarezii, assembly GCA_002205965.3. Lineage (NCBI taxonomy): Eukaryota > Rhodophyta > Florideophyceae > Gigartinales > Solieriaceae > Kappaphycus > Kappaphycus alvarezii. The sequence goes on from NADL03000599.1 coordinate 814,963, forward strand.
CAATTCTAAATGAAGCACAGTTAAATTTAGGCAGTTCTGCTGTAAATTACTGGATTAAGGGTACATCGGCCTCCCAACGTAGGGCGAGAGATATCTCTGCAGAAATACATCGTTAAAATTGGAAAATCAAGTTGCATCTATTCACTAGACCTTTTCTATTTATACAAAGCGCACAGTCTATTGAAGACAGTGCTTTGGGTTCTTTATGAAAGAAAAGTAAGGTCTTAACTTCTTTAACTCGCCACATATTAAGGAAATAACAATGCAAAAGGGTTCATTGCACAAAATTTTATCGAATAATGCGAAAATTTCGCTATATGAATCTATCATTAAGTATCAAAAAATGCATAAAGAATTTGGGAGAGAGCACTACTATATAATATATGTGGTAAACATGTCTTCATTGGCTGCAAACAAATTTGGTAAGTAATAATTGAGATATATGGACCGACAAAGCGAACTAGGCATCAATAAAAATGATTTTTTTGAACATTTTGTGGATTCTATGTGTGTAAGTCGATCTCATTTCTATTTTTAAACCTCTCTGTCCAAAAAAACTTCACCTAGCTAATATTTTACAGCTTTCAGTGCGTCTTACCTATTGTTTTCAAATATGCAACTGGAGCGGTCACAATAGAGGAGGCCATTTCATGCAAGGCATGAGACTTTATGGAGCAATTACTGAACATGAAGGGCAAGAAAGGATATTGAAAGAGTCTTCTTTACGCTTCTAACAGTTAATTTCCTTTTTATCATTCCTGTATTAGAACAGTGGTACTATACATATAATACCTGGGATACTTTAGAGCTATTAAGGTTACAAATAGCTTCTTGAAATTGATAAATTTCTCTCAGTTTCCCTTGAACGTCCATTTCTTATTCTTCAAACATGAATATATGTCACTGCCTGCTGTAAGTCAATATTTTTCTATATCTGTCATCTTTTTCCCAGAAAAGATAAACCCGTCTGAATTAAGGATTCTTTCGCACCAGATAAGGATTCTCATTTTTATTTCTTCTCTCTTCTTTCACGGAACAAAGGAAATCAATATTACGAGAGCTCTACTTTCATGACACTTTGTCGTAGGTTATCTGGCATTCAAATTCCTTTAAGACTATTTTAGGTATGAAATTGAAATACCTGATCGGAACAGAGTTTCGGCTTTTTTTGGTACAATATTAATCAGTAGCGGTGGGCATCACAAAGAACGGATCCGCTATAATGCGGAAGACCACCGCAGGAGCATTTAAATTCACCAAAAGAAGGGTTCGGGGAAGTACTAGTAACAGGGTACGTTCAGTGGGCGATCAAGTATCGTTAAGGGAGAAAAAAGGTTTTCTGTGGTTGACGGTTTTTAGACCTGTTAATTTGGGGCCAAAAGGGTTTCTACCTTTTTGACTGTACTACTCAGATTCCTTCCGAGCTCCCAATAAGTTGAGCTGTTCTAATACTCGTATTTTAAACTAATCTTCTGTACGTTGCTCCTAAAGAACACGTGGCCCCACTGCCTCTTCCTCCTTGATCCTCCAATAGGAACATTTCTTCCCTTAAATTTCTACTAATTACCTGACGATCTACCTGCTGCCCCCGTATGGTCCCTGACAGTCCAATCTACTCTCCCCGGCTTTCTGCCTCTTCATTGTTGACTCGACTTACAGTTCGCACTGTACTCCCAAGTTACCGCTGTACGACTATAATTTTCTGCGGTGATCTTTAATTTATCGTCGAAAGTATCCCAATGTTGCGAGGATTGCCGCCGAGGAAAAACTATGTACCGAAAGGAAGAATACATAAGGTTAATAAAACAATGCAGCCGCATGAAAACGGAAACCTGCGTCTATTATAGGTCTATACCTCGAAGTTGGTAATACCATCGTGAGTTTGATTCCTTAAAAGATTAATTCTTAGGATTTCTCGAGTTCAATCTTTTTAAGTAGATTTATCATGAGTGAGGGAATCCTGAAGATTACTACAATATTTTCAAGTTGATATATATAATGCTTCTAATAAGTATAGTACTTCTTGTCTTTTACACGTAAGTCAATATGATTTTCATAGGCAGACGGTCCTTCTCCTGGATCTCTTTTATGATAACAAAACGATAAAACACACAATGTAAAACTTTTTTAGCTGATACAGAGTTATGTAGTGAAAAATCTGTATCAGTTGTTGAAATGTATGCGTAAACCTCATGTTTTGCTAGTGAAATCCATAGAAAACAGAACATGTGCTGCTGGAAAAAATTTATATAGGCCAAATGCGTGTTTATATTCTCGGTTTCACTCAGCTCAAACAATTAGCAGCAATAATTCCTTTCCTAAAGTGAGCCCTTAGGTGTACCGTGATAGCTTTAGTGGTTGAAACGGTTGAGGAAACTGTAAGACACAAAAAGGAGGTGTGGACAGCCCAGTCCCGTGTGGGGACACTCAGTGGACCGTGGGCATATAATTACATATTTAGCATAGATAAATCCTATTGATATATTTGAGGAGATGGCGTGTATTGGATTACTTGTTCTTTAAGAGTAACTTTACAGTATTGTTACCGTATTTTAGTAGTAAAACACACCTCATAAGAAGAGCAGTAGAGCTGGGAGCAGCATAGTCGTAAAAAAGCACATTATGGCCCCTAACTCTATGCTTCCCCTTTATCACCCTTACTTTTAAGAGCCCGTCCAATGAACCTAATGACTTAATAGTGCTTCACTTTCATCCTCTTTCAGGCGAATTCCCGTGTACCTGCGGTGCTCGGGAGCATGATAGGTTTCCTTTTTGCTTTGTGACTACCGACTTACTATATTAAAAACTGGTCTCCCATCCGGAATAAGTCTGTGCTCTGATTTAAGAAAGGTCTTTTTGTGCCTTTGGAGTGGTAACAGTCTCCCCTCGGTGTCCTGTTTCTGCAGATAGGACGTGAAAGAATTGTTCTTGAACCCCCTGTCGTATACAACTGTGCTTGGGTTCGGAAAAGGCATTATCCAGTGTGCATCGAGTTCTATTATGGCCTTAGCCATGAATGTGTCTTCCACTACCGTGCCAGTATATTATCGCGACGCAGTGTCCATGATATGCATCATTTAGTTCTTATCGGAGTACATGTGGTCGACGCACACAAATTCATTGAATAAGCGAGTCATCGAGCTCAGAGACACCTTTCGTGTCGAAGTAGGTCCGTATATGGTCCTATTGTCGGTAAACCTCTCTAATATGGACTAAAGATACTTTTCCACATGGTAGGTCCAGATACCGTTGCGGTCCAGTATAACCTTGATGTCAGTGTACGAGAAGTGACTGCAAATTTGCTTGTGGAACTTTTCCACGATCTTCTTCGTTTCTGGCCACGGCTTGCCGGTATCGCTTCAAACTGTTGCTGCTGAAAATGACAGGTTAATCCTGCGTTCCTCCATGATGGTTTCAGCATTGAAGTTAAAACCCGAATGCGGAGCGCACGTTTGCATTTCATGGTCGACAAGCGTAATTCATCCTAAAGAAGCACAAGTAGAGTCGAGTGGTAACACGAGTTCGTTCTGCTTCATGTGAATTATTTCGCAGTGTCCGCTGACATTTCGTCCAACAACCTACTGCGAAGAATCTCTGATTACCAAGTATCTCATTTTCATTGTATTTTCTGTATTTTCTCGGTCTGTTCGAGCATTTAACACAACCGATCAGATAATCTTCCTCGCCTGGCTCCTGAGATCGCTGGTGCCATACTGCAAGTATGGTCGATCTGCGACTGCTCAGTTTATTGCTTCCATATCCCGGTTGAATTCTGATCATACCATATCCGAAGTAGTACTAAGTTCTGTGGCTCCAATGCCACTGTAAAGTGTTCCATCATCTAATTTCGGTCCGAACTGGGTGTTCGGTGTCCTCCCTGGACAAGACTCACGACCTAGCAGCGCCATGTTCAATGTTAGAGCTCAATTCTGACTGTCAGACTCGGTTGGATCGTCCAATTATAGAACACCGGGCTTCACAGATCCATCTTTATTGTGTTGTTTCTTCCAGTGTCCAGCCTTTCTACACCTGTTACTTTTAGTTCTGGCCTTCATTTTGGATGTCTGCTTTGATGCGCGCTGTCTGTCTCTGCTGCCTTTGAGGCGGGAGGAATTCCGAACACGAGGCATGTGCTGCGAGGAATTGGCCAAGATAGACTTCTTTGATTCTTCCCTCTGCAGCTTGATCTTTTCACACTGCCTGTGAACTAACGCAATATACTAGTAGAACACAGCTTCCAAGTAGCCATTAAAGGTAGAATTTGACGTTAACGCCGAATCTCTGGGTGCTGCATTGGCCAGTGCAGATCCCCTCTGGTTACGGTCAAATTCCGCATTGTCTAACAGATCGAATTCTATCAATGCCTTTGATAGCTTGGCCTGTGATCAATGAGTGTTAAGTCTGGACATCTGCGCTTGGAATCGAGACTCAAAGTTCGTTAAACCTTCAAGATGATTCCGCATCGTGCCCAACAGAGACAAAAAGTCCTCAAAAGGTTCTCGTTTGAACAATGAGTCCACAATAATCTGCGCTCCATCCAATGAGGTAGTTTCGCTTTCCGAGATAGCCTTGTGTATATCTCTTGCGATTCCATACAACTGCGCTTGCATAAAGATATCACACGCTTTTGGAGTAACTTTGTTTCCGTTCAAGTCCATTAAGGTATAGGGAAGTGCTTGCCAGAGAGACACAGATTTTGCGTACTGCTCCTAATTCCCTCATTCATCGGTCCATAGCACTCTGCTGAGGTCTTACGAAAATCTTGGCCGCGACGGAAGTGAAACTGAGCTTTCCAGGCCTGTGCACATGCGGCACAATACTGTATCTGTCTGCATGCCATCTAAAAGTTCCATCACTGTTGTCACCATATTGGTGTGACGCCGGACGCTACTTTTCCAAAGCTCGGTTTTCACTTTGTTCCGTATGCTTTCGACTCTTTCGCCGCGCCCTGTAATTCAACCTCTGGGGTGACTGAGACCCATGCGAAATTGATATCGCGACGACTGTTCTGTACACCAGCGGCGGCCCTTGACCACCTGCGGCAACGAATCTCGTCGACCATATAGTCTACCTTTGCAACATCGATCCCTGCGCGTACTCCCAAACTGGGCAGCGACGAACTTTAACTATTTTAGCTTACACTGTCAGCTAGGCTTGTACTCCTATAATACATGAAGTAAAGATGATTATATATATTGGTGTCAAAACTCTTTTTTGCTAATGCTAGCTAGTGTCAAAAAGAGCCGTTTGTCACCAATACGGTGACAACATTAGTAAAAGCAAGTAAACCGACGGTAACTCAACTACTGTGACTACCCCCCGGTGCCTATACTGTACTGTAGTTTGCGTACTGTACAGATCCACATCCGTGCGGTTGATGAGGAGGTATAGTACCTCCTTATCAACCAATGCCCTACACTCGGACTTTGAAAGCTAAAATTCTGAAATCAATGCGCGTTCTGTTATTCTCTGGTGCCAGAAGGAAATACTCGAAAATGACGCATTCTCCTCTGGCACCAGAAAATAACAGAAAACTAACGCTCTCTGTGAATATACAGCACCGGTACAGTGATGCACACGTATCCCCATCACTCCCAGTGCATCGGGAATGGACTACAGCATTCCGATAGTTCACTCGATACTGTACAGTAGAGTACAGTATGTACATCATACTGTCGATACTGATGGGCATTTTATGGCCAAAGATAATTTTGAATTCCACAGTGCAAAAATTTTAAACCTGTGTCCGAGCAAACTGAGCTCTCCCTTTTTTCTATTATTGCACCGCAGCGTTGCACAACCGTGCAAAGCTCCACTTTCCAAATTTGGGAACTTTATGCCAAGAGCGGCTTTTTTCGGAGTCTTCCAGCTTTACCTCGCTGCTCTGTGGGAAATTGGGGGGCATGCACAGCCTTTTTCTTACAAAGCACTTCCGGTGGCTCCCGATTTTGTCCTGCTTTAGAATTAGCTATACCCCACGTTGCGACGGTCGATATTTTCGGGCCAATTTTTTTTCCGGCGTCTTCCGTTGAGATTTGAACTGAATTGTGCAAACACGTAAGGAAGGCCTGATCTAACTAGGGGTATATGATGCCAAGTGGCACTTGATAAATGGATATGTAAATATCAATTTCAGGGAGAAGTGACTATTTTATTGAATTTTATGTGCAGGAGGCGTTTGTTGACAATTCAACATGAGGTTAGGTAGAAAGTTAGGAAACATTGGTACAAACAAATGCAAAGTAACAACAGTTGTCACAAGTTGAAAAGGCAATACTCTTCTCTGGCATTGTGTCGTGGGCAAGAGAGGGTTTACATAATCCCCGGTTTGGTAAGTCTTCCAGTTGGGACACCTGATATTGCCCAACTAACGAATGCATCGTAAGATCAGTGCAATATGACACAAATGAAACTGTGTCCCCGCACAGATACAATACTCAATCAACTGCCGACGGTAGCCCACAGCAGAACATCGACTTACTGGGCACGGTACGGCACCTGTGCCCTGGCAACCAAAGCTGCTGTTGGCTGCACTGCACTGTCCACGGCAAACACCAATCGCAGATTACCTTCCCATCGCCTCTCCTCAAGCCGCAGCCTCTCCCAATCCCACGCTATGCGACGCCCATAATATTTCAAACCCTCTCTGCCTCAATAACATAAATGTTTCGTCGGCGACGTCGTAACACCACCCCCCTCGCACTCCCACCAATCTCTCTGCTTTTCTTCACTCCAAAGTTTCTTCCTCTGCTACCCACCAACCTGCTTCCAACTGCTCAACCATGAATACTCCCACTGAAACCACACCGCTATCCTCTTCCACTGGAAGGTCGCCCCTATCCCCTTCCCATGATGACGCCTCTGACCGCGCCTCCGTCTCCAGCACCCACGCTGACACCCAACTCCTTTTGCGCGCTTCGATTCTGACCTTCTTATTCTTCCTTCTTGAACTCATCGGTGGCCACCTTGCAGGCTCCCTTGCCATCATGTCTGACGCCGCCCATCTCCTCTCTGACCTCGCCGGCTTTGCTATCAACCTGATCGCCATCTCCGTCTCGCGTCTCCCGCCCACCATGAACCTCTCTTTCGGCTATGCTCGCGCAGAAGTTCTGGGTGCATTTGTTTCCATTCTCTTCATTTGGGCACTTACTGCCCTGCTCGTAGTTGCCGCCCTCGAACGTTTGTTCAATCCCGCACCTGTCAACGGCTCTGTCATGCTTCTCTTGGGCGTCATGGGCCTCCTTGTCAACATTATCCTGGGAATCACCCTGGGTCACTCTCACGACCATTCTCTCCACTCCCATGATCACGCACACCACTCTCACGATCACTCACACCATTCCCATTCCCACCATTCCCACCACGACATCGAGGCCCCCGACAACCACTCTCACGATCACTCCCACGACCATTCCCACTCCCACGAAAATCTTCCACCGGCCGCCGGCGCCCTTGTATTCCCCCTCTCCCTTTTCAACACCATCGTTTCCAAGTTTCAGTCTTTTCTCATTGATATCCTCTCCATGGTCAGTGGCTCAGACAGCAGTTCCTTAACTGTTCGTGCCGCTTACCTTCATGTTCTCGGTGATGCTCTTCAAAATCTCGGCGTTATCCTCGCTGCCGCACTGCTCATCCTACGTCCTAATTGGACTTTCCTCGATCCCATTTGCACCCTCGTCTTTGCCTTTATCGTTTTTATGACTACTCGAGGCCTAGCCGGGGAGACCCTCTCTGTGTTGATGGAGGGCACACCACCAGGTTTGAAACTCAGCGATGTGTACGATTCCCTTCGAAATATTCGCGGTGTGCGTCGTGTCAGTGATTTGCATGTCTGGAGTATTTCAACTCGCAATCCTGCCTTGAGTGTTCACTTGTATCGCGAAACCGATGCAGTTAGTCAGCACATCTTGAAGACCGCCGAGACCCTGTTGGATGAGCACTTTGGGATAAATCACATTACAATTCAGGTGAATTGTGTCGAAAACGACGGCTGCGATGAAAGATCACTGTTTCAGGATGGTTATACGACGTGCATATCGTCCGAGTCCCTGGAACAGTCAGACATTTCAAGGTAAATGCCATTGATGCTCCACATTGGAAGCGTTTGATGCAAGTAGCATGCCCAATATTACGAAGGATTGAAGCACAGAGGTGCTTTTTACATAGGATGTACTAATCGCATTTAGCGCAGGGCAGAGGTGCTTCCAAGGTGCTTGGTCATATGTGCAGTCGAGAGCAGGAACAGGCAATTTCTAACTACCTCGTATTCAAAGTCATCAATTTCGTGCTACCAGTTCCAAAAATGGTCCACTCTCGCCCGGTCCGCAGTAAGCGTTCTTATGCCGCCCTTGTGCCGTGCCTTGGACACTCTCATACCAGCAGAAAAAAATGTTATCAACACATGCGCAACGAGGGCGCCTTTCGCAGTCGATTCAGGACATCTGCGTTGATACAGAGACGTTCCTGAGGTAGTCGAGTTCCTCACAAAATCGTTGTACATCGTCGGTCGGCTCCAGACACACCGCTCCCGAGCACACGTATCCACTTACACGTCCTGTGGCGCTTGCTAGCCGCTGCTTTCCTCCAATTACGTAATTGCATAGAGCCTCTTGTAAGCCTTCAAGTGGTAGTCTTAGCAGGGCGACTGAGCGCGGTAGTCCCCTTGTCCAATACGCAGACAGTAGATTCGAGGCCTGTTCGTTATCGCCAACTACAACTACTTTCTTATTCTCTGCGTCAAGTGCTTGCACAGCAACGAGAAGCATCGGCATAGCCAAAGGCGAAGTGTTCAGCACCCTCGAAAAAGAATCAGCAATCAACTTTGCGCGGTTCCGTAGGGCTGAATCACCGAGCAGCGAAGAAAGACGCACGAGATTCAATGCCGCGACGCTAGACGATGATGGCTCCGCTCCATCGTAGTCTTCCTTTCTCCTCAATAAAATTGTCTCGTCTCCTCTCCTCGAGTTGCAGTACCCGCCGTCCTCCCAAAACTCAGTGTCCATCGCGTTTTGAAGTTTGCGTGCAAACACAAGATACTTGCAATCACCAGTCACTTCATACACGTCAATAAACGCCTGGATGCAGTAGGCATAGTCTTCAGCAAACGCCTCGACGCCACCCCGATGCCCACGGAATCCGCGAGCAAGATAAATAGAGTCTGTTTTGCGGTCATCCCTAACAACCATACGCTCCATAATCACATTTGCTGCAGAGAGTGCGGCATTAACATAGTCCTGTCTGCTCAACGCCGCACCAGCTCGAGCGAATGCTGTTATCGCCAAGGCGTTCCAGCACGAGATGGCCATATCATCTACTGCCGGTCGAGGTCTCCGCGCTCGCTCCACGTAGACCTTTTCAATGGACTCATCCAAAATTCTTCGCACCTCCATTTCCGATATCTGTAGTGCCTCGGAAATCTGCGGGATGCTCTTCCCAATGCGCAGCACGTTGAGACCCTCCAATCCGCCAAGCTCCGCTCGGGCAACGGCAATCTCGGAGACGTTCCCATTGGGCTCAACACCATAGCGCATGTGAAAGACCGAACTCGCGGGCTCGCCCAACATCAGCATAAGCTCAAATGAACTAAAGGTGTAAAATGCACCTTCCGTGGCCTCTTGGTTACTGCGACGGTGAGTCCGCATGAATGGCACTATAAAACGCACCGGTTACCGGGTCCGCCATTTCGGCAAGGACAAAGTCAAGGGTCTTGCAAGCGACATGCATGAATGCATCTTCGCGAGTTATCAAATACGCATTAAGGTAGCTACTCGCCAGCTGCGCTTGGTCAGACAGAATCTTCTCAAAGTGAGGGACATGCCAGGCATCATCCAGAGCATATCGGAAAAAGCCCCCACCAATATGATCATGAATACCTCCCGCGGCCATCTCTCGCAAAGTATCCAACACCATATCCAGACTCTCATTTCTCAACCGCTCGTCATGGCCACCCATCAGATGCAATCCCATCAGAAACTCAAACATGCTTGGCCTCGGAAACTTGGGCGCGGAGCCAAAGCCGCCATTGACGACATCAAAGCTAGAATCGGCGGTATCAAACGCCTTTTTCAAAGTCTCTTTCCCCACCACGACATCCGGATCCTTTGCGTTTTTCACAAACAGATCGCGCAAGGCGCTCAAAACCTTAACGCCATCTGCCTCGACCTGGTCTCTATTTGTCTGCCATCTCTCCGCAATACTCTCAGCAGCCTCCCACAAGCGATCCTTCGGAAGATAAGTGGCGCCGACAAAAGGGACCAAATTAGGGGTCAAGAAACACGTAAGAGGCCAACCAGCCCTCCCAGTAACGGCCTGTACAAACGAGTTATAGACTGAGTCCACGTCGGGACGTTCCTCGCGATCGACCTTTATGCAAATAAACTTTGCATTGAGTAGCGCGGCGAGCTCCGGGTCGCGAAAATGCTCGGACATAACATCGCACATATGGCAACTGAGAAAGCCCGACGATAACAGGATGGGTTTGTGTGCGGCCTGGGCGGCGTTGAAGGCGGCATCGCCCCAGGCGTACCAACGGACGGGATCGTAGGCGGAATCGACGAGATAGCGGGAGGTCTCGGATATGAGGGAGTTGGGGGTGGGGGGGGTAGAGGGAGGTGGGGGACTTGTGACGAGGGGAGGTGGCGCTGCCGGCGTAGTTTGCAACGTTGGAGATGTGTGCGGGAGGGGTGGGGGGGGGAGGTTTGGGGGACAGGTGCGGAGGGGAGTGGGGCGGCGGTTGGGGCAGTTGAAGGGATTGGGTGTTAGGCAGAAGGTGAGCATGGAGGTGTGGATGTGGGAGGAGAGATTGACGAAGCGGTTGACGACCTAGGACATCAAGGTGTTGAGGTGATGAGAAAGGTGGGAGGGGGGCGGCTATATGGGCAGGGGCGGAGCGCTGCAAGGTTTAATCCAATGTCAAAAAGGGATAAGTCCTGAGTTTTCAGTTCAAAGTGAAACGCCGAGGGGATGCTGGAGGACGGGGATTTTCGAGATTTTTCGTTTTCTTGGCTACAGGCCGCGCTGGCGCTTTATTAGATCAGGCTAGAGGAGTGTACAGTGTGTATCTAATGGCGCTGAACCGGTCCATCCAAAGGGGTGAATGGGGTACACTTGGAGCACAGGTGGCGTTCTATCGAGCACAACGCTCTTTCCATGTTGTCCGCATTGTCTCTTGATTTCAGCTCCAGGCATCTTGTGAGGTCAGCATCCTTTCCCACCACACCGATTCAAACCTTTTGCATCTGCGGGAGGCGTCTTGATAAGTTGTCATAACGAAAATCGCAGCTACAGTACAGTATGCACCCAATGCCATAAACACTGACTATCGGCTACGATTTATTACTTTACAGAATGCATACCGCTGACAGTTAAATAAAAGGCATTTTGAACTCCTGTATGGACGCCGAAGCAGTAGGACCATTACAGTAAGATTGTATCATACAGTGTACTATACAGTACAATATTTATTGGCTTGTTGATTGTACAGTTCCGACAGAGCGTGATCGCCTCCTTGCAGTGCTGCTGGCACGCAAAAGATGCCACAGCTCATCCCTCCGCTTCCTGCCAATCGCTCACTCAAGCATTGCACAAACAACAAATTCAACGCCGCCACATTCTGCATATCCCAAGTACCCGTTCTGCACCAGTAGCGTCCAGCAAATCTCTCTCAGCCGAGCACATAGAGCCATCACAAAAGAACCTCATCACGACCTTGCTAGAAGGCGGCATAACGGAGCGAGCGGGATATCTTCACATAGACCCCCACCCAATCGCTCACCTCCGCTTCGCCGTGCTTTCTCACACCTTCAATGCAGGTTGGCCAGACAAACGCAACACGGAAAGAGAGCAGCCGGGTAAGTATGCTGCAAGATGGCGTGTCACCCCTGGACGGTGAACGTAGGGAGCGAAACAGGTGTTCCTCGTTGGGTCTGGTTGGGTGATCGTGTGTTTGTGGGGGTGAAAGGTGCTTTACTTGTGTGCTGTGTATGTCGGGTAGTAATGGGGAGTGGTCGAGCAGGGATGGCGTGGGCTAATGCTGCATGGGAAGACTTTGCACCAAGTTGCTCTAGGTAGCCCAAAGGATGGCGAGCTATCAAAAGGTACTGGTAGGAGGGCAAGGTGTACCGAGAAGGCCCATGCGAGAACGGGAATGTTCTTCTGTAGTAATCCATAGAGAGGGGCGCAGCGCGTGCGTTACAGGTTTGCTCACTTTCGCTTATACAGTTTAGCTACGAAACGGAGTGCCGCTGATGTTCCACTTGATGAATCCGGTGGTAGGACAGGGATGCACCCCGAGTGTGAGAAAAGATGTTGGGACAAACGCATAGTCTTTTACTTGGAACCACAGTTTGGGTTGTGAGGTGCGTAGCTATGTTGCCCAGTCAGTGTTGCACGTTAGCACCGGGGACCGACGATTAGGAGGTGATGCAATTGGTGTGCTCTCTACTAAACTTGGACGCATAACGAAAATCCTGCAGGTGCGCACAAGGTGCCTATAGCAGAATTAGCGAACTCTCGGGTGCGCACAAGGTGCCTATAGCAGAATTAGCGAACTCTCGGATCGAGAAGTTAGCTACGCCTCCTGCTGATCCGTTTTCAGGCGCGTTTCCTGGCTCACGGAGACGAGCTTTTCTGCACTGGCATTGGCTGCTGATACGGGCTGCGGGCTTTTGGTTTTTTTCAAAGAGGCAAGAAAACGCCTTCTGTTCTACGTATGCTGGCGAGCTGTAAATTACCATGCAGAATCAGAAAGGTATCCTCAGGACGCCAACCCTCGTGGGGGCTGCTCGCCGACTCGGCAGGGGCACAGTGACGGGTGAGTTGCTGCACCGAGCAATTTCAGTGAGGGCGGCTCTTGCAGGTCTAACGGCAAGCTGTCTCCCATTGTAACTTGTGTCGTGGTTACGGTTGTTTCAAACTCAGCACCGATCTCCCTCATTCTTTCAAGCGAGCGTTGACCGTATGATTAGACCTCAGATATTGTAGCAACGCATCTGCTAACCAGAGTAGAAGCAGGGGTACATAATAATTATTCTTGGGATCGTGAGACTACTGAGTCGTAATAGTACGAGCTGATTTGGCGGCGCCAACAATTGACCAAATGGCGGACCTGAGCATCTTGCGGGTGCAGAAGAGATTGGATAGGCTTGGCGTGAGGGGTACCCAGAATAGTAGGATAGGTGCGTGGCCTATGCAGTCAGCGTTATGGTGATGCATGGGGAAGGCGCATCTGGGATGCGGAACTCAAGAAGACCAGGCGCCCAAACGAAGTGGGGAAAGGCTAGCAGAGAAGCAATATAAAGGACTTTGCAGAATTGGATGTCGACCTGGGTCGGGACAACCGCCCGGCCTAAAGGGGGAAGATCACCAGAGTAGTGGAAATTAAGGCTTGGCGAAGTTGGCGGGCGTGGTGTCGTAACTTCTAAGCCCCGACAAGGTCAGTGACGCAGAGTTGGGCTTGAGCGCATGGCAGATGACATTGCAAATGCAGGGACATTGGCCAGTGATATCGTATGCCATTGGAGTGGAGATAAGAGCGCAGGAGGGATATACCAGCGGCGGTAAAGGAATGTGAGTGGGCGGAGGAAGGATCTCGTTGTGAGAATGGGGTCTCAAACTCCGTGCTGAGGCCAGCAGGCTTGAGGATATTCCGGGTATGCGAATTGCGGAGACTGTTGTAGCTGTGCCTATTACTATTAGCAGCCAGCGATAGAATAGTCGCCGTTGGGTTCAATATAGCTCCGCCACTCCCTCTTGGTCCGCTGGCCGTGATCTTTTCTCTCCCGGCCCGCTACGCCCTGTGGCTTTAACAAACATTTCTCCAGAGGACGGTGTCACTAACATCTCCGCTCCGACCAATTTAATCCGATGGCTAACCAGGGGGACTTTCCTCACTCTACCCTTTCCTTTGTCTCCGATGAAAAACTTCTTTGGATGGAACAAAGCTCTGATATAAGCTATCGCCCGAGCCCTTCGTTATCTTATCACAAAGGCCTTCTTCCCCTACTCTCCTGGATCCACGAGACAATTTGTTTCCGGAGCAAGTCGCAAAAGGGGGACCGACAAGGATGGATCCCCAAATCCATGACGCACGCCCGCTCGTGTAATGCCACGGGTCTGAAAACAACTATGTTATAGTACCCGCTGGTGCTAGTAACGCCTCCTACAAACACTGTCGTGAACAAAATGGTGAGCGGGAGCATCTGTGCCCCTTTATCCATTCATTCTCTCGAGGACCACTCCCTAACCAGTCGAGAGGGTTCTCAACAAGTAGATCCACCTAGCACGCCTGTGTTCTCGCAAACTGTCCATCCTGTTCATAAGAAACTCCCGGTCTGTGGCGTGCTCATAATTAATTTGTATGCTGCCCACTGAAGACTGTAGTCGTCGTATCCATTCCGACCGTCTGCGAGACAACAGAGATCCCTTGTGAAGGGGGTCCAATGTAAGAATCCTCACCGGAGCTTTGAAGAACAGGGCGCTTTAGACAAAAGGTACCAGTCAAGAATTGCTTCTAAAAGGAAGCTACACGTATTCCGACTGCTACAACTTTGTTCTGCTTCACTTCAATAAGGTTTCGTTCCTACCTACGGTCAAGTACTCCTCCGTTGAGTGCCTTTTGCTCAAAAACATACCTTTGCGTAAGACGCTCACACAAGTAATCCACGAAGCAATGCAAAAAAGGATCCCTCTTGAAGATGCAAGGAGACTCGCGTTCCGTGCTTCGATGGCCCTCTCAGGCGCTAAGCGATGGGGTTACTATTCCCCGTGCCCCGGACTCAAGACCAGTATTGACTCCCACGATTTCTTGACGTGGCTTCAATACTATACTCAGGTTTCGCTTTTCACCGCAGACCCAGCTTGGCCGAGGAGAAACTGCCCCGAAACACCTGATTGTTTCAGGGGCCGTTTCCTATACTGCATCCACGGGGGCCACAGAATCCAACGACATGACCGGAAAGTCAATTTATTCGTCCAAGACCTGCAGAAAGGAGCTCGCCACCAAAAACGAACCACCCAAGGGTCGACCTCCATTGCACAAGGCCGGATATCAGAGCAATTGGAGACATCGTAAGCACATATTTCATCGATGTCACATTCGTGAAATCACTTGCGCCCTCCAGTAGGATACTCACTTTCAACCCGCTAGTGCCCCTCAACGCGGCAAAGTCGGCGATGCATAAAACATATAATCTTTAATTGAGACCACAGCGAGAACCAGACTCGTGCCGATCCCTGTATTCACCCTTGGAGGTTAGCACCGAGACGCCTCCACGGCCCCGACCAACATAGCTAGCAACGTGGCTGTCAGGGCAAAGGAAACGTGTGGAACTGTCCGGGCGGTTTAAACCCAAAGGCATGCGGCAGCGGCGGTGATGTCCAACGCAGCATGCCTGCTTGCAAGCTTCGAGCCAGCCTCTTAGATGAACTCGTGGCATAGCATTCACTATCGGACTATGTTGAACACACCGGGATGTTGCCGACTCATACCTTTCAAGTATTAAGGAACCTAAACTTCCCCCCCTCAGTGGGTGTTTGGACTCGAGATACTCTCTGAAGTAACGTGAGACAAAACTTCTACATTAAATACGGGACGGCCAGATTCGGAGGAAGGTAGCAGAGGTTCGGTACCAAGCGACAATCCCAGGCCTTTGGCGCAAGTGGGTAAGGAATACTGCAGGGCATTGATGGGAAAAAAGGGGTGTGAGAGGCGCATGGGATGTTTTGTCAAGAAGTTCGCAATGCGCGAGGAAGAGGCCACGAAGCTTTCGAATGCAATGGAGATTAATTTCCAGCCTATTGAAGCAAGGCCGCAACAGTGAGGGTGGTATAGAGGGTGCCGGAGTTGGCGGGAGTGTTGGGAAGTTTCTCAAAAGTTGGCAAGCTGAAAGGCGGCAGGGTCCAAACTGCACGAGGAATTGCGGTACATGGATCTGGAGTGCAGATAGTGATATCTCAGGGGATGAGAAGGCAAGGTGGGCTTGAACAGGATGTTGACCGGCTCTACCTGCGACCACGTTGTCAATAGCTAACATCAGCAGACATCAGCAGGGCAGTGGGAATAGCTTGAGAAGAGGACGGCTTGCAGTCGAGTCGCACGTCCGGGCGGGTCATCATTTTGCGGACGAATGCTGCGTGGTGCATGGCCCGGAAGCCTGGCTTCGACCTGGATCGAGTACACGTTGGCATAGGTCGCGGTCAAAGTCGGGTGAAAAACAATTCAGTTATTCACTTGGTGCGGGGGAAGACGCTTTTATTAATAAGGATGTACATCCCGGGCACAGAGCGAGCTCATCTGCACAGAGCGAGCTCGTCTGCTCGGGACTTATGTCTTGTCTTTGGGTTATTGACAATACCGATCGTTTTGGCTAGACTCATCGAGGTAAAGTTTCTTTCTCAGTCTGAGTGAACTAATGATGTTTAGAATCATTGGCCTTTAAATTGGCATAGATCCGTTCACAAATCTTCATGAATCCGCCCTCGGCAGTGATGCAAGAAAGATCTGTAAAGGGGCTCACTGAGCACTGAGTTCATTGGACGCCTGCTTACAGAATCTAGGATCTGATGTCTTAAAGTAGTTCAAACTATATGCAACGTTGCACATTTGGACTGTGCACCAGTGATAAACGACTGAATGTTCAAACTATAACGACCTTCGCTTAGGTAACCCAATATTCTGCGGCCTCAAGCGCTGCCCTACCTGCTTGGAAGATAACTACACTGTTCCCCTGCTCCTGGATACCGTGGACCACCACGCATCAACTTGCAAAGGGGGTGTCGGTTCGATGCGCCGTCACAACCGTCGTCGGGATGTTCTATACCGGGAACTTACTAGCCCGGCCATTTCCCTCACCGTAATTCGGGAGCGAGTCTTTGCCGCCGACCTTCACATGAGCCCAGCCGAGCAACGCGCACTGGATCTCGTCATCGACGACCCCTTATTCGCGCCCACACTAAAGGGTATTGACGTGACCATTGGCAGTCCTCACTCCGCGCCATATCGCAACCAGGCAGATGGAGGTCTCTCAGCACTGACACGAGCCGAAAAGCGCAAAAGGGAACACTACGCGCTACCTTGTCGTGCCGAGGGTATGGACCTTCTACCTATGGCCATCGACATTTATGGACAAATTGGGGCCACCGGACTCCAGGCGCTCCATGACATGAGTAACGTCACTGCTGACCGCCGAGGGAATAATCCTATGTCTGAATTCCGGAAGCTAAAGACACGTGTCTCGGCATTTGTTATACAGTACACCGCAGTCATTATTAATCACCGAAAACAGAGAACCTACCCCACTAATAGTGCTATTTTTCTGTTAAGCACTGGAAGGGGTTCAGTTTTTCTTTCGCACCTCTATTTGAGGGCTTCTAATTTTATTTTGTTTGTTTGTTTTCTTTTTTTTGTTTGTTTTCTTTTTTTTTGTTTTCTTTTTTTTTTTCGTTTTCTTTTTTTTTTTTTTTTCTTTTTGTTTTCTTTTTTTTTCTGTTGTTTTTTTTAGTTCAATAAAATACTCTAATTACGTCTCTTCTCGCCGAGAAAGGAAGCTCTCCTACGGTGCTTGTTACTGCGCAGATGAGTCTCTAGGTCGATCTCCTGGGCGAAGGTAATGTCGCAATCAGTACACCGCGGAGGATCCTTGCTTTCCCTTAACCTTTGTTCTGCCCTTTGGTGCCTCCCACCGGCCTCGTGCACAGCTTTTTGTCCGGAACTGACGAACTCGATGTCGCAGATGCGACAGTAAAACTTAGGCTTTTTGCCTTTCTTATTCCTCTCCCTTCTCTCCCTGTCTGTTGCGACTTTAAAAGCTGTGGTACAGACAAGGTCAATGCGGGCCTGGGCCCGGGAGGAAGTAGCCACGGAAGAGGACCCAAGGGCGGTTGTACGGTGCGACGGACGGGACGAAGGCTGTGCAGAGCGAAGGGGTTGAGTAGCTAGAGGCTTGGGAAGGAGACCCGTTCCGGATGGAGACCTGTTCGGATTCTTCGGACCCCTCCTCGGCCTCGTCGTCAATAAGGGGATGCCTAGGGTAAGCTGTGATGGCAGAGCTCTCCCCTTCGGTAGATCTGTTGACGAGGCCTTCCCTTTCTTCCCTCCGACGGAGTTCCTGATACCTTTGATGATCCTTCGGGGTGCGTAGTGGCTTCCTTAACCCTCCAACCATTCCTCGAAGTTCCAGGAAGGTTTTTAGAGTATAGCAGTCACTGAGGGTATTGCCCCCTTGAACTTCGAGCTAAGCACCGAAAGTCCAAAGAGACAAGGGACACCTGCAGTATAATGGGTATTGCCCCCTTGAACTTCGGTATGCACACCGTAAGTCCAAGGAGACAAGGGACACCACTGCCTAGAGGACAACAAGGAGTCGGACGGCAACGTTTTGGAGTGGGGTTTTGGAGTAGGGAGGTTTTGGATGTGGAGGTTTTGGGTGTGGGGGTTTTGGAGTGGAGGTTTTTGGATGTGGTACTGGCTTTTTTTGTCGGTCGAGGCTCACACCCCGGTCGACCAGCCTTTATATAGAGATTCGCAAATTACTAAAGCGCACAAATTGCTACTAAATTCCTAGCAAAACATAAAAAGTAGCCCTTAGACCCCCCTATTCGCCTGTTTTGAGGCGCCTCTACTGTACTGTTGTGCAGTACACGCCATTTGTGGCTCAGAGCCATGCACAGTACTGTACATGGCTCTCGTATCCCGAATTTGTGGCCATGTACGGTACTGTACATGGCTCTCGGGACCATAATTTGTGGCCACAGGACACCGGCCACTGTGAGCCACAACACTATCCTCCCCCTACAGCAGGCCACGGGACGGCTTGAAATCCAATGGGCTCTTACCAATCGAAGTTCAAATGAGCATTACATAAATCATTTTTTCTTCTTTTTCTGCTTCTTCTTCTTCTACTTTTTTTTTTGTGGTTTCCTTTTTAAAGCAAAACGCAGAAAAATAAATCACTGAAACATCTTAACATAGATGTTTGGGTCGCCTTGTGTAAAGCTGCAGCCTGCGGGCATGAATGGGACGCCTTGTTTGGCGACCATGAAGTGACGCTAATTCATAACGAGGGTGCTTTGCCTTAATGATACGGCACGGTCCATAATACTGTGAGGATAATGCAGGCCACTTGATAGTAGAACTTAAGGAATGCCCATGCGCTACTAAAACCCAGTCGCCCACCTGAAACGTGATGCCTGTTCCGCCCACAAACCGTTCTTGGCCTCTTAGTTGTTCCATGGCTCGATTCATTCTCCACACCCTGCAAGCCAGTAGTTCGTTTGCTCTATGGTCTTGGGTGGGGTTTGTAAGAGTCGACGTAGCATCCGTATGCACCAGACGGGGTGGTACTCCGAACATCAATTCAAACGGGGAGAAACCACTCGAGAGCCGCCGACGCCGGTAGCCGTACAGGACCGTGGGGAGTACATCTTCCCATGCGTCCCCGTGTTCCAACACCATCTTTTTTACTGAAGATTTCAGAGTTCGCACCATCCGCTCTGCCCTTCCATTAGACATGGGTGCGTAGGCCAGGATAGTTCTCCAGGAGATACCGTTTCTTTTCATGAAGTCCACCAGAGCTCCTGACGTGAAGCAAGTCGCATTATCCGATATCATTCTTACCGGCGGGCCAAAAGTCAACATAATCTCTTTCTTAACGAACTCTATCACTACATGGGCCGTAGTCGATTCCGCCGCGACGGCGAACGGCCATCCCGTTAGGTGCTCCACCGCTATTAGGATGTAGCGATTTTTCGATCCTTGCTTGGCGGGAAGAGGACCGGCAAAATCGATAGAATAAGTCTCGAATATATTTGTCAGGGGCACATAAAGTGTTGTCTTGTAAGGGACCAAAGGCTTTGACTCCTGACATCCTCTACAGCTCTTCACAAACTCGTGAATGTCACTATAGACTCCAGGCCACCAATATCGATCCAACACGAACTGCTTGGTGGTTCGAACATCCCAATGTCCCATCTCGTCGTGGAACATCCTAAGTATCCCTACACGGGATGAAATGTGTGGAATAGCTCGGATACCCTTCGCGGTCCTTCGAAACAGCTGTCCTTCCCATAATATAAAGCTTTTTGCGCCCCTTTTGACCGAAAGTTTGAGTTTTTCGTTGTCCTCAATAATCTCAAACTTACTCAAATACCTAATGACATTCTGTAAGAATGGCTCCAAATCGAGATTAGTCACCTGAGACTCTGTAAGCATGGCGAGCATCCCTTCGTCCGATGTTGACCCTGGTTTTTCTGGAAGACCAAAGCGGGAGAGATAGTCTGCCGGAGCATTTTCCTTCCCTGCTCGGTACTCTATCGTGAAATCATATTCGGCTAGAAAATCGAGCCAGCGCGCTAACCTTCCGTGGACATCTTTCCTTTTGAACGCATTCCGGAGAGCTTGGTGATCGGTGATTAGCCGGAAGGGGTCTGACGATAATAGGTAAACGCGAAACTTGCGCAAGGCAAAAATTACGGCCAAAGCTTCTCTTTCGCTAGCACTGTAATTTCGTTCAGATGAATTCATAGTACGGCTCGCATATTGGATCGGGTGTACCTTTCCATCTTCTTTCTTTTGTGCTAGAACAGCCCCGATGGCGACTTTCGATGCATCCGTCTCAACGACAAATGGAGCTGAGAAGTCGGGGTAGGCAAGCACAGGTGGCGAAGTAAGTTTTTCCTTCAGCTCCTCGAAAGCAGACGTCATTTCTTCCGTCCATTCGAATCTTCTATTCCCCGAAGTCCCAGCATGTAAGGCGGCTGAGATGTCGGCAAATCCTTTAATGAACCGCCGATAGTAACCTGCCAAACCCAGAAAACTACGTAGTTCCGTTGTTGATTTTGGGACGGGTGCTTTTTTTATAGCCACTACTTTTCTTTCATCGACACTTACGCCACTTGAATCCACCTTATGGCCAAGGAGTTTCACTGAAGGCATCGCGAAACTGCATTTGGTTATTTTCAATTTCAGACCCGCAGCCGCTATGGCCTGAAATACTTCCCTCAAGTGCTCCACATGTTCATGCAAGTCAGATGAAAAGACTACTACGTCGTCCAGATAGACACGTGCGAACGGGATGTCTCGTAAGACCTTGTCCATCATTCGCTGGAACGTTGATGGGGCGTTCATTAGTCCGAACGGCATTACTTCAAATTTAAAGGTTCCGTAGCGACAAACAAATGTAGTCATCTCCTTACAGTTTTCGCTCATGCGAACTTGCCAATAGCCGGCGAACAGGTCTAGTGTGGTAAAGACCGAACCTCCCCCAGCTCATCAAATATTTCCTCTATCCGGGGTAAAGGCCATCTGTCAGCCTTCATTTGTCTGTTGAGGGTGCGATAATCGACACAAAAACGAGGCTTTCCGTCCTTCTTTTGGGCAATGACCACCGGAAATGACCATTCAGATGCTGCAGGTGTAATTATTCCAGCCCTGAGCATGTTATCAATCTCAGTTCTTACTACGTCGTAGTGTTTTGGGGCCATCCGACGTGCCCGATGGTAGATTGGGGTTTTGTCTTTTAGCTCAAATCCGTGGGTTATAGGGACGGAAGCCGGACGCAACTCATTCATGTTCCACGCAACTACCCCCGTCTCCCGTAAGGCACCGCTTATATCTCTCTGAATACTTTTTGGAAGGTGCGCAAGACGAGCTCGTAGTGCACCGAGTAGCTCCTCTGTCTGACTGTCGTCTACGGATATTGCTCCCGACTCCCCAGGTTGCATATTAATTGGGATATCTTCATAGTCTCCATCCCTAACGACTGCCACCACCAGTTCATCTTCCGTATCAGAGGCGTTCGTGAATAAATCCGAATCGGAAGTAAAGTCTTCGCTCGGGGTCTTGTCTCCTTTCCCCTGCATGATCTTTCTTTCTGTGGCACGGAAGTCGGGCTCCAACGGGACTAAAACCTCCTTTTCATCTACGCGTATTACAACCGAGTCCGTGTCGAAGTCCATAAGAGCCTTTAGTGATTTTAAGGTAGGCCTCCCAATAATGATGTCAAAGGGGGTATTTTCCACCACGAGGTACTCTAATTGTACCGTAAGGTCCTCAAAAGATGTCGGAACCTTTGACATGGAACCAACGCATCCAGCGACGACTCCATTAGCCACCGTTATAGTGCGAGTAGTTTCCTCTGGAGAAAGGCATAGGCGTTCCGAGAACTCTTTTGACATTACGTCCGGGACAGCTCCCGAGTCCAGTAAGGCCCAAGCCTCCGTGCCATACACTCGTAGTTTGGCCAACCGGAGGAGCCTGTCTGGGGTTTCATCTCTTTTCAGATGTTCTATCTGTGTAATCATTGAGGCTCTCGCGCCTGTAGGTTTTCCGATAAGACGGCGAATAACCTTCTTTGCTTCGTCCGCCTCTCCGCGTAGGAGTTGCCCGAAAGTAAGTCCACAGCTAGCATTTGAAAGTTCCGCAAGCACATCATAGCGGCTTACATACTCCTGCAACTGGCGAACAGCAGCCCTTTTCGACCTACTGGTGACTTTTCCTTTCTTCTTATTTCGCAAGTTTAGATCTGGTTCTTTTTGAGGGGCATTCTGGATGACAGGGGGATGATTGAGAAGCCTTGGGATTGGAATTCCGGTACGATCTTCTTGACGTGCCTGTTTTCTTACGGCTTGCCCGTCAGCTAGCCTTTTGGTAGCATTCACAGCTTCAACAGGAGCCTTTTCCTCCTTCATTACGGCAACTTTTTCTTCGGTATTTTCTTTAACACCTTTGTTGTCTGAAAAGCCGACCGCTTTCCTTACCTTGGTCCAGCAGGTAGCTTCCGAATGGCCTAGTTTATGGCACAGGGAGCAACGGATATCTCTCTCGGGATTTTTCGGACAACGGCTCGCACCATGTCCTGGTTCCCTGCAGTAGGAACAAAGACGTTCCCCCGCCTGTTGTCCGCCTGCTGGGCCCACGATGCCACGATTGTTATCTTTCTGTTTTTTGATGAGCAAAGTGAGTCTTGACAGATCTTCGGCCAAGGCGTCGACTTTGTCTTCGATATTCCTGGTACGGGCATCCGGGCGTACCATGAGTTTCGCAGGAGAAACTTGTTGGGGTCGAGAGGAAGCGGAACCGATGAAAGACAGGTGATTGAACCAGAAATCTTTTAAAGCCTGCACTATCCCCGCGTAGTCTGTCGGGCCCCTAAAGGCGAGGAATTGTGCCAACTCACTATGGTTACAAGCGGCCGACCTTAACAGCCCAAATTTCGCCCGGTCATCAAAGCCCGCTTTTTCGTACAGCTTATCGATGATTTTCAGCGATCCGGGGATATCATCAATAGCAAAACCTGCTTCTAGGGCTTGCCGGATGACATCTTGAGGTTCCTCTGGAGCCGCAAAGTTTGAAATGATCCTTTGTTTTACTATTTTATAGTTCTTTGCCTCCTCTGTGAGTGAACCGTCTTTGGCAAAGGAGTCGTAGTAAAAGTCGAATGCAGCACCATCCAAGTGGGCAAGCAGTTTCATTGCTTTTTCGTCTTCTTCCTTACCAGCCATAACCACATTCTCAAAATAGAAAAAGAACCTGCGAACATCGTCGCTTCCATTAAAGACTAAGATACTGTCACCAGTTGAGCTCGAATCGGAAGGGGAATTAACCCCCCTCCACAAGAGTACCATAATAGTGCTATTTTTCTGTTAAGCACTGGAAGGGGTTCAGTTTTTCTTTCGCACCTCTATTTGAGGGCTTCTAATTTTATTTTGTTTGTTTGTTTTCTTTTTTTTTGTTTGTTTTCTTTTTTTTTTTTTTTTTTTTTTTCGTTTTCTTTTTTTTTTTTTTTTCTTTTTGTTTTCTTTTTTTTTCTGTTGTTTTTTTTAGTTCAATAAAATACTCTAATTACGTCTCTTCTCGCCGAGAAAGGAAGCTCTCCTACGGTGCTTGTTACTGCGCAGATGAGTCTCTAGGTCGATCTCCTGGGCGAAGGTAATGTCGCAATCAGTACACCGCGGAGGATCCTTGCTTTCCCTTAACCTTTGTTCTGCCCTTTGGTGCCTCCCACCGGCCTCGTGCACAGCTTTTTGTCCGGAACTGACGAACTCGATGTCGCAGATGCGACAGTAAAACTTAGGCTTTTTGCCTTTCTTATTCCTCTCCCTTCTCTCCCTGTCTGTTGCGACTTTAAAAGCTGTGGTACAGACAAGGTCAATGCGGGCCTGGGCCCGGGAGGAAGTAGCCACGGAAGAGGACCCAAGGGCGGTTGTACGGTGCGACGGACGGGACGAAGGCTGTGCAGAGCGAGGGGTTGAGTAGCTAGAGGCTTGGGAAGGAGACCCGTTCCGGATGGAGACCTGTTCGGATTCTTCGGACCCCTCCTCGGCCTCGTCGTCAATAAGGGGATGCCTAGGGTAAGCTGTGATGGCAGAGCTCTCCCCTTCGGTAGATCTGTTGACGAGGCCTTCCCTTTCTTCCCTCCGACGGAGTTCCTGATACCTTTGATGATCCTTCGGGGTGCGTAGTGGCTTCCTTAACCCTCCAACCATTCCTCGAAGTTCCAGGAAGGTTTTTAGAGTATAGCAGTCACTGAGGGTATTGCCCCCTTGAACTTCGAGCTAAGCACCGAAAGTCCAAAGAGACAAGGGACACCTGCAGTATAATGGGTATTGCCCCCTTGAACTTCGGTATGCACACCGTAAGTCCAAGGAGACAAGGGACACCACTGCCTAGAGGACAACAAGGAGTCGGACGGCAACGTTTTGGAGTGGGGTTTTGGAGTAGGGAGGTTTTGGATGTGGAGGTTTTGGGTGTGGGGTTTTGGAGTGGAGGTTTTTGGATGTGGTACTGGCTTTTTTTGTCGGTCGAGGCTCACACCCCGGTCGACCAGCCTTTATATAGAGATTCGCAAATTACTAAAGCGCACAAATTGCTACTAAATTCCTAGCAAAACATAAAAAGTAGCCCTTAGACCCCCCTATTCGCCTGTTTTGAGGCGCCTCTACTGTACTGTTGTGCAGTACACGCCATTTGTGGCTCAGAGCCATGCACAGTACTGTACATGGCTCTCGTATCCCGAATTTGTGGCCATGTACGGTACTGTACATGGCTCTCGGGACCATAATTTGTGGCCACAGAACACCGGCCACTGTGAGCCACAACACCCACCAACTGACTTCCGGACGGGTCTCTTGCCTGATCCCCCACTAGAAATCATGAATGGAAAGGTCTCTTTTTCTCTCTCAAACTATTACTGTGGAGTCCAGCACTGCACACTGACTGTCCGACTGCAAAAAAGGTTTTTTGAATTACAGTAAAGTAATTCTTACCTTACAAGTGCCCTCGTTTCTGAAACTCCCCACGATAATACGCACTATACTTCCTTCCAAAATGAAGTCGTTTTCACAACTTCTTGCGGAGAGCGGGAGTTAGTGAGGGCAAATTGCTCTAGCCCTAACCGAGGTCAACAATCTTGAAAAGTTTGTTTTGATCGGCCATCGTGCACTCACGAACTAATGCGGAGCGACAAGAAATGCGCTGAGGTAAAAAAACCTTGTATTGAAAAAGAGGTGCTGAAAGCAGTTCTCATATGAAGAAAATTGTCCTATAGACGGTAGTCAATCCGACTATCTTGCAGAACCGGCAGACAGCATGCGAGGTAGGAGAGCAGTGAGAACACTGGACCAGACAGAAAAACCTGTGCGTTGCAACGGGTGGGCCTTGGCGATGGGGTAGCGAAAAGCAGAGCGGGACGAGATCCATTTAGTGTGATCATCACGGACACTTCCAGGGCGCGCTCTGGCCGCGTCCTCGCTCTCTGCACGGCACACGTGTGAAGTGCGAGCGAAACGAAATGCCGCTGGACGGAGAGTGGACGGGGGCATCGTCCGCTGGACACGCGTAGAAAGTACTGTATTTGTACAGTACTTCCACGCGTTGGCCTCTGGGCTGAAAAAATAAATACCTATACTGTACGTGGTGGTAAACCTTTACGAGTTGTACAGTACTGTACTGCGGAGGGTATTCAGAAACTAACTTCGAATGCGGGCGGGGGTGGAAACCTGTCGCGCCTGCATCATTTGGAGACTAAACGCAAAACGGGTAACGAAGTCGCGGAGCTCCTATTGGGGGAGTAACCGCGACGGGAAGCAGCGAAGGAAGCAAGGCGGCGGAAAAAACCATTGCCGTTGTCGCCCAAGGCGCCATAGATATCATCCGGCGGGGCAGAGGACCTTTACGGCATTAATATGACAGGTGTGCCAGCTAAGGGAAACCCAGATGGTTAGTGTGCTTATCAACAGACTAGAGGGAAGTGCAACGTGCAGGGCCACTGAAATTGACCAGCTTTGGAGGGGGAGGCAAGCATCTGCGTGTTGCGGACTACGACCAATCACTCAAGCTGCACACGTGGGCCAAATGGCATAACTCAGCTTTTGATGAAGCCGAAATAACACCTTCGCCTTCGAGGTTCCGACACGGTCCGCGACGATAGCCGCGTACTCGTCGACCACCTTAGATATGGTCGCCGACGAGCATCCCAGGGAGTCCAAGGCTAGCGGCACAAACTGCCATCCGAGTTGCGGGCGTTCAGGTGAAGCTTGACCAGGGATGACGGCGATTTTTCTCGCAAAGTCCCTCAGTTTCCGTCGTTCCGCGGCATTGGCGGCAGCGCGCGCTTCCCGGGCTCCCTTGGAAAGGAAGCACTGTTGGAAAGGCGAGGAGACTGTGATGTCAATACGCTACCGGGCGAGAAGGGGCGTGGGGTTGTCCGTAGAGGTAGTCGGGTGGACGAGGATGTCGGCAGGTCGGGCGTCCAGTCCGGGAAGTAACTTCGGGACTTTGTAGTGGACGCCGGTTCCAGCCGCCTTGAAAAGGTCTTTGCCGAGCACTTCTGCCACTGCTTCGTGGCGGTTCTTCCAACCGAGACCTTTGTTACAAAGGTCAGCGGCATGGTCGCCGAGGTGGTCCATGGGAGTCTTGCATTCCGCGCAAAGGAGCGGGGCAGGTTCATCAAACACGGGAACTCCCAAGTGGCGACGCAGCATCACCGAGCACACGTCGTCGTAGACGTGGGTAACTGCAAACGGATGGGCAGTGAGGAAAACCGCGGCAGGTGCATCCAAAGGCGTGACGGGAGATCCGTTGAAACCAAGATGGTGACGATGAAGAAGTTTAATGCATTCAGTATCTACTGGGGACTGCGCACGTCCTAACTATACGGCTAAGATCTAACCGGATGTACCTCGTCGTCCATGCGCATCGGGGCTCGGGACAGGATAGCTTGAGCGATGGATGACCAGAGGGTGCAACTCAGTCGCTGGTAGATGCGGCGGCGGATAACGCAAGTGTCGAGTGACACTTGGACGCGATCCGCGGAACTAACTCCTCGATAAATTCCAGGGGAAGGGGCACCCAGGGAATCAAACGCCAGAGGGCGAAATGTGAAATTCGGCGTGTATGGCGCAGAAGGTGGGTCAGTTGAGGGAGGGGGGAGGCGTCGGGCGAGGTTGCGTTCCAGGGTTGTAACCTTGTCGCGGCCCGCCACTTCAGCAGCGCCACCGGCAACCTGGGTCGCCTTGGTGCGCTGCGAACTGCGGCCTCGAACGGTGAGACGACAGTGATGTCACACGCATTGGGGCGCAACGTTGTGCCTTCCGGGGTTGGGGGGGGTTGTACAAGGATATCGGGGGGCCGGAGCTCAGTGCCCGGGACGAGGAGCGGAACCTCGTGCCGAGTATCCAGACCCACGGCGCGGGTAACGTGTGTCGCAAACGCATAACAGAGCAAGTCATGGCGGTGACGACGGCCGAAACCAGGGCAGCAGAGGTCGGCGGCGTGATCCCCGAGGGTGTCCAAGGGGTGGTCACAGTGGTGGCAGTTGAGGGGCATCGAGTCATCATACACTGGCAGTCCGAGGTGACGGCGGAGCATGGCCTGCCAGTGTGTTGTGTGCACCTTCGTTGCTGCCGTGGGGTTGGCGAAGAGAAAGGCCGCAGCGGGGCTGCGGCGGAACGCTAAGCCACGGATGCGATGGCGAACGTCGGCGTCGCTGTGAGCGGTCTGGTTGGGGGCAGTCGCCCAGGATTGGTCGTGCCAATGAACTCTTGCCCGCGCCTCTTGCTGCACCCGCTTGAGAAGGGTTAGAGTGTTGGTGGGTCAAGCAGCTAGAGTAGGAGGGTCAATAGCCGAAAGGTCGACAATCCCAGGGATGGACAGGGCGAAACGGTGGAGCGAAGGCCCAGCCTGACGGAGGAGGATGGACCGGTCGCCGTGGAAGCGGGCAGAAGCTAGTGCACAAGCACGCGGCGTGGCGTATGCGGAAGTCCGCTGCCGTGCAGACGCTGCATCGATGATGCTGTCGGCAGCTGCGCCATGGAGGAACGAGGCGATGCTTTCGAAGCCCTGACCGCCGAGGTGCATGGGGAGGCAGACTTGGTCCCAGGCTCGGTCCGTGAGTGCGATGCCATGTAACTTTTCATATGATGACCGTTGTAGATCATCGAATTCTTCTGCAGCTGACTCAGCTAAGCGCGGATCGGAGAGCTTGAATGCATGCGATAGGAGGCATGCAGAGGCACAGATCCGGTGCATGTGGAACCGGGCGCCGGTGTCGCGTACCAGCAGGAGGGGGTCCAGGGTGCGGCGGCACTGAGCGATCTTGGACCGTAGAAAACTCTCCGTGAACGATTTGTTGCCAATGGGCCCCCGAGAAGCGGAACGCCGTCCCGCGAGCATTCTGCGAGGGGAATTCCGCTAAGAGGGCTGCTCGATCCGGAGGCATGACATGAAGTCAATAGATCCGTGTCTTACGTGGGTTGACATGGAAGCCAACCGTGGGGCCATCTCGGGCGAGGAGCCTGAGCGCCTGACGGATGCCGCCAAGGGTCCCGACGATCGTGCCGTCACCAGCGTACCATTGGCAGAGAGCAATGTTGGGGATCTCGGCAACCCAACGGATGAGGGTTGGATCGTTAGCGAGAACAACAACATGCTGGCCGGGTCACCCTGTTGGGTGCCGTGGGCACTTGGTATGACGGTACGATCCCGGTTCGGTATGAGCAATGGCGCTTGCATGCGGCCGTAGATCATGTTTGCGAAGCGGGGTAGCGAGGGGGCGAGCATTGGTAGGTGGTCCAGCATAGGCTGCCGATCAGCACGGTTAAAGGCGTTGTTGGCGTCTATGAGGACCGTGGCGACATTCGGGGTGGCGGAGAAGCGACTTTCATGCGGGTGTCGTGGACAATAGAGTCCAACCCGGCTTTAACACCGTTGGCCGTCTGATGCGGCGAATGAACCGAGTGTGAATCGGCTATTGCGGCCGGGAGCAGTGCCTTCGTCACTATCCTGCGGAGCACAGATCCGATGGCGATCGGGCGGACCTTGTCGGGAGTCGGCTGGAGCGGGAGGAGCGTCGCCGCTGCCACGAGAGGGAGCACAGCGTCCGGGTGTTCCCCCCGTGCGAGCCGGGAAACGAGCTGTGTCAGGACACGGAGACCGTTCACGCCGGCTTCAGGACTGACGCGAGTCTTAACCAGGAGGTGGAACCAGCGAGACGGCGTTCGTTCGGGTCCGGCGGTGGTGTCCCGCGGGACGCCGCGGACCGCGTGTTCCACAGCGGCCTCGGTAATGCACGGGGGCGGCGGGAGTCGTCCTTCCGGGAGCGGCGAGACAGGGCGCGGCGGGGACGGGTGCAGATCCCGGAGCCGCTGAATCGTCGCCGAGTCGTTGACGTCAGCGAGCGGGCCATTGTGGAGGGCGCGCATGGCCTTCCCGTATCGCTCATCAGCACAAAGGGCCTCTGCACGACGGGTGCGCTCGGTGTCGCCGGGGACTGTTGGGACACACAGCGTGTTTCCTTCCCACCATTCAAGCCGGGCTTGATGAGCTGCGAGAGCTTCGACCCAGAGTGCTCCCCACTATGAGCACGTGTGCGCACGACGGAAGCGTTCTCGGAGGGCGATCCGTTGGCTGTTGGGATCCCGTCATCCGCGCCCTCCCCGAAGACATTGACTAAGGACATGGTAACATCGGTCACGGTAATCCACTATATTAATGGAACACGTGTCCACGTGGCTAAAATTCAGATTTTGATTGCCTATAAATTTTTTGACAACATCACGTTCAAATCGAAGCCCGAGGACCTGTGGCCTAATGGATAAGGCGATAGGCTTCTAACCTATAGATTGTGGGTTCGAGTCCCACCAGGTTCGGCGGCATCTATTTTGCAAATTTTTGGCATTCGTTTAGGTTTTAGTTTAGTTTTCATAACCCTAATTTCTCCCGCATAGAATTTTCTTTTTAAATTCACATCTCTGGGTTGACTTGGAATTGTCAACAGCACCCCAAGCAGACTATTGGGAGTTTTTCCAAAATGTAAGGTACTTACTGTGCGACTAACAATTTCAAAGATTTGCCAAAAATTTTGCGTGAATCGCAAAAATTTTGGCAGCCCATCATTGCGTCCATATTGTGTGCATTGACCCAAACGGTACCGTAACATGCAATCCTACAGTCAACTACAGAGAAACCGAGTAACAAACCTCCACCTGTCCCGAGGCAAACTACCCGTTCCTTCCAAACTAGAGCAACGAACACCAGCCACCCTTTTTCTTCTCAAGCGCATTCCTTCTCAAACCTCAAACCCGTCCAACCCTACCCTGCTCTCCCCCCTGAGCCTCAGGTCATCCCGCCGGCAGCGATGGATGGCAATCGTGATGACGCCGAACGTTGCTTACAACTCGCGGAGGCCGCGCTAGCAAACAACGACAAGCATAAAGCGCAGCGTCTTTTGGACAAATCCAAACGAATGTACCCGCTCCCCGACGCCCAAGCCCGCGTCCAAGCGCGCATTAAACTCCACGTCCCCAGCTCCACTCGCGAATCCTCCTCCTCCTCCTCGTCTCGTTCAGACCCCCGTGATCCGCGTGAGAGCAACGAAAATGCGGATGCCGACGCGACACGAGAACCAACCACGGAGATGAAATCGGCGGTGCGTAAGGTGCAGTCGGCGGAGAATCATTACGAGGTGTTGGGTATTCCGCGCGATGCAGACGAGGCGAGTGTGAAGCGTGCGTATAAGAAACTGGCGTTGCAGTTGCACCCGGATCGGAACTGTGCGACGGGGTCGGATGAGGCGTTCAAGAGGGTGGGAAATGCGTTTTTGGTGTTGTCGGATCGGAAAAGAAGGGCGCATTATGATCGATTTGGAGAGAGTGTGGGGGATGAGGTGCATGAGCAGGGGAGAGGGGAGAGAAGGGTTGAGAAGGAGGAGGGGAGGGGGAGGTGGGGGGGGTTGGGTGAGACGGGGAGGGGGGGGGAGTATGTTTATGTAGGTGGCGATATGACCGCGGATGAATTGTTTGAGTTTCTGTTTCGGTCGGCTGGGGAGGATTTGTCGGGGGTGGGGCAGGAGGAGAGCGCGTGAGGAGGCGAGGGCGGCGCGGGGCGGAGCGGGGGATGCCCCAGGGGCTTGGATGAAGCTTTTCGTGTATATGATTGTGATGATGTTTGTTTTCTGGGCACTGGGCGGTGAAGGGAGACGGTTGTACTCGTTGGAGAAAACAAAGCATCATAGGGTGACCAAGGTGAGTGGGAATGGAGTGATTTTCTATATGGCGGAGGAATCGAAGGTGGCAGAGGGCAGGGAGATGAGAAATTTAGAGAGAAGGGTAGATATGGAGGCGTTGGAACGGTGGATGGGAATGTGTGAGGCGGAGGAAAGGAAAGAGAGAACGCTGCTGTATGAATCGCGGCGTTGGCGGAACGGAAAGTCGGCGAGGGCGAGGTACCGGAAAATGTATGAGGAGTTCCGGAAACCGTGGTGTGGAAAGGCGATGGAGCTGCGGGGAAAGCTGAACAGGCAGGGGTACACATTGTTTTGAGAGATTGATCTGTTATCTGTCTTTACGGGAAGAAATGTAGAGGCAGACGAGGTGGAAGATGTGGCGGGGTCATGTTGATGCGATTAGCATAGGTTTGTGCAGTCGCAGAACGTAGGACCGAGTTGCGACTTGCAGAGGAAGTGTAATGGTGAAGAGTGCGATCAAAAGATTTTCTCCATGTCGTACCAGGTTTCCTTGCCGTGAGTTGTAGAACTGGGCCCCAGAAGACGGAAGCCATGATGCTCATAAAACGGAATGAGATGTCGCTTGCATAAGAGAAGGGCCCTCTTGATGGAGGTGTTGTGACGAATATTCTTCAAGTATGCGGACAACATGGCGGTTCCTAGACCCTGCCTTCTCAAGGTGGGGTCAACGACGATACTGTGAATGCAAAGGACGTTTCCAAAGGCGTCGTGATTCTTCATGAGGTCGTGAGTAACGGAGCGTGTATCGTCGGGAGCAGCGGTGGCACTAATGAAACCGATAAAGTCTTTGCGACCCTCCAGAAAGGCTACGTAGCATAGATGCTTGGCGGCGATGGAACGATACTCGAGGTCGAGAGACGATGCAGCCTCATCGGGAGGGTATGAGCAGGTTTCAAGACGAATGACACGGTTAAGGTCGATGACCTCGATTTGTTGCAAGGTGAGATGGTGGTGACGTGAGGGTTTGGTCATGATGAGGATGAGAATAACAGTGTGGGTGGAAGGGGTGGAGATGAAGGTTAGAAGTTTGTGGCGTGTGTAGGGGGGGGTAGAGAGAGGAGGTTGGTGGGGGGTAGAGGAGAGGAGGTTGGTGGGGGATTAGCAGCGGATGGGGGGACGGAGGAAAGCTTTAAGATGCTCGAGAATGTGCGGATGATTCCATGCCATGTTTGTACCATGTTGCATTTTTTGTTGTGTTGTTAGCTGTAGCTGTAGGATTTAAACCAAGTAGTTTCCAGGGAATTATTGAGGGGCAACAAGCCCCAGCTTAGCTCAGCTGTAATGCCCTTCACGTGATACGGATCCAAAGCTGCATAGAGCAGTATTTTGCACCATATTCTGTATTCTTACTGTAATTTCAATTTCCCGTTGAATATTTGTCATAAGTGTTTATGATTCAGTTTGTACAACACCCACACGGTCAACAACTGTACAATACCGTATGTGGCTGCAGTACAGTATTGTACCGTACGGTACAGTACAACATCACACAAACTCTCTAGTCAGTTGTTTACAATATTACGTCATAGGCCCGTCAAGTCCCAAATATTCTGTTTATTTTTTTTCGAAAATCTGCCAACTGATTACCGTTCCATTATGCTCCATTTATGTAAGGAAAGAGCTCCATTATCCTACTATCCCGCACAGCGTCATACTGTCCAGTGGTACCGACTGTTACCATACCGTCCCAAGCATGACAATACAACTTGTAGAATTTCGACTCAAAAATTAGATCAGATCGTAAATCTAAAATCTGCCAAAACAGTTATGGACCGCTTCCATACTGTACAGTACTGTACTTCCTGTGCGGCTTAATCTCCAAGTTGTACCCCAACGGTTCGTTTGCCGATTGATCCCGGCGCAGCCTAGCTCCACTCCCAACCCATCATGCCACCCCCTCCGCTCGCCTTCTCCTTACCTCCCTTTCTCCTCCCTCCATTCCCTCTCTTCCCCATCTTGCAGTCACCACCGTGCTGTCCACCCATCTCTTCCTAACTCCCCCTGCCTTCTCTCTTCCACCCAACCCAACCCCCCAACCGCAACCTCAACCCCTCAACCCACTCAACTTTCCCCCCCAACCAATCCCTCCGACCCCGAACACGCACTCGCCGACCAAGTATGGTCCCTCCTCGACCGCTACTACCTCGATCAAACCTTCAACCACACCTCCTGGCCACGTGCCCGTCTCAAACTCGCCCAAACCCCATTCCCCAATCGCAAAGCCACCTACGCCACTCTCCGATCCACCCTTCGCACCTTGAATGATCGCTACACTCGCATTATAACCCCGGCAGCCATGAACGATTTGTTGCGCTTCGATGTCTCCGGAGTCGGCCTGCTTCTCACCGCCGATTCCAACGGCGATTTGGTCGTGGCCACCAATCCGGCACCCGGAACCCCGGCTGCCAACGCGGGTATTGTTCGTGGTGATGTAATGTTGGCTGTCGATGGGTTAGTGTTGTGAATGTTCCCCCGTTTGAAGTGTCTCATATGATGCAGGGGAGGGACGGCACCGAGATTCACGTCGAGTTGAAGGAGAAGGGTACTTTGAAGTTGATTCGATCGTTTCAGCAAACGCGTCCCGCGGTGCGCGAAAAGTTGGTCGAGTCTGATGATGGCAGGATGGGTTACATTCGATTGACGGAATTTCGAGCAAGCGCGAGGGAGGAGGTTGGCGATGCGGCCAGGCGTTTGTTGAGCAAAGGAGCTGAGTGGTTATTGTTGGATCTCAGAGGGAATGGGGGGGTGTTTTTGAGGGCGCTTTGGAGATTGCTGGATTATTTGAGGGTCAGGGGGTGCCTGTTGTTAGGGTCTTGGGAAGGGGAGATGGGGAAGGAAGTAAGGATGTCCCAGTTGGGGATGAAATGTATGTGTCGCGGATTGTTAAAGGAGAGGATGGCGTCGGTGAGGTGGAGTTGGCGGTATTGGTCGATGGCAATAGCGCGAGTGCGAGTGAGGTTTTGACAGGGGGATTGAGGGATGCGTGTAGGGCCGCGGTTGTTGGTGAGAAGACTTACGGGAAGGGGTTAATTCAGGGCGTGTTTGGTCTGTCGGATGGGGGAGGCCTCATTATCACAGTGGCGGAATATCAGACACCGCGTGGAGACAGGATTCAGGGCGTGGGTTTGGAACCGGATATTGAGAGCAAGTTGGGTAGGTGGGGTAAGGTTGGAAAAGCTATAGGAGTTGAGCGTCTGGATGAGACAACAGTAAAGGTGAAGAGAGCAGAGGTTAGAGAGGCCGTTGCAAGGTGCAAGGCTCAAAAGGGTATTGATATTGTTGAACGGTAAAAGCAGGGAAAGTTACTCTGGAGCTCGACGGTTGAGGATGATTGAAAGAAGGTAGTCATTCTGTTGCTTTTTCTGAAATAAGCTCACAGTGATCTGCGTTTCTAACCTGTCCTGTGCGGGAATTCAATATCATGACGGCCTCTTCCACATCTGTTTTGAGTATGGTAGCAGATGTGTGTTTGTCATGTGCTACAACCCGCAAGATAGATTATCAGAGCAGCAGAAACGAGCAAGTAACGTAAAATTGCTGGCCTCTGCCAATAAATTGCTGCTTTGCAAGCAAAGACGCTCGCATTGGCCTGAGCAAAAGCAAGCACTGAATTTTGCAAAAACTGCTTTGATTCCAGAAACCGAAGAGGGATTGCACCCTTGCAGATTGCAACAAACGCAGTCCAAGACGCGAGCTCAAGCATTGAATCTTCCAGCCGCTGTTCAGCGACCGGTACATGTACTGTACATGTAAAAATGGTGACCTTTAACTACTACCAGTACATGTAAAGCTCAGGCGATTGGTTCTAAAGATGAATAGGTGGGCGTGAAAAAAAGTTTCCCGAGGAATTACCTGCGGCGCCCCTCTGATGCTCGTAACAAGTCCTTTTGCCTTATTGCTGCTCACTCTATTTGTCGTCCTTCTCACTCTTTTTTCCCCCTTACCGACCCTAGTCCTCTCTGAACTAAGCCAACGCTGCTTTCCCGCTAGCAGCCCTTATTTTTTCGGTGAGAAAATGGTCCGTAAAACCCTAACATTCCCGAAGGACTTTATGTGGGGAACTGCCACTGCATCCTACCAGATTGAGGGTGCAGCCACGGAGGATCGCGACGCCAGCATATGGGATCGCTTCTCCAGTACGCCTGGCAAAGTCGTAAACGGCGATACCGGGTTAAACGCATGCGATCATTACCATCGTTTCAAGCAAGATGTCCAGCTTATCAAAAAGCTCAACACCAAGTATTACCGTTTCTCTATTGCTTGGCCGCGCATTCAGAAACTTTCCAACGGATCTCTAGACGAGAATCCTGCCGGGATCACGTTTTACAACGCACTGATCGATGAGCTATTGGCCAACGGCATAACACCGTTTGTAACATTGTATCACTGGGACCTACCGCTTTTTGTAGCGGATCAGACGGACGGCTGGGCGGGGTCTGCAAAAGTGGCGGACATGTTTGCAGACTATGCACGCATTTGTTTTGACAAGTTTGGGGACCGAGTGAAGAACTGGATCACGCTGAATGAGCCGTGGTGCTCCGCCTTGCTCGGGTATGAAACCGGTGAGCATGCGCCGGGTGATACGTCACGCCCTGGAGTGGCGGTGTATAGGGCGGGACACAATCTACTGTTAGCGCATGCCAAAGCCGTCGATGTGTATCGTAAAGAGTTTCAGAATGATCAGGGCGGACGAATTGGGGTGACGTTGAATTCGAACTGGATGGAACCGTCCGATAAGGATGATGAGGAGAGTGTTGCAGCGGCACAAAGGATTTGGAGTTTGAGCTTGGTTGGTTTGCGGACCCGATTTGGAAAGGGGATTACCCTGGTAGTATGCGAGAAGCAGTTGGAGATAGATTACCGCGGTTCTCGGAGGAGGAGAAGGCGCTGTTGGAAGGAAGCTCGGATTTCTTTGGGCTGAACCATTACTCTACGAACCCGTTGTTGCGAATGATGAACGAAAAGGAGAAAAACGAGCTTGAAATTAGCTTTGCGAAAGACAAGGGGACTGTGCATGGGGATTACAGCAAGTGGAAAACTACGGACATGGGGTGGCCGATTGTGCCGTGGGGATTCCGTAAATTGCTCCTCTACATCGATCAACAGTACAATCCCAAGGGCGGGATCATAGTAACGGAAAACGGACTCGCATCACAGGAAGAAACCACGGAGCAGATGGAGAAGGATACACTGCGAATCGAGTTTTATGAAAGTTACATCAAGGCGATGCATGAGGCGATTGCAGCGGGTGCAAACGTGAAAGGGTACTTTTTATGGTCGCTGATGGACAACTTTGAATGGGCATTCGGATATGAGAAACGGTTCGGACTGTATTGGGTGGATTATGAGAGTATGGAACGGAAGCCGAAACCAGCGTGCAAGTGGTATGCAAATGTGAGTGGGAGCAATGAGATGGAGAGTGTTGGGTGCGATGAGGAGGGTGGGTGAATGTAGGGATTGGGAAAAGGGGGTTTGAGAGACTTGAGGGATGCGTTGGGGTGGGTTGGGAGAGTAGAGGAGAGGCGGTAGGGTGGATGCGGGGGGTGGTGTGAATTAAAAGAGAGATGCAGGGTGTGTTTCCTTGTTTTTTTTCGGGTCGTGTTGGGTGTTTGGGGCGGGTCGGTAGGATGTGATGTGGCTGTGATGGTGGATGGTGGGGGAGTTTGGATAGGGTTGGGAGTTGGTGGAGGACCGGCTTGGTGAGCGGTTAGTGTGTACTAGGGTTGCAGGAGTGTGTGGTTTATGACGACTGCTGTCTCCTGTGTTTGTGACGGTGAGGTGGATTGTCTGTCTGCAACAGACGACAGCTGTGTAAAGTTAGTGTACCTGTTTGGTATTTGGACTAGCAACGGTCGCGATGGAAAGCTGCAGCAAGTAGACCTGTTGTATATCGAAACTCTCTGAGAGTGCAACAGGACAGTATCGTATCCATCCAGAGCAGTATAGTATTGCACAGTACATACGGCTTGACTGTATCACTAGAGAGCTCGAGGGCTGAGTTGCCGCTTTTTTCGAGCCTGTGCCAAGGACCTCATATTTGTGGGCGGTTTGAGCCACGACGTGGGCGTATTTACTGCGCTACACCGCAGTGTACGGTATAGCATATTGCGAGCTTGTGCAAGGCACATGAGGGGTGCGGTACGGATGAGGTAGTTGAGGCGCTGTGGCGCTGTCAGGAGTGGGGTAGCGCGAGTGTGGGTGGTGGTGATCCGTTTGAAGACTGTGGGTTGGTGGGGGCGGGGTGGCAAGGGCGGACATGGATCAGAGGGTTGAGGACAGGTGAGCCGAGACAAGGGAGAAATGGTGGATAGGGCGCAGTACTTTTTGTTGATTGTCCAGTGGAGATTTCATACTGTACAAGTTGTTGACATGGATTTGTCCTGTTGATTTCTTTGAATCTGATACTGTACACTTGTAGCATTGCTGTACCATATTTGCACTGTACTCCCTTGGACTGTCCAGGAGCAAATGGCATACAGTACTTTGTACAGCAGGGTACGGAACACTCATGTGGAATTCTTGTACTTACTGTCCGAGCCGAATCAAATGAGGAAGGCCGTCACAATTTGACGCTTTTCGTACTGTACCGTATTCTGTTTTGTTTTATTTCAACAGGTAGGCGGTGGTCGCATTACAGGATCATACAGGGGATTTGGTAAGGACGCCGCCTCTTGAATTTCTCGCTTCCATCAACGGTCCAGGAACTTGGTGTTGCTGTGCAAGCTGTTGCCCGTTACATTTTCTCTCTGTAGGCACTGTACTGTACGGTGTAGGTACGGTACTGTGCTGTGCGTACAGTTTCTCAAGGCTGCCAGCGTTGAATTCAAAATTTGATACCGTACGACAGAGGACACTTGAAGGACAGTGCAGTACTTGTCTTCTTTTATAGGTCCTTTTTTCGTGACTTTTGAAACCCTTTTACAAGTTGTAAGGAAATGTCATAGCCCGGACAGTATTGCAACAGCAATTCAAAAAAGCACTCTTATTCCTCTATTCCGTTTTGTTTAATTACGGATATAATTTCAAGTATTGTGCCATAGTGAACTGTGCTTTACGTGCTCTGGTAAGCATCTGGCACTCTCACAGCAATGCCAGTGAGTTGCGGCTCTTGATCTCAACTACAGTACTGTACTGTACAGTACCGTGCAATACATTACTTCTGCCGTGCGGTACATGCGGGAACAGTTGGGGCAGAAACCTCTACCATTTCTCCAGCAAAACTAGTCTTCTAGCTTCCTCCCATCGTGAATACGTAATGCAACAAGTGTCTGCCTCCATTATCCTCACATCCATCGCCCCGTAACAGCGCAATGTTACAGCAATCGAGCAGCGAAATAACCTTACCGCTCTTCATACAATATCACAACTCATATTCCTCCCAATATGACCGTTGACACCAATCAATTCATAATTGGCCTTTCCACCCTTCCCCACCCCACCCCAACAATCACTCTCGCAACCACAACCGTATCACACATCCCTTTCCCAATTCCAAAACGACACCAGCATCCACAGCGTAGCACTGAAACCATCCCAACCCATTCACATTAACGCAATCCCCATGCCACCCGCCATCAGTATCGACAATACCACCTCACATTCGATACTGATACCCTCACCAATACATGCCGCTCTCATTGCTGTTTGCATCCCGGTGCGCAGTCGATATCAAACAAAGATCCACCCTCCCGACCACTTGTGCAGTGATGATTCAGCGGGGCGTCCGCTTGGACTTTGGATGAGCGACACGGCGACAGTGCATGGGAGTCATGCGGCGCGGTTGGAAATAGGGGGAAATTGGGGGGGGCGGTACTGATTAGAGATCAAGGTCGGCTATTTCCAGGCATTTTGTCGAAATGGAAACTTGGCTTCCCGGTCTAGGGGTTGGTAGATGAATTACTCGTTTTGCAACTAAATATAGCCGCGTGAAGAGGTGTGTGGTTTCTGTACTGTTACCAGGGGCGAGTCGGCGAAAATAACAGGTTGGATTGTCGGCGGTGCGAATTGGTTGCAACCCGACCATGGGGGGCGGGTTTTAATTCACGGGGGATGCCCAATTTGTTTACTGGTACCAACAAATCAAATGGAGAGGGCAAGAGTTTTATGCGCAGCGTATGAAATTAGAAACAGTAATTGCCCCTCGTATGGTCAAGGGCGCGGCAGGTAAGCTAGCGGGATGTTGGCATTGGCATTTTGGTGGGGTGGGGGTGGAGAGAGAAACAATGCAAAGAGTGGGTTTGTTTGACAGGCGGCCCATGAGAATGCGGGAAAGCAACGGGCGAAACAACGCGTTGGATGGTTTGGGTGGAGAATTTGTGAAAACTGTCAGTGTGGTGGGGGTGAAGGTCGTCTGTACAGTACAGTGCTGTACAGTTGTGGGTTGGGGTGCATGGGCCGTGCTTGGTTTCGAGGCGACTTCTCGGTCGCAGCTGGAGGGAACGACAGCGAGAATTAAAGTGGTGGCAGGTTGAATCGAGAGTACAAGATTGGAATCTATGCAGTACAGTACAGTAAATGAGGAGTGTAGCATAATTGGGCATTGTCCAGAGCTACTGTACTGTACTTTACAGTAAATGCCTTGTACCGTACAGTGTCACAAATGTGCAAGACGATGCCAGACACTGTCTAGTGCAGTACAGTACAGTACAGTGCGGTAATACAGCCAGATTAATCCTAAATTCGGCGTAGCAACATTGGCCACATCGATTGGCAATTCTGTACCGTATGCACTGTACAATACTGTACTGTAGTGCAGTGTATGAGGGATGGTGCGATTTAAATCAAATTGAGAAGAAAGGTCTTGTGTAATCGCTCTTGCTCGAATAAGTCGTACTAATCGCTACACAATTGATTCAAATTGGCGCGACGACAAGCGTCGTCAACCTGCTCTGTCCATGCATGACGTGTCGAAATCCCATCGACTTTTACTCATGTCAACATCCTCCATTTCTCTCCCGGGCAAAATCAACCCGCCCGTCATAGCCCACCCTCTCCCACCACACCACCAACTCTTCTCAAACACTTGTTCACATACACACACCCATACATACTTTTGTACCCACCTCGTACCTCACTTACAAGCACTCCCACTCAAAATATAACCTCCGCAACCTCCCACCCCCACATCACCCAACTCCTTCACCTCTGTCCACGTCTCCTCCCCCGCCATCACCAAAACCCCAAACCCGCTGAACCATCCCCTCTCGATTACACCACCAACCCCCACCAACCCCCACCCCTCCCCTCCTCCCACGCCAAATCCACACCGCAACCCGCCACTTTCCCACCCCCATCCACGCCCCAATGTCCGTCCCCGCCCCAAAGTCACACTCCCTTGATCTAGACCCCGAAGCCCTATCCGACACCGATTCCTCTCTCACAGAACCTACCAGTACCGCCTCTTCAGACCCCGGTCTACTCCCTCTACGCGGTCTTTCCGCCCCGCCACAATCCCCGCCGGTCTTTGAATGGTATTCCGTAAGAAACCCCGCTTTACGTACCTCGCCTGTCTGTCTGACAAAGTTGCCTAGGAGACATGTGCAGGTCAGTACTAGTTGTTTGCACTTTCGGAGGATATATGAACAGCAGGGGGCTCGCAACGTCGTGCCGCAACCCTTGGGTGCCTTTCCGGGGTCTTGAATCGTGCGTGCTGATTATGCGGTGTATAATGTCGTGATGCGTTTTCGATGCGTGAGGGGGTGAAGGGGAGTGGGGTGTAGAGCGCTAGATAGGTTTTTGTGTGTAAAGGACGAGTACATGGGTTTGAAGAGACTAGGTGTTGCCTGTTTGTTCGTTTACTTATTTGAGAGAGGCGCAGGGGTTTGGGGGGTCGCCGTTTTTTCGCTGGGCTGACGAAAATCAACACAGTTTACCCAGGCGTGGCCATTGCAGTAGGATAGAGTTATCGCCCCAACGCCCGCTTCCGAGCCTCTTGTTTCAGTTGCTCAAGCTTGAGGTAACGCTCGTGATACTTTCTGCGACACGCTATGTACTGGCTAAGAAACGAGTCAAAACTTATCGAGCTGGATAGCATGCTTTTTGTCAGACTCTCGGATGCAGTCTCCGATTCGGTAATGGCGGCTCGTAAACGCTCCATCAGACGCTCGGGGGAGTTTTTTTCCATCCACTGATCCTTTTGCTTGTGCAGTTGGTCTAATTCTTGTTGCATGGATGCGATACCCTCGCGCAACTCGGCGAGACGGTTCTCGTCGACATCCTCCTCCATTTTCTTGGTTACGGCCTCGTGTTCGCTTTCAAAGTTGTCAACATCCGCTCGAATACGAGTGAGGACATT
Source organism: Kappaphycus alvarezii (assembly GCA_002205965.3). NCBI lineage: Eukaryota > Rhodophyta > Florideophyceae > Gigartinales > Solieriaceae > Kappaphycus > Kappaphycus alvarezii. Next base: position 856,774 of record NADL03000599.1, read on the forward strand.
ATTCACGGCCGCCTGATGCTTATGCTTGGACACAAAGTCGTCGAATTTCGCCTTTTCATCGTTGAGCAAGCGCAAATCCTTCAACGAAAGGGCCTCGAGTTCAGGAAAAGCGGATGGAGGGTCTGGAAGGCCGTCACTTGGGCAAGGAGGCATGCTTGGGGGAGGGGCGGAAACTGGGCGGCGGCCCGGGAGTGAGAGGGGATGGCGATTCCCGGGTATGGGGCGGCGGCGATGGTCGGCATATGCGGGATTTGGGGCGGAACCGGGTGTGTGAACATGGTTTTGATATGGATTGTTGGCGTGATTCTGGCCTATTCCTGAGGACCATGTTCCGTGAGCAGGGGTGCGATGCGACATATCCGGAAACCGGGCACCACGTGGGGGTCGAGGGAGGGGATGAGGAAAGGGAAGGGGAAAGGGAGGAAGAGATAACAAATGCGCGGTGAGGGAAGGATTGGTTGCGGTCACTGTGACTGTGGGCAACTGTGCAAGAATGTTGCCAATGGCAGAAGAGGGCCTGTCAAAGAAAATCTAGTTTGTTCCAACCGCTGGGTTAATCCATCTGGTGTCCTAGTTTTATACTTGACATTGCTGTCAGTTTTCGTTCTACTGCTGACCCCCTCTCCGATAGGCATCTTTGACATATTCTATTTCTTCATAGAAAGAAACAATACCAACCTACTGTAATGGCATTACTGTAAAATGCTGTAAATATTCTCTACCTATACTCCAGAACGAGGATCGATTTACGCGACGCCATTCTATCGTCCGGGCTCTATGCGGGTTTCCCTTCATGGACGCGGTGTTGCTACGCCCCGCTCGGGGAAAGGCAGGTTTCGCAGCTCCAACTGCAGGCTTTCTCCCATCCTCACTTCTACTGTGTCCGTTCTCGTTTCAAACTCATCCATTCCGCGCAAGGTTAGACCGTAACATGCATCCCTGGATATTCTGGCGACGCACAACCGGACCCGGAAAAGATCCGAGGGCAGTGTGTGGTAAACTGGGAACCTAGTGGCGGGTATACTGGAAGCTGTGGTGGATAAAACAATACTGTAACAATTCTAGAAACCATCAAAGTCCTTACGTTCGTCTTTGCAAGAAAGCCCTCGGGTTGGTCAGGAATGCTTGTCTGGTATATTCTTGAAATGAATGCCATGCTTCGTTGTGACAAGGCATACAAGGAACCAAATAGGCTCCTGATCGCGACTCTTTACCAGTCATCGTAGCTGTTCCAGTTGCGCATCCAACTCTGCCACATGATAGTTGCGCCCCAGCCAAAGTCTTCAAACGTTTGCAAACGCCTGGTGTGGGCATCGAACTCTAGGTACAGACAAAACATGCCATCCCACAGTCTCGGCAGGATGACCATGTTCGAGCAATGGGAGCGCATCGCTCGCCACCCGCACAATCATCCAGCGCTCGCCAGCAATGGCAATTTTAGTAGCACCGGGAGTCTTACCCACGGTGTACGGTATGGGATGGACGCGGGGGTATATGAGTCTGGAATGACGATGTAGGGTGTGGCACGTCGTGGGGGAGCATGTCGTGGGAAGGAGGCGGCGGATGGGAAAGGATGAGCGAAGCGATGGTCGATGCTCTGGTTGAGGGAGGGTGCCTCCTCTTGGCTGCCAATTTCGGTGTGTGGGGCTTGGATGTCAGGGCGTGGTTCCCATTGGGCAGGGGAAGGAGCGTGACTGAAGCGAAGAGAGGGATCGTAGCAGGCGGCAAGTTTAACCCGTCGCTGGACACCGGGCCGAAGTGGGAGGAACGGGGATCCCTGTTAAGTTTGCTTTGAGGAACGCCGAGTTTGGACTCGGTTATGGGTATGCGTAGCAACCGGGGGGACGTGTATCTGCACCAGCAGCTGAAATCCGGTTCCTCTCCGATAACTGGCGAGGGCAACCTGTGCAAACATCACATCTGTCAGGTTTCTGCAGCGGAAAAACATCGAAAATGTTTCAGCGAGGGTGGATGGTATCTTCGTTTGCCAACTACGGCATAAGCCGCTTGGTTACGGTAGAAAATAGTGTGGATACACAGGAAATCACAAGGTTTCAACCAAGGTGCAGCAAACGTGTCGGTTCGCGGTACATGAACAAGTAGAAGTTCATTCCACTCTTAAGGGAGCAACTGCATTCGACAGAATTGTTGAAGACACGCTGCGGGGGTTGATAGGCGGGGTTCTGGATGCCGACACTTTTCGGGAATTACAACTTCCTATTGCGCCCTTTGGGCCCCGCAAGCCAACATTTGGCATCGGGCTCCGCTCCGCTATGCTCACTGCGGCGGCTGCCTTCCTTTCCTCCGTATCCCTCACGCGTGCCCTGTGCTCTACGCTTCTCCCTGTGCTACCGAACACTGCTCTCCAATCTTACACATCCGCCGTTCGGGCACATGATGAGTGGAGGACACAAGTGGCACCCGAGAAGGTTGTCCAGTTCACGGCTATCGACTAAAGGCAGCGGTTTGGGCAAGGGCAACTCGCTCGCCCAGTTGAGGAAAAGGCTTTTGACGCCATGCCAAAGGGGGATGAGAGGACCATAGCATTCCGAGCTTCGTTGTCAGTGGATGGATGCAAGGACTGGCTTTCATGCCAACCGGCCCAGGCCTGGGCACCTACATCTCGGACCGCAATTGCAAGACGTGGTTGCAGTTCTATTGCCGGGCACCACTGTTTCCTCCCGCTTCAAAATGCCACAAGGGGGATGTGCGGCGCTCATGGATCAGTACGGTGACCACGCGCTGTGCTGTGGCTATGGATCCACCCGTGGGTGGCGGCACGACTTAAACACGGTTGTTTGTCGCAGACCTCTCCAAAGCCGCCCGACAACCTGTCCTCGAGCCCCCACAACCCGGCCATGCAGTTCGCCCGGACATCAAGGCGCTTGGAGAGAACGGGGGCACAGACTATTATGACGTAACCGTTGTCCATCCGTTGACCCCCGCCCGCCTTCCCTCCTTGGCTCGATGCCCACTCAAGCCCCTTAACCATGCTCGCCTTGGCAAGGACACTCGCTTTGCCGAGTTGATACGTTCCAAGGGTCCTGGGCATCGCTTCATTGCCCTTCCACTCTCCACGTTGGGGGGCTGGCACCCTACCGCCTGGGACTTCGCCAATCGGGTTGCGACTGGCATTGCCGCACGGGCAGCCGTTCCGATTGCTGATACGCAGCGAACATTGTTCGCTCGTCACGCGGCGAGACTCGTCCAGAATAACGCCAGTTGTATGTTGGAAGGAGATTTGAGCGACACTTAAGCCACAACTTGAAATTGTGTATACTCCAGAAAACCTCCGTTCTCAGGGTATGTACAGTAAGTGGTTACCTTACGTACTGCAGTCCTCCTGTAGTCTGCGATTGCTCTTGGCAGGAAAATTAAAACAAGTTCAGGTATCCCTCCCGACCGGGTGAATTACGGACAGCGGGAAAATTTCAGGACAGAAAAACGGTGTGCACCCGCCAAAACAAAAACCCAACCGATACCCTTTCCAATCCCGGCGACCATGTGGCCTTCTGGGGCCATTTATCGTTGGGCTGCCACCCTTCCTCGCTCAATATAAACTTTCTAAGCACACAAGAGTGCAAGTCTAACAAAACAGACTCAACACACTACAACGCCATCCAGTGGCATGATGCCTCCAGCTATGCGAAAGCAAAGTGCAAATAGGAAGAAACTCGCAAGCCAACTCGTTCAAACGAAGCAGAACCGCGCCGTGGCGCTCAACCTACTTCGCAAAGACACCATCCAGCCCCGCACTCGCAACCGAAAGGCACTCACACTCCGCCAGATTGCAGGAATCTCTGGTGCTAGCAAGACCATCGTCGGTGAGATGAGCAAGTGTCTCCAAACCAAAGATGAGGTCACACTCAACAGGCTTTTGAATGGAGCCATGAAGCCAGGCCGCCCTTCGGTATTGACGCCCGACGAAGAACGCGTCATCGTACAACGCCTCATGTACTGTGCTCGACGGGGGCAGCGCTTGGCTACGACGCATTGTCCTACATGATGGCAAAAATTGCAGCTGATAGACTGCGGAATGGCTTTGCCAACGGAATCCCAAGTCAAGACACGCTCCGTGCGTTTCGTGCCAGACACCGTGAGCTGACATTCAGGAGTCAAGAGAGCAAGGAAAAAGCCAAGTTGAATGCTGAGAACTTTAATCATTTGGACCGCTTTTTTCGCATCTTGGACGATATCGGCGAACGTTGTCCAGGCATTTTGAGCAACCCCAATCGTATATGGAACATGGATGAAACGGCAATTGATGGAACCTGGGGAAAGAAAGAGAAGTTTTTTACTGCATCGGACAGTCACAAGGGAGGGTTCAGAGCTTGCAGCAGGTCGCTGAGTGCGTGACATTGGAGGAAGTGTTTTCCAAGCGCAAGGAGACGGCTACTCTTCGTCTTGCTGCCGAGGTGAAGAAGAAGCGCAAGAAAGACGCGGATGCTGCTGAGAGGGTTAGAAAGCGAAACAGGAAAGAAATGGCGGAAAGGCTTGGGGACGAAGTTGCGGGTACATACCGTGAATTGGTGGCAGGGGGCAAGTCGAAGAGGAGGAAGAAGAGTGACTCTGTCTTTGCGGCGAGTCTGGTGTAGGATGTGGTTGAGAAGGCACTGGATGCCTTCGATCGTTGATTTTTTTTGATGTTTTCTTGTCCGAATTTTAGCCGTTTCTGAAAATGGGACTTTTTGCGTACCGAGGTCGAAACGTTCTCAAAAGTAGCTGTTGTATGTTGATTGTTGTACACCATGAACTGATTCATGGTGTACAATAGCACAAGCAATCATTTTCACTTCAACTCAGCTGAAAAGAGCAGTTTTTTCTTTATTTTTATGAAGGTTTTCTTTAACTGTCCATACTTCACCCAGTTGGGAGGGATACATGGGACATGTTATTGTTCCAAAGGACTTGGTCCTGTACAGTCGCCAAAATTATAAGAAAATTAGAAAGTATAAAAGATTAGCTTAAGTACTGCAGGAAGAGTGCGTTTGATAACGTTCGTCACGAGCTGATTACGATACAATCAGATCTCCACTTGAATATTTTTGAAGATATTCGCTTCTATGCATTCAGAGTGGACAAGAAATATAAATAGAAATAGCTAACTTGAAGTATTTCGCGGCAAAACAGGGCAAACCGATACAAACTTTACGTGTAGTACTGTATACAGTGGTGGCCAAAATATAAGTAATTTGAGAAGTTACAGTTTTCGATGCATTGTACGGTTTCGCAAATGACTTGGCCAATACACGGTATCTACGCTCCGGTACAAATTTACTGGGTACCAACCCACATATCTACCACAGTAAATTAACCCCCCATTTCAAAAATTTGAGAAGTCAGCACAACTGTGGGAAGAAGTGCTAAGGAGTAAAGAAAAACACTCCCAAGCACGTTTATTGACACGCTAAACATATTTGTTTACTCAGATTTCATGAGTAAGCAGTATTCTTCGAGATATCGCATCCTTCGATTCTTACCATGGAAGAAATATAAAAAATTATTAACAAGATGATAGGAAGTAGACAATAAACAGGCAAGATCTGAACTTCAGTATGAAATAGACATTCTATTCATTTTTAGAACCATGCTACACCTTCTTAGCATTGATAAAACAAAGTTGGAAAGCGTCATTTCACCAATTACCTCCCATGCTTCATGGTTTGTTTCTACAAGAGATTAGTCGCTCCCAAACTGCCTCCCGTTCTTGGAAACACCGCTCGCCAAGAACCCCGAAAGATTTTCAATGGGGTTGAGATCGGGACTGTAAGAAGGCCAGTCCACAACGTTGATGTATTCATCCCACAATCATTTTGAAACTAGCCTTGACCGATGGAATTGCGCTCCGTCATGCATAAAAGTCTAATTCAAAGGCAAGTCCTTGGCAAATTGGAGTAAATTGGCCTTTGAAGTTTGCAAGTAAACTTCCCCAGTACTGGAACCGTCAGCAACAACGAGCGACCTTTTACGAGTTCCAGCAAACATTCCCCACACCATTAAAATCCCCCTTTAGTGTTCTGTTTGGGAAATATTTCCTCCGGATCCCTAATGTCTCGACATTTAAAGGCTAGGCCATCGGAGCCATCCAAATTGAATTTTTTTCGTCCGGTCAAATGATGGAAGCCTAATCGGCGTAGCCCTGTTTACTTTTCTTGAGTTCCCAGCTACGTCTTGCCACAAAATGTCTCGGTTTCAAGCCAGGAGTAGTCTAAACCTTTTTATAACTCATAAACTCGGAGTCGTGCAAACATTTGCGGACGGTACAAGTGCTGCAGTCAAGGTTGAGGGCCTTTTTGATCCCTCTTAAGCCCTTGCCGGATGGTTTAGCTTATCGGATAACTCGGCGTTTATCGAGAATGGACAGTTTCGGTGGCCTACCAATGAAAAACTTTTCCCGTAACTGCCCTTGAGTCTGGAGGAAGTTGTACACGACTGTTGCACTTCTTTTTAGCTCGATAGCTATCTCTTGCGGTAGCCATGCATAATGTTTAAAAGCCGAAATCCTTTACTTTCCTTCTTCGCTAAGCCGCTTTCCGCGCCCTATGATGATGGCAGTTGAGATCGAGTTGGTTCGCTCAGAGTATTCAGGGGGTCTAATATTATCCGGAAGTACCCTTTCTAGACGCAATGAGGTTTGCAGTTTCTTTTGTTTCGCCCCAAGATTAAATTGATTGAGAAGTGCCTATATTTTTTTTTGCCATACTTGTAAAAGCAGTAGGTTATATCTCAAAAAGGAGTACGGATTTTTAAATAAGATTGAATAACTGAATTTTACGTATAAAGGAATACAAAATAAGCTCTTAACTTTTATACTTCAGTATGGTATTGGCAGCTATATCAATGCTCCCTAAATTCTTTATATTTTTGACCACCACTGTATATGTTAGCTTAGGCACCCGTAAGCAAAATTAAAGGAATCCACTGACTGCCCAAACGAATACCATGCCCCACAACATGCCACGAGGCAAACGATCGTCAGTCATGGAGAAAGGCCTAATTTTGGCATACTCCCACGGAGCAATGTCTCAGGAAGCGATTTCTGATGCCATCCACAGGAACGCAACAGTAGTCCGCAAATTATTGCGACTTGGCGACAATTACTGGAGGAGCTTTCCCCGGGATTCAGAAAAAAATTATCAGATGGGGACAAAAGGCGCATTACTCGAGGGGCAAAAAGAAGTGGTAGAAGTTCGCTAGCAATTATTAAGATGCTGCAGCTGAGTTTCGACCCTCGTTCCGTGCGCTGTGTGCTGAAATGATTCATCATTGTCCTTTTATGACTTTCAAAAAAGTTATGACTACTCCCGCAATGAAACCTAGGCAAAAACGGGACCGCATGGAGTGGGCACTTGATAAACTTGACTGGGGCGTGGCGGGTTGGTCTGATTTGGTCTGTTACGATGAAAAGAAGTTCAATTTAGACGAACCAGACGATTTGGCTGTGAAGTGGCAAGATAAATGAGAGCAAATTCAAACTTTCCCGAAGAGGCAGAATGGAGGCGAAGGGATTATGATGTGGGCAGCGTTCGCAGGAACAAGAAAGACAAATTTTGGCATACTTTACGGCTCATAGAATGTAACGGCTTATCTCCACACATTGCAAGAGAATTTGCTACAGTTAACAGAGGATTTACCGGTTTGTTGGCTGTTTATGCATGACGGTACTCCCCGTAATAGGGCGCGAATTGTTAAGAAATGGCTCAAAGATGAGAGTGCGAACAAGATGTGGTGGCCACTGTACTCTCCCGATCTGAACCCAATTGAAAATCTATGGGGAATCCTCGCCTGTCGCGTTTATGACAGCAGCTGACAGTTTGAATCTGTCGAATTCCTCGTGCATGATGCTGGGCTGAAATTAGAGGCTAGAACCTTTCTGCTCTTGTTGAATATATCCCTCGCAGGTGCAAAGTCCTCTGCGAGAAGAACGATGAAAAGATTCCGTACTGAGATATGAATAAACTGGCACTTTTGCTTTGCTTTTCAAATTCTTTATAAAGCTTTGTCCCCTTAGAAACCCGGAAAACAGAATAACCGCTAAAATATTAAAGCAAATCGGAATATTTTTTTAATCGCGTTTAACGTTAAAAAATGGGTTAGAAAGTTTCAACAAATGCTCCCTAGCTGCTGTTTTTATGCAGCTGGTTTACACTTTCTAATTCTCTTATATTTCTGTCCACCACTGTACTTGTACTACAAAACATTGAAAAAAATGTATTCATGCCCGGACTTGCACCTGTTTTTATTTTATACGTGCCCTGAGCATGTACTAACCAATGAAAAGACTACACATATACCATGTATAGACTGGTGCAGTACCAATCAACATACAAATGCCGCCGATGATAGTATTGGGCAGCTGAAAATATTCTCACACCCACACAAAACTGCAACAGCAGAAGCAGGTACATCGATAATCGGCGAAACTACCCTGGTACCAGACCTCTCAATTCAAACAAAACGCCTAATGGCTGAGAAAATCAACAATATTAAAACGTCCCCTGCTTCACACTCAGAACAAAATGCCGTTGCACCCGGATGACGACCTCCTAGCGACGTAAATGGATCCAGCATTCTTGAAATTGCTACTGAAACATGGAAAACAAACAAAAGAGCTGGCAAAATAGCTTTTCTCTGGTGATATTAAAAACCTGTTGGGGATTCTAAATTTGCATGTATTGCTTGTTCTTCAGATCCACACAAAGTACCAGCGTTAAATAAGAGAGAAAGAAAAGGAGTATTGTCATTTGAGGTCAATACAGGAACGAATTCGTTTCGACGCCATTTAAAAGAGCGTCGCAGCGAACTAATTGCTGAATTTGAGAAAATGCAGAACAAAGAAGAACCAGTTTCATAAAACAGAAGAATGTTCAGGCTATCTTTGCCAAACACCAAAAGTACAATCCGACATCAAGCACAGCAAAAGAAATTAAAGAATCCAGTGCTAACGGTCGCTAGAAAGAGTAAACCATTTTCATTTGTCGAGCATTCTGACTTTCTTTGCTTTGTATTCAACATCAGTCCGAGGGTTAAAATTCCGGATAGAGCCAAATTCAGGGAGAAAATTATTCCTGACCTGACAAAAAATGTTGAGGACAGCATGTTCAAGTCAAGATTGCCTACTCTGGATTCTGTGAGTATTTCGTTTGATATTTGGATGAATAGAGGATTTCAGGACATTTGTGATCTTATCGCCCATGGGATTAGCAACAATATCGAAAACGTGCAGGTTCACTTTGGTTTGATTGAATGTGATAACACAAGTGGAGAAGACTTGTGAATGTTACTAATGGAGATGTTTGATGAATATGGTTTGACTAACAAATTCATTGCTTGTGTCGAAGACGGAACCATTAATCTAAAGGCATGCACTAAGGATCTTCGAACTATTACTTCTTTCGAACCTGCAGATACAAAAAGGCTATTTCAGTGCTACGTTTTTTGCCCATGTTGTGTCCGGAGCTTTTCATGCGGCCTTGTCCAAAAAGATTTCCGAAGGACTTCCTCTTTTCTCGTAAAATACAATCAGAGGCTCACTACAGAAATGTATTACCTGGACAAGGAAGTCTCCAAAAAGAAAAAAGCATGCTATGAGGCAGGCAAGAAAGGTCTTCCTCAAATGCATTTTACAACCCCTGTTAAAATAAGGTGTTTCAGCTTCATTATCATGATGCGAATGAAGTTACAGTACAAGGATGTTGTTTCTAAATGCTTTGGTTCCCAGTCTGATGGAAATCTTCGGAAACGGGTTCTGACGCAGGAGACATAGGATTTTGTTCAGTGTATTGTTGAAACTTTGGAACCACTGATTTTTTTCAGCCTAAAAAGCCAGAAGATTTATTGGTCTGTAAGTGGGGCAACTAACGAAATAGTGCAAATCTATTTGTTTTTCAAAGATAATTGTCAAACTATTCAGCCTGTCCCAGAGATATAGACGTTTAAATTAGACTAGATAGTGTGATTATTATAATATCTTCATCTCTCTGTTCCGTCTTTAAACTTACAGTTCAGTATCAGTGCCGTGCGTAACAAGGTAGCTTTTCAGATACAGACCTGAAAATACAATACGTAATAAGGAAATAGTTGTTTTAGATATTTCTAAGTCTGAATTAGAATCCAAAAGGCCTTGATTCTGTTCTGGGAGCGGGTATTCTTCGGCCTGAATTCGTGTTGTGTACAATGTTTTTTTGTTGGGTACCACAGTGTGTGGTCTAGCTCACACTGTGGTACCACACACTGTTGGGTACCACAGTGTGTGGTCTAGCTCACAGTCCTTGGCTTTAGCAAATCATGAGCGGAAATGCAGGGCGGAATTGAACAGAAGGCAAAAGAAGCGTCGGGGGTCTGGGACTCGTGGGAATCTAAGATTGACGAGGAGGGTCAGGTTTGGACCTGAACCAGAAAGGAACTCGTCTGTATCAGAGCCCAGGGAAATTGGCAGTCCTCTGGACATTTCAAGGAGCGAAGATGTCTCTGCTTCTGGAAGCAATCCGGACTGTAACGGTGAAGTCGTTGCTCCGGCGGGGCCGTAGGGAGTTCTCAGGCCTCATCTCGGTTTGGAACAGCAGTCAAAGCAGTCTGAGGAACAGCGTATGCGTCGGATGGGAATAACGGATGCCCTTCTGGTAACTCTGGGATCTGCTGCGAGGCAAGGGTTACGGAAGGACATTGATGTGATCATAAAGTTGATATATGACGCCGCTTTTGATAAATTGACATTCAAGGAGTACTGAACCTCACACTCTGACTGCATGGTTGCCATGGAAACGATATTCAGGGATGATATGGATAGGTATGGATTTAAGAGGAATACCATTTGTGGAGATGGAGGCACAGAGTGTCTTGTGTACACGAAGTCAGTCGTACAAGTTATACGGGAACAGGTGACTTCATGCTCGTCATCCGACCTTTACACTTGCCGTGATGACTCAATTGAAAAGAACGGAGGTAATGTACCATGCCATGCTGTGTATAAAGAACTTGGTGTGGAAGCCATTCCTATCGTACGGCAACGAATAATGGATGATGACATTGAGGAAGTTGTATGGCATGACAGAGATTCGGCAGGTCCGTCATTTGTGGGTCTAGTTCAGGTCTACAGTGATAAATCGAACAGTACGTTGAAGTCGTCGGCCTTCTCCTTCTACCCAGTCCATCTCACCCTCTTCAACTTAAAGGACTCTGTACAGCGTAGACTGATTGCTCAGTGGAAAACTATCATTGGATGCCTATCGACTGTTTTTTTTGAAACAGAAGATGATGGATTTTGACCTGTGTCTACCGCGAATGTCGCGGTTGGACGTAGTCAGCGACTGCGCCTACTCCATCAGGCACTACTGATCATCTTGCGAGAAGTCCGTCTTTCTGTTTAGAAGGGAGTTGAGGTCAGCACGTCCGATTCGAAGTCTTTCACCTGCCATCTTGTTATTTAGAGCTATTTTGCGGATTTGCCTGAGGCGAAGGACATGGCTAGAGTCTATCAGAGTAAGAGGTAGAAGTACAATTGTCATCGCTGTCTGGTGGAGAAGGAAAGGTTATAAGGGGGTTGAAAAAGTCGTAAGCGGACAATAGCATAAGTAAAACCATTCTTGGAGGCGTACAGGCGGTGTGTAGAGCAAGAAGACGTGTACCGGAAATGGGGTAAGCTTCAGAGAGCTCATGAGAAAAGGTGGGAGGGACGGGATGCGCTTGCTGCACGCTGCCTCAATGAGAGGGGCCATGTTTTGCAAGGGTTCCCGTTTACAGATTCGGCTATCTTTGACCCTTAATCATTGTTTCATTTAGAGCCAATGCACAAAATTCACCTGGGTTTAACCAAGATGCTACTCCATTGTGTTTCTGATCGACTTCGGTCGAAGAATCTGGTTCTGAAGCAGGTTTATAATGGTCGTACTATTCAGAGGACCTTCTATTCATTGCGTGGCTCTGTTCTTAATGCATTAATCCGGTTCATGCAGTTAGTTGATCAGATACCGGCATCGTCCGACTTAAGGGTGGACTTCAGTGTCCATGGAAAAGGTGGGTCGTACAATGGTTTTTTTACGAGCGGTGGTCTGAAAGGGATGTTTAATGCGAAGGACTACAGGAATGTGGAGATGTTGATGCCATTTCTTGGTGCCATTGCAAACCGAATGTGCGGTGAAGACAAGGGAGCATTGCTGACAACCGTATTCACAATGCACAGTGACCTGTTTCATAGACTCTATATCGATGACTGTTGACGTCAGTGGTGTGATGCTACTCTGGAAGATATGGAGAAGTGCATGAAGGCATTCCGACGAGGTTCTGTACAGATGTTCGCAGAATTTCAAAAGTCCGGCATGGGAACTTTGAAGTTTCATATGCTGCAGCATATAGTGCAGGAAATTCGCCTTCTTGGAAGTTTACGGGTTGCAGATGCAGGCCTTTTCGAACAGTCGCATGTGTACTTCAAACAGAAGTACAGGAATTCGTCGAGAAGGAGAGTGAGCGCAATGTCTGAGACGCTGGCAATGATTGAAGAAAGACAGGCAATTGATCGATGGATGGACGAAAATGAAGTAATTTCTATGTTGAAGAAGGTCAAAAGTCGCTCCCGAACTGCTTCATGCAATCCAGAAAAAGGGAGCCATAGCAACGCAATGACTATTCAGGAAGACAGTTTAATTCTTTTCAGGGATGGGCATATAATACTGGTTCGCGACCTTCGACGTGCATGGGAGCATATGATCTCAGAAAAGAAGGGCAATGTAACAAGGAACAAGTTAGGCTTTGAGGATAAAGGAGTACCTGCAGGGGTACTACGACTAATCAGAGATGTTGGGAAAGAAGCACTGAGAAGGCCTGAAAGAGAGCTACGAAATGTGTTTGGTCAGCCTGAAATTTCTTCCTCAAACTCAATTGCCTTCCGGCTGATTGTGTCTGGTTTTCTTGTTGGAAGACAGGTACCGGTGAGATCTGACACAGCCAGGAACAGTACTGGAGAATTGATGTCTCGAATGAGAAGGAGTCAAGAGCGATATATGCAGCGTGTTGTCTCTGTCTACAACTTTCACTGGAATAAGAAGTTGCGTCGGGACTGTGTGATGCTAAGGGATTCAGACACTGCATCGAGATGCGAAGGACCTGCTGATGGACATGACTACTGATTTGATATTCGGTTTGGTAGAGTTCTCTGTCTGCTTAGAGTTGGAGGGGGAGAAGGAGAAAAGTTAGTGACGACGATGGTGAATAAATGGTTTTCATTCAGTACTTCGAACAAGTGCGGACAGATTAGAAAGTAGACTGTGTCCTGGACTGCATCAGGCTACGTAGGGCACGGGATGAAGGACCTACTGGGGGCGGCACAGCTCCACGAAAATGGTTTGGAATTTGTCCGGTACCTAGTATTGTTGGGTTTGCTCACGTTGTTCCACTTCCTTACTACAGTACTGGTGGGATGGATAGTGATTCCGACGCTGCATGGGCTACGGAAGATTCCTATGTGAATAGGTTTATCCCCTATAGAAGTTTGAATAGTTTCTCTATCGACAAGTAAAGAGCTATACTGTGTGGAGATATATGGCGTAATAGAACACTAGCAAATCACGGAAATGTTATGCGCACATTGAAATTGCTATATAAACATCATATTATTAGAAAATGAAGATTGTTGCTGTACAGTCCGCATAGAACAAATGTAATGCACATACCACATTTTAATTTGGTACAAAACACGAGTCGGGGGTTGGAAAATCAGAATCTCGTATCTTGATGCGAGGTGAGCACTGAATTTAATCTTTACAGCAGTGTGGCAAGTACAGTGCTATGATTTTTTACTTACGTTACTGTACTGAATATTATCGAGCCACACAATTGTCGAGATCATCATTTGTACACATCAGACGTACAGTGCTTCCAATATCAGGAGCCAGGGCTTCCTATTCGCCTTGCTTGCGTCTAAGGTCACAGCCTGTGAGAGCATCTCAGTGCGTAGTCTAGTGAAGGGTGCACCAGGCTTCTCTAAGGCTGACACGGACCACTGTTCCCGCTTAAAGTGTGCCCCAGCCTCAATGCGCGACCTATGGCAGAAGATGAGCCTTCGGTCGTTCTGAGCGTGTATAGTACGACGCTTGTCACAAGGACACTTGTAAGAGCATGCAGGCTGCACGAGACGTAGGCGGTGATTATAAGGATATGAGGAGTCTGTATTGTGATTAATCGTGATTCAATCGGTACAGTATGATGTACTGTGGTTGACCTCACCGATAATGAAGACCTAGGGAAGTATACCATTGGTAGAAAACGATGGATATTCATTATCTCTAGATATAGTTCACCTGGCAGCTCATTTAAACGGGTGTTTGGTGTACAGTCTGACACGCTACATAGTAATGAGTCAAAAGATTGAACTCAGCGAGCACCTGTCTAGCTATTAGGGTGTCTCTGGGCACCCGCTTATAAGTCTGATTTCGTAAAAGGTTCCAACGCATTGAATACTGTCAGCTCTCCACCGTATATACTTGAAGCGATCTCGGAAGTATACCATCTGCTCAAGTACTTCCTACTCTACGTTTCCCCATCTCTTTGCTTTCTTCCACTTTTTCCTTTCCAAGCAATGTCATCTACGCGCATCCTCATGTCAACACGGTTTCCGAGACATCCACCCTCACATCGACGGGGCCGTTTTGCGAAGCCTTCCGCACAGCGGACGCCTACGTCACCACGTCAATCACAGCGAGACGTACTGCATCAAGGAGGCAATGGTGCGATTAGCAACGAGAGAAGGTACAGAATAGATCGGCGAAGCGAGCGTATACGGACGGAGATGCGGGAGCTTGGATTGGAAGAGGTTAAGGACGATATAATTGCCAATCTTGCTGAGAACAGGTATGGGGATTCTGAAATGGAAGCGGAAATCGTCGGGATAGGTCGTGGTAACTCTTCTTCGAGGTCACCACGGACACCTCGTTCTCTTCGGAAGCGCGACCGCAAACGAAGACGTGAGAAACAGAAGGGAAGTGTTGGTGTGATCGTTGAGGAGAGGAAACGAAGGAGGATATAATACGACAGAAGCCGTGACCCACGTGTTGCTTCTTTAACAACAGAGGAGAACGGTATTATTCACGAATACACCAAATTCCAGCGCGGTAGGGAGCGGACGAGTGCTAGGGTCGAAGCGTATTGACATCAAGCGAACATCAGCCTTCGTGTAACTGACTTTATGCGTTTGTGTTTAATCGCGTGGTTGAACGACGAAATTCTGAACGCTTTCTTCTCTCTTGTCAACCATCAGGACACGAAATTTGCGCAGCGAAAATTGCAAGATGGCCAAGGCGCCGCTACGCTGTCCGTTGAAGGTGCTTCAAGAGGCTGTAGTCTCCTTCTCCGTTTACAACGCAACAGGACCTGTCATGTGTTCAAAACGTTCTTCTTCCCTATCTTAAGCAAGCCAAGTGGGAAGTATGACTACCTGAGTGTTTCCAGATGGTTGAGAAGAGCTGGGCATCGCATTGACCTTCTCAGTATGTTCCTCGTACCTATCACGTGACCGATCTACTCTTCTTCTTCCGCATCATTGAAACAGCGGCTAAAGCTTCTCGCGATGCACTCGATTGTGGTGTGAGGGGTGGTTCGTCTGTTACGCCGCGATCGACTTCAGATGCAGACCCCGCAAGTAAATCGAGTCCATCGGTGACGGTTTCAGCAGCAGTGCCGTTGTTCGCCAGCTTCATTGGATTGAAAGCTCAATCGTCCTCCGTACATCCCACCTCTGCAGCTTTTTCAGCCACAGATTCTTTACTCATAGCTGCGTTTGCCCTGCCGATATCCGCCATGATAGAATCAGAAAGTCCAAGGTCGACTCAGTCCTCAGCAAGCTTCTCTTCATCCAACTCCACATCAAATTCCGTCATTTGCGAGATCCCTTTCGCGTTCTTTCGTCCTGATTGTAGAGATCCTAGATCTGAAAAATAGCTTGTCTTAAACGACGGCGTACCTTTCGCTTGCGGATGGGTGTCGCGTTGTTCCGCATCTCCAGAACTCACCTTTGTCGGTACTGTGGGGGTAGTTTACCGGCAGCGCTACCGTTCCTGGCATTGGCAACCCCGGCATTCCCTACACCCTGCCCAGTCCCGTCAATCAATGCAGCACGTCCATCCCCATCATCGCCATTTCCAGTGGTTCTATTTCCATCATCACCGCCATCCCCAGCATCAATGGTCTGATCAGAGCTCTTGCTCCTCTTCTCACCACCATCAAGGGGCGGGAAAGGCGGTTGGTCATCGTCATCACTGTCCGCAATCGCATCAATCTCTTCGGTGGCAAGTATCGGGGCAACGAAAGACGACGAACTCCTCGCCCTCCCGATGTAGCAGTCGATTGCCGGGAATCGGGAGCAGATCTTCTGGACGAAGAAATCCGGGGATACGGCGGTGTAGTGCATTCCAGTGCTTGGTAGGAAGCAGAAAATAGTATGCTCATGGTTTTCGATACGTATAACTCGTTCCTCAGCAGCCTTGTTGAACCTCGAAGAACTTTTAGGCACCGCCATGTCCTTGGTGAGCTCATTCTCGGCAGTGACCTCGATCTTATGGCGTATTCGCTGCTGAATCTCTTCAACAGCACGGGTGATGAGGTCCATCATGTCCCCTTTCTTCTTCATACTCTTCTCACCGCTCTTCTTTGACTTCTGTTTGATGGAGCTCATGACATTTGTGAGGCACGCATCAACCCTCGCAATGAAGAGGAAAGAGCTATCCTTCTCGAAGCCATGACGGAAGAAAAGCTTCATCGCTGCACGTGCCACGTTATCGTTGAAGAGGACCTCAAGGCTGGTGGGCTCGTCACGAGTAAATCGTCTTTCACCTCCGCATTGAAACGCAGCTCCTCGAATGTTCCTCGCCTCCACCATGAAAGGTCGACTCTCCCGGATTCATTGCGGCGAAACAGTTTCTTGTATGCCACGTCCCTTTCCTCTCAAGTTGTTCGCTGTATTCAGGGAATATACCAAATATTATCTCGTAGCCTAGTGCCTTGAAGAGAACTTGTGTAAGGCGTGCTTCTGGTTGCCTTTGTCGTCCTTTAGACATTTTTGGAATATCTTGAGAGTCGGCGCGTTTGTACTCGCCACGTTAGCCAACTCTTCTCACTTCAGGTCGTCATTCAGGAAAGCGTTGAGCTTCTCATCTGAAACGAATACATCCCAGATGCCCTGCTTAACAATGCGCTGTTGGAGCTCCCCGCTTTCAGTAAATATTTCCTGCTCGGTCTTCGCGACTTCCATTGTGCAATGTGGGATAGCCCTTTCACAGTCCTCCAGATCGACATGAGCAGAAGCTGTATCACACAACACGTATGCAGGGCATTCCGAGGGATCATCGACACGAAAACGCCAGTCATGGCACCAAAACATTGTATACTCTCCATCCACAACCTCCTCTCGCATGACGGTTAATGATCTCTTCCATCACCCAATCCTTCGCCCTGCTTTGTGCCCTGCCCAGAATATAGTGATGCATAGAGTCCATCTCATGTACGCCATGACTGAATACGTCCCTGATATCGGCCCGGTTACGACGCCCACCTGCCTTCTTCTTCTCCAGCACAGTAGAGCCCCTCACCATACCAACCCTCGCCTTCACCACCTCCAACTCCTTCTTCAGCCCCTCGTTATTCTCGTCCATCACAGACTCCGAGCGCATTAAAGTTTGCAACATTCTCCGCTCTCTTGCCAGTGATTCCTTTAGACTGTTCTTCGACTCAAGCAGACTGCGGTTGGCCTTGATGGTGTCCACAATGCGCGGCCGAGGACGTACGAACACAGCACACTTACTTGGTGTAGCCTTCTTCTTACCCTTGGCGTCAGACGAAGGCGTGGAGGCAGCCGTCGGTGTCCTGGTAGAACCCAAAGAGTCCGTAGGCGGGGTGATGCCATACATTTCCCCATCTTCTTCTGCATCGGAGTCGTTGTCTGCTGCATCGTCAACACAGGACCCCCCGGATTCAGCATCATCATCTTCTTCCGGGGGATCTGGGAAAACCAGTGGAGGAGGCTGCGACTTTCCACCTTTTCTACGAGGTTCACGACCAGGGCTTCTCTTGGGATCCTTCTCTGGGGGGCTCTTCTCTTGAAAGTCTTCGTGGTCGCCATCACTGTCCGGATTGACGACGCTTGATAACGGCCTCTTGCCGGCCAAAGGCATCGTGCGAGGTTGAAGCTGCGGCGGAACAGGGGTCCCAGGCGGCGCAGTGCTTGTTCCAGCCGGACTTGCAGGCGTTGTTGTTGAAGCTGGAGGGCCAGACGGAGGCCTACTCGCAGTGGTACGGCGCATGGACCTCCGACAAGGAGGAGCAGAGGCTCGTGCCGACCACTTGCCACGAGGTTTCGTGACTTCGCCAGAACCCTTCGTAGACTTGCGAGGCGGCATTCTTCTGAGACAGGAAGGTTTTGACGCTCTCAGAAAGGACGAATCAAAAGGAATGTTCAACGTGTCCAAGTGTAGTGTTTCAGTATCTTCGAGCGGTACGAGTGAGTGGGATAAAAGCCTGCCTCGGTAATACCTCTGTGCAATGCTCTTAAATATTTAACGAAAGTAATGTACAGTAGCCCACCTGTATAAATTCTCAGTCTCACAAACTGCCTACCCCCTGAATGATGCTCCTACATCCCCCAAAAGGACTACACACTGTACTTTTTCAGGTGCAGCCTAATGTGCCCAATGTTTACCCTAATAACACAAAAAGGCACTAATGTACGAGCACTTTGCAACTAGCTCATACCCGCAATCTAAATTAAACCAACCGACACCGTCCCGATGGCTCCCGGATAGGCGTTGAATGATTAATTGAACCCTGATTTGGTGGCCCGACCATACGCTCTTACGGCATTGGTGGTCAATACACTTCCAAAAAGGGTATGGTACACCGTTGTCATACCTCAAGTCCACTGGGGTTGGCCTCTACACATGGTCACGTACAGTACACAATTTAACTGGTCAGTGCTCCTTAATGGCGCCACCTCCCTGGCGCCTTATAGTGGCCCGTGTAGCGTTACTGTACTGCGCCAGATCACCGTGAACTGGCTGACGTAATGATTTGGAGGCAACATCACTCTCGTGCATCACCTCAGCTGAGGTGTAGGGAGCCTTCGTACGAGCATCAAAATTCTAAACCTTGGCGTAAAGCCACATGAATTGCCATTGCTCTCGCCCCCTTTTCTTAGAGCAGTATTACAGCTACTATGTCTGTATGCTGTGGCATAACCACCGAAAAAAAGATACAGACAGAACGCTACCGTGTCCTGTAGAAAACTCTTTTGTTCCGAGGGGGGAAAGGACTTTTACGTCGGTAAATAAAAAGGAGCCCACTGCTCTCGCGCATCAAAAAGGGAGGCGCGAGAGCAATGCAGTGCCGTTCTAGCTCTCACTCAAATTGCGCGCAGTTAAAACGCGTTTTACTGATGGCTATCGACGCACACATGGGCACGTCAAGCCACTTTCAGTTACCAAACAAGCATTTCAAATAAATGTGCGTACATTACATCTTAGAACTCCGTGCTCTCGTGTTCATTTTACTCACAGTCTGTGAACAAGACTTTACTACAGTCAGTAGTGAGTAAAGGTATTCCCTTACTAAAACTTTCAAACGATTGAAGATACATACGGATTCGAGATACGGTAGGCATTGTGACAATGCTAGCTCCTTCTCCCGGTAGATGCCGTACAACTGCTCCGGTAAAACTATCGTCTGTTGTAGTAGAACTTACTAAACAACAAAATGCACAGTGAGATCCCCTTTGTATACTCTATCTTTTACAATAGTCCGCCGCCAACAGCGTTACACTTCATCACCGAAGAATGCGCATAATATATGGGCACAGTCAGTGACGCACTCCGTGTCTAGTCAAAAGATAACTACCTGACTTTAGAGCTCCCATACTCCACCGTCTACAACCGTTGCAAACGCGTGACGCGTTTGCCTAACAGGTTTAAAACATTTGCACACAAACTCCGTGTCCTTCTCAGTCATTCGAGAAACCTAGAACGCAGAGCAATACTACTGCACAGTTGTAGTACAGCTATTGTATTCTACTCCGTGAGTAGTAGTGAACCTAGTAATATACCCCCAGTTGTAGAATACTGCGAACAGAATAGACAGTAGCAAGTCGACCGCACTTCTTCACATTGTATTTCATAGCCACTTCTTCTTCGTTAAAAAAACTCTGTACGTATTAGGGATTACCAGTACCTATACAAAAAACCATAAACTGAGGAATGCGATCCTACAAAGATTCAAATTGCAAACCGAAGCCTCGGTACTAATCCTGCTTAAGGTCAATGAGACTCTAACTTCAGTCTGAACAGGTCTAACCTATAACCACAGTGAGTGTCTGCGGTCTCCGAAACCATATTGAGTATACTTTTAACATTTCTTTCGTAGGTGAGTAAGCCAATTCACCTGTAAAGCTTGACCAATTCTACATTACTTTCCACGATACCTACAGGACTTAGTTACAGTGCACACCCTAAACACCGTGTACGAATGCCTAAGTTGCGCAAAAGTAACTAAATGTACTATTCTTACTTAGTTAAAACCATTGTAAGGCAACCATTTTTGAAATCTCTCACTTGCACATTGAATTTTCACCTGTACTTTGTTACATCGCACCTCATCATTGGATTCCGGTTTTACAGACGCCAAGCCACACAAAATGAAACTCTTTTTTACGCTGCACCTTTCCTACCTTCACTTTTTGAGATCAAGGTTTCTGGAATCGAAGGTTAATTCAACAGCATCGCTGGTCTTCTTGAAAAGTTTCAGGTTAGGAATCTCCTGTTGGTCCTGAATCTTCATCCGCGTTAAATGAAGACACAGTCGAATATCCGTCACTTGTCACTGTTAAAATGCGATAAGGGTCTATCTTCGTTTATCGAGTTGGTCAATTGCAGTTCTCTTTGCTTCTACTTTCGAAATACACCGTTTCCGAGAGCTCATCAATCCGTCACTCGTACATTGACACTTAAAGGCTCAAAAGGGTTACCAAAAAATCCACTGAATCTTATTTTCCCTCTAACCTTTTTTGTCGTGTAACCCGACTTTGATTTTAGAAGGATTGAGTCAGCCGACTATTGTGACATATAGGTAATTTAATTCATATGAAACGTCGAGTTTAAAGTGAGAATGAACACTTTAATGCTCAAAGGCTCTCTTCAACCACAGAATTCTGGGACAACGAGGTAGCCATAGACCTTTTCTCATATATGCACAAACTTCTTCAACACCTTTAAGAATTAATTTTGTATCGAGTTCACTTCCTCACCGAATTTTTGGAATTATGGAAAAAGGAAGCCGTTCTCCCGCAATTGAGCTTTGAAAAGAAATAAAAAATTAGCAAGCATAATTTTTCTTTTGTAAAAACCAGGGATGGGCCGGCTTTCAAGCCCATTATTTTTCCAAAGATTTCAAAAACAGAAATTCCGCTGCCGGTGACTGATTTCCACATGAACCGGGAACAGCTACGAGCTTCTACCACAAGTCTAGTCGTAGACTCCTTGTAACATGAAAGCATTAAGTTGGCCCAATACCATGGGCCTTGATATCCATAAACTGATAACTTCTTGTTAAACACGCTTAGGATCTCAAATGTTCTCGTACATTCTCTGCAGTTTGGAGTCGGGAAAATTCCTCGTAAATATTCTCTTTCTGAACAAAAAATGTCTCTTTCACAGATCAGGAACTATCAGGAATTCTTCGAGAAAGCTACTACTGACTATTGGCTCTTCTCGGCTCTTTTTTCTGAAAATAACTGCGTTATTCTTACAAATTTCATCTTCAAGTTTGAAATGCCTCTAAAAGAGGATTTGCAGGACAAAAAGGCTTTTTGCCAATCTTGGTAGAAATTTTTCATTGTAACGGGATATTTTGTCAAAATTAAAAGTATCAGAGAAGTTTGCAAGGTAAAATAGAAATCCAATCTTCCCATTATTGTTTAATAGCATAATTAGGTACCAATTTTTCTTTCCTCATCTTTGCATTAGTTATTGGTCCATTTTCACGATCTACCACAAATTCGGCTTTATCACTTGTACATTATGTTAAAAACGTTCCACAGCATACATTGAATAGTTTTTGAGGTTACTCTTGCGTTTTTTTTGCCGTAAATTCTCCCTCTGGTTCCATTCCTGACTCAAGAATGCCCATAAAAATTGATAACATGCTTCAATCCGACGACCTCCTTCGCAAAATAGAAAAGGGGAACTAGAACTGGGAGACACCCAGGATGGTTTTCAATGCATTTTTTTCTATTAGGCAAGCATTCTTGTGTGGATCAGCCGTTGTAATGTAAAGCTATTTCAAACTTCCCTTTTTACTTCGCCAAGTTGTGACATCGCTTCGCGAGCGTTTTTATCTCATACTACCTCCCCATGCCCCTCCCTTGGTTCTGCACAAAGTAGCATTAGTATTAGCTCCCCGGAATTGCTACAAAGAAGAAGAAACGAGATATAATGATCTACGCGGCAACAATTTATATTAAATTCTGAAAGGATCTCACCTAACACCTGTCTCTGAGGCCTTTTTCTCACCCCACCACAACTCTCGTATTTTACTCCGACGCATCGACTTCAATGATCCTAAGATAGACTCTCAGCTTAACTCAGGGGCGAGCTGAACTTGAGAAGCTCGTAAACTACTAGAATAAAAACGATGGCTTTTGTTGAAAAATAATACATCAAAAGCAATTTACTTTTTCATTTAATGATAAAAGAAGTGAATCACTTGTAAATTTGGGAGAGTATAAAATCTGTCTCACCGAGATTTAGCGCTTTGGAATCCAATTCTTGCTCTATCATTGTCTATTTACCGGCTTTAATCAACTATTTTTATCTTCCAGGAATTGCAATCGAGTTCAAGGAATATTCCGGCACGATTTATCGCCTTTTTAACGTCCCCAGACCCATCAACGCTTTCGATAACGGGATGATCAGTTTTGGACGAGATCAAAAAATCTTTCAACGGCTCCGACAACCAGCGATTGCCTTGCTGATAACTGGATCACCTCATGATTATCTTTACTCCTAATAAGAACTCTCTTAGTTTCTGGTTTGACCGAGAGCGGCTAGTTAGTGCGTACGCGACTTCAACGAAGGTATCTGTTTGTAGTACCTAGTGCACTGTAAGGTGTGCGGTAGAACCGGTAACTTTTCCTTTGAACAATTTTTCTGGCTCTACACTGCAATATGGTAAATTTGGCTCCAATATACTTTTGCAATCAATTTAAGATACGGAAAATCCATATTAATTCAGTCTGTTTATTGGAATTACGCTAACTGAATAGATTGTTTTATATAAACATGACTAGATTTATGAAGGGCTCCTGAGATAACTTTGAAACAACTGACTAGAATACCAAGGGTCATGTTTTCGATTCCTTATTTATTGTAGCCCAACAGATTACGGGCTTTGAATTGCACCCCTAGTTGAGAACCGCTTGTGAAAAGAAAAATTTCATCATTCTCTTGTTTTTCGTTTCCGGTTTATTCTCCATTCCCCCAACCCTTCATTCTCCTTCTTAAGGGGCTTTTCTTAATTCATTTAGTTAGAAGCCTCAAAAGATCTTTGAAATATCACCATGGAAGATACCACAGTAAGTAGGTACTCAAAAGACCACTTCGTGCTATCAAGCGCCGAATTTAGTTACGAAATATTTCTTCAAAGCGCTAGCTGTGCTCTGCAGGGGGGATAATCCAGGAATGTAGACTACCATATGATTCGAGTTGCTGTTGATTGTATTCCGCTCTCAACCGAAGACGGCACAAGAGTCGCATTTGTAGGAAACTAGGACTCTCCTGTTACACAATAAATTCACTTGAATTTGAACTTACGCAAAAGCGATGGCATTAAAAGCCGACGGCCATTACAACCAATTTTCCCTTCTAAACATATATCCTAGTATTAATAAAGAGTGGTTGTGAGACCCGTAAGGGTTGTTAAGGAATATTTTAGTATTCAGACATCTCATGGTGATCTGATTTTGTTTTTTTGTTCGTTGTTGGCTTTTTTCTACCGAGGCGTTACACCCATTGCTCATTTACCACGCATAAGGATAGTGACAAATGATTGATATTTAGATATCCTGGGTTCAATTTTTAAATTTGTCGGCTGCAGTAAATTATTTGTCAATATCATATTACATTACAATATTTTGAGGATTCACTTTGATTGAGGAACTGTTTCTGCTTCTTACGTATCTATTGTGCAAGTAGTTGAAATTTGGTACAAAAAACGTTTTGGATATAATAAAATTGAACCTTTGTGAAGCTTGGGCCCTACATTTACTATTACAATATACAAAACAACAAAAGTGACAAATTTATCGCCTGTATTAAAAAACTAGTCTCATGTGGTAGGCATTATTCCGAGCTGCTCTTAATATAGATCTATTCCATTGGGTCGCACCACATGGGATTTGTTGTTAGTTCGCGGTAATTTTTGCTATATACGATTATTGCAGATTTAAACTTTACTGAAACCGCTAAATATCGAGCTAGATCTCTCAATTGAATTAAAATAGAGATAATACAGTAATTATGAGAAGCAAATAGAATTAATTATGGAAGTTAGATAATCAAGCAGTTCACTTAAACGAACAATATAAAACTCCTGGTACTACTTGGTTTATTTTAGCTTGACGATTCGGCCCGCGGGGCCGTAAATGCATAAAATTGACTTGAAAATATAATTTAATCTTACACATCGATTTGAATTCGGGAAACTTCCAGTAATCCGGACTCGAAGCATTTTAAGACGCTTTATAAGTGTTTCAGAAAAGCTGCGTTTATTTCGATCCCATCCGTCATACAATTGCCGAGTCAATGGTAAATATCAGGTTCAGCTTACAGAATCTCCAGCAAATGGTTTACTTATTCCGTTCCTGAAAGCGCCTCTCACAAAGATCTGACTATTTTGCTTACTAAACCTCCTATTTGACCTGATTTTAAACTATTTTGGCTTTATTCGAAACCAATAGACCAATAAAAATGTAATTTGCTCCCTAACTCCTCTAAATATCCCAGGTTGAAATTTTTTAATTACTTTTCCGAACAATTTCTTTGAAAGTCATCCTTATTTTAATTAATTCAGTTAAACTAGTCCCTCATAAAGTGTAAGAAAGTAATCAAACGCCATTGCATTCTATTTTGCACATTATTTCTGTAGATTCTGTCCTTCCTCTTTTGTTAGTAAAACACACAATTTTTTTCCTTTGTGAAATCCCCTTCCAGCAAACATTCCCAAGAACCCTTTCATTTTTGTCGCCAAAACCTTCAGAGATCTCCGAGGTTAGCCACTGCCATTTTCTCTGATCTCATCCTCTACTTTTTTCCCCTTTTAAACCGATATGCTGCTTTTCAATGCCCTTAGCAGAAACTTCATGAGCCTCATTTACCAGTTGTGTGATTTGTTGAGCAACCTCCTTTGTAAAAACCCCATTAAAATCAATAGTGGCCTCCTACGTCTGCAGATCTATGCTTCAACGGGTGTTATTCCCTTCTACGTCAAGAAAGGCGCTGTACACATCTGTTATCGCTTATTTTTGTCTTTCCATGAATATTATCAGGGACTTGTGTCATACAAGTTTCCAAAAATGGGAGGATAATGAAAAATGGCTCATTATTGGTGGTGTCCTGAAAAGTTTTGCTAAAATTTGTGGGAACTCCTGCTAAACATAAACGCCCAGATTTCGAACCAATCTTCGCCCGAAACTGAACATGGATTGTAACTCTGTAAAGTTCGATAGCAAAATTTTCCAGAAATCAACTATATCAAAGTGGAGCCAAATCAGATCACAGTTATGAATTTTTAGAGCTAGAGACGACAAATAATCGCCAGTATGTAACAAGTTCGTTTTCGTTTTCGTTGGTGTCCGTGATGCGGTACAATATGTAATTTATTCCCTCCTCTATATGCTTTTTTCTCCTCAAACTGTGGTTTACAGGTCAGGTCATGAACAAAGAGTAACCGCATATGAACAGCACAGGGTAAATATTCTAAAAATAGTAATATTAATCAATTCTTGCACACTTCGTGTCAGTATCATTAATATAAGATTGATTTCAACTATTTTAGGTAGATAGATCGTACTTTCTATTGCTGCAAGCGATTTTCAAAATAAGACTAAGTTTAGGTACCCGATGCAAATCGGATAACATTTTCAGCTAGAATTCTTTTTTCGTGGAAAATACATCCAAGCTAAAAGTTTCAGTATGAATAAATTTTATAGCAGTGATGAGTAAGAAGCATTCTGCATGCGGCTTTACAGATCTAACAATTGTATGGAGCTACTTTTTTCGATAAATACCCAAGAGTTTTAATAATGAAACTGCCTTTTGGGCTCCGCCAGTTCGTAAATAAGAAGTATAAATCTATTTCGTACCTTTCTTACCATGCGCAATACGGATTTATATTTATAAGGAGTAAGATAATACCACGGCGTATTTTTAGACAAATGTGGGTGAAAAAATATTCTCCAAGCTTATTTGAATGTTTTTGAATTATGCCATTCATGGTAATGAAGAAAACCTCTTAAAAACTAAATGAGACCAGAAAATAACCCAGTGAGAAGCGAGGTTGTAATTAGGCTGAAATTTTAAAGCACTGCTACGAACTTTTAGCAGTTGTTTATTAACTAGTGTATACAAAAGGACGCAAATTTTATCAGTAAAAGTGCTAATCACATCGAGAAAAGGTGCTCGAATAAACATTTAGAACCCAGTCCAGGTTCAATCCGGCTATCTTTGTACATTAAACTCGACACATCTACTCTGACCTCAATACAATCCTTTGCACTATCCATATTATCTTGAATTATACGTTCATTAATTACTTTAAAATTATGATTAAAGGATTTTTTGCTATTAATTAAACATAGATAATCACAAAGACATATAATTAACTCTGAAGATAATACTTCCATACTATTGCGTATAACAGACACCGCGTTCACGTTCGCATACGTTTTAAATAGTCTCATCGAAAGAGATGTTGAAGCCGAGAGGTTCAGATGGATCACATTTCGGAATAGAAGATTTTCATAAGATCGTTATAGTGCTAGCGTTTCAACCCAAATCAACCTAAATATTGAGGTATCGTCACTTGCCACGCGTCGCAAGTGCTTTTCAGTGTCTGTTCTTCTTCTGGACAGCAGTTCCTGAGGCGCACCTGCGCTTCCAAACGTTTGCGGGCGGTTCAGTCCGTCTCGATGACATGAAATTATTGCTAAAGCCCTCTAGTGGCAATTTCGTTCAGAGGACCGCGGAATCGATTGACAGCCAATTTAGCAACCCCATCTTGACAATATTGGTGGCAAAGCAACTTGAACATATACGCGTTTTCGAAACGATACCAAACTTTGAGCGATGAGAGCGGTGTTGAAGCAATTCGACTGACTCCTGCGAGGGGAGGACGCGAACTTCTATTATGAAACGCGCACAGGGATTGACTTGAACGCAAAATTAAAAATCAATAAAGAGAATGAAACAAAGAACGAAGACTACTTGTGATTGTTCCCTGAAGGAAGAAGTGATGGTGGGAGGCGGGAGAACAAGCGAAGACTTGCGTTACTGGAAGTTGCACCAAAAGTTCTCGAGTTGGCGGTTGTATATCTGTCTTGAACCGGTTGTGATCGTAAACCATGTCTTCTTGCCCAAGCGGTAGATCTGCTACCTGGCCTTCATCTCGGTGCTTACTGTAATTAGATGCAGCCGCAGCATCGATTGTAGATTGTAGAACAGTATGCTGCGTACGTGGCCATCATCCAAATTTTTGATAGTCAGTAGACGCAGCCATGATCGCGTGACTTGCTTTCAGTTGCAGATCTTAGCCAACTTCAAGCCCCCTTATCATATTAACCCATATTTTTCATTACAGTATCTAAAAGAGGCTCCGTGCGAGCTACGGGCGCAGCCATTTCGGGGGATTTTGGGAAGTTTGGGAGGTATGCGAATTAATAGAGCATGAAAATGTTGAAAACATTATGTGAAGCTACTGTAGAACCTCTGGGTATACTACATTTGTGGTCTCGTAATTGGTATTGACGCCACAAACGGTGAGGTTCTTGGGATGGGTTTCCCTGGATAGTGCGACATAGAGCTGGCCGTGAGAGAAGCAAGGGCTTGTGAAATCGATTCCAAGCTTACCCTTAAATGATTGGGCTTGGGCCTTGTTGGTGTTCATTGCAAAGTCGATCCGAATAGGAAATTGGAGTCGAATGAATCCTGGAACAGGACAGCTGTCATCTCCAGGTCTGCATGGCATCTGCAGAAGGGCGAGTGGGTTACCTTTGTGGGTTCCGACGGCATTTCGGAGGTAGAGCATGTTTTGTGAAATTCGGTCTACGATATAACGGGCACCATTACAATGAACTTGCTCGACTCCTAGATTGCGAAGGAGCATGAAGATATAGCCCTTCTTCAAGAAGATCTTGTGATCTGGTAGGTAGCCTCCTCCTTCGAGAGAGTTGAGGAGCTCTAACGAATAACGGAAGCAGTTTTCTTCTTCGTTTTCCACACAATCAGCACTTAGGAAGGCTCTATTTTGACAAGGGATCATGCTCCCTACGAAACGGTTGATGTCAGGAAGGTGAGTATGGCGCGAGAAGTATGCCAGTCATCTTGTCTGTAATTGGGAGAGATGGCTTCGAGAATCGCTACCTCGACCGGTAACTCTTTCCTTCAAGAACCTGAGTGCACCGCAGTTACCACATGGTACATTTATCTGTCCGTGGTGCAATTAGGGCGTTCACAGCAGTCTATTGTGTTCTGTGGCTGCCTGCAAGGTGGGAAGCAGAGACCTCGCCAATTTCCTTGCAGTTTTGTCTGTCTCTTGGCGTTGTCGCCGCTGAACGGAGTCCCTTGTGGCCCTCCTTGCCCTGCTGGCTATCTAATCCTACTTTCTGCGCTCTTGTGCCGTAGGAATATCTTCATCCGCCCTGCTCTGCTGCATTGCAAGGCGATTGGATTCGTTCCGTGCTTCCCGCGCAGGGATGGCTTCATGCGCCCTCCGCTGCTCCGTTGCAATTCGACTGGACTCGTTCCATGCTTTCCAAGTAGGGGTATCTTCATCCGCCCTCCTCTGCTCCATTTCAAGACGATTGTATTCGTTCCGTGCTTCCCGAGTAAGGGTGTCTCCATGCGCCCTGCGCTACTCCATTGCAAGGCGATTGGACTCGTTTCTTGCCTCCCAATCAGCAGCGCTCTGCATATCGCTAACTTCTCGCATACGTTGGCGATTAGCGGGCGTGATTATTTCCGCATTTTGTCCCCTCCTTTGCCTTCATCTTATACTTTTGGCGGCGAACCGAAAAGCGCGCTGCTCCTCCATCTCCTCTCTTCTCCTCGGAGCCATCCGAAACCTATTGCGTTCCGATCTCTCAGCAGCTTTCTGTTCTGTCTCGTTCCTTTGAAGGTTAGCCTCACGCACCTCGCTCTGTTGACTTTCAAAGTCATGAGAAACATAACCTGGACCGGAATCGCCAGGCACTGCAAGCGGCACTGCAGCTGAAACTGCGGCCGGTACTGGAACAACAGTTAGATCAACCTGCTCCATGACAACCGGCACTGCGGCAGAAACCACAAGGGAATTTGAAACGGCACAACAGCAACGATTGGACCGCCCCTTGCCAATATTTGTCTCTCTCTGCGCCTCTTTGCCCTCTCCCGATTGGCTTGTAGCATCGTAGCTCTCTGCTCTGGCGTTTCTTGCCTCCTGCGAGCTGCAGTCCTCTCCCTGTTGAGCCTTCTGCGACGGTCAGCAGCGGGTTCAGGGCCACAAGCTCCCGAAGCGATGTACCTTTCAGATCCACGATCATAAATGGCCCAAACAGTTCTTCCGTGCCTTCTCACACCCCCCTCGGACTGCGCTGTTTTTCAGTTGTAATGTAGTTTTACGTATAATTTTCTTGCACGCTTGGCATTTGCCTTTAAATTGCACACTTGGCGCACACTTGGCACCGAGGTGACTTTGCACACTTGGCGTGTCTCAGCGAATCAGCGGGGCAAGGGACGCACACGCGGCGCGTGCGCACACACAAACACACACACAGAAACACACTTGAATTAGTATAGGGGGAATAAGCATGGAACAAAAGCAAATTCAGAGGATTTCCTTCGAAAATTCGGTTACAAAAAGGGAACAAAAGAAGAAAAACGAACCATTGCACGATTGTATTTTTCCATGCAATTATTACTCGCGAAACTTTCTATCGGCTGCATAGTCACTCCAGAGTAGAATGCAGTATTCTTGGACTCTTATCATTGCGTATTTGGATGCAGCAATAATTCAAAGAGAGTGGGAGGATCGAGTAATTTGCGGCGGAGGAGTTCTTTTCAGGCGGATGAGCGTCAAAGAAATCCAGATAGATGAGGTATGACCGCTAGTAGACAAGAGAGTAACCGGATAATCCCAATAGTAGTGCGACTTAGACAGATTTCTACGTCGTGGAAGATCATAACAAAATCTTTAATTAGTTAAAATTCCCTAATAATTGTTTTTACGACGAAAGGAGAGCATTTAAGCGACTCGGTAACAATTTTTGCGGAGCGCGATTGCGATATCGATAGACTTATTGTTAACTGTAAAATTGTTGAGTAACAGCTATATCATAGCTCCATCCATCTCTAAAAATACGTAGCGTACTGTTATTGCGCAAGAATTTGGTAGAAATTTGACATCTGTAGGCGGAGAGGTCATAGCAGCTTAAATGATTTTCGCGACCCACGGAGCGTGGTAGGCGCATCGTTCTTTGAATTATTCCAGGACGCTCACTATTTTCTATTTTCTATTGGCTTTTTGGTACGCAATAACAGCAAAATATACCAAAGGGTTGAGACTGAATGGAGACCAACCCATGTACGGGCAGTTGTAACAGCAGGTAAATAGTTACGTACAGACCAGGCATATACGTGAAATTTATCAGAGAGGCAACAACCTCAGGTAAATAAAGGGCCTTGAAAGCCAACAAGCGGGCCAATTCCATCCTTATTGGCAATAAATAATCCTTTTTTCCACATTATCTCTATCGCGCGCCATGTGTTCGAACATGTGACTTGAGAATGAGCCTTGGTATCATAGCCTCCTTTTCTTATTCCTTCGTTCTTCAACTGTAAGCACTGATTGCTGTAGAGTAATCGTGAGATATAGCGATTGTGCTTCTTCTGTGACATCTTCCATTCGTCGATATTCTACTGCGAGAAGGGCATCGAATGCAGAGCCTACAGTGGCAAGAGGTATATATTGTCTGGGGCGAACATTCATGGCCGTCATAGTTGGCGCAGGCTGCGAATAAATGATTTAACGTGCCAATATCGCGTTATTAAGATCCCCGAAGCTTTTTGCTTGATGATTTTGGCCATAAATAGTGGTTTTAACTCCAGTGGTGGGCCCAAATAGTTGACTTAGGCTTGCAAGTCCTGGGAGAGCGCGTTTATGGCGAGGGAACCAGCAGACGAAAACCTGCCGTTGAATCTCTTGCATATGCGGGTGGTACTATCCACGAACCTGTTTTTTGTTGGTGGGAAAGCATCTCTGCGATTGTATAGTGATTCCGAGCTTGAGAAGAATGCAGTGTAGCAAACGAAGCTTTATCAACAAGGGGCGTGGCGTGACTTGGTATTCATCGCGTTGGATATGGATACCAATGCCAGGTTGTCCTCCGAAATCTTGAGGTAAGTCCCGTTCTTCATCAACGTTGCAGAAGCACGAATATTATCGGTGACGGTCCGTAACTCCAAAAAAAGTCATTGGTTTGACTCGAAGTACAGGGTCCCAGAGTTCGCTAGCTTCCCAGGATCCGTAAATCCCTGGCCCCAGATCCGATCCTAACGTTCCCTGTCCGGCTGGGTGCGATCAGGGATTCTTCGATGTGAAGCAGCTCGCGGTATCCCAATAACTTCCTCATGTGCCTCACCAGCGAGCATAGGATTTTGCAAACCCAAAATCCAGACCTCCCCAACCCAAACAGCAGGGCGAAATTTAGATATTTTGGCCCCACGTACCGTACCATGAAGTAGTCTCGTACGTCCAAAAGGTTCGAGAGCATATTCTGTCGCCAACCAACAATCCTTGCAATGATTCAATTGGCAGGGCCTCTCGTTCGGGAGGGACTAACAAAAGGGTGAGTGGGGTTGGTTTACTGCGATCGGTGCGAAGGTTGGGAGTCGTTTGAACTTCCGTTCAACCAGGATCCAGGGTCTAAGGTACAAAAAACGGAGCGTTTCTACCAATTAAAAAGTAGCTGGTAGTCCGGTTGACAAGCACGTCGCGTTGGGGGTGACCACCAACACGCCGTGTCGATGAAATAGAGTGGCCTGCACTCGGGATTATTCGTCCAGGGCTCGGCTGGCGACCGATCGTGCCACCTCCTTGATCATAGAGAACGCCTTGGGTGCCACCCTCCATGCGTGGAAATTGGAACCCCGAGGAGCCTGTTCCTACCAGGTGACTCGACTTTGAACCCCTGGTATTTTCATAGCTTGTCGGTAAGGGCTACGTAAAGCTCTTGAGGGGGTTAAATCTGATGTCCTGCCTCAGTTTGCGCTCTCTGTGCGACCGGGGCTCGATGGCGGGAAGCCGTGCTCCGAGGCTGAGATCGTTACCCAGTAACCCGGTCATCGTGACGGTCGATCCGGTGCGAGCCGTGCCTGCAGTGGATGAGTTGGGCGCAGTGGATATGCAGAGGTTCCGGACACCCGACCCTTGGGCATGGGGCTCCCAGTTCAAACAATGGGGCCTGACAAATGTATTTGAACCATACCGAGAAATTTTGGGTGCTAATGGCAGTCTTTAAATCAACTGTTGGGGGACGGTGGACCCACTATTTGGATGAGAGCAAAGCCAACCGTCACCGCTAAGAATACCAACGAGTGACATATCGATGGGCACGAAACTGGAAAGAGGGAGCCGCACGAAGGCATATTTTGTAGATACTGTATATGTACGAAAACAGTGAACGATTGCATGGAGAGCGGGCGCTGATACTGACCAATGGAACCTAGTGTGCTAGCTAAGAAGTAGAGGGGCCAAACTGTACAAGACTGGGAATGAAAATAGAGGCGCTACTACTGCACGAAGATCTTGGCATAGCGGCTTGGACAAGCGCAAAGGGAAGCAGAAATAGCCGGCATCATCGTGTCGAATCTCTTCTCCCTGGCGCAACCCCAAACAACCCGACCCTACGTATATCAAGCATCAATTGGCTCCCTCACTACCCCATATTCATCAACAGTAAAGAGATACATGCTAGGTGGACAAGCCACTTTGTCGAGATCTGACAGTGCAAAACGCCATAAGCCCCTGCTCCTTGGAGGCTTCGGGGGAAGGGGTGAACAAAGTTGTGCCTATTCAACTTGCCTTCCAACCAAGCGTCTCTCTCCTGAAGATCTCTCTAGCATTTAACTTAGGTTCAAAAATATCCCGATGTTGTCCGGACGCTGGGGCACTGCACTATCTTTAGTTTGCCATGGCGTAAAGCGGACCTGAGTACTTGCAGTAACGTAAACTCAGAGGCGGTGAAGTAGGTGCAGGATGGTGAGAAGGTAGAGCCGCGCCGTTCATTTTCTTACCTCCCGCCCTGTTGTACTCGCTAGTACTTCAAGATCTAACCTACGCATCGGTGGCATTAGTACTTGAACAAACTTTAAACCACCACCTTTGTGATCCATGAGACACTCGTCGCGTCGCAGACGAACTAAAATCTTTGCCTAGCAGTATTCTCACGGCCCACTCCAACACAAGATAGCACAGTACCCCCCCAATGGCACCACTGCTGCCTTCCTCTGTATTCTCCTCGTCCTCCCCCTCCTCAACCTTTGTTCTGAAAACTACCCCAAGAAACCTTTCCACATCTCTCAAGATCTCTACACCTGCCTCACTCAATTTGCCAACCCTTATTCTACTAACCTCCTCCTCCGCAACCGCACATGCTACCACCCCATCCACACATGCCCCGAATCCACACAACCCCCACCACTGATCTCCTCCAACAACATATTCACAACTTCTGCCCCAATAACCTCCCCACCAACCCCTCCCCTATACACACACCAATCTGCCCCCACCAAACAACCCTCCGTGCTCTCTCCTACCAACATCAAGCCAAATCCTTGTCCGCAATCCTTCTCATTTCCAACATCCGTATGCACGTAAACGTCAGGAAGAAATTTGTTCAGCCCACCTCTCACCGCGTCTACCATGCGGCCGACCACCATTGTCGAAGTTCGATTTGACATCGCCAGCCCTCTCACTCGCTTTACAAAGCCTGCCTCCGTCAAATCAATAGCTGCAATCTTTCGGCTTAGGACCCCACACGAAAACGTAACAAGCCCTCCTGATTTCGACACGTTCCCATCCGCAACCAATGCTCGTCGACGCACTTCAATTTTCGCGTCCAGCCCACTTCCCAAGGTCAACCTTCTGAGCAATGGTATTGATACAGTCGTCAAAATATCAGCACTCGGATCCGAAGGTCCATGTGTCGGCCCGCGAAGCGTAAGAGACAATGGTTGTTTGCAAAACGGTGCCAGCAGAAGAAGCGGTTGCAGATAATACGTCACCGGACGCGCGGGGTGGCAATCATGAGAAAGTGAACCGCCAAGTAGAAGCCCGGGTTTGTAGAAGAGGGAGGTGCCAGTTTCATTGATGTGGATTGTGGTACCCGAGGTGAGTTTGTCAAGAAGGCGAATGAATGAGATTTCTGGGGGTGATAGGCCGGGGGTTTGCGTATCGCTGCGAATGTTTTGAAAGCGGACGGCGCGGGATGACAGGGTGGATAAGAGGAGTCGGTGGCGGAAAAAGGCCCCCGAGTCGTACTTTACCGTGGTTGATTGAGGAACGCCTACCATGGTGAAACGAGAGGGGCGGCCTCTGGAAAGACTGCAGTCATGTACACGAGGCAGAGAAAGACGCAAACGTCTCTCTCGCGAATACTACCGAAGTTTCGCCACCGTCATCAGTAGAACGCCGGCGATGGATCTTGGTAGTGGTGTCAGAGATGATTCAGCTCTACAGTACAGTAAAATTAAAAATTTACTCATCTGTCATTTCGAGTGTACAGTACACTGCCAGATCGCCTACAGTACAGTATACGCATAACCTATTCGGTTCTGCTATAAAACGTGAACGAATACAGTACATGTGGATACCATTCCTTGGCCAGAATTCTACCAACCAAATGATCCCACGTGTAATTACATCATGTCGTGCTCATCCGCTCCATGACGTTTACTGTAGTACAGTACAGTACTGTAGAAAGTATCTCCGACTGTACAGAGCAATTCTACAATTCAGCTGCAGCATAGATTTAATAGCTTGGGCCATGTCTCACACGAGCCGGTTGAACACCGCACCCCAACATATCCGGTACGAACCTAATCGCTTTCACCCTTTTCAACTTGCCCTATCATTGATATTAGCCTTACTACCCCGTGCCTACCAATTCCTTCAATCTAATTCCTACATTCGCCTCATCTGTACCCTCATCCAAAATGGGCAGACTCGGCATTTTCGGCGGCACTTCGCTACTGAAAAGCTCCTTATTCTCGTCCCTCGACCCGCAAACCGTTCCAACCGACCATGGCCCGGTTATTGTCTACACAGATCCCAAAGATCCCAATTCCATTGCCTTCGTTCAACGCCACCACGCCGACGCCTCAGCCGGTGCCTCTACATATCGTCCTCCCCATCTCATTAACCATCGCGCCAACCTCGCCGCCATGAAGGCTCTAGGGGTTGATCGCATCATCGCAGTTTGCTGCGTCGGTTCCCTCTCCTCACATCTTCCCATAGGCACCATAGTCTTCCCAGACGATTACTTCTACCTCTTTGGCCCCTCCGTTTCGTTTTACGACGACAATCGTGGCCACATTGTCCCCTCCATAGATTCTTCCCTCCGCTCCGAGATCATCACCGCCGTACAAGCAACTAACATCGAGACCATTCACAAAGGCCCTGCTGTCTACGTTCAAGCTGTCGGCCCTCGCTTTGAAACAAAAGCAGAGGTGCGCTTCCTCTCCCCTCTTGGCGATGTCATTGGCATGACCGCCGCCTCGGAGGCAACCATGGCCAAAGAACTTGGCATTCCTTACGCCATTCTCGCAATGATCGATAACGTGGCCAACGGACTTGCAGGTTCAGAACTTACACACGAGCAGTTCAAAGCCAATGTCGCCGCAAATCAAGCTACCGTCGAAAAGGCTGTATCTTCTGTGCTCAAGCACCTCTTTACCTGACCACCTTCTTCGCAATCGACAGGCACGGCACAAAGGGATGTGGAGAACGGACGCAGAGGGCCAACCGGGTCAGGTCACGGACCATAGCTCACAATTTGAGAGTGTTATCCGCGTTCTTCATTCCAAGGGCGGCGAGGATATCGTCACAGAGTTCTAGAAACGCAGGGTCCTCCATTTCCTTCCGTAGCGTTTTGGCATGATCTGAAGCGTTATTAATCCGTGCAATTGCAGCTTTCACTCGACTGTCTCGTACTTTGCGCCAAACTTCAGAGTCATGGTCTAAACGACTTAATTGGTCCTCGGTAAGAAGGACGTCCTCTTCCCCTTGGTCTATGGGTGCGGGAGCATGGTTTTTGAATAAAGATGCCGGCGGTTGCGTGATTACAGGGGGAGTGCACCCTGTGGCCTTGTGAGTACGGTTACATGGTACCGAACAGCTGCTCAGTGGTCAGATGGGTGTGTTGCCATTCGTGTTAGCGCTGATAGGGAGGACTGTCGCATTGAGAACTTACAATGGGATGAGACAGGTGGGGCATTTGTATTTGGAGGGCTGTTGATTGCAAACCTTGCAGTTTGTTTTCATCGCGACGGGCGTTGCAGAATGATGCTGGTAGTTGACCTAGATGGGATGTGTTTCTGTAGTCTGCCTACATAGTCTGCTTGCAAGAAAAGCCAGTCTTCTATAGCAATTTTGAGACGGGGAAATTTGTGGTATTTTACTCATTGGGGATGTGGAGCGGCTATTTCCCAGACTGTGGTGGGCGGTTGTAAGCATTGAAGACAGAGGCGGAACCGCTTACAGAACTGGCGGGAGGCCAGCTGTAAAGCAAGCTGCTTTGGGTAAGACCGTCGCCGTAGCATGTCTTTGCTTGGGGACAGATTCCACACGGTCGACAGTCTCCGTCGTGGCCAGACACGTGGCTTTGAGCCTAGCTCTTTGTAAGAACCTCAATCGCGTCGAGAAGTCACCTGGCAGCAGTCAAACACCAGTTCCCCGACCTGTTCCCGTGGGTGGCATACTGCTATGCACATGAGCCCGCTTTCTTGTGGTTTGGCAGCCATATAATCCGGAGCGTGCAAGGAACGCAACAAGGGGACAATCTCGGTGGGCTCCTTTTCGATCTTGCGCTGCACCCCGTTATCCTCAAAATCCAACGGTTATTGAAATCAGGGGATGACGAAGAGCAGCAACTCGGCAACCTGCTGTTTCAACTCTGGTACCATGATGATGGGTACATCATCGCAAAACACGACCAGCTCCGCAAGGCACTGGACATCTTGTCATCGCCAGAGGCCACAGCTCGGGGTCTGCACCTAGCAGTGCCGAAATGCAGAATCTGGTGGCCAACTCCACCACTGGAGTCAGTGCAACGCCTCTATCCAAGAGAACTCACACAGGAGTACAGCGAGGGCACAGTTGTCCTGAACGCTCCGGTTGGCACCAACCGGTTTACCCAACAGCACTTCACAGGCTATGTGAAGTCCCTGAAGCCGTTCCTCGACACTATCATCGCCTTGGGGAACACGCACATCGCGTTCCAGGTCCTGCGCAACTGTTTCGGGGTCTGTAAGCTCGGATACCTGTTACGGGTAGTGCCACCAGCTTGCACTGCGGAAGGCGCTGCAATATTCGATGCAATGATGGAGAACTGTGTGCGCACACTGGCTGGGGGCGTCCTCGACCCCGACATATTTCGAGAACTGCAGTTGCCCATGAAACCGATCACCGCCAAGAAGCCATCACTGGGAATTGGACTCACTTCAGCGAAGTCAATTGCAGCTGCAGCCTTCCTCGCCTCCAGCGCAGCGTCCAACAGGCTGTGTGCAGCCCTCCTCCCAGCGGCAATTACGGATCTCTCGACGTACCGAGACATCTTCGAGGCGCACCAGATTTGGTCCCTCTCTTGCTCCCAGTCCAGGATTATCCCCTTTAGTGCCCTCTGCTCAAACAAAACACCATCACAGAAGACACTATCGGACGCCATCCACGAGCGGGTGCAAGAGGAGATCGATGTGGGCGACAATAGACGGCAGGCCTTCCGTGCCTCCATGGGGCTCCCCGGCGCGAAAGATTGGGTGTACTGCACCCCATCTCCGGGCCTTAAGACTAGCATTGAACCAAGAGAATTCTCAATATGGTTCCAATACTATTGCCAAGTCCCGCTCTTCCCTCCGGAAACACCATGCCCCAAGCGGAACTGCCCCGAAACTCTCGACTGTTTCGGCGACCATCTGTTGCACTGCTTACACGGGGGCGAGAGGACGCGAAGACACGACTGTCAGGTTCGTTTATTGGCAAGCGATCTCATGAAAGCCGCGCGACATCCAGTCATCGAGCCGCGAGAAGGGGTCCACCGCACAAGACCCGATATTCGCGCAATGGGACGAACTGGCAGAACAGACTTCTTCGACGTCACCTTTGTCAACCCCTAGCGCCCTCGAACAGGAGAGTGAGGACATTCAACCCACTCACCTCGCTTAACGCGGCAAGAACGGCGAAACACAGAAGATACGAGTCCTTTATCGCGTCTTCCGCCGGAAGTAGGCTAGTGCCCGTCCCTATCTCTACCCTCGGGGGATGGCACCCGGACGCCCACGCGTTGCTAACCGACGTCGCACGCAACGTCGCTAAGAGGGCAAGGGAGACTTGCGCAAAGGTCAAAGAAATCTTAACACAGCGTCATGCCGCAGCAGCAGTAATGTCCAATGCAGCGTGCCTGCTGGCCGGCCTCCCGTCAGTTTTCTAGCGTTTTGACAACTTCCCGCCAACCCTTTACATTGTAAGCCTTTACCATCACGACATCCCTTAGGGAACAGCTGACCATATTTTTCATGCATTAAAAACACCCCAAATTTCCCCCCTTCCACGAGTGCAAATCGGCGCTGGAACAAGTCAGGTCCTGATATTCGTGGTGACCAATTTGGATACCTTCGTAACTTGGATGCTTTCGCGGCGTTCAAAGATGGCCAAGGGTTGAAGCACCGGACCCGTGCGTCTGAGGTGGCAATTGGGTTCACGAATATGACGTCGAAGAAGTCTGTTCTTCCACATCACCCCATACCTCTGATATCCGGCCTCCTGCTATGTTGGCCGTTGGGGCGGGCCTCTATGACTGGGTGCCGAGCGGCCTTTGCCAAGTCCGACGTGAGAATTGTCACTTGGCGGTCGTGGCGGTCAATCCGCCCTCGTCCGTCCAAGCAATAAATGCGGTGGTCGCCGAACATGTCGGTGTGCATGCCTTGGCTGCCTCCACCATTATTTTTGCATACAATTTCGATAGGCTCCCGCGGAATTTGCTCGGATTATGGGCCGTAACTGGGAAATAGGAAGTAACGACCTGTTCCATTGTCGGCATTGACTCCGGGTAAGGTCGGCGCCGTGTGTCGGAAGAAGGGCATGCTGTGGAGAACCTTATAGCGGAGGCACTAGCGGCGGCGCATTGGGTACCAGCACAGGAGAGACTGTTGTTGTTCAAGAGAATTTCGTAGTTGGAACTCATTTGATATGGTGTAATGCCTTGGTGCTGTGTTATAGTGCACTGAGGGCACTGCGAATACGAAAGCTCAAAGCGGCCATTATTCCAGGACTGTACGAGCGCACTCATTGGTCGTAGCAGCTGCAGTACCAGTATCCCGGTTTTTTCAGATACTTGTTTAAGGAGTGCTTAGGTCGCCTGGCTGCCCCCTACTTAGATCCCTGGCGATGTGCGGATCTGAGGTGGGGAAGCAGTTGGGCGACGGTCTGGATTCTTAGTCTGTCCTCTTGGTCTGTCCTGCTTACACAGTGGGCAGAATCGTAGGCGACGCAGAGACCTCGTTGACATCCGACCAGCCGGCGGGCACGTTAGGACTACTTTCCGATGTCTATTACTGGGAAAAATTGGGGTGTTTGAATGATTGAAAAATAGGTTAGATTAGCCTATGTTCCAAAACGCATCAAATAATTGGTACAAGTGGTCGGCATGGGGGAACCAAGAAACGGAGTTAATCCGGGTCAAAGTCGCCAGAAGGCCGCCGCGAGACCAGCCAGCAGGCAGGCCGCGTTGGACGTGGTAGCGGCCACAGCGTGCCTTTGCATGAATATCCCGCGAACCTTCCCGTATGATTCCATGGCCCTGACTGCAACGCTTCTTGCCACCTCGGTTATGACGGCGTAAGCGTCTGGATGCCAACCGCCGAGGGTGGATATGGGCACGGGGACGAGTCTGCCTCGAGAGGAAGTAGCGATGAAAGATTGGTACTTTCTGTGCTTTGCGGCTCGGGCTGCGTTAAGGGAGATCAAGGTGTTGAACGTGTTGACTCTCCTGTTCGATGGCGCGAGAGGATTGACAAAGTGACGTCGAAGAAGTCAGTCCCCCGCGGCTGAACATGTCTAATACTGTTTTTTCGTCTTTTATCATTGGTGTACAGTCCAAATGTGCAACCTTGCAAAGTGTAGCCATTTTTCGTGGATTATTGTGTTGGGGGTGCTTGTTCTTGTTTCGACCGTGACATGCCGGGCCGGTTATTTATGCACAATTGAGGCCGCCAAGACCTGCTAGCGCCATGCATTGAAACGTGGAAACGTGTCAATTCCATCTCGCAGACTCCCTATCTAATTTTCTCGTAAATACGACCTTGTTCGACTCTAAAGAGGACATCATACCGGACTGCGAGTACTATAAAGGATAAGACACTCTAAGAGTTAGAGTATCTTAGCCTTGGTGATAGCTTCCCTGGTCTATGAGTGCCTAAATTATAGATAAAATTTCCACTCCCCTGAGGTCCTAGACCAGTGCAACTTCCTAAGCGATTTGACTTATTTCAGGGGGAAAGGCTTTGATGGCTTCTTAATATAGAATTAGTTCAATTATTAACCGAAAGGGGTATAGCAAAGCACGAAGGGCGGACAGAAAGGCCTGGCGTTATGTTAATTGCAAGACAAGCGACTTTTTGCCGTGATGTATGCCAATCTTCGGGACTACGATCCTGTACGATGTTATTCATCTCAGACCTCTCTTTCTGATACTGTAATTGTCTTAAAATCTTGAATCAAGATTGTCATATTGAAATTATTACAGTATATCGCGAAATAACACATCATCTCCTGGGCTAAATTGTTATCCTGTATTGCACTTAATCATCAGTACATTGTATTTGGGCCTACCTTCAATCATCGAGAGTCAACATGAAATAGTCACCTCTGGTAGACTACAGTATTCTAGTGCAATTTCCTAGGATTTCTGCAGAATATAAAGAGCAATGGAGTTCCCTCTGCGGGACCCAAGAAAATAACAACCTGCCCTCTTCCAAAATTACTCCATGGTAGCACCGCACTGAGTCAGACTTCCCTCCCGCCGTCCTCCATCACTCAACGACCACCACCTACCAGAATCTCCTCACACCTCTCACTAACCTCGCCATACCAATTTATCACATTTTTCTTTACAGTGGAAAGACTTTAAACAAGAGTTCCTGGGCTATAAACTACAGTCGACAGACTCTAAATAAGATTTTTCTGACTTAAAACTTCCCCTGTCCGGGAAGATGTTAAAATAAAGCCGCATACTGGGCTTAAATATAGCCGAGCTGAAATATAGTACGTGTGTGACGAATATGCCCAGTAGTATCCCGCTAGTAGCCCTCAAACGGCATGAGCACCGTAGAGAGGCACCAGTGCAACATAAGCACTGTAAGGAGACATCAGCGCAACTAATGTACTGTAATCTGGCACCGACGCAACGCAATACCACAGACCAATCAGACGAAGCCATTATGGATACCTGGCGTACTCCTAGATACTTTCCACGCAAGACCAATCAGCAAGTGCTTTGTGCTGTCTCGCCAAGTGGATCAATGGAACTGTGCCATGATGGGCAATATTGTCAGTCTCACCGCAATATACTCGGTGAACTCTCAAAACCTTGTAGTATTACGCCCCTAGACCTGTTCTTCTAGAATACCTTTGAATTTAGTATTGTTTGCTTACCATTCATTGTCACTCTCGTTGAATGCTTCTCTATATAAACCATGGTCAGAAGCTCCGGTCTGTTCACCGGAAGCTTCAACCATCAGTTCAACCATCGATTACCTCTTGTGCGCCCGAACCCCCACAACGTGGGTACACGCCTGGGTTAGTTTCTTACACCGCTCGAGCGCAGAGGGGCTTCCGAAGGTAGGAATGCTGGACGTAAGTCTACGGACTATAAATAAGAGTCTACTGGACTTTAAACTATCCTAAGCAACGGAGGAAACTTGAAGTAGTTTGACCTCGTTGACGTGCTGCTCCCATCTGTCGAGCTTGCTCAATGTTGATCAAAATATCTTATGGAAAGCGAAAGGGTGGTCTGACACGGTGTTTTACGGGATAAAATCTTAGAAGCACTGAGCAGCTTCTTCTAAGAGGCCAGACCGACATAAAAAGAGGAAAAGTCTCAAACCAAGTAATATTTCGGGGGAAAACCTCGTAACTGAGGTGTGAAGCATGGCTACAAGCCTTTATTGTAGTGCAATGCGCGGTGCGCCGTTCTTCTCGTCTAGGAACGGAACACCGTCAGACAATGAGAAACCCAACACACACACACCAAGACCCACAGGGTGTTCGCTGTCCCTCTTTCTCTTTAAGCACCCTGCGATGCAGTAGCACAGCTCGCCAACGGCGAGGAGAAATGGAGTTGGAAGAGCGGGGGTAATTCCTTGGACGGCTGGACGGTATACTTGTCCTCCGGGTTGTAAGGCCGGGCCGTGGTCCGCGGAATGCTAGAACCTTGCTAATGATCGATTCCAAAGAATCGTATACACCAGAGGTGTAATACTTGGACAAAGAACATGTAGTATTGGGTCAGCTGTGCTGAATATCTCCTTTGGAGATAAGGATGTTGTCACCAACGACAACCTTGAAGTTCCTATTTGTATATAGACGCCGGAGTCCGGGGCGCCAAGCGTGAGTAAATATCACAAACAAACAACAAAAGGGGTATTGTAATATTGGATAGAGAGGGGGGAAATAGAAGGGGGACCCGGGCGGATAAACGTGGCTATATCCAAAGTTGCCGTTGGCAACGTTTCTGCAAAGGCGGAAGTTGGGAGTCAAGTTCAGAGCCAACACCGGGGTGGCTGTTTAATCTGGGGCCCTAGTGGCCAGGTAGGTATAAATAATAGCTAGGTAGGTTAGGGTTATCTACGACGGCGGGGTGAGTGAAGTTAGGGAGATCCAAGTTAGAGATAAGAAAACTCGACACTTGGCCCAATAGATGCCTTTCACTTGCGAAAATATCAGGTCCAATTTGGGGGCCGAGTGGTCCAGATGGCAAGCTCTCAAGTCCCATCGGGTCGGTATACAGTACCGAAAATAATAGTGGGCGACAAAAGAAAAGTGCCCTTACTGTAATGTCCAGTACAGTGACCGCTGATTAGCAATGAATCAGATCAAAAAAAGATCACCAAAATTAGCTCTGCCGATGGTAGTACATTCTGAGTGCCTATTGCACTACATTTATGTTGTCCGCAAAGAAGTCCACGTTGCCAAGGCGATCGATTGGAACATCGACATCCCGACCGCGCTTTCTTCATCGCAACGACCATCGACTATCCCGCAGGCTCCCGTGTCCTCCGCTGACGAGGACAAAATTTCAAATTTCTGAACGGTCAAATTCCGCCGCACCGGATTGATTGCATTGCTGTATCAACTGACAGTGAAGCACGGGTGACAATTACAGTTTTGAACAAGGAGGTCTGAAGTGCATACCGACCGTACAGGACAGGAAGTCCCGAGGATTGGCACACTGTACAGTACTGTACAGTACTGTACAGTAGTAAGTCCAATCGCTTAGTAGGGTGCACTGTTCTAGGACCTCAGGGGATTGGGAAATTGTCACTAGTGGACTGTTC
Source organism: Kappaphycus alvarezii (assembly GCA_002205965.3). Classification (NCBI taxonomy): domain Eukaryota; phylum Rhodophyta; class Florideophyceae; order Gigartinales; family Solieriaceae; genus Kappaphycus; species Kappaphycus alvarezii. Next base: position 900,876 of record NADL03000599.1, read on the forward strand.
GCGCTTACAGCATCATGGCACAGGCCGTAGGCAAGAAGAATACTTTTACTCTCGAACATCGGCCTTCGAGTGACAACGGCATTTTCTGGCTCTCAACACGCACTTTGAAAAGGCCCCAACCCACCCGGGCACTACCTACTCCCGGTCAATGTATCCTCTGCAGCAGGCCCCAGCCGCAACTCCAGACTGTCGCAAACTTGCTGGCCCATCTGCGCACGACGCACACGCCACAATCCCGACACGGTCCGCCCCGCTGCCATGAGATCCACAAACTGCAGAAAAGTCTAGCTCAAATCGGATACTGGTACTGTGCCTGTCATCACAAATTCCTCGGCTCCAAAGTACACGGTCCGGATCCGCAAGGACTGTACTCCTTCTCGTACGTCCGCTGCCCTCAGTGTACCGTAGACACAAGGCCAAGGCAGTACGCTCCGTTGCACAAGTCGCAGTTGCAGGCGGATGAACCTCGCCAGTCTCCGGTCCCGGTCCCACGCCCGATCGCCGACGATCAACCGCCGCGACCCGCACACACGACTGGACACGCGTCAGATCAGCAACCCTCACCAGGGCATGCTCCGCTCCACGCACAACCCCTGCCCCGCCATGAGGACATCTTTACGACCCACATTCCTGTGTTGTCTCATATCCCTACACGATTCCGATCAGCACTGAGTGACTCCCTGTCGGTCGCCACGCATGACGCAGCGTGGGCTTGTGCACACGGACATAATGATGCGGAAGAGAAGCTCTCTAAAGTTTTTCTTTTCCCTTCAGTGATGCTTTCCAATACTTCACCTTCCTCAGGTACTACCGGTTCGAACGTCGAAACGCAAGTCCAATCAACCAGTGACTTAATCAGAGAACGGCTCGAATTGTGGAATGCAGGACAGTTCCAAACCTTATGGCAGAACGCACTTCAACAAGCGACCTCCCGAACAAAACGAACTTTAACGCCCCAGGAACAGAAACAGGCCAACATTCGTCGTGCCATGAGACTCGCCCGCGAAGGAGCATATGGGAAAGCTGCACAGGCATTAGGATCTCTAGGGGTGTTACCGGCCACTAAATTGGTGTCTGACGCCCTCCGAGCTAAACATCCTCAATCCCCCGGGAGGATGAGGAACACTTTGAACCGCCTTCCGCACCCCCGATATCTCAGCGATCACAAAGGATGAGGTTTTGCGGGCAGTTCGCTCTTTCAAACCCGGTTCAGCCCCGGGGGGATCCGGACTTCGCCCCTCTCACGTCGAAGAGCTTCTACGGACACCCACATCTTCCTCGCAGGGGAAATTCTTGGATTCATTAACAGAACTTCTGAACGTCCTGGCTTCCGGAAAAGCTCCTACTGCCCTCGCCCCGTGGATTGCTGGAGCCCCACTCACACCACTTGCGAAGAAAGACATGACTCCGCGCCCCATTGCAGTGGGAGAGACTTTGCGACGGTTAGTTAGCAGCTGCCTTGCTACTCGGGTCAATGAAAAGGCCTCCACCTACTTCCAGCCTCTTCAGGTTGGTATCGCCACAAAGTCAGGAACAGATGCAGTAGTTCACGGTGCTCGACGCATCGTGAACAAGTTCGGTACACGCCCTGAATATGCGCTCTTGTCGGTCGACCTGAAGAATGCGTTCAACCTGTGCAGCCGTGCTTCCTTTTTTAACGCAGTCCGGAACCTCTTTCCTCAGCTGCTCCCTTGGGTACTGTATTGCTACAACAACGATCCAGCGTTCCTCTGGACGGGATTCGAGACTATACGGAGTGTTGTGGGTACTCAGCAAGGAGACCCGCTCAGCGGATTGCTTTTCGCTCTCGTACTCCACCCCATCGCCCTAAAGATCAAAGAGCTATTGTCGGGATCCCCCGACGAGGACACAGGGTTAGACACATTGCTTTTGGAGCTTTGGTATCACGACGATGGCTACATTGTAGCCAAACACGAGGATATACTCAAGGTAATCGAGGTTCTGTCTTCTCCCGAGGCCAAACGTCGTGGTCTCCATCTGGCAGTCTCGAAATGCAAAGTATGGTGGCCCACCGCCCCCTCCGCGTCGGTTCAGTCCGCATACCCCTGTGATATGCGGCAGGAATACAGTACTGGTACTTCGGTTTTGAACGCGCCAATCGGCTCCCAAACGTTCATGGAACAATACTTCCTGGACCATGTATACTCCCTTGAGCCTTTACTTAACGCTGTCATGGAAATCGAGGACGCGCACGCTTCATTCCAACTACTGCGCAACTGCTTTGGGGTTTGCAAAGTGGGATACCTCTTGCGAGTTGTGCCGCCCTCTTGTACGCGGAAAGGGGCCGAATATTTCGACAGCTTAATCGAGAGGTGCTGCCGCACTTTAGCGGGTGGAATGCTAGACAACTGTATATTCAAGGAGCTGCAACTGCCCATTAAGGCACTACAGGAGAAGAAGCCGACCTTGGGAATCGGCCTCTCCTCCGCGCGAGATGTCGCCGCCGCTTCGTTTCTTGCGTCCAGCGCCGCGACGCAGCAGTTATGCGAGAAGTCTTTGCCGTCCTGTGTTCAAGACCTGACGCAGTACGAGGATGCTACAGCCGCCTTTACCGCATGGAGCGCCTCTTGTCGACCCTCAGAACGAATTCCGTTTAGCAACTTCTGCTCATCCAACCCACCATCGCAGAAGAAGCTAACGGATGCAATTCATATGGCTGTGCAAGAGGCCTTGCCGCTCGGAAACATCCGCACCCGCGCCTTCCGCGCTAGCATGTCCCTCCCCGGTGCCAAAGGCTGGGTCTACTGTGCACCTTGCCCTGGATTGAGGACGCACATCAAGAGCAAAGACTTTTCCGTGTGGTTCCAGTACTTTTGCCAAACCCCCTTATTCGCCCCAGGTACCCCTTGCCCCAAAGCAGGATGCCATGAAATGCTGGATATCTACGGGGACCACTTGCTACATTGTCGCTTTGGCTGCGAGCGGAATACTCGCCATAACAACCAGGTGACTTTACTGGGGAACGACCTTGCGAGAGCCGCCCGACGTCCATTCATCGAACCTCGTCTACACTACCAAAACAGGACGAGGCCGGATATCAGGGCGATGGGAGCCGCCGGTGGCACGGATTACTTCGACGTAACCTTTGTCAACCCGCTCGCTCCCTCCCACGCAAGAGCCAGGGCTTTCAACCCACTCACAAGCCTCAACGCAGCTCACGCAGAGAAGCAGCGGAAATACCAAGGGTTCCTTGCTGAGCTGCCTGGGAGAAACAGGCTGGTTCCTGTCCCCATCTCAACGCTTGGAGGATGGCATCCGGCGGCGTTCTCCGTCGTCAAGGAACTCGCGAGAACCGTTGCCACCCGCGCAATGGAACGGTTTTCGAAGGTCAGAGCCATTCTTTTACAGCGGCACTCCGCTTTGACAGTAACCTCCAATGCCGCTTGTTTGCCGGCTGGCCTCCCTTCCACCTTCTGGTAGATTGGAGTGCCATCCACAGCTTTCGACGCATCGTACGGTTTCGCAATTGGCTTGACAATGATACGATATCTACGCTTCGGTACAAATTTACTGGATACCAACCCACATATCCACCACAGTAAATTAACCCCCCATTCAAAAAAAAAAAGAAGTCCATGGATAAGGAGAAAGCTCGCTAATAGCGCAACTTCTACGCCAGACTACGAAAGCCCGCATACGACATAATCGGACGGTCGCTTGTGTTCCTGAGGAAAGAGAAAGGCTCGACGCAAAGGAAGCAACATAAGTTGTCCCCGTGGCCTCGGACACGTACTACGTTACCGAAGTTCGACATGATACGGTCGTGATCGAACAAGGCAGTGTCTAACTAGCCCATTATTCCTCGGAACCGTCGAGTAGCGCGGCTAGGCCATTACGAAAGAACTGTCCTGAGGAGAAAAGCGAAACATCTAAGATAACAGGTGAACAGATGCAGGACAAGGAAGTGGACCTCCTACCATTGTTGTTCGGATAATCCTTTCGGGATCCCTGAGGAAAGTGAGCTCTCTACGGGGCTGCGAGACCTACCAATGGTAGAAAAAAAATCTTCTACCGATAGTTCCACGAATATACGACCACTGTAATGCTCGAAAGGCCCAGTCACCCGAGTGGAGAGCGCGCAAAATAATGGAAAGCGAATACTCAATCCGCCGTTCCGAAATAATGACAGCACGACACTCCCCAGCCGCCCCCAGGGGCTCTTTCAGCCATCCATTGCATCAATATCTGGAATTATTCAGACCAAGCCCCAATCAGAAAGACGGCACGTGTCCTTGAATAAGACCTGGATTCTTGAGACTCAAACAGTTACAAAAGCACTGTAGTCACTCTCCGTACCCTCTGGCCCCTTGTCTCAAGAAAAACGGGGAATTTTTTTAATGTATTCCCCGGAGCCTCGAGCTCTCCTTCTTCACTGCAATAAAATGATTCAGTCGAAGAAATCGTTGCGAATCGAATGGTACCGGTCTCAGACCCTCAACTTGGCCCCAAGGGGGAGAAACGAGCGAAATATACCTTTAGGCTTTCTGAGGAGGAGTATAACGACCTCGGTGACCTTGAAAAGCCCGCTCGAGAGCAGGAAGTAATTCCCGAGAAAACCCCGCTTTGTGGAGACTATTGATTCGAACCGACGATATAGCCCGAGACCCGGTCATGATTTTGGATGTGGACCGCGTCTCAGGCGAAAATAAAGACCGCGAATACGTAACAGAGGCCCTTCTTGACCACGGCCGTGTGAGGGATGGAGAACTATTATTTAAGGTACACTGGAAGGGTTACCCCGCGCTAACGCTACCTGGGAGCCTACCGGTGCGCTCCCCTGTGGCAAGGTAGTGCGGTACTAGAAGAGAATAAGACCACCTCTCCACACAGATATCAACCAAGCCCAAGTGGGATAACAGTCTTAGACTTTCTAGCCCGCGACGGGAGTGGTTCCCTTTGCGCTCAGCGCTTTTCGAACGAAAGTCCGCTCAACATCCCCGGTAGGCTACGAATTAACCGTAACCACCACGGGCTCCTGCAAAAAACCCTGGCAAAGATATTTTTATCCGGTAATCGCCGAATCTGAGATGCTGAAGGCCGAGCCTTTGATCGATCAGGACGAGAAAGGTCCATGCCTACTTTCTACGGAAGCTTTAAAATATTCAGAAGGAGGATATCTAATCTTCCCTCACCCTTTGGTGGATCGAGACGTACAAGCCCGTGACAGCAGATGCACGCTACTATGTTGTAGTAACACTGAGCGTGCCCAAGGCCTCAGAAGGGGGAAAGGTCATCGCTAACGAAATGGAGTTCGTCTTACGTGAACCACCTTCATCCATAAAGCCTTCCCCTGTAACGAGGTCTACAAAAAATCATGCTTCCGTCTCCGATCTACACTGAGTGTCTTCGATGCTGCTGCCCTATGGGCACCCCGCCACCATGGCCGCTTCTTAACCCACCCGCAACTGGAATCCCTAAGAGAAAACAAAAACACTACATCACTAACAATTTCCCTCCACCCTAAGAATTACTGTGTCAGAGACACGGTTTTTCGTTGACCAGTTCTATTCGAAGGAAATAAAGCGCTTTGATTTTTCCGTAACCAATCGGTTCCAACTATACTCAAGCGGTAACCGCTAACTATATCCTCTAAGAGGAGGTTCTCGCCTGGTCGCAGTCAAAGACTTGGCATAACGCCTTCCCCCTGATGACACTAACAAACACCCAAATTTATCCAACTACCGACTGAAACCACCTAAATTCTGATCTCCGGTCTCGAATGGCCACTCTCGTATAAGCAGATCAGCTGCAGGGATGTATGTCCGTAACGGATTGTCAAGCTCTCCGAACGCCGTCGTCACGAATTTGTAGAGATAGGCGTTCGCAGCCCAACGGGTATAGTGAATCGGTCGAGTGGAGAATCGCACGGGTGTCATGGGGACCAAAGTCATGAATTATTCAGAAGGTCCTTCCAATGCTCATAGGACAGCCTGAAGTAGCTTCCCTCTAAGAGACTGAATCGGAACCGCTCAGCGACTTGAAATCGTGTGCCTGTGTTCGAAATTGACTTAGTCAACTCGAAGACTGGAGATTACACGGCGAGCTTGGACAAAAAACTCGGGAAAAGTGCGTGCCCACCCCTCCGGGGAGTCTCCGTGAAGAATCCCAGAAAAGAGATGATGGTATCCGCGGACTCCGGCGAGAAACGATACTTGATGTTCCTCTCTTCCTCGACGCTTTCATTTCCCGTCACAGGAGTCCCTTCAGGAGCACTTTTCTTTGGCAACGGATCACTGGGTGTGCCACCCGAAGTATCCTCCTGCGTATACGCTTCTGTGCCTATGTGTGACGCTTCCGGTGAGGCCAGGTCGATCACTTTAACACCCTCAGGGTTTGCAGTCAACCCAGGCTCTTGAGGAACAGTACCGCTCCGCAATGCCACCAAATCCTCTACAGGCATATAAACCCCACTTTTCTCCTGAAGAGACTCATTACTGTTCGCTTGAAGTGACGATTTCGATTCGGACGAACTTTACTTGTATTGTACTAACCCTGGGCCCCCACTGCGAACTTTTGGGGAGTCCCCCTAACTCTGCCGTTTCGGAAGCCGGAGCCTGAGGCCATCTACTCCTAACCAAACTGCTGACTTCTTCCGAACAGCTTAGTCACCTTCAACGCTATCACCCGACGCCCGAAGCAGCCCATTGTTTAACTCATCATGACTACCACCGCTCTGCGAACTCTCCCCAAAGGGACTCGCTTTTTGAGTTCCCTCTTTCCCTTTTTGCTTTTGGCACTGAGCAGCCCTAAGGGAACCCTGAGGGATCGGCGCCAAATTCCCTGCTGTTGTCCTACCTCTCCTTTGCCTAACCGCTTTGCGGAAACGTTTCGGTCTCTGCACCTCGTCGTCTGACGAAAACACCACGACACAGCGTTCATCCCGCAACCGGCGTGGGGATGGCGAAGACGAAGGGTTGTGCATTCGATCCCGCTGAGTTACCATGTTCAAGAAATCTGATTTCACTTATTCCGTTCGGTCTCTAGCCTCGGGCTCTTCTGTTTGCTTCGGAGGGGATGAAAGCAACCCTGAGGGCTTCCAAGTCGCAGACGAAGACGCTGCTCCTGCTAAGGAGGTTCCCTGCGGGGATTTATTAACGACCGCACTCGATGAGTACCCGTAACGGGAGCAACAGAAGATGCCGTCGCAGCCCTTTCACGTTCAACTTCCTAAAAGGTCCGCGGAGCACAGAAGTCGCAAGGCGGTCGGGAGGGCCCAGCAACATTAAATCCGTCTGACGTCTCGGCTTCTGCCTTTATGGCCGCCTAAAGAGCTGCACGGTGATCCTTTTCTTCGGAGTCGGTAATCACCTCGTGGGTGTGAGGATAATACACAAGAAGTCGCCTGAGGCTGTGCGTCGCGCGTAATCGAAACGAAGTCTTCCGGCTCGATTCGTTGTCAGCTCTCCAGAGACACTGTCGGCCAGTCGATGCCATTGATGTTCTTCAAAATCTCGCGTAAATCGGCATGGCAGTTATCACTAAGAACCGTGTGCAGAGAGCTTTCCACCAATTTTCCCACGCTTTGCGTACATACCGGAACGGACCATACATGGTGGGTGTCGAACGCGAACTAGACAAGAAATTTCGCAACGGAAAGTGAACAACAGGTACAGTGCGCCACCCAGCAACCAGACCAAGGCTCTCGGGTCATACGCGACCCTACATAGGCGAAAACGCCTATGTACTCTGCCCAACATCCCCAAGGGACTTCCCACTCATTCCACTACTGTCGAACAGGGATGTAACCAACTTTCTGCGCCTCAGGCGTGAAACAGTTGAACTCGCGGTTGTGCCAAAACACGAAGTCCCATGACTCTGCTCGGCAGCGGTGTTCGCAACTAACATTGTCTCGCAAGAAGCCCAAGTCGGCCTTTTTCAACTATCGATAATTCACCGGTAACCGGAAGTGGTCGAAGGGGGTAGCCTTGCGATGCACATCGGCCGTCACCCGGGACTCATTCCAGAGACTGACGGTTTACCAGAGGTCGATAATTTTGTCGATGTACACCTCTTCACTCTCGTTTAGAGCACACCGGAGGTCTATCTGCTCCCGAATGTGCGACACCAATGCGCCGGTCATCATGTACACCTTCTGACCGACGCTTTAGGCTTGGTCACTTCGAGTGAATCGCCGTATCGGCCGGAACTCCCACTTTCCGTCAAGTAATTCGCGACGATAAGAGCCCATGACTAGAGAATTAATCGCGATACGCGTAAACTACTCGAATGTGCGCGAAGCACGTAACGTGAATCCTCAAGGCAGCATCTCTTCGCCACCATCAGTGAGGATATAGCTTCGGATAGCCATCATGTTGTCAGCGGTCATCGAGATGAACCATAGCGCGCAGCCATGGAAGCGAGCGTTGTCCCAGATCGAGGAACCCCCAGAGTTCAGCTCGCAATAGGAAGGCCATGGCAATTCACACCCGTAGCGGGAAGGCAAAGACACACTCTAACAGTGACAGACCGAACCCGAAAGGGAGAATATCGTAACGATCTGGTGAAAAACAGTGGGCCCGGAACGGGAAGCAGAGTTCGAAAGGAACGCGGAGAAAAAAGGAAAAGCTGTAACAGCAGAAACTGCAATAAGTGCACAGAGAAAGAGGGAGATGGTAGGCAAAGGAAATGTGCCACGCTGTAACAGCGGAATGTGCACTCAGTGTAGAGGGATGAGAAAGGATGCGGGAGCCGGAGGAGAAAGAGCAGGGTAGCAAAGAGGAAAACAGCTGTAGCAGCAGGGAAATGGAAAGCGAAGGAAGAAATTGAGAATGGAGTTATCTCCAGAAAAGCTCTGAGAGCATACTGGCGGTATGGATGAGCGAATTTTTGCCAGGCTGACCCTGATTTTGGAGCGCACGTATCGGGATTGTTTCGTGAAAAGGCAGGCCCCATCGCGCTTAGCAGGCTCTGAGAGTCGTGTACTGGTATTGATCGTGCCCCTGGCCAATCTCAAGGCATCTATTTTCAGGATCACTATGCAGCCGTTCTAACAACCCGCCTCCAGCGACATACAGGAGAATATCCATACAGTATGAAGATCCGCCTCCGCCTCGCGGAAATTCTGGAAATTCCACCCGTTACGGGCCACGTTCACGAGCGATCGGAAAGGGAATTTGCAGTTCAATTGCTATATGCGCCGCCTTGCTGGCGATTTCGTCCGTTTCGGACGTCGAAATTCGATAACTTTTATTGAAACTTGAGGTGAATGACACTTAATGTATTGACACTGTCATTACTTGATTTGGAATTTCACTTGGGGTTGCCCCACTTGTACCAACTGGTCCACCCCTCAGGAGTCCGATATTTTACAGGGCTCCGTCCCCTTATTGGGCCAAGTGGCAAGGTAACTATTCACTAACGTGGAGCTAACTCTCACTCCTTATGGGCCTGACACTGACTCTAACTCTCTAACTTCTATTTTTATTGTAGTTATAGTTGTTAGTTTAACTAGTATTTAAGTAATCTATTCGATCAAATGGCTCCCACTAAAGAAAGCCAACCTCGGTGCTGGCTTGGACTTGTTCCCAACTTTCCCTTCGTCGACTAACCCTCGTCTTCAGTGGCTTTGGCCATCAATCGTCCTAGCCACCCGAGGGGTTCCCCTTTTTTCTCTTTTCTCTTTCCCTTGGTTTAGCCACGTCTACCCCTTTCCGTATTCCATGGTACGAGAATTCTCCTTTGGCGTCCTGGTAACCAGCGTCTATATAAAGGCTGGTCTACGTTCCTAAGGAGTCAAGGTCGAAGCGGTCTCCCTTCGTTTTCCGCTTTTGGCTCCTCCCGTAACCGGCATCTACAGTATATACAAGTTAGGTAAGTTGCTACGGTGACATCGGGTCACTGTTCACTCCTAAGGAGAACCTGATCAGCTCCGCTAGATCTTCCCTTTAAGGCTTTGGTTCTCAGCACAGCACGTTACGACCACTTCTTTCCCGAGGATTCGTTTGTCTTGTCCTGAAGACACTCATCGTTCCTAAGGAACACGGTCCGGTCATACAATCCGGGGAGCTGCTACGTGGCTCAGCCACCTTACGAAAAACCCCCGCTCTACCACCCCGAGGAGTCTCCCTAACGGGCGACTTCCTGAGTTACTACCACGCAGGTGGCTTAAAGAGAAATAGGGTACCCGCATTCCCTGTAGGTCTTTGTGTGCGTCTTCTAGTGTTTCGTTACCTGAGGCATTTCCGTTGAACGGCTCCACCGCACGTTGATCTCTCATTGAACTACAGCTTTGATCCAACTGGTGAGTACATGAGCAAAAGGATGTTGAATTTCCTAAATTCATCAGGGATTGAAGTCTGTCCCTATCCTCCACGAGCAACTGAAAGCAGTGTTACTGCTGAATGTTTCGTCTGAGAGCATTGGAAAAGGGATAGAGTCTTTCTATACGACATTGAATCCCCATAACCTATGGGTAGAGGCTTAAGAGCATGCAAAATGGCTACGTAACAGGCTTCCGACTTCAAGGATCAATGGAGTATTAAGATCCAGCTTTGGATCATAGCATAGAGATATAGTTCGCGTTCATTAACCGTCTTCTAGTAGAGCTAATCAAAAAGCTGAAAAATCCTTACGAACCAGGACGCCTTGCCGTGATGTAATCGGATACCAGGCTGATAAGGGTATACATATCAGAATCAGAGTCTGTTAAAGCCATCGGGAGGACCGACTTCACTACGATCTCGAACGAAAATCTCCAAGGAATATCTTCCCTGCTTTATGTTCTTGCACGGCAACACGAGATTGAGGTCGCCAACGGAGACTAAATGGATTCAGGAGAGGGAATCCTAAACTTCCGTGCATCAACAGACCTCGAAGATGGCTTACTCTGACGGACAGGAAACCCTAAACACATCGTATTAACCCTGAAATCTACAGAAGCCTGCAATATCCGTCCCTCAGTGGGTCGAGGCTATAGATATAGAGTACAATGCGTTATTAAAGAAAAATAAGTGGTCTCAGGTACCACGATGTTCTTGTATAGTTCCACTACCATTCAAATGGACCTTCAAAGCTAAGCCCATGGACTCGACAGGAAATAATCATATGGAAATAGCACGATGTACTCTGAGAGGCTACCATCAACGGGTATACGTAAAGTTCGACTCGAAAAGCATTTAAGCTTTGGTCAGGTCTCATGGGACTATACTTCTACTGTTCTCTATGGATACATAAAAAAATCCCATCTTGGAAGGAGGCGATACTTCCAATGCATAACTACATGGAAAAATTGATGTACCAATATACATGGAACAGCCGACAAACTCTTATCGTTAGCTAGGTACAACTGGGCATATATGGTTTCCCTCCTCATTAGCTTCTGAAGTTGAAACAGGTAGAGAAGATGCCATTGCAGCAGCAGAATGAAAAATGGCAGCAACAGCAAAAAATTAAAAAAGGCAGCCGCAGATAAACTCTTCAACGCCAAAAGAAAAATTAGGAGTAGACAGAGCAAAAGGCAGCAGATGCATTTGGAACTAGTGGATGGTTCGCCCTTCCGATATTGTACGTCGCATTGAAATCATCAAAGTACAAAGCGAAAGGAGACATCATCTGCTGGGTTACATTACTATCCTGGGTTGCACTTAATCATCAGTGCACTATATTTGGGCATACACTCAATCATCGAGAGTCAACATGCAATTTTTTGCTCTTTGGTAGACTATGTTACATGGTTGACGGGGGCAATCCCCTGCACCCCCATCGAGATTTCATTTTTTTGGGCTGACCCCATTGGTCCAAGGGATCAGCCTCAAATACAACACAGTAGGGCTGCATCTTAATCACGATACAGGCCTACAAAAGGTGCATAAATACCACTCAACCACCGACCATCACTGCACTACCAACCAACTACTGCTGGTGCCGTCGCCTCGCTGCTGCCTTCGACGCTGCCGTTACTGCTTTTTGCTCGCTGTTTTTCTCTCTGGTGTTGCTGGATTCACGTGTGAGTGGGCCTCCACCGCATAACAGTCTACTGTACGATACAGAGACTGTCGTATGGCTGTAACTACTTTCGCAGGTGTAGTACAATTGGCACTCACACTTTACTACCATCGGCAGAGCTGATTTTGGTGATTTTTTTTTGATCTGATTCACTGCTAACTAGCAGGCACTGTACTGTACAGTAAGGGCAATTTTCGCTTCTCCCCCACCATAACTCTTGATACTGTATAACCACCCTAGAGGGTTCGAGGGCTTGCAGTCCCGACTATTCTGCCCCCAAATTGGACCTGATATTTTCGCAGGTGATAGGGATATATTGGGCCAAGTGTCGACTTTAAATATCTCTAACTTGGATCTCCATTACTTGGCTGTCCTTAACTTTACTTACCCCGCCGTCGTAGATAACTATAACATAGCTAACTAGTATTTATACCTGCCTGGCCACTAGGGCCCCAGATTAAACAGCTACCCCGGTGTTGGCTCTGAACTTGACTCCCAACTTCCGACTTTGCAGAAACCTTGCTAACGGTAACTTTGGCTATAGCCACGTTTATCCGCCAGAGTCCCCCTTTTTATTTCCCCTCCTCTCTACCCAATATTAAAATACCCCTTTTTTTGTTTGTTTGTGATATTCACTCACCCTTGGAGCCCCGGACTCCGGCGTCTATATACAAATAGTAACTTTAAGGTTGTCGTTGGTGACAATATCCTTATCTCCAAAGGAGATATTCAGCACTGCTGACCCAATACTACATCTTCTTTGTCCATCATTACATCCCTGGTGTCCACTGTTTTTTAGAATCGATCCTTATCAAAGTTCTAGCATTCCGCGGACCACGGTCCGGCCTTACAACCTTGAGGACAAGTATACCGTCCAGCCGTCCAAGGAATCACCCCCGCTCTTCCAGCCCCACTTCTCCTCGCCGTCGGCGAGCTGTGCTACTGCATCGCAGGGTCCTTAAAGAGAAAGAGGGACAGCGAACACCCTGTGGGTATTTGTTTGTCTGTGTTGGTTTTCTCATTGTCTGACGATGTTCCGTTCCTAAATGAGATGCAATGCGCACCGCGCATTGCACTACAGCAGGGTTAGGGGAGGGACTTGAGTTGGCCTCCGCCACACTATAGTCTACTGTACTACACTAGTGTGCCGTGCCTGCTACTCCAATCAGGGACTCAAATGGTGAACTTGGATCAACAGGAGCGAAGCCCTGGTCCAATCTATTGTAAGCAACTGTAAATTTTCGTCGCTACCGGGAACCCTCGGACAACGTGTATTTTTTTGGCTGCCCTACCAGGGAACCCTTGCCCAATTTATAAGAAAACCTGCTGCCTACTAGGAAACCGTTGGAAAACTCAGTCCTTGCTTTCTTTAATTCTAAGCTGGTTTGGGGGTAATTTTTCTAGGTTCCCCGCGCAAAAACTCAGTGCATGGCTAGCAATAAGCAGGAGGCTGGGCATCATACCGATAACGGATCCGATAATTCCCACTATCCTCGAAACCACCTTATCGTAGACGAGGCTAGAAAAAACAGTTCCTCCGAGTACGAAAGTGAAAGTACGAAAACTGAGTCGGATTCCAACCCGGAACCTCAGTCTTCTTCGGGTCCGAGATAGAATTGTACGTCTACAATGGATCTTGCGGCTGCTTCAAAGAATCTCGCTGAAACGTTCGGCTCCTGAGCAGAGGCAAAGCATTGGGAGTAACTCAAAAAGAACCATAGACGAGACAACTACTCTTTTTCTCAGTTCTACAGCAAAGAAATGGGGTCTTTTCTGCAATTGCGCGAAAAGAGGACTCAAAAGAAATCAAGAGGGGGCCCCGGTAGTTCCTTTCTTGTGCAGAAAGAAACTGCAAAAGAAGTTCCCGGTCGGGACGGACGTCAGAGACGCGGCAGTCAAGTGTCCCGTACCATCAAATGTAGGGACCGAAGAGTAAATTGATTTATTTTTACGATCAAGGGGACTGTCGGACGGCATTTCGCTGTAGGACAGCGCAGAAAGTCGCAACCGACCGGAAACATTGGAAACAGCGGAAAATGTATAAGAGGCAGGGGTTCCTTGTAAGCTTTGTAATAAAGTCCCCAACACTCTGCGTGCAAGTGAGTTCCACCGTGCCTCTAACACACACGCTCGAGCTGCACAGCACTGGAAGGAAGAGAAGAATCCCCCGTATTTTCGTGCTTATGAAAGGCCATTCCCATCGGTCCACGAACTTAAGCGTCACTTACGTACAGTATATACTGTACTTCAGCACACGTGAAAGCCGCGAAGAAAATGAAAGGCGGTTCTCAATAGACGATAGTGCATCAAAAACTTTAAAGAATTTCTGCATTTAGGTTATAAAATTGTTGATTGTTGCTTACGCTACATTGCATTACAGTCACTACTGAGTGTTATCGTAGGAATGAACCTTGACCTCAACAACGACGACGTCATCTTTGGGGGACGGCCTTTTATATCCGACGTAAAACTGCTTACAAGTAGAGGCTGTAATGGAGTCTTTCCTCCTGATGACAAGTGAACGGTGATGCCGTCGACCTTTCCTGGTGGTGTATAATGTGTACGCTCCTGATGACACGCCCCGTGCTGCAGTAGGGGGGGGAAGCATTACCGGATGTTGACTTTGTCTCGAAGGTGAGTGAATAATTTCTTTCGGAGGGGTTTGGTAAGTATTTCCGCGAGCATTTTTCGAGTGGGGATGTGTGTGAGAGTTATACATCCGCGTTTGATGTGTTCGCGGAGGTAGTGGTGCTTGACATCAATAAATTTGCGATGCTTGGTTGAGGCGGTTTTGTTGGCTACGCGAATGGCTGATAAATTGTCCACAAGTACCGGGATCGGTCGTTGCGGGCGGTGGATGAATTTGAGTACCCTTCGGAACCAATGTGTGTGTTGCACGGCGGTGGTGCCAGCAATGTATTCCGCCTTGAATGTGGATAGTTCTTGAACGTGTTGCTTGGTGGAGGCCCACAAGACTGATGTGCTGTTGTAGAGGTGGACGTGGCCAGTGATTGATTTCTTGTCTTTTGTGTGCCCCGCATAATCGGCGTCGGCAAATGTGGTGAATGCGTGTTTGGAGGTATGACGGGGGGTTATAGACAAGGCCTAGGTCTTTTGTTTCTTGAAGGTACCTGAGGAGGTGCTTGAGGATAAGCAAATTGCGTTTGGTTGGGTTGTGGGCTGCACAGCTGAGACGATTGACTGTGAAGTTAATGGCGGGGCGTGTGCAGTCTGCTATGTAGCGGAGTTCGCCTAGTACAGCTTGGTATTGTTTGAGCTGGTCAAGTATGCGTGTGCCGGTCGGTTCGGGGCCGTGGTATCGTGCTCCGTCAACGTGGGGGATGTTCGTCCGTTGCAGTCTTGCATCTTCATCATTGTAAGGGCTTTGATTATGTAGCTCGATTGGCTTACTTTGATCGCTCCTGTTGGTTTTTGCTCAATCTGCCATCCGGGATAGGCGGGGAGAAAGCCGAGTCGTTTGACTTTGTCAGGGTACGATGGGTTTTTTTGTACTTTTGGTTTTAGAGTTCTGAGTGGTGGGAACAGTACAGGCCGCTTGGGATATGGGTGGTGAGAGTTGAAGACGATAGCCGTTGCCTGTCCAGAGTGGGATTCGTAGGCGTCTGGATAGGTTCCGTTTGTCTAAAATGTGGGCTGTTTGAGGCAGAATGATAATTGGGCCATACTTGCGAGCGATGTCATGGGCTGAGAGGAGGCTCTTTTCGAAGGTGGGGTTGTATAACGCTTAGAACTTGATGTCGTTACCTTCACTCGTTTTCAGATGAAGCTGTGCCGCATGGGTTGTGTTGTAAGAGGTGCCGTTAGCGGTCTGGTTTGTCAGCAGTTGGTCTAGCTTGCGAATGCGGGGGACGGTGTGATGGATGTGGGTGGGGTGAGCTGCGGAATACAGAAGGTACGTACAATCGCTTGCGTTTTGGGTTTGCTGGTGGGGGGTTGGATTGAGTGCCCCGGATAGGACGAGCGGACGGGGTCTTGGTCCGACGGGACGTCTGGGCTGTGGGAGAATCCAATGAGGGTGAACCAATCTTTGTCTCCTCCCAAGTAGTAGTATTCGCCGGATTGGGTTGCATATAGGTTTTTGATGAGTACGCGGGCGGGACATTTTGGGTGTGCGAGGGTGCTGTCGAATCTGGGGCGTTGCCTGACGTAGACAGGTTGATTAAAGCCGTACTTTTCTTGGAAGAATGCGGATTTGATATCAAAGTGTTCGAGTGGCATGTTTTCTGCAGCCGCGATGGCGAGGAGGAGCCTTATTGTGGCTTTGTCTGCTATGTGAGCTGTGGTGTGGTGCAGGTTGAAATGTATATTGGCTACCATTTTGTCGCCTCGTAAGGCACATCTTGCTTGCGTTCGAGTAGGGCTCCGGTGGTGGTGCGTTTGTATCGGTGGGTCATTAAGAGAGGAATGAGTTTGGTACGGGGGTAGTTTATGTTTGGAGATCCATTGAATGGTGTAGTCTTTGTCTAGTTTGAGGAGTCCTTCGAGCATGAGCTGTGTGGTTGTGCTCTCGTTGGTAATGTCGGGGTATTCGGACGCTATCATACGAGCGCATAGCGTCCGATGTTTCTCGACGAATTCTAGTATGTTGTCGCCTGGTTGAAGTTGAATGCTTTTTGCCTCTGTCTTGAGGGTGCGATGCATTATTTCAGTATTAGTAGTAAGAGCCGACTTGAGAGCGTTGACGATAACCGCGGGTGGATTTGTGTAGGTGTCGGGAGGCAATAGCAGGATGACTTCGGTTTCGAGGTTAGCCGTGATCATGCTTGCGCAGCTAGCGGCCGCTTTGGTGTAGTGGCTAAGATCGGTGCCTGTGTAATTCGAGAGGTTGAAGTCGTCGGATAGGAGAATTTCTGCGTCGTGTTGTCTAAGTATTAGTGATAGGATAGAGTGCCATGCTGGGAAGGTGTGCCGCGTGGGGCGTGGAAGGGTTTCAGTTAATTTCCATGTCAGTTGGAATAGGCACCCAACGACACCTTCGTCGTTGTTGGGGTCAGGGTTCATTCCTACGACAACAGGTTATGGGCCCAGTTTCTTGATTTTGGCCTTATCGCTTTTGTGGTACACAGTGCCGAATCTGCCGAATGGGTACAGCTTGTGGAGGTTGGGGGGGTGACCGTATCATGCTGTGTATGGAAGTGCTTTGGTGATTTTGTGCTGCGTAATGTTATACTTGAATACGGCATCTCGCATGGCGTGCTCCCAGTACGTATTAGGTAGCTGAGGGTGGTAAAGTGCTGCGCGTGTGGCGGCTGTGAGTGTGCCGAGGACTCGTTCCGCGATTGAGTTATGTTGCGGTGTAAATGGCACCGTTTTGCGCGTGGGTTAAGGGACTGAAAGGTTGATGAAATGTTTCTTTTGTGTCACGGGGTTTCCCGTGTTATCCGACCGTGGTGGATGGCGGAGCGAGGCTCAAACGCTAGTAACGGAGCAAGGCTCGGATGTTGGTGGAGAGTGGAACGGAGCAAAGCTCGACGTGGGGGTTAGTAGAGTTGATTGTGATCGCAGCGGTGCATGTTGCCTGGGCCCATAACCTGTTGTCATAGGAATGAACCTTGACCCAACAACGACGACGGTGTCGTTGGGGGACGGCCTTTTATATCCAACGTAAAACTGCTTACAGATAGAAGCTGTAATGGAGTCTTTCCTCCTGATGACACTGAGTTGCCACTGGCAGCTCCCTTCCGCGTGTACCGAATTGGACCCCAAGAGACTAGAGAATTTTGGTGAAAGGAACATAATGCTTCCTGTGATCACTGCGGGCTGCACACGGTCTTGCACACGGTCTAAGGGTACGGCTAAGACCTAACCGGATGTACCTCGTCGTCCATGCGGATGGGGGTTCGCGAGAGGATAGCTTGAGCAATGGATAACCATAGGGTGCAAATAATTCGCTGATACAGACGGCGCGGATAACATCAGGTGCCGAGTGACATTTGGACATTCCCTGGGATTGCCGCGGTACATGAAGGACACCGGACTCCCCCCTGCGGAACCCAAGAGAATAACAACTTGCAATCTTCCAAAAGTCCTTCAAAGAGAACCAGATTGCCTTGGTCACCAACGGGGGGAATCTTTTAATGTGTTCAAGCTAGCAATGCAATGTCAAAAAAGCTGCCGTTTGAAATTTTAAGTTCTCAGCCAACTCGAGCATTCTGGAAGGAGAAGTGAGCTCCCTTCGCGGCATGGAGGGGGGAGCGCCTTCGGAGCGGGCTGGGGGCGATCGGGGTGGGGCCCTTGTGACGAACGGCAGCGGTAGAGGGGGTGGCAAAAGGGAAATGAATTAGCGAAGAAAGGAACTGGAAGAGAGATGTACTTACGGAGTGGAGGGGAAATTTGAACTGTGTCGTTAGCGGGGCGTAGACGGCAAGTATGGGCAGCGTGGGTGTCGTGCCTGCGTAATCCTTGCACTCACTTGAGCTGCATGCGCCGCCGCGAACCACGCAACGAGCGAGAAGGAAAGTTAAAAGTAAAGTTCAATTGCCACGCGAATGGCATATAGTTTTCCGTAATACGGCCCTATAGATTTAAATACGGAACATCAGTGCTGAGACCCGCTTTCCCTCTCTGCAGAGCACACCCACATGCAAACCTACCTAAAGGGTGTGCATCAGGAGGCGCGGGCGAAGGCACTCTGGAACGACGAGGTCTGGGTTCGTTGCCCAAATCCAGACGATTATACCGCCGCCGCAGAGGAGAACCGGATACGAAGCCTCGCATTCCGCAAAGGCCCCAGTGCCGCATTCCTCCTCGCGCATCCCACCACCGACACGGAAGTGTCGGCAGCACTGGAAGACCATGGTACGTCGCTACCTTGGACTGCCCGTTTACGATGACTCGCTCCTTCCGAAGTGTGAACATTGCAAACGACCCATGCACAGGCTAGGAGACCACGCAGTGGACCTGTGTCCTTCTTGTTTCCGTTGCAAACACCATCATGACTCGCTACTCAACGTCATTGCCGGCCGTATCGCCCGTGCAGCCGGTCTGGACTGCCAGTTTGAGGTTCCGCTCCTGGTGCCAGACACCGGGCTAAGACCCGCCGACATCCTCGTCCAACCACCGCCAGCTCCTGGCGGCACTTCGAAGCGCCCCATCGCCTGCGACGTCACCGTCGTATCACCGTTCAAGGCCAACGTATGATCAAGGGCTACCCGAGAAGTGGGAGATGCTGCTTCAGTCGCGCACCGCAAAAAGGTCACTGAACTGGAACGCAAACTGTTGCGTCGACTCCCGCACCCTTTCGAAAACCCCACACAGGCCCCCAACTTCGATTTCCAACCGCTGGCTTTTCGTACGCCTGTACACATGTTCACGAACCGGGCGAGACCTGGGGCAAATCACGGGAGCCGAGCTAGCATGGGCTGGCATCGACACGGTTGAAAGCTGATCGTTCCGAATCGTGACCATGCGACCATCGTCAGTGCTCAAGGCACTCAGCAAGGCAACCCGGCCAGCATGCTCTTGTTCTCCCTCGCGATCCAGCCATTCATCCGGCGGATCGCTGGTGAAACAGGTATTATCCTGAACCAGTGGTATGCTGACGACGGCACCCTCAATGGATCCCTGCCCGACCCTCGGGGTGCCCTTTGGATCCGTCGGAATGAGGGACCCGCATACGGCCTGCACGTTAACCCGGACAAAACTCGCATCTTCTGGCCAACAGTCTGGCGACCAGAGCGCGAAGTCTTTCTCTGAAACTTCCGCCTCGAGGACTTTACATGACCCATTTGAAGACTGCCATGAGTGTTTGCACCGACGACAAAAGCAGATGATGAATCGGAATTCCGTGGACGGCGTGTTACGTGTCGCCGGCAAAATGCCTGTTTTCGTAGCATGTGCTTGGTAAAAGATTATAAAAATACTCGAAGTTGAAAATTACTGTACAGTATGTACAGTACCATTACTGCGCATACTACTGTATTATCCATCCAAAATGACACAATGGTACAGTATTCCCAAGTACAGTACAGTACGTACACTTTTTTGAAACCACGAGGATCTCAAAGTACGCGTCCCGAGTTGCTGCTATCGTTGCACAACTGGGGCATTCCTTCCCAGTGGAAAGATCGTTAACATTCTTCATTCGGGTTGTTTTTCATACATTGCAGCTGCCTTTCTCCTTCGCTTCTGGATTTGCTGCTTTGAAATTCAGCACAAAGTCTCATCAGTGCAAGTAGCGTTTTTGAACCGCTTCCGAAATTACTTTCTCTTCTTATGGCACAAACCCACGATGACGATGAACTCGACGACATCCTGGACAGTGCCTTGGACGCTTTCGACATACCCGATAAGCCCTCAGAGGAAATCCCCGACAAGAAGGTACCCGGCAATGTGGTTCAACTCGAAGCGGCAAGCAAGGAGGGTGGTTCCGATGTGTCTGCGGAGGCGACGCGTATGTTCGAGGAGGCTTTGAAAGCGTTAGGGGATTTAAAAGTGGAAGAGGGAGAGGATAACGAAGGTATGGAGGCGGATATGAAATTGGTAGAGGAGTTTATGAAGACGCTAGGAAGCGGTGTGGGAAGCGGAGAAATGGGCAGCGGGCTTGGGGAAGTGCCAGAAGTGGAGAAACTGGTGGAAAATATTGTCGGTACTTTGCTGTCTGAGGATATATTGAAGGGACCTATGTTGCACATGAGAGAGGCGTATGCAGAGTGGTTGCCGGCGCATAGAGAGAGTTTAACGGAAGAGGAGGTGGGAAGGTATGCGAGCCAGGAAAAGTTGGTGGGCGAAATCTGCGAAAGGTATGAAAAGGGTGGGGATAGTGAGGGCATTATGGAGTTGTTGTCGAAAATGCAAGAGACTGGAGCGCCGCCAGAGGAGGTTATGCAAAGAGTGTCGGAGAGAGGGGAGGGGGATGGGCAATTGGGCAAGATGGGCGAGGCGTGTGGGGTGCAGTAGGTAGAGTGTGGCTTTGAGTTTCTTTGTCGAGGGCTGATTTCGGTTTGGATAGTTAAAACCATGGTGTTGGAACGTATGGGTAAGGGCGGAACGGGGTTAGATGTAAGGGGGAGTATCATCATAATAGCCGTCGTTGGAGTTGTAGACGTAATTTTCATACTGAGCACGGATGGCACGTTCGTACAGAAACGGTATCAGGCGACCGTCTCCTTGGCACTGGCGAGTCGTGTTGTGTGCAAGAGGGATTGGGGCATAAACGATAAGGGTTAAACTATGAGACATGAATGAATAAAACAAGATACACAACGGGACGAGACAAGCGGAGGGACTTACATGGTTGCACTGCAGGTAACCTTTACTGAGGCATGCGGAACAATCCTCCTGTGCGGTCAAATAGTGTCCACTAGGGACAGCGCCCAGAGTGTAACACCGACCACACGGCAAGGTACCCGTGCCACGACAATAGGGACACTGTTGCCGTTCCTTGGCACGTTGGCGACGCACTTCAAGAGTTATAATTGTGCCCATTACGCCGACGGTACCACCGGCGATAGCGGCGGTGATTTCATTGATGGTAGGGCCAATGACGACACCCTTGAGGTTGTTCAAAAGTGCGTACCCTGTACCAACGGTGTTTGGGTCGATGGCCATGCGGGCGGGTCGTAGGGTGGAGGCATGGGGTTGAGGACGGTGAGCAAGGGGTGGAGGGAGTGGTACGGTGAAGGCAGGACGCATTGGTTTGAATTTCAGTAGAGGGCTGGGTGAGAGTTTTTGAGTGTTCGGCGGTCCGCAAGGGGAGCAGATGGGTATAAATGTCGCAGGACGAGAGATTGCGCGCGTTGGATGGAAATGACTTGAGATATCGCGGCGCAGAAACCTGGGGCGGGTTTTACATGCTTGCAGCCACAGGACTGAGGCCGGTTGATTTCGAAGTCTGCCAGTCGGCCTTCTTTACTTGTCCACGTCGAGGAGACAGACTGTACAGTACAGTAGGCATTGTCCTTTGGGCATTTTCCCACTACTGTACAGTACTCTAGCTGCATTGTGCAAAATTTGTGAATCTCCGGCTGTGGATAGTGCACTATACCGGCCCATGCCGTAGCTCGCCGTGCTCTGTCTCTCGCATCACCTGATGCGTGAGTGACCCTGCTCGGTTTAGTGAATCTGTAATAAAAGAGTTTGTTTGTTGTTTTTATACCGTACAATACAGTACTGCACAGCCGAGTATTACGTGTAAATTTTTTTTTGTATATTAATGTACCTGTTGAGTAGCGCATGTGACCAAATGTCTCTACAGACCTGAACCGTCAGACTCCTTGTCCACTCACAATGTAACAGTTTCTGTAAAGGCACCTTACAGTCAATTCATGTCTAAAAGAACGCCTCCCTTGTTGATTATTTTTTTAAAAGACGAACATTCACTAAACAGAGGACGACCTAGAAAGTCCATTCATCCACTGCCATGTGTACCCATAGGTGCCTTCCAATTCGTCTTTCTGATTTTACTGCCAATACAAATATGCCAAGTGTGAAGGGCTCAAAAGTTTGCGGACTGGACGAAGCTGTGGACCTGAGTAGTGACCGTTGGACCCGTTGACCGTCACCCAAAGATACCTCTGAATCTGAAGAACCGCCGTGGCAATATCCGCGTGAGCCCCACAACAGCCTTTTCATACCCACATCAATAAGCCCATTTCAACCCCATATCCTATTCCCCTCTCTTCTATTAGGATTTCAAGTCATCCCTACTCCAATACTGTATTTGCTTGCATTACACAACATTTCTGGCCACAATTCCTACACCGCCCATACTCTCCGATAATCACCATCCCCCCAACCTCCTTTTAAAGTATCAGCTCAAACCCCACCCCACTATCCTCAGTACAACCACCTGCCAAAACCCACGCATCACACCCAACCAAAATGGCTTCCTCAACCTCGGCCTTCGTTCTCCCCTATTCCACATCCTCCCCATGGCTCAAACCCACTCGCCCCCCCGTAAACTCCCTACGCCCCCATGTCTCTCCATCGGTTCCCTCCTCCCTTCGCATGTCCGTCGAGGTCCCTCAGGAAAGCCTCAAAGCAGTCGTTCCAAGCTCCACCGAACGTCGTCTTAACATCGGAATCATCGGCGCCGGACGTATCGGCCAGGTCCACGCCGATAACATCACGTTCCGCCTTCGCAACGCAAACCTTGTCGGCGTCTCCTCCGGATCTCGGAAGCTGGCAGAGCGTTGCTCCCTTGCCCACGGCTGTCAGCCGTATTATGACTATCAACAGCTTTTGGAAAACCCGGACCTGGATGCAGTCTGCATTTGCTCCGCAAGTAACCAACACACCGCCCAGATTATCGCTGCTGCCAGAGCTGGGAAGCATATCTTTTGCGAGAAACCTATTGATACTGATCTCGCCTCTATTGATGAGGCTCTAGTTGAAGTTAAGAAGGCTGGTGTAAAGTTGCAAGTTGGATTTAATCGCCGGTTTGATCAGAATTACAGGAGGGTCCGGGAAGCCATTGTCGGTGGCGAGATTGGCACCCCGCAGATTATGCACATCATCAGTCGTGATCCCTCCCCGCCCCCGCTCGAATATGTGAAAAACTCGGGAGGTATCTGGATGGACTGTGCAATCCATGATATGGATATGTCGAGATATCTGATGGGCTCGGAAGTTTCGGAGGTTTACGTCTTGGGCGCCGTTAATATCGACCCTGCCATTGAGGAGTATGGAGATGTTGACACTAGTATTGTCACCTTGAGGTTTGACAACGGTGTGATTGGTACTATTGATAACTCCCGTCAGGCTGTATACGGCTACGATCAGCGTTGCGAAGTCTTAGGTTCTGGCGGCTCTATTCAAATCAACAACAATTATCAAAACTCGGCCGTCATTTCCAACTCAAGCGCCGTTAAGAGGGATTTGCCAATGAACTTTTTTATGGACCGTTACACCGACTCCTTCATTGTCGAAATGAACGAGTTTTGCGACGCCGTGCTCAATGAAAGGCCGGTACCGTGCACAGGCTTGGATGGACGCGCCCCGGTGGTCATTGCGCTTGCTGCAAAGAAATCGTTCATTGAAAAGCGTCCAGTCAAGGTAAGCGAAGTAGACACACAGTTGCCGCCTGAGCTCATCGGCTGGGACGGTCAGTAGACACATCCCTGCATTGGAATATTGTCTCTCCAGATTGATGGTATATGTCTGCCTTTCCGGGGTCGCTTCGTTCTAGTGGGGGCCGTTTCGAGTGGACTATCGTATCAGAGTAATCTGGTGTCAGGGTGTCGGCGGCGTCAGCCGTCTTTTGATTCGTGTGAGGTCTTGCTTTTGACCAGGCGACAGCATTTTCGCGCAGATAAATAGCTGCGGGTGCCCAAACGGGCAATTAGCGACCTTCTAAGGCGTCTAGCTGGGAGCATATGGCAATTAGAGACATAAATCGCTTTACAATGCAAAAGGATGACGGCGCAAAGAACCCGTCACCTTCATCCAATAAACAACTTACTGCAATCTAGGAACTATACCCTCAGCTTGGGCAGCATTCATCGGACTTGTGGTTTCGTTGATCATATTTAGTCCGTTTGGCCTGGGACTGGGGATTAAGTGGGGCAAAAGCGTCCCACTGAGATTGTAAGGGCTGGTGAAACCGAAGCTCGATACAACCGTTTTCTGGGCATTTTTGGTTTTGTGGTGTCAGCAACAAGCGTTAACCGGGCGTATCCATTCAGGCCGTTGTCACCAATGATCACACCAGTACCGCCGCAACAAAATCGACTGGCACCTGCGTAGACTCAAGTTGTAAAGGTGTGGACTTCGCACTAACCTTATGAGAAAGGTGAGAATGTCAGGAGCGATCAAATGTTTGATTACCTTTCAGGTCTTGGACGTTTGGCAATTCAATGACCCATTGTTGAGTTTAGTATCACTTGTACCTTTCTAGACTATCAAGTGGCTATTATTGGGGATTAGATTTGGAGATGGATTGCCGTGCGACTTCAGGAGTTTGGAGGTAGTACAACGCAAATGCAATGATATAGATTTGTCCATGCCTTTCAAAAATGTCCTTGCTAACTATTGTGTTTGTCAAGTGAAGGCGCAATTGTTGGGATGCTTCGAAAGTTGCAGTCCCCCGGCCTCTGTGTCAGAAGCGTACCAAATATAGCCATAGAGAGCGCTGTAACTAGTGCTCCACAAAAAAAGCAAAACACACCTCACAATGAGTTTCACATATCTAGTATGGTCTTTCGAGCAAACTGCGGGAGCACAAAGGCGGCTCGATGAATATCCAGATTGTAATATCTGAAGGTAGCTAACTCAGTGTCACTAGGCTGCCGACACGGATGCTTCAATCTTATATCCGGATCCCTCGCGCAAAGAATAAATCCAATCTGTCCAGAGGGGTAAGTAGGAACTGATGTGTAGGCATACTCTACGACTGGAAAGAAATTACGACATGACAAAATAAGGGGACGAATAACGTCCGCATGTAACCACATACATTCACCCTGTGTGCAAATGATGCCACCCTCCCTCAAAGCAGAGTGCATAGCCTTGTAAAACACAGGCTCAAATAGTACTTCGGCTGGGCCGATGGGGTCGGAACTGTCGGTTATGATGACGTCATATTGGGAGGGATTTTCCTGGAGAAATTTGGCCCCGTCCATGAACTTGACGGTTACTCTAGGATCCGAAAGAGAGTCGGAAGTAGTCTTGAAATACTGTTTTGAGACTTGAACAACAGCCTGATCGATTTCGCACAGCACGACTGTCTTAACAGAAGGATGCTTGAGGACTTCCCGAATTACACCACCGTCACCACCACCGATGACAAGGACGGATGACGGATTGGGGTGGAGAAAAGGGGTAGATGAGCAATCATCTCGTGGTAGGCAAATTCGTCGCGTTCCGTGAGTTGAATGACACCATCGAGGATTAGTACGTTGCCATGGTGTAAAGATTTGAGCACCAGAATATCTTGAAAGGAAGATGTGGCATGATGAAGAATTTCCGTGAATTGAAGAGAATTGGCTTGTCCTGGCCAAAACGAGTTGCGTTCGTGAAACCAGTCGGATTCAATAAGATCTTTTCCCTTGATGCCCATCTTAATGCGGTAGGTTGGAGACCGGGAGGAAGGAGCTAGCGTTCTCATAATGTCTCTCGGAATCAAGGGAGGGCGTGTTTTTGAGCGGCCATATACTCATTATACAGTACTGTACAGTACAGTACAGTACAGTACTGTACGTATAATGAGTGCTGTACACTCAAGATAAGGAAAAAGAGTAAAAGATTCTAAAAGCGTAGTCCCGGTTACCATTTCAATGGTTCTCGAGATCAGGCTTATGGAAACTGTACTGTACTGTACTGTACAGGACTGTATGTTCGAAAGAAGTTTAGTGCATTCGGTATTAACATTAAAATAACCAAAAAATTTCCCCTTCAGTATATTATATGTTTAATTTATTCGTTAATTTGTGGGAGTTTTGAGTACCGCCAGATCAAATGTTCATCCGTCCTCATCCTGACATGAACATTTCCTTTCGCATGTCCTGCTTCCATCCCAAACCACACCTGGACGCCCCTTGCCGCACTGCACGGTCTTCTCCTCGGCTTCGCCCTCCTCGCCCGCACGCTACTCACCCCGCATGTCATTGTTTCCCTTGTAGGAAAGTAGATCTACATTATGTCTGCAATCATGCTTTTGTGCGGGGCCGAATAACTACCGTCTTCCAACACGCGGCCTGTGCCCTCCTTGATCTCAAAACTCAAAACCCAAACTCAACCACTTCCCAACGCAGTTAAAACTTCTACCTCTCTCCGTTACCGAAAATCTATATCCCGCTTAAGCAGAGAAGCACATCGCGTCAACAGGATCGGCAGCTGCTCCATGCTGGAACCCATATCCGGATTTGCTTTACCACTGTCCTCTTCCACCAAATCAGCAACATTGCAGGGAACCCCACAGTCTACCCCACAAAACCCCACAAAAATTATTCGCCTGCACCAAGACGCACCCTCCCTATACCTAGAGATATCCACCCTCATCAAAACCCAAACCCCTTGTGAACTATGCGTCTCGCTGCCAATGCCCAATATTCGAGGGCCCTGCGCGCCCTCACCAACTCCCCATAGCTGATTCCAACCACCCGGCCACCAGGGTGACACTGATCTCCACTTACCCTTCGCTGCCCACCTTGCATTACATCCACTTCCCTTGCGCCCCATATCGAATGGGTCAACCCCCTCCGAGCAGCGTTTTCATTCCGTGAAACCCGCATCAGCCGTTGATCGTAATGGCCCGTCCCCTCCCTGCTTCGCTTGCTCACCACTACCTTGGTGTCCCCTGTCCCTGAAGCAGGCGTCATTGGCCTGTCTGCTCGGACCAGCCATATCAACGGCTCGCATACTAGTCGCCGCTGCGAACCCTCTCTTCGCTGCACCCACGCTCATGCCTCTTCAAACTCGCACGGATAAGAACCGTCCGATCGCTTTCCGCCAAAGCCTCCGGCGTCGGGTAACCTATGTGCCTTTCGCCGATGCTCTCCAGCGCTGTCAGCACCTCCTAGCGCGGTATCACCTTGCGAGTGGCGTCACTCTTGGTATAGATGCTGTTGTCCTTGATGCTCGTAGTGGTTGGCCTCTATTCATGGACAACTCTCTGCATGAAGGAATTGAGGGATGCAAAAGAATGTTGTCGCTAATCGACTGGATAGGGGACGCTCACATCGGGTTCCTCCTTCACTAGATGTAAGCCTCAGCGTGCAAACTACACCCTGTGAGGAAGGTGACACCGCCGAGTCCAGCAGGTGACTAAGCGCAGACGGAATATTATTCGCGTTCAAAAAACGTGCCGATGGTAACCTCAGTCCGCCAACGAGTCTTCCGCCGCGCTACGGCGGCCACAGGTTCATTTTCGAGGCGACACTAAATTCAGCGTCATATGCAGCCGGTATCTCCTACTCTGAACATGTGAAATGCCTCAACGACCCTGGTGTCGCCGGACACAGTGCACAAAGTCATGCGGAAGCCAATAGCCACTTCCTTGAGCTTGCCCGACGACTCTCTCTAAAACTCTCTGACGGATTTCTTGGGGTCTTCCAGAAGCACTGACATTGGCCGGCCTTGCTGCGGAGCCCGATAATACACACAGGATTTTGTACCGAGCCTGCTGCGAGTCGGCAGCAAAGCTATTCTGGAAAGAAACGATTGGGCAATGTTTCCAAGCCCTGTGTCGTACTTGGAACATGAAATTTGGCGCCGGACCCAGCGCCAAACATTCTTGAAGATGCCCGTCGCAGCTTTATCACTGCACATCCATCTGCGATCAGCCGATCATGCCGAAAGGTATGGGCGGTGATGCCAGGTCGCCATTTGGGAATTCGCGTGCTTGATGACACTGTGCCATTGCAGAGCTCGGAGTGTAGCAGGCCCAGGAATAATCCGATTATTCAGGTTACCATGCTGCGGTTTTGTGCGAAAAAAGTCTTGGATAGACCAACCGGCATATTGCTGTAGCGGATAATTAGTCGAATACTGTTAGCAGAGTCGTCAATCCACGTGAGGGGGATTGACTAAGCGCGCGGTCTGGTGGCGTTCTAGTACACCCGAGGTCTGACAACTCCAACACCTCGCCGCCCACAGAAATCGATCATGAGCCGTGGCGCAGCAGGTCGCCAAAGTCTGTGGGAAAAGGGCCAAGAACGAGAGGGGGACGAGGCCGATGTTCGTCTACATTGCGTGATACATTCAATTCTTCAACACAGGCCAGAGGGAGATGTACGATAAAAGCGGAGATACCAGAGAGTCAAGCTAAGAAAAAAGGAAAACAAGAATCGCTATGGATGTATCTCTATGAACTGACGTTCCCTCGGCAGGTAGACCTGGATGTTCATATACGCAGTAACATGCATTGAAGGGAACGAATCTTTCTGCCCGAACATATTCGCCGCAATTTGTTTCTTGTTCTCAGACATGCGTCCATGCCTATGTCCTGAAAGTAACACTGCAGAGATAAGAGGTAGGACGATTTTTGTTTTCCTTTTTTCAGTGCTGAGAAACAAATCTGATCGATTCCTCCGGACTTTGTTGACGACGCAACTCTTCTTTTTCATCGAACATCCCGCGTTGCGCGGTAAAGCTTACGAAAGTAAGTCGGTCGAGCATCTATTGCATTCGGACAGTGAAGCAGTCGACTTCTTTTACCAACAATTTATGGGTGACAACGGAACGCTGTTGGCAGATGGCCATAATTATTCCGCCGTCAATGCAGAACTTTTGAGCAAGTCTAAAGACAAACATAAGCCTTAAGAGATTACTAGCCGTGCGATAGAAGCTAGGCTTGATCCGATGCGTCTCACTAAATCGGTTTTGGGGATGGAAAAACTTTTAGTGGAAGCCAGGTTTAGCGAGGAAGCCAAGGTAGGGCTACTTCGCAACGCCGCAATGGAACTTCGCGACCACGTTCGGTGATTACACAACGCAGCCCAAGGACTATGAGACAATCGTAGCAGTCGTCACTGGTTCCGATGAGGCTTAGAATGCATTTGAGCCTGCCCAACAGAACACCAATCCTCTATCAACCTTAATGCTGACATGAATATCGACTTTAGCTTAAGTAAGGGTAGCGGGAGAAAGGGGCAAAAATGCCTGTTAATTACAATGGAAAAGACGGCGCCGCGGTGCCAGAAGTCGAAGGAAAGGTTGATAACTTTGTAACAGCCTTCCGAGACCGCTTTTTCACAATCAAGAGGTATCAAAGTCAACTTGACTCGATCGAGGGCTCTACTGTGGCGGAGATTAAGTCGCCAGAGACGGATCGTGACCATGCTTATTCTTTCTCTCGCAAGCAAGAGAATGGGACAAACTATTGACCTGATAAGTCCATCGCAATACTCGCTGCTCGAAATTAGGCAAGGTAGGGCATTAGGTATCGACTTATTGGAGTCACAGAGAGAAATAATTTGACTGACAAAGGGGTTCTGTTGCAATACCAGATTCTAGCGGAGAAGAATACGATGATGAAGAGAAGATAGAGACCGTGTCAGTTGTGATTAAGGGCTCAGACAGCGAAAAGTTTCAGATCTCAAACGCAACATCGAAGGGGAGCCTTCGAGTAGAATGAAGGGGGGAAATCAAGGAGTTCCCTTTGCGTCGATTATAACGACCACCTTTGCTGGGGCTATCGTCCCCTCAGAATCCACTACCACTACGCGTAATCGATAGGACCCGGAGGAAGATGAAAAATACAGTAAACCAGAAAGAACCGAGTAGAAAGAAGATCAAACGGAAGATAACCAAAGAAAAGGTCACAGAAATCACCTAAAGACGGTATGACTCATACTTTTCCCCGAAAATAAGACTCTTAACGCTCTTTTTAATGCCAAAACATATCTCGCGTTTGGACCACCACTTCAAAGCAACGCGATAAGGGAGCAAGGGTTACGTAAAAGCGACAGAACCGTGTACGCAGATGAAGGAAGGTCTCAAAGCAAAATTTGCCTTAGAGTTCCCAATTTTACTATCTACGACACGGAAGCGCAAGCATCGTCCGACAAAGAGGCACCGCTAGCGACTTTCTCGTCTGGGATTACCGAAAAACTTTATCAAACACCGAAGTCAGTCAACCGCACTATCACTGCAGCGAACGGTGTTAGGTGCAAAGCGGACGTGATTTTAAGAAGCGCACCCATGTGGTTCGGAAGATTATTGGTTCCCTTGATTTTACAGTCGTCAACGGATCTCAGTTGACTCCCGTATTATCGCCCGAAGATAGAGGCTTTTAGAGCTATCTTAAAATAGACAAGGACTGCTACATTGAATAACGAACCAAGGACTACCTTGTTTAACTGGTTCCCTGAATTCGCATCCTAAAACGCATGGGTTCCTATCGAAGAAAGAGAAGATACCGAAAGCTAGGACTTCACCTCTTCTTCCTCTGCAGTGCCCTCCGAAGATGAAGTTTTCAAGAATTCTAGAAGCGGAGATAAGGGGTCTGTTTTAGAAATGGACAGTTCCCGACCTGACTATCCGCTCCTACACGGGTAGTGCCGCAGCATCTCATGACATGTTGATGGAGTGATGTCTTGAACTGGATCCTAAAGGTTCCTGAATAAATAAGACCGGGATACTGGATTGGTTCTAAACATATGCATGGATTATAGCTATTTCAGATAGATTTTTATGCTTTGATGTTATATTCTCTATTCAGAATATAGTGCCATCGTCAGCATGGATGACCATGCGATCAGTCTGGAGTTTTTCTGATTACCAGAACTACGATTGCCAGCACTGAAATAGACGAGAAATGTGAGTATTCAAACTAGAGTAGTTTACTGGTCTGGATGACTATCACTGTAGGTGACAGAATCCGGACCAAGGAGTAAAGAGAAAGGTAAGAACACATTCCAACTCCGAGTCCACTGTAGTAGCTATTGTGTTATTAGTGGTAGCATCGCTTTTTAGGATTCTTTGTTTTCTTCTCTTTCCTTATCCCTTTATCTTCTTTTACTTTTTGTTCTACGTCAATGATGGATGATGACCTAGGGAAGAAGGCATCTCGCTTTAAGGCCAATCGCGGGGAAGACTTTCATCTCTGGGCTCTACGTTTTGAGGCACTTGCAGAGTATAAGGAGGTATCAACAGTAATTTTTGAGAACGATATTGGTGATCTGAAGCCCGAGGACTTGACCACTGATGTTAAGGCTAAGCTTTAAAAGGCACGTGCACTGCTCTTGATGTGTTTGGGCCCAAAAACCGTTCGGACTGTTGCCAAAGATAAGGTTAATCCTTATAAGATGTATAAACTACTTGAGGAGAGGTATACTACTAAGACGCCGGCCAGTCGCGTGCAGCTTCAAACGGAGCTACATCAGCTGAAATGTGGTCCTGGTCAGACGATAAGCGAGTTCGTGGACAAGATGGAGGGAATATTTAATCAGTTGGAAGCCGCGGGAGGTCCAGTGCTTGAGTCACTGAAAGGGCCAACAATATTAGCCATGTTTGGGAATGTGGATGAATCACCGTATGCGCCGGTGGTGTCAGCGTTGCAGACGCTGGCTGATGACAAATTGACATGGGAGGCGGTAACAACTCCATTCCTCTTAGAGTATACCTCCCGCAACAGAGGTTCAGTTGGACCTAGCAGCAGCGGTGGGACTATTGGCGGACACAGCAGACCGCGGGCACTGAGGTCGATGGCTAAAGTAAGATGCCTCGGCTGTAATCAGTTCTGTCACTATTAGAGAAACTGCCCAAGAAAAGGTTTAAAAATCCAGGACAAGCGTGGCAATAAATCGCGTGTGACGTTTGGTGGACAGAAATCATTGATCTCGAGGTTTAATCGCAGCCGGAACTTGGACTTTGTAGTAGACTCTGGTGCGTCTACGCACATGATTCGCGACAGATCTATGCTTACAGGTGATGTGACTTCATCACAGATGACTGTATCGATCGGCGATGGTCGGGACCTGAAATCTACTGCTAAAGGCTCGCTCGTTATATGGACATCCCAACCTGTAAAAGAAGGACGTAAGTTAGTACTGAGGAATGCACTACAAGTGCCGGAACTGGAAAGCAATCTGCTTTCGTGTGCAGAGCTTTCGCGATCTGGTTTCTTTACGCTCTTCGAGAACCAGCATTTTTCTATTTTGAGGGATGGCGACACAGTAGCTCGAGGGAGCATGAAAGAGGGACTATTTATCCTCAATGCATATTTAGACCCGAAAGAAAGGGAAAATATTGCAGCTGAAAGCAAAGTTGGTGCTGATCTCTGGCACCAGAGACTGGGACGTGTGAACAAACAAAGCGTAATGAACATGTTGAGATCAGACGCTGAAAATGGGATGAATTAAAATGACCATGGAAAAGCTGGAAAGGACTGTGAGAGCTGTGTTAAAGGAAAACTGCACCGCTCAAGTCTAAAGCCAAGGGACAAGAAGCCCAACACCCCTGGGGAGATCATTTATTCTGACGTTTGTGGGCCTATGTCAGTGGATAGTATTGGAGGTGCAAGATACTTTGTGACTTTTTCTGATGGCTTCTCAAGTCAAAAATATATTAAGACTATATCAAAGAAGAATAAAGTATTGGACAGCTTCATGCGCTACCACAGATGGTTTGAGAGAAAGTTTGATTCCAAAATCAAGTTGCTTTATTCACACAATGGAGGAGAGTATGAGGCACTCCAGGGATACTTGGAGGAGCACGGCATTAAGAGTGAGTTCTCTGCTCCATACATGCCTGAGCAGAACGGCGTGTCCGAAAGGGTCAACCGCACTGTAATGGAAATGACACGAGCAATGATGGATCAAGCGGGGCTACCATCGTCATTCTGGGCGAAAGCGGTGACGACTGCTACTGAACTGAGGAATGTCATTGGGTCCCGTGCGCATGGAGGTAAGACACCAATTGAAGTGCTAACAGGAGAGAAGCCAGGAATAGGGCACATTAGGATGTTCGGTTGTGAGGCGTGGGTGCATGTACCCAACCGCAAGAAGTTAGATATGAAGGCGAGGAGGGGTATCGTGCTCCGGAGCCTCGCACACTTAAACTACAGAACATGGGACATTGAGAAACGCCGAGCATACACAACTCGTCATACCATTATCAATGAGAGTGTGTTTCCAGGGAAGGAGTGGCGTTCCCTTAATCAGAATAAGAAAGCATTGGATGCGTGGTATCGAACATGTTACTGAGTACAGAGCCAGAGGCTACTGACGAAGGGATCTCTGATGTTACTGAGAATTACATCGAATTGGAGGACTACGAAGTAGCCTCTGACGAGGCAACTGACTCTGATGAAGGCAATGCGCTTATACATAGTGAAAACACTGCCCAGGAATCGCATCTGGCAACTGATAATGTGTTGTCGTTGTCTGGGACAGAGGCTTTGACTCACATACCGCTTCAAGAGTCAGAGCGCATAAAAAGGGTGAGAAAACCAGTGAATAGATGTGGATTTTCTGGCAGTCACAGTGCAAATGCAGCAAACGCAAACCAACCCCTTCCCTCGACGATTGAGGAGGCCTTGAGCTCTGATGAGTCAGAGCAGTGCAAAGCGGCTATTGAATCTGAGGTTCAGTCTTTACTGAAAAATTCGACTTGGACCGCGACAGAGGGTCTTGAGGACGTCAAAGTAATTGAAAGTAAGATGGTTTTCACTAAGAAGTACAAATCTGATGGCAGTATAGAGCGTTACAAAGCCAGACTTGTTGCAAAGGGGTTCCAACAAGGAGATGTTGAGAATGTTTACGCTCCGGTTGTTGACTTTTCTAGCATTCGCATTGCTGCCGCTGTGGCAGTATCTAGTGTCTATCCGTCATGGCACTGTCCTCATATGAGGACAAAAAAAATAGGGAGTACTGTACTGTACTGTGGTGGTCAAATAATTTTTTTTGTCCCAATATTTATTAGTAAAATATGGCACTATAAGGATTTACTTACAGTGGAGTTCGACTGACCGACGTACTGAAGACGCAATAGCTTCCAACTCTATATACTCCCAGTCACTTCCTCACATCCATCACTGGGATGGTGGCCTATAGTGCGAATCGTAGGTTGCTGACCCAGAGATCGTGAATTCGATTCTCGCTGGGGTTCTGGAAGGAGTTCGAAAATTCCAACGGGAACTCGACTGTTTGTGAAAAAGCTGCTGTCTCAGTGCGCCTTTAGGCATTTACTTGAACATGAGACAGAATACGGTGACATCTCATAAAGGGATAATTCCGTACACCATAGACGGCAGATAACTTCACAAGTCAGATGACGCAAGTAAAACCAGTAGGGGGCAATAGAAATAGAACACATTGATCATTTTTTCTTTTAAAACAAAAAGTCACACTATTTTATATCAACTTGGAATCCTATTTGAGATCCATATGATGTTTCTCGCCCACGTGGTCCATGAATGAACACCTTTTTTTGATCGCGTGACAGAAATAAACATCACCAAGGCCGTTGTCCCGGCAAGTAGAACAAAGAAATTTTGACTTACTGACCTTACAAACTCGACAGAGATCTTGGTAAGATGCGTTAGTATACTCACCATTACTAAATTTCCTCTTCTTGTTAGTTACAGCAAGATGAGTTCCAATCCCTGGAACAGGGTCCAATATATCGTTGCCATCCTTATTTTGTAAGCAGTTAGATGCCCTACGTGATATCGAATCAAACTTGTTCTCAATGAGTTCTTTGACAAGCAGCTCATAAAACTTGGATTGTGATAAGCAGAGTCTTGGACCGAAAGAATGCTTATATAGTAAAAATGAAGCAACAATTATGATCGACAGGAGAGGGGAATTGACCCTGAGCGACCAATTTTTGACTTCCAATTTCTTCTCAATTCCAAGGGTATCTTGCCTACATCTGTTGTGACGATCGACTTGAGAACCCGTGTCGTAGTACCTCTCCACAACATCTGGAACTGCAATCTCGAATTCCACTTTCATTGCCTCGCCATCCACATTTCTCCATCTTTCCCTACAAATTGGGGTTCCCTGATTGGTTGTATGGAAACTGCT
The DNA here is from genome assembly GCA_002205965.3 of Kappaphycus alvarezii. Classification (NCBI taxonomy): domain Eukaryota; phylum Rhodophyta; class Florideophyceae; order Gigartinales; family Solieriaceae; genus Kappaphycus; species Kappaphycus alvarezii. The sequence goes on from NADL03000599.1 coordinate 936,269, forward strand.
GAAGAAAAATCTTCGTTCTCTCTCCATCCAAAACACAGCCATTACAGATTTGTTGGTGTCAGGATTCTTCGAAACCATCAAGATATGATCTCCGCGCTCCGTGAGCTCCTGTGACGAAAAGTGTTGCATCGGAAATCCCTTAACCGAATTCTTGACCACACCAATATATCTCGTTCCATATATCATCAAGGCTTCCGCAGTTGACAACGATGCAAAAAATAAATCCCCACATTCGACGCGACCTGTCTTCAGCCAAGGTTGAACAAGACGAAGTGTAAGTGCGGTGGTGTGATAGAATCGCTCTGTGAAGTCACGCCGAAGGCCACCCGTTTTCCCCATCACGAGCTCCAATCTCAACATTATTCCAGATTGGCCACATGCGGAAGCCTTCAACTCGCAGCCATTCTCGGGCTTTCTGTCATAGGCAACGTAATGTGGAAGTCCTTTTTTGATCCAATCTCCCCCGAGACAGTACCATCTGCTAATACTTTCATCGACCCAGATATGAGAAGATGGAGTGACATATTGCCTGCGGTGGTCATTGATGGCTTTCAAAAATCCACTTACCAGAGACCATCTCGAGTCATCCAAGGGCCTTTCCTCCCGTTTAGAAGTAAGACTGAAGCAAATGTTTGCCAGAATCAGCTCAAATCTTCTACGTTACATGATCTTTTAAAAACCGGTGCTGGAATGTACTTCAATCCAGATTCACTCCAGAGGTCGCGGCGGTTTGAAAATGAAAACCTTGTCATAAGTATGAGAATCCGAAAGAACTTCAATATCTCTCCTGACGAGACGGGATGATTTCCAATGGCATTCAATCGATCATTTGTAACGTCAAGCATGAAGGTTAGGTGACGGGGCGGAAACATGCTCATAAGGAATTCAAATGGCGATAAATCTCGAGGAGCACAACCATACGCGAGAGTATTACCAAAGAAGCCAATTATTTTGCAGCTTTTCTCGGATAAATTTTTATTAATAGGTGTGAAAACCTCCTGATTAGTCCATGATCGTCCATGAGAAAGAACAGGTGCATCTGATTTATGCGCCAGGGAATCATCGGAATTCCCATCTGATGCAGACGAAGACAGTTGAGGAGCGCCCAAACCTTCATGTACGGCTTCGTTTGGCAATTGAGCGGTTCCTTCTTCCACTAGGACATCTGTTGGAGGTATTCCAGCTTTGATGTTGACAATCTTCAACGTGACAGTTTTGAGACGGTCATTTTCGTCTTCCAAGCTGACCCATACAAGCGCTTATATTCCGCAGCTGACGTAGCAAGGGAACCACAGCAGTGAATGAGATTTCCTGCAACGGTTCGTGGATCTTTTTTTCCTGAAAATTGAGGGGGAAATCGATTTGTATCGCGTCAGGGAAAGTTGTTCCTGCGTTCAACTGAGTGGGAATTCTCGAAAAGTTTGTTTTGATCGAGTATCCACATGTTTAAAAGAGTACGTGGGAACTAAGAAAAGGCGGCTAAAAAATTTTGTTTTTAAAAAAATAGTTGGTAAAAGTTGTCCTCATATGAGGACAATGGTGCAATAGACACTAGAGGTCTGCATATACACCATCTTGATATGAAGACTGCATTTATCAATGGAGTTTTAGATGAAAACGAACGCATCTACAAAGCCCCTCCCAAGGGAATGGATTTGGGCCTGCCAGAGGGCCATGAATTTCAGCTCAGCAGAGGTATTTACGGTTTGAAGAGAGCTCGACGCACATGGAACGAGATTCTTGACAAAGTCTTGTGTGAACTGGGATTTAGGCAGTTCAAGTCGGAGCCATGCATGTATGAAGCGACGGTCAACAACGAGCCAATTTACTGCTTGGTTTATGTCGATGACATTTTAGTCATGGGTTATACTGAGGAAGGTATCAGTACTGTCAAGAGGCGCTTAAGTGATCGCTTCAGACTGTCAGACTGTGGCCAGGTTGACAAATTTCTTGGTGTTGAGTTCAAGCGTGTTGGCGAACATGGAGATTGTGTGTTCCTGAGCCAGAGACTCTATGCACTAGAGGTATTGGACAGGTTTGGTACGTAGGAGTCAAAATCAGTTTCCACACCTGCAGTGAAAGAGTCAGTGGTTGCTGACTCGGAACCGTTTGATGTATCACGATACAAAGATACTATCGGAAGTCTCCTTTACTTCTCTACACGTACCCGTCCAGATCTAGCCTATGCGGTTGACATTTTATCTCGAAAGTCAGGTAACCCAACGAAGGCAGACTGGGCTGCAGTCAAAAGAGTGGTTAGATATCTACGGGGGACAGTTGACTTTCGCGTGATTTTCCGCCCATCTGAAGATCCAGCAGATTCACTGATTGATTATTCGGATGCTGATTGGGCTGGTGACACCAGCGATCGGACGTCAAACAGGACAGGAAATTCTTTACGGAGATGCTCCAGTGTTTTGGGGCTGTAAGAAGCAGACAGGAGTAGTCCTATTGTCAAGTGAGGCCGAATACGTAGCTCTCTCCGATTGATGCAAAGTGGTGATATTAGTTTATTGTGGGAGTTCGGTATGTTGAGTGGTGAGGCAACTAGTGTACGAGGATAACACTGGTGCCATCACGTGGTCAAATGGAGAGCGACGATCAAAGTATGTCGACACCCCATACCATTTCGTTCGAGAATTGATTGCAGAGGGCTTGATTACTGTAGTATAACGTCCTACAAACAGGATGCTAGCGGATCTTATGACTAAGACACTCAGCGGATCAAAGTTCCAAGACCTGAGGACGATGATCAATGTGATATGCTCAAAATATTGCTGAAGGGAGATGCAGCGTCAAGGAGGGGTGTTAGAAATGGACAGTTCCCGACCTGACTATCCGCTCCTACACGGGTAGTGCCGCAGCATCTCATGAAATGTTGATGGAGTGATGTCTTGAACTGGATCCTAAAGGTTCCTGAATAAATAAGACCGGGATACTGGATTGGTTCTAAACATATGCATGGATTATAGCTATTTCAGATAGATTTTTATGCTTTGATGTTATATTCTCTATTCAGAATATAGTGCCATCGTCAGCATGGATGACCATGCGATCAGTCTGGAGTTTTTCTGATTACCAGAACTACGATTGCCAGCACTGAAATAGACGAGAAATGTGAGTATTCAAACTAGAGTAGTTTACTGGTCTGGATGACTATCACTGTAGGTGACAGAATCCGGACCAAGGAGTAAAGAGAAAGGTAAGAACTCATTCCAACTCCGAGTCCACTGTAGTAGCTATTGTGCTATTAGTCTGAGGATGCTGGACTATTACTCACAATCCAGGACTGCGGGAAGTCCTATTTAAGAGAGGAAAAGGCAATCAAGTCCTCCGTCATGCTTGAGTGAAAGCTTCTTCATCCATCCGATACAGAAAAGGGACAAGTCAAAGACGCCCTACAGTGCCGATCGAACAGTCATTCGAACTCACCCATGAAAAGCAGATCTACCACTGGAGTAATTTTGTACCATCGAAACAGATCAAATTCGTGCGCAATGAACTGGAAAATATAGTAGAAGCCGGAATAATCAGACATTAATCGTCTGTACTGTCTTCTCCGGTCGTCATAGCATCCAAGGAGAACGGCAAGCTCCGCTTATGTGTTAAATATCGGACGTTGAATGAAAAGGTGAAGGGTAACCGCTCGCTCCTGCCGAAGAAATAAGAGATCTTTAATGCTTTGTGTGGCGCACGGTTTTTTACATTTGTTGACCTTTTCACCGCTTTCTGACAATTCATAGTTGTGGAATCATGAAAATAGAAAGCCACTTTTGTTTGCCAGCTCGAAATTTATCAGTTCGAGGTAATTCTATTCGGCTTTATTTACGCGCATTCGATGGTTCAAACAATTACTTGTCTACAAAGGACATTTATGAGGCAAAATTCGAGAAACGCACGAAAGAATGGAGAAAGGCCAAGAATTTCTTAGTCTACAATGTGCTCTTTCTTCTCCAAAACAAAACAAGCCCCAAAACAAGATAAGCCAAAAAATAGTAGTCGAAGTCAAGAAGCGCCTGGAGATACTGAAGTTCCTACTCGAAAATCTAGGGCTTTGGAATGTGCGAAATGCTCGCAGTTTCTTACAAGATCCCGGGTGGCCTATAATGATATCTGACATCACGGGGATGTTCGCTCGTGTAATGAGAACAAGCGTATTAACGTAACCCCTCGTTGTGTCTCTTTTCTTTGACTAACGCTCACAGGGGTCCTCCAAAATTTTCCTATAGAATTAGCGGGTCTGATAATCCATCTAAGGGAAGATAATCGACACATTTAGGTATGAGTGGAGCATCTTACGGGGTTGTCAATAGCGCTCCCGAAGCTCGACGGAACAGCGCTACCAGTGATAGGTTTAATACCTGAAGATGTAATTCAACCATTTTAACTGCACTGCACAATTACCAGCTACATTAGGAGCTGTTTCACAGAGCTGCGCTCACTACTTGCACCCAGAAGCGTGGGATAAAATGGCCAGAGGTAATGGCTCATTATCTCATGTAAAACGTTCGAGCCGAGAGAATGGCGCGTACTCTGAAATCAGGAATGGGTAAAGTCGTTCATGATAACGTAGACTTGGGGAAGGCGTGAGATAAATGTTTTTTGGGGCATGGAATTCTTCCTGGACCGATTAGGGTATATCCATTTGAGCTTTTCTATTGGACTGAGCCATGCCTTGCAGGGACGGAAAAGGGGAGAATATTTCTGTCATTAATGGTGGAGGACCACCGCGTAGAAGTTCAGGGGCTTGCCAACCAACCAGCTGGGCGAAGATTAATTGTCGGGAAGTAGGTTGGTGAGGAGGTCCGGGGAGTCTTTTTTGTATTGCTGTAACGTCTTAGTCGCTTATGGGAAGGTATTACACGGGTTAACATGGCTTGCACTCAAGTAGAAATTATCCGAACCTTAGAACGCATTTGAGGCCCTCACCCAGGCCATTCATGCCTAGAATCTCCAAAAATAGTACCAATGGCCGAAAAGCGTCTGCCAACAGCAAAAGTATGGATTGATTCTGTGGGAGCACCTCAGAATGTTTCTTCCAGCGATATATTTATTACATTTGTTCTACATGCTACTAGAATGGACTAGTTAGCCATGGGTTGGTCTATTGGAAATAATATACTGCCTTTTTGCGCCACCCCTTGAGCTCCCTCCGAGCTTCTAGTGAAGCTTCCCCTAAATTGACACAGTTGACCTTGCGAAAATCGCTGAAAACTCTATAGTCAGAAGTAGGACCGCTACAGGCGCAAATACGGAAGTATGCAGGGCACGGCCTCATTTCATACCGTTCTGGGCAATCAATGAGCACGGGAGGTTGGAAACGAGTTCTTACAAGTGAATAGAACAGATGTTAGTGTATTTATATTAAAATAGCTCCCGCTACTGCATTAAGTCCGTATTTAAATCTTTCTCTTTCTGAATTATCAATGACTAGAATTCGGAGCTCTAAAAGAATATTCATGTTATCTCCTTGAATTCTTATGGGGGGTAATTAAATAACAGAGGCTAGGCTAGTGAGGAGTGTATCGGAATCATTTATCCCCGCAGCGCTTTCGAGCAAAAGCTTTTGTAATATGACTGAACTCTAACCTAAGCCTCGCAATTTCCTAGATCTCACAGCTGCAAGCCTTATGTAACATTCTTTAACATTAGAATAACGAAAAATTCTACCATTAGACTATTCAAGGATGAAGAGGACAAAATAAGCGGTTGGTATATCCAAAAATATTATTCCTAACAATTGAAAGTAAACTTCTATGGGAGAAAACTCGTGACCTCACGAAAGAAGCAACTGAACAGCAATCAATATTTAAGGTTCAGATAAGGCTGCTCATAATTTATTAATCCGTTTTTGAGGCAAAAATAGAAATTTCACCGGGATACAGAAGCATGCCAGCAGCATTTATTGTTGATGAAAAATATTAAATCGGACGCGAATATAAAATAATTCCAATCCGTTGGGGTATTATGTGAGTAAATTCTGTAACTATTTTCGGAGGGATACGGAAATAATTTTAATCAAGTTGGGGACAATAATGGGCTGGAGGACAACTGGATTATACGAAAGAGCAAGGGAAATAGCTACATTAAGCTCTCTTATATAGCAAAAATCGTGCGATTGGGAGTTGAAATTGGTACTGAAACAGACATAGCATAAAAAATTACGGCTGAGTCTTTGAAGAAGTCCCCATTAGAATACGGAGGGGGTTCGTAAAAAGTAGAATAAAATTTACGGACTTTGGAAGGATATCACAGGAAAACAGAAGCTCTTAAATTGTTTTCATGTACATATTAAAACATTTAAATCTTTAAGTACTTAAAAAAAATTAAAGCTCAAGTGAGAAGGGAAAAAGTTCAACTGGGACACAAAAGATATTTATCAGAAATCTCAGAGTAAAAATATGTAAGACGGAGGTCATTTATTGAATGGATTTAACAAGAACTATACTGATTTTCATTTTATTTCAAGCCTCCATACTCTAAAACAGTCTTTGATACACTAAAAATAAACGAAGAAAAAACGAAATGTTCTAAGTTTTAATCATTTTCACATTTCCCGGAGTTTCAAATATGGCGAAAAAAGTTATCCATTCAAATACTGTAAAAGGACTTTAATATTTCCAGCGGTTCAGCAAGTGATTTGAAGTATTATGAAAATAAAAAACACTTTTCAACAGAAAAATAAACTACGAGCGGGCTCTGCAACATGAATAACTCGAATAATGTGGCACAAAGGCATATAATGATAAAGGAAAGAAATGAAATGGGATACCTGACTAAAAATATATTTGAGAAATTCTCTCATCAATCTCAGTTTAAGTAATTATATAAAAACTGTTGATATTATCCCTAGTCAATAATCATTCATTGTAGGTTCCAAAAATTACAAGAATAAGAACAATAAATGTACTGACGACAGTCCATCCGGTAAATTTTTGGTCAGGAATCCGGTCCCTACAGTGTATGGGGATTATTAAACAGTTATTGAGCTATCAACAACAGATACAGAGGGGAAGTTTTCTTTCGGTTTTTCTAGTGTATAAACCGGTACACAAAAGTAAGTGAACTCTATGAGGGAAAAAATAAAGTAGTACAATGGGTTCGGGTTTTCTTCCAAAAAAACAAGTCAATAGCTATAATGTAGCTTACATAACAGTAAGTTTAAGGTGGTAGAGCTGATTATGTTTCAAACCATTCTTCAGTGAAGACCTATTCCTAGTTTTCAGTTGAAGGTCAATGCAGTTTATGTACCACCGCCTTTTGTCTTAAGCTTTATGGAAAATTACCTGTTTAGAATGAATTAAATGCATTATTTAGTTATTTGAGAACATGAAGAATGTAATATTAGATATAATAGCAAACCTAGTCATTAATTTACCGTTTCATAAACAGAGAAGGAAATCCTATTCTCAACACAGGGGCTAGGAAAACTTAGAGACACTTTTACTATGCGGAGTCTGAATGAATATTATTATCTCTCCCTAGAGTAAGTAGAAAATTAATATTCCTGTACAAGCTCAGAAAAATATCAAGGTATAATTTTTTGATGGATGTCATGTAATCACTAAATTCATGGTCCCATCCATGTTGCACTATCAATTACTAATATCGTTGTTAACCGGGTTCTAAACTTTAATTTTTAGAGCGAGGGGGTTAATATCTTTAACGTGCTCAATTGGGACAAAATCGGAACGCTCATAGATTTCTGTGGAGAAAACATCGGACTCTGTTTGAATTAATTACATAAGTATATGAAAAAGCCGATATTTGGCTATTACACTTTAGAAAGATGCCGAATCAAGACCGCAGTTCTATTTGTATCGCCTAAATATAATAAATCCTTTACGGACTTAATCTGAAGCATATTGGAAGGTGGAAGCAACAAGTATCTGGGATTATGTCAGTGAAAACATTCAAATCGAATTTATAATTACTTCAAATATAGGCTAGAACACGAGTAACTAAGTGAAATGGTTACTTTGAGGATAAATTTAAAGGATCAAAACGAAAATACCAGATATAATAGCATTTTGTCAAGTTTATTGATATTGGATGGAGCCTGTTTTCTGCAAAAGAATTTAACTGTCCCACCTAAGCGAATAAACCCGACAGGTATGGGTCAGAAAGGGCTTTAAAATTCGAAAACTATTTTCAATCGAGATTTGACTAGATGAAAAGAATTAATTTCAAAAGTTCGTTTCTTGACAAAAATGAAGGCAAATTCTAATTCTTTGTGAATTTCTTCCAATAAAAAATGCGAAAAAGGTTGGCCTTTGGACAGGAGTGAGAAAAATTAAAACATTTGATTGGCTATTTTCGATATCGAAATATTTAATTCCCGAGTATTTGAAAACTATTATGAACCACTGAAAAAAAGAAAATGGGAAAGTTGTATACAATTTTTTTCAACGAAAACTTTGTTGATATGGCCGCTGTTCTGGTTGCATTTTCTATGTTCCCGCGAATACCTTATTAAATCTAAGAATACTCTCTCTATCTCATTTCTAAACAGATGAGATTAAGTTATTCTCTGATTGGGTTTAGAAGTCCATTTAACACCTTTTTAAAGTTCCGAGGCTATGCCGAGGGACTTCATGAAGTTAATGATCTAAAAATGTGTCTCTACTAAAAAAATGTAATTTTCATATACCACCACGCGAGAACATATCAATTTCATATTAATTTAATGTATGATAAAGAGGTAATTATGCAGAAAATAGAGTAGATACTAATCTAGGCTATCATAACCGGTCTTAATGACTTTCTTGACCTGATCAGGTATTATTTAGGTATTTTTCTTCGATATAAAACGAGCCTAAAAGGGTCAAATATCGCATTTAGGTGAAAATTTCATCTATGTTGTGCTTCATTCGAACATAGAAGTCAATTAAAAGAGGCATTTGAGACATTAGACTATCGAAATTGAGGAAAGATACCACAAACCGTCGAAATATAAGTAAGACAAAAGTTATTTAACTTTACCTCTCCCTCGATATCAATCTCCCCACAGTATTTTCCGTGATAACTGTGAATGTTTCCCTAGATCTGGAGGTCCTTGTTACATTTGCTCTCATATTTAGTGATTTTTCAGTGTATTTATGTTCTACAATTACACGTTAATGGTATATCAAAGTAAGATACTTTCGCAGTGTTCCACAATCTTGAATTTTATGTAGTATCAATGTTCAAGATAAAGAAGCACGCCCGCGGAAGACTTGGAACATCGTTGCAAATTTTTGGCACTAAATATTTCGCAGAATACGTAGCTCTGTTAACAGCCCAGATTCGGCCCATATTTCGTGCCAAAATTCTATTCATCTACTACTCCACTTTGCTCCGACTGCTATTGAAGCTATAGGGCTCATTACACAGTTCTGAAATCGCAGCCAATAGAGATGTTAAAAACGACACTGTCTTAATAATTAAAAAGCTTCAGTTTGCAATTAGTGCAAAAGCTCATTCTTTATTGCTTTCATGTAGATAAATGGAATGGAAGTGAATGTTTTAGTATTTACTCGAATTTTCAGAGAAACTCTCCTTTTACAGTTTTTAATCAAACTTAAAAGCGCCAATCTATCTAATTCAACTCTTATTGCATATTGTTGGTAGAAATTCCTAAATATCTTAATTAACGGTTACAGCAGCTGTAATCAATAAAATAATAAGAAAGTTCATAACTAGGGCAGCTACTAACTCAGAAACTAGTTGCATGCCATCATCAATGCTCACGACATATTGTTGAAATTACGAGATCTTTTAAATTAAAATGGACTCTGTGCTTTATTTTCCAGATTTACCAGAATGTTACCGAGAATAAAGTAATCTCCACGGATAACTCGCTTCCTGAAGGTATTTGCAATCAGTTTTTTGGTCAATAGCTTATTATATAATTCGCTTGTAATAGGTAAATAAATATTTTACCGAATGGCAGGGTAGAACCGAAGAATTATTAGGACGAATAAAGTTCAGTGAGGAAACAACGATTACTACTCAAGTCTTTGGATTTACTTCAGTTTTTTCTGTTTATTACTCTCCTTGTGTCATTAATAAGGTCATGAGGTGCGGTAGTTTGTAAGGTGAAAGTTGGAGACCAACATAAAAGTCCTACAATGTCATACAGGAACTTCAATGTACAACACAGTGATGGATGATGTTTTACCTACTCATATCTGAAAATAACATCGCCATACTAAAACGGTAGTCAGGAATCGAGCCAAGATTTAATTATGAGAGTTTTATGGTTTTATATATCTGTTTACAGCATTAAATTGTTGCCTCATGTTCTTCACTATTTCGGGGTTTATTCATGCCAACTTTTGGCCGGTACACGTATTTAGCTAGAAGCGAATTTTTCTAAGGATATAAAATGGTTTTCGAGCGAACTATAGCGCGAGGCAGCATGCATTTCACCTTAATGTTTTCTTTAAATATATTTTTATCCATTGGGCATTTTCTTTGTTCAAATGCTGTATAAAACAGTAAAGGGATTGTCGTTGGCACAAAAAGGCACTTCGAGCGAGCCGTAACCAATGGAGCATATAGATTAGCCATTAGGAGCAATTTGAGGAGACACTAGTAAAGGTGTAGGCTTATTGGTATAGAGTTTAAATTTATGCGGGAATTAATATCCTGAGAAGTGACAGCTACTTGAACACCTATACAGTAGGTGGATTCCAAATTTTGCTTAAAATTCCACTTTTTTGTCTTGCTTCAACCAGCTCTCCTAAGAAGAAAAACCTACCCCGTCATTACACTGTAATCCAATATATTGCCAGTCCTATAAAAGAACTGCCCCTTTATCAGCATCAGCTCAATCCAGCAAGAGGAGCCGTGTACCCTTTATACCTGCATCTGCTGCTGTAGACTACCCCGCAGCCCACCCCTTGAACCTTTTTCCATTTTGATGCTACAACTTCTCTTCGGAGCTACCAGGATCTGAATGTTCTTCATCCCAGTAAGGGCGCTGAGCCTTATGATAATAACATGTAATACAACATAAATTTACACAGAAGACAATGAAGCTCAGGCGAAATTATTTGGGAGGCATCCGCACCAATCAGTAAACACCCCCTTTTGTCTCTCTCCAGGTCAACAAACGAAACAGTACCCAGATGTGCTTCTAGCTGTTTTTATAAAAACAGTTTGTACCGGAAAACGACGGGCTGCAAATTCTACACGGCATCACGTAAAAAGCTGGAGTAAGGAGACTATCTCCAAGAGTGAAAGAGACTTCTAGTTTTCAAGTGCATGTCAGCCTTACCAGTATGGGCATATTTTCGTAATGCTAATAAATCAATGTAAAAAAACTAATTTTGCGTGTCTAGAACGAACAGGAAAGAATTTTAAAGAACTAACACCAGTTTTTGCATTTAAAATAAACAATTTTTGCTGTAGGACTACGGGAGGCAATATAGTTTCATGGATTCTCCGATTCGTGCATTATTTATGTATAAAGAAGTTCGGAGATTTACTGTCAGCTTTTCCCGGAAGAGTCAAAGGAGTTATCAGAACTAAGTTTAGGATAAGATAGGTTGTGTCAGAAAGAAACTGATTCTGATCCCAAGTAATAGTACAGTTCGTAGTGGCTAAAGGACGATTATTTATCAATTTGACTTTGGCAATTTCAAAGCTCGCACCTGAATACCGTCAGAACCCTTTGCGACATAATCCGTAGCATTGTTTATGGATTATTTAGGCAAATTAAAATATACTCAAAGAGCTTCTAGATGCTCTTGATGACACATAGGATGCTACTGGCTCGGAAACCATTCACTCGCCTTATGATTCTGTACCATTGCGTTTAATAACGGGTTCGGAGAACAAGGGAGGCGCAATAAAAATTAATGTATGACATTCAACCGCAGATAAAGTTGGTTTTGTGATGTACATGGCACATGTGTGATATATCGCTATATAGTACTTGTTTTCAAGGAATTTCGTATCACTGTTCGTCGATGCAAAGCAAATAATCAGTGTTTCTAACGATAAAGTCACCGCAAAATTCTTTACATTATATAGTTCATATGTTTAAAAAATTGCACATTTTATAACGGTGCATTTTTGAGGTTTTACTTAAAGCAATTTTGAATGCCACATATGGTATTTGAGCGTACGATCCCAGCCAGTATTAGGGATATATTCACGCAGCAGTAAGCGGTTACGACCTAGTGTTCACGTTTTGCGAAACAAACTACTGTCAGGACTGGTCCAAGTTTGCAACTGGCCTAATCTGTTAGGTGCTGTGTTGCCAAAAAGTTCACATATTTACAAATATGCGAAAGGAAGGTTTATGTAAATGTGTTAAAGTGACAAAATTAAAATTTTTGAAATGGAAGCCGTGAAAAAGGCTCCTACTGACCAGTCTCTTGCCTAAAGATTCGGAAAAGTGTCCAACTTGTATAACGCAGTAAATGCGTTTAAATTAGTATCAAAGCAATTGAACTTAACCGGTTCAGTAAAACACTTATTCGAAACCAGGAAGTGCTTTAAGGGTAAACTGTTGTACAGACACCTTTAATCAAGTGAAAGTCCCACGGATGAAACTTTATTTTACATGGAACAAGTCCGTGGCTACCAGTATGAATGCCATCCTATCTGACTAAATTATTATTGCTTTATTTTTCTAATTAGTAGAACATCAAAAAACATACTTTGAATGATGATAAGTGTTCTCTGATGTACTGAACCAATTGTAAAGTTCTGTAAAACTCTGTATGTTTTTGTAATTTGTCTCCATTTAATGCAGTTACTACCCCACTATATAACTCAACAACCGAAATAAGTAATAAGTGAATAAATATGTATAACTATATAGCGCGTCGCAGCCACTTTTAGTCTTCATTCCATAGCGCGCCCATTTTCGCCGTGTTGTTTTATCCGCCGCTGCCATACTGCACAGACTAATAGGAATTTTACCCTATGTTCCCCTCGCAGTAAACCAACCAAAAAATTACGCGGAGAAGGAAATTGAGCTGCATTTGATGAAACCATACGCAACCGAGCGATGGTAGTTGCTTGCTTGTTGCAAGGCCCAGTAATGTGTTAAACCCTTTCGAATTTACACTCAACCTTCGTTATCATGAAAATTGAGTAAGCCACCCACTTTAACCTCGTAAAGACTTAATTAAAACACCAATTTTACCCAAAAATGCCCCTTATATAATGCAGTACTGATATAAATTCTTCCCAAAGACTTTAATGTACAGTATGAGGTCTGGAGCGAAGTTCCGTAATTCATTAGGTATCTCTCGCCTATGAAAATGACTCAAATACTTTCATAAACTTCTGCCACTCACTTCCACTCTATTTAGTTTTAAGGGTTAATTCATTAACTACAATCCAAAAGGGATAAATTTGAGAAGAGCAAACAAGGAGAAAAGTGTGGAAAAACTCACACTTTTCTTCTTGCTGTCCGGGAATATGGGATGTCGAATCTAAAATTTCTTGGAAAGTTTACCATCTTAAGAGTACTTGTACAGATAGAAAAAAGTATCGCGTTAAGGCAGGAGCATTTTTAAAAAGTCTTTAATCGATCAAGCACAGGTTAAAATTCTTTAAAAGATTTTACTGAATGGATTTATGAGCAGCAATGGGATAAGAGATGTAAATCCGTGAACAATTTCCTAGTAAAAGCTATATATTTACATTTATTACCAAAAGAAATTCTCTTTTTAAAAGAAGAATTGTGGATAGTTTTTCATGCGTCTGGCCATGGAAGCATAAAGAGCGATGGAATGTACATGATTTAAGGCCACATCTTGTAAGAGGAAAAAAATATGAGGCATCGGTAGAAAAAAGTCTCCGTGAGCTGCATGAATCAATACGAAAACATTTCTAGATAGACTTTTAAATGCTGATAAAGTTGGTTTGTTTTCAGTATATATGCAGATAAAACTATTTCAAAGGTAGAGTTACATGTTGAAAGAAATGGGGACAGACTTGCTAGCATCGCTTACTAAAATGCAGGTAGTTCCGAAAAATTCAAGCTGGTATAGATTGGACGCCATTTGAAGCCCTGTTGCCTCTAAAAAATTAACATAGAGCTTGGATTTGACCACAAAGAGACCCCAATGGCCAGAAGTAAACCTAAACTACTTTTTACAGGCTGAAGCGCCTTCAAAAATAGATCAAAAGAACAATTGAACGGTCTTTTTTTATCTCAATTGCCAACTGCAGTGTTCATCGAAGAGACTTGCGGGATTAGAACGGAGTCCCTGACTTCAAATTCGCTATCGGAGACTTCATAAAAGAGCTGAATAGATAAGTGGGGATTATTGCGAATAGAGGAATGAAGAACAGTCGTGTAATGCGAGGTGCATGAGAAGTGTCACCGCGGAAATAGAAACCGTGCTCAAATTCCATGCAAAGTAGTACAAAATATCAGATCTCGAAAGAGATTGTCGCACTTTTTTTCATACGACGGCTCCAGTGATCGTAGATAATCCACGGAGGAACCTTTTCACATTATTTTCGATTGGATAGCGACATGTTCTTCAGTGAATTTTTATCCGTTACGACCATCCGTTCCGATCTACTGATTGAAATGAGTAATATTATCAAACTGTTTTCTATTCTATCACAGACCCCCTAATGAACGTATGAGAAGCACCTGCAGTGTTGCAAGTGTTATTTTCGGAGATGATGTATTTCTTGGGAACGAACGAATGCATGAGGTCATTGCTAACAAATTCGGTGACTGCGTACGATGTGAAACTTCTATGGTATAATTTGATATCACTAATCCAGTTACATTCTATACACAAACAATTATTTGACAGTTCCAGCTTGATGAGTCAGGGAGCGTGACCGCAAAGTCGATAGAGAAGACATCAAACAAAGACGAAATATGAGTACGAAGGCTCTACTTGTACTTAGACAACGGGGAGGACTTCTGATATTCTTCGTAAGTCCTGACGTAGCCGTGGAGCTCAAGGTACATACAAGGTCATAAGAAACGGTAAGAGACAAAATGCCGATTAAACTAGGCATTCAAGTGCTCTGTCTGTTCGTGATGTGATTGCATCATTTTCTCCCTTATCCATATCCAGGAGTCACGCGTAGCCATCTTGAGTCAGGTGAAATAACCAGTCTTCCCAGTATCGAAATTTATTGGCCCGCGACCAATATTTTGCCTCTCATCAGAACAAAGTTATTCATGGTTTTCCAATCAAGAACCTAGTTTTTTCTTGCAGCTTTGACTCCAGATCCTGTACGAGAGCCTGCTCGTTGTATCCAGTATACTCAGCAACACAGAAAAGGGACTAATAATGCACAGTATTTTTGATGCGTGAGAGGTAATAAGCCCCATCCATACTTTCATCGGGACAAAATACAATCTTGAAGTCTTAATCAGAGAGCAAATAATCCCAACAGGCAACACGCATATGTGCTTCCATCTCTTGGGGTACATAATGGAGAGCCTTATAATCGGTTACCAGCTGAAATGGTTGGGAGAAAGTAGGTAGAATCCTAATTTGCTCGAAGCGAATATCACTGAAAGAGTTTCTGCGGCACCACTCAAGCCTTTGCTGGCGTAGTAGGTGTGATGAATCCTGTCATACCCCTTTTTATGTGCTAAAATTGCTCCTATGGCCTTGCTTGAGGCGTGTAGTCTCGATACAGAAAGAGCAGTGTAAACACGGGAGAACCAGGAAAGTGGGTATTTTTAACTTTTTCTTCAACGCTTTAATGCCCATTATATACCGAAATTACAGAGGTAGGTAACTTTGACCATGGTCCCTGCGTGCAGGACAGAAGAGATTCTTGCGAAATATCCCATGAAACGGCGGTAGTGTACTGCTAGTCCAAGGAAGCTACGCAGCTAGGTAGTATTTGAAGCGGCTGAAGAAGTAGATATAGCGGAAATTTTGTCAGTATCTGCCCTTGGGATCTCATTGTCAGCAACATGCCCCAGGAACATAACGAAAGTATACATCAAGAAGCATTTGGATAATTTTGTGATGAGAACATTCTTCCTGATCGCCTCGAATACTAGCTTGAGATGTTCACGTGTTCATTTATCAAGTTGGAGAGTATTAAAACGTTATACATGTAGCATAAAACAAATAAAAAGGTCTGTAGGACGTCATCAATGAGTCTTTGAAAGGTATAATTGGTTTTCATTAGACCGAAGGCTATGACCTAGACTTGGTAAATGCGATACTTTCACACGAAGTCGTCTTCTACTTTCAATCTTGAGACGTCCGTATTTGCCAATTTCCCGTAAAGAGATCCAGTATTGTGAAAAGCTGCTTTTCGGTAGATATTCGAAGCCCTGTTCAACTTGCGGTATTTTTCAGCGGTAGGCCTTCATGAGGCCATTTATTTGCCAATAAGATATACTGAACGGGGTTCTCCAGTCATACTCTCCACAGATGACCACAGGGAAAGACAGATAGGAGGGGGAATTCGAAGTGATCCCTGAGCCCAGTATCTTGTATATTTCCTTTTGGATAGGTAAGTTACCCTGTGTGGGCAGCCTAATATTCTTTGAGTAGATCGGTTGGTTATCGGTTTGCTCGAAACCAGGAGTAATGGGTACATGGGCGGGGCAGGGATAATTCAGATACCATGCTAAGATATCCATGTCTATGATCAGGCGAGTGATAGCTTCCTGTTATTCTGCTGTTAGATTTTTAAGTAACATAGAGAAAGTTGCCTGCCACCCCTCGTCATCGGGGTCACATTCTGACTTAAGAGCTTCTGTCAGGAGTCTGACTGAGTCCACGGCAATAAAATTAAGTCCTATATTCAGGTTCTTGTCACCTCCGTAGGACGTAGTCTAATCTTAGGCCTGAGTCACCTTTTCGTTTCCGTTATGGACTACTTAATGTCTTTTTCTAGCAAAATAAGGACTTCCCCCTTTTTAAATTCATCAGTCTAGGAGGGGCTGGGAGACACAGATGCATAAGTAAAGTCGGCAGAGTCCGCATCAGAGATGATCCTCCGACCCTTGCCAGTGTCATATTCATACTTTAACGTGATATCCTTCTCAGAATTATTGAATTAAACTACTTGCCTTCTAAGACACAAGAAAGCCGCCAAGGCTTCTGTTTATACGAGTCCGAATAGTATTACTTAAGGATAGCTAGCAGCCGAAATGAACGTAATCGGAACTTTGAGGTTGTCAAAAGTCCGCGGGACATTCTCCACCAGCCTCCAGACAGAGGTGCTTCCTTTCCCTTCTAGTATAGACACTACGTTATTCGTGGGAGCTGGAGTCAACGACCAAGCCTTTGCGAAAGCCTCAGCCAAAAAGAATGTAAAACCATTAAGTTCACACAGGCATTGAATTTCTGCCCCATAGACCTTTGTGGGGACAAGCATGAGCCTGCGAGAATGGGGATTTTATCACCTGTACGAAAGAAGCAGGGAAAGTGATGCGTGCATGTTCAAGAAGTCTCTAATAACAGGTTCAAGATCTTCTCAATTCTTTAGAGTACGGAGAAGAGCAAATTGAGAGACTTCTGAGAAGTTCGCAACGTCCTTCCGCCAAAGACCGAACTTTACCTCGTCGATTGATATGAAATTATCACACTTAGTGTTCATTGCCTTAAAGGAAGCAAGAAGAACACGGAGATCTAATACTGCGTACAAAGCTTGGCTTGCGAAATCTTCCGGTTCCTCAGCAACGCGAAAAAGCTATGGAATCCGACTTAACTTTCTTCAAATCCTTACCAGCCTCAAATTGGTTTCCATTCGTCACAAAACACTCATTAGAGAATTGGAAAGCGACAATGTCAATATTTGAGATTAAAAAAGTGTTTTTTTTGTGACGGATACTTCTATTTCGCTAGAGACTTCGAAGATAAATAAGAACTGTATCGCATCAGCTGAGACAAAACTATGGAAAATAACAGAATGAAGGGACTATGAAGATGATGCAACCCTCAACAGAAGTATCACGTAAGGATGCTGGTAGCTATCCGCAGTACAGGCGCAGGAAGAGGCGACAGGAAGGAAAAAATAAATTGTGGTGGCTCGAACGCGTGTGGGAAGCTTTAGAGCTGAATGTTTGGCGCGTTTGTTCTCGGTAAAAGGAAGGCGCCACGAGTTGCTGCGTCTGTAGCGTTGGAGGTGAAGCTGAGACTCGAGTAGCGGCGAGAGGTGAGAGTGGAGGAGGAGAGGCGAGATTTTCTCCTTCAGCCCGGCTTGGTGGTTCTCAGGAGCATGTTGTTGGTCATCTACCCAGACGGCCGTGTGGGTGAGATGAGTTTAGTTGTAAAGTAGATCTCCAACAAAGTTATCCCGCTTTGCAGTATAGATCAAAAAAATGTAAATTAGTTTGGAAGAGACAAAAAGACTAAATAAACGACAAAATATGCACGAAATACAGAATAAATGCGCACTAACAGATAAAATTTATTATAAAATCAAGTCCCTTCAAGCAGACACAGAATAAAACATAGCTATTGGTTCAAATCTAATTCGCGCCAGCTTTCCGGACATGACGTGTTCTGCCGCTGCCACCCACGTTGAGCCCTGGGTGAAGTGGTACCACGGCTATGAGTACTCCCAGAGGATGACTCGAAATGTGAGTTTATGCATCGTTATCGCTAGGCCCGATACCTTTCCTGCACACGACAGTTCTTGGAAAGTATCTCCAGTTCAATTGAGTAAAGCCTGTTTTAAATGTAGTATAGTGCTTGGCATCTCGGTAGTGCATCTTATAGTGCTTGATATGAAAGTTGGTGAGGGACAAACATAATATAAACTATTTGTCATAGTTCCCTTCGTTCCACTTCAATTTAGGTGAAACAACAATCCACAGACTTTCCATGCATCCGAAACAATCTTCCGTTAGTATCCTGTCTGAAGAAATTTCCTTATTCTCCTGCTCTTCTGAAATATTGAGAAATCCATTAATGGTTTTCTTTTTAGGGGTTATGGCCCTAAATATCTCCATAATTCTCTGATAGCCATTGTCGCACAGTAAGGCCCAGGACTTTTCACCGTTACAAATATCTTGTAACTCCAAATTATCAGACCGATTAGAGGGCTATACTTTGTGAAAAGAAGGCATATTTCTGAATATCTCGAAGTCTGAAACTTATCCTAGGGGGTTCGTACTACAGCCAATCGCCAAACTGCTTGGCAATACAGACACCTCGACATTATAACTATACTGTGCATGTTATGTTTCCCGCTAAAATAAATTTTCCTTTCCTGGAAAGTTCCCGTAGATCTATAGTTTTTTTGAAATTTGACATCTGTAATATGCCAAGCGTGGGGATAACTCGCAAATTTATATCTCTGTGAATAACCAATTTGTGCATGTCGTATATATTTACAGCCCCAGAAACTGTCCCCTTGTACAGTATATCGTGTCTGCGATTACATAAAAACACTTAAAAACCTGTCGTTCAAAACCAAAAGCCTTTTATTGAAACAGAAGTGCCATGAAACCCCACTGAACTCGCACGTAAAAACTGTGAGGACCATAAACAGCATATTACGGCCTGTAAAGAGACTCTTTCGTCCACATAAAACATTGAAGTTTGATGAAACCTTGTCAGCAACTATGTCGTAAATACAGTATAAACAAGCTCTTCTGAATTGGAATTGCAGATTTGTACAAAACGGTAGGTTGATAAACATCTTTCTCATAGAGCTTATCAGTCGCAATCATCATCGGAGTCATCGTGTATAGGTTCAATTTTGTACTGATCCATGCTATCTTTTCGGTCTCTGGCAGCATCAGCTAGCAATCAAAGAACATTTGCGGCTGTGGTGATGTTAAAGTTCTCCACTTCCGTTGGGCCCTGTGGGTAGCTGATGATGCCTGTCACCTACTACTTTACTGTGTCTTTTGGTATAGTCGTAGAACGCTCGCCCGTTTCCCGCCTACCTTGTGCTTAGCTTTGAACCTGGTGTTCTCAAGAGCCATTCATGTGGCGCGAAATATATGAATTTTTTAAATTTTTGTCATCCGCAAGAGGTGGTGCGCAAAGATCTTTTCAACATGCGAAGCTTCATTTCAAAGGCTGATGTGGTACAAAGGATCTTTACTCATTACTTATCTTGAGTGTGCACCGACTGACCGACAATTCAGTTAAGAACTAACTGGATGGACCAAATCGGCCACGTGTAGTGGGGCGCGCGATATGATGGCCATAGACACCGAAGACCACAACGTGCAACTGATACGCTGGTAGATGCGTGTGCGAGTCGTAGCGTCCGAGGTGTGGCATTTCCTGGCTACGCATAGTACAAATTCTTCGATGAATGATGCGGGCTCCGGAGAAGGGGCACCGAGGGAGTCGAAAACCAGAGGCTGGAATCGGAAACCTGGGTCGCGGGAGGGCAGTGAGGGGGGCACCAGGCGCCTTGACAGCTTTTGCTGTAGGCCCTAGACCTTGCGTTGGTGAGTGAGGGCGGCAGCCCCACCGGCGACTTGCGTCGCTTCGGTGATTGAGGACTGCTTGAACGGGGACGTCACGGCGACGTCGCATGTGATGGGTCGGTCTGGTGCGCCAGCTTCAGTGTCACAGGGGGGTTGCACGAGGAGAATGTCGGCAGGGTTGTTGTCCGTACCGGGGAGGAAATTCTTGGCTTTATCTTAACTCGCACCTGAGTGTTATGCACTGTTGTCTAGTAGCTAGTACAAACTAAATTTAAGTCGTGCACATCTGACTAAAATATTAAATATTACAAATAAAAACCCACCTTCTACAACATTACTCGCGTGTATGTACTGTACAGTACAATGTACAGTACAGTACTGTAGATACTGTATATCGATTGCGCACACCAGCAGCTCCACACTTGTGGCATAAATTTTCGAACTGAGCCCCTCAAAATGTGGTACTCGTTCATGTCTCCGGAAGCGTTCCATGTAGGGAGATCTGACTGTGTTGGTAAGGCCGTGTCATGCAGTCTTGATGGCTTCTCCAGCAAATTTGCAGCACTCAAAAAGATGTCTCCTGGCAGGGACATAACCATACATCCACTCAGTGAAAATGGGGGCTAAACAAGAGCTACAAGGGAAGTGGGCGGTGCTGCTGCAATTGCACACCGCAACAAAGTGACGGACCTGGAGCGAAAATTGTCGCGTCGACTCCCCCCGCCCTCCGATAACCCGACACAGGCCGCCGATTTCGAATTTCAACCACTAGCCTTTGATTCCTTGGGTTCCCCTTCCCCCGAAACCGTCCGCTTCATAGAGGGACTGTTGCCTCGAATTGCGGAAAAATTCCAGACGTCAGCAGGGGTTATCCGTACTCGGATTTTTAGGCGCATTAGTCGCACAATCTGGTCGTCGAGTGCACAATCTATTCTGTCGCGCATGTCGCTGCACGTGGCCGGCGTGGACCACCCGGTTAGCTCTTAGCTAGCAACATAGTCGAATCCTGCAGCGGACACCCGTTTTACTGGTTTCATGAAGTTACTACTGCCTAGTGTACTCTTGGAAGTACTGTACAGTACTGTATTAAATTCATATAATGTTCTTTTTCCCGTTCTAAGACCGCCCCTTGGACACCCTCGTGGATCACGCCGCCGACCTCTGCTGCCCTGGTTTCGGCCGTCATCACCGCCATGACTCGCTCTGTTATGCGTTCGCGACACACGTTACTCGCGCCGCGGGTCTGGATACTCGGCACGAGGTTCCGCTCCTCGTGCCGGGCACTGAGCTCCGGCCAGCCGATATCCTCGTATAGACCCCCCAACCCCGGAAGGCACACAGTCGCGCCCCATCGCGTATGACATCACTGTCGTCTCGCCGTTCAAGGCCGCAGTTCGCACCAAGGCGACCCACGCTGCCAGTGGCGCAGCTGAAGTGTTGGCCCGTGACAAGGTTACAACTCTGGAACGCAACCTCTCCCGACGCCCCCCTCTCCCTCAACTGACCCATCTTCTGCGCCATACACGCCGAATTTTACGTTTCGACCCCTGGCGTTTGATTCCCTGGGCGCCCCTTCCCCTGGTACCATTGCGTTCATTGAAGAGTTAGTTCCGCGGATCGCGTCCAAGTGTCACTCGACACCAAGTGTTATCCGCCGCCGTATCTACCAGCGACTGAGTTGCATCCTCTGGTCATCCATCGCTCAAGCTATCCTGTCACGAGCCCCGATTCGCATGGACGACGAGGTACATCCAGTTAGGTCTCAGCCGTATAGTTGGGACGTGCGCAGTCCCCAGTAGATACTGTACTGAATGCATTAAACTTCTTCCGACATAAAGGCAGCTTGAAATACCCCCAGTATAAGCATGAGTGCTTACAAACGATTGCAACCACCACAACGAAACTCGGGACGAACGAACTTGAGGACGAACTGACAGGGTTACGCAGACCAGGTTCCCACTAAGATGTAACAACGACATTATGTTGAGCAGCGATAAGAAACGGTGAGCTTTGCGCACAATGTTCGATTAGAAGAGCTGTCCTTATGTACACACCATTCCCAGGTCGTCCCACGTGCGCTCCGGGCGCGGGACGAGAATTCACTCGATATACTGTAGCTATTGACAGCAACAGTGCAGCGAATGATCTAGAGTCGGGGACGTGCCATCAACAGGACATACGAACACGAGTGGGTCTTGTGCCCGCGCGGAGTGCAGCGCCGGCTTCGAGCAAGGCAAAAACAAGCTCTAAGAAAAGTCAGGAAGGGAGCAAGAGGCGACCAAAATAGAGCTGCGATTTTATTGGAAGTGATTATGCCACAAGTGTACACGTGTTCAAGACCCGACTGCACCTGTGCATGTACTGCGCGAATCCTCACAATCATTTTCTCGAGGAAAACTGCGAGTACTTTTGAGTTAATTCATTGCCTGCCTTATCGACTCCCCACCACCGCAGGGCATCTTCATCACTACTTCACGATGGCACCGTTAAACTTTGTACCAAGCAGTTTCGCATCTATCCACCGTCCTCTTTCCAATTCCTATTCCCCTGCATGCGTCTCTCCCCGAGCAGTGGTGAAAATGTCTACCTCTTCATTTCGCATCGGTCATGGTTTCGATCTCCACCGCCTCGAGCCCGGTCTTCCTCTTATTCTCGGCGGCGTCACCCTTCCCCACGACCGTGGTTGTGCAGGTCATTCTGACGGCGATGCTGTATATCATTGCGTCGTCGATGCCATTCTTGGTGCCCTTTCTCTTCCTGACATAGGACAACTCTTTCCTGATACAGATCCAAAGTTCAAGGGATGTGCCTCTCATGTATTCATGCAAGCCGCATATGAAAAGATGGCCGAACGAGGGTATAAGGTAGGCAATGTGGATGTGACAGTGATATTGGAGCGACCAAAAATGTCTCCCCATAAGCGCACCATGAGAGAAAACATTGCCGGCTTGTTGCAGACGCCACTGGAAAATGTTAACTTAAAGGCCAAGACGCATGAAAAAGTCGATGCACTGGGGGAGAATCGCGCTGTATCAGTGCATGCGGTGGCAATGCTGGTGCCAATTGAAGGTAGCCAAGAGGTAAAAAGAGGAGAAGCTGGGACGACAATGCGGAATGATAGTGCCAGAGCTGTGACGGAACGATTGTTGGATGTGGTCGGCGAACGGATAGGAGATATGAGTGGGAGAGGGGGTAGTGGGTGTGCGGTAGAGAATTTGTACAACACTGTGATGAGTCGAAAGAGTGGAGATGCAGAGAGCTCGTGGACGGCAAAGTTGTTCGCAAAGGGAAGGGGAAAGATTTGTCAAAAGGTTGGAGAGGAGGCGGTAGAGGTTGTACTCGATGGAAGTGCGGGGAATGCAGAAGGCGTAGTCAAGGAAAGTGCGGATTTGATATATCACTTGTGCGTGCTGTGGGCGGACATGGGGGTGACGCCAGGGGACGTGTGGGGGAATTGGAACGGAGGGAAGGGACCAGCGGGATTACGGAAAAGGCGTCAAGGGTCGAAGGAGCGGGGGCGTAGACTAACTTAGTTTGCAGTGTGATTTGCGTACAAGGCGTACCGCCAGTGGGGGATTGGATGAAAGGCCAGATTTGAGGTAATTCTAGTTCGAAGATGATGTTAATAAACAGGCTGTACATCTACAAAGTAAGCGGCTATCGAAAAGTAGGCCGTAGGACGCAAGGTGAAACGCAAAGAGTTGGTAGCGTTCCAGTGTCATCTAGGTGCAGTGACGAAGAGATGATTGAAGTTAGTCGCGATGAACGAGGTTTCATCCTTTCAGCTTCTCGTTTGCATAGCATTCGCTTCCGCATCTCGTGGAAATAATGACGTGGTTTCATCCAGCATGTGCGGCTGCGAAGCGATGTCGGAGGTAGATTGTGCGGTGAGAGGGGCGGTTTCCAGGACATCAACCGTCTCTTGCCGACTTTGTATCGGCGGGGAATTTAAGCATGTTGTATGTTGATGGTCATCGCATGAAGTGTGACTTAGCACGTCCTCTTGGTGGTGTTCGACCTCGTCGTCAGCTTGGGAACGTGGACGCTTGGGCGTGATGGATTGGAATGTGCTTCGACAAACGGGGCAGGATAGATGAGGGTCGCGCATAAGCCATTGCACGAGACACGCGGTGTGAAGCGGATGCCGGCAGACGCCCTCACTGACGGGATGATCGCTTAGAGGTTCGAGACAGATGGGACAAGTGACGGAGATGTGTGTCTTCATTGGGGAATAGGAATGAACTCGGATTGTCTTGCCTGCCCTTCGGCGCGGTGGGCTTATTTCAGAGAGCGGGGTGGGGTTTTGGAGAGAACGAAGGGAGAGTAGGTCGAGACGACGAGTGCGAAAGATTCCAAATCCAATACAGGCGAATATGACGAATATTATGGAGACGACATAGACCGCGGTTAGCTCGGGTCTAGAATCGGACTGGCGAAGAGTGAACGGAAGTGCGAGGGGAAAGAAGACGGGGGGGGTGACATGGTGATGCTGGCGACATTCGGGTTGGTGGCGGAAGCAGGTTGAAGAGCAATGGTGGATTGGGGTCCGCGAGATGGTGGTGATGGAGGAGAGTGGGTGGAGTGGAAGCGATGCCTTGCATAAGCAGAATAAAACAAATTTAAAAAAACAAGAAATTTCGCTTGTATGAGTGCACGCGGTCAAAATTGATGGTTGAAAGAGGTACGTTGACATTCGGTCCAGAGTGTGGAAATACTGTAGACGGTTTCCCTTGTTCCACTCCAATCGTGCACAGGAGCAATGCTCTGCAACCAAATTAGCTCCATTATTTGTTACCGCCAATACCGTTACGTTGCTAATATTCTACAAGATTTTGTTACATCGAAACGTTTGTTCCTTCGCTCAGGATTGAATTGAGATATTCTTAACAAGCCCAGGGGTAATTGCCTGCTGCGCGTTGTACCATTGCTGCAATACAGTACAGTATACACTATACCCTAACGTGCATTTCTTTAACTGCTTGATGCTGTCCTTAATTTTTCTTACATTTTTTTTGTTTTTTTCTTCGTCCGCGACAATGAAATACAATTGTCATAATCAACTGCCCCACGCTGTGCAACTGTTACCTAGCTAGCCAGTTACCTAGGTACTGTACTATTCTTGTGCGTACATGGTATTGTACATGTAGATGCACAGCACTGTACTGTACAGTATAGGGGGGGAACATGGGGGTGATTTAATATTTGAAAGATATGGTCGGTATAGTATACTAATGTAAGGGGAGGGGTATCGTTTGTGTTCAAAAATCTGTAATGTAAAAGAATACAGTCCCGTAGTCATTCCACAGTCATCAAAACAAATCGTTGTACTGTACAGCGTAGA
Organism: Kappaphycus alvarezii; assembly: GCA_002205965.3. NCBI lineage: Eukaryota > Rhodophyta > Florideophyceae > Gigartinales > Solieriaceae > Kappaphycus > Kappaphycus alvarezii. Next base: position 961,951 of record NADL03000599.1, read on the forward strand.
ATACTGTACAGTACTGTAATGTAATTGTTGCTAACAAAATTACTGCACTGTACGAGTAAATTCGGAATTTACTCGTACAGTGCCCACCATGAATTATAAACTCAACTGGAGCTCATCAAGGTCTTAAGCTTGGGAGTATGAAAAAGCACTCATTTGAAAGCTACGAATAAACTGCGGAACAAGCAAAAATAAGAGCAAGTCTAGCAGTAGATCTCTAGCTCAGTTATTAAGTAAATACAGAACTTATTGATTTCTACATAAAAACATTAATCTCGGGAAAAACTAATAGATGTAAAGAAGTGATTTCGATTTACTGCATTGATCAGTGTATAATCGAAACCTTCAAATTTTATTGAGAAAAGCAGATTTTCAAGCATGTAGCAACAAACTGCAATAAAACTCACTCTGACTGAGTTTCTTGATCAGACGGATAATATGATGAGGTACGAGCCCTTAACTGGACCTCCATTCGCCTGCGCCTCTTATTCCGATATTTCGCTTGAGCCCTTGCCCGCTTCTGAGTCGTCTCCTCCCCAATCATGTTAAGACGATTTCGAACACGAACATAGAAAATCTGATCACTTGCACGCAGTGGATTCCACCCTACATGCATATTTGTCAAACCTAAACAACAGCGAAAAATAGCACCGTATAGCTTCTCATTCCAACGATACTTCTGGGCTAAAACACCCCATAGACTGCACATGCGCCCAAAGTAATTTTCAACAATAATTCTATCGCTAGCAACCATCTTGTTGAACATGTGTTCGTCACGAGTAAGCTCTCGGCTGCGGGGCTTTTTCTTCGGGTGAACAACCCTCGTAAACTCCATTGCACCCTGATAGCCTTTGTCAGTCAGCACTGCCCAATGAATTTCATAGTTCGAGGCTCCGATCCCATCATCAGGCTCAGCAGCCTGATTCTCCGTTTTCTCAAGCTGCTCTTCGTGCCACTCTAAATTCTTATGAAAAATATCAATATCGGAGACAGAGCCGGGATACGGAAGGGAGCATCCAATAGCGACGCCAGATGGTAAGACTGAAACCTCAACCTTTAGCCCGTACAATTTGTGCTTCCCTGAGAAGTACCTCTTTGCCTCCTGTAGGTTACCGCTAGGCCGGTTACTGTTCTGGAAAGTAACATCGGTAGCATAACGAGCGTACGGAAAATTTTTGAACTGCCTATTACTCCGACGCAACTTCTCGAACGTCCAGTGCTTGGATAAGCCACTGACTCCATAGCGATAGACCTCATGCGACAGTAAAAATATGAACGACGAAACCGTCCTCTCAAATGTCGGGCCACTTATACCAAATGCCTTTCCGACAAAGTCCCACGCCCCGCCATGTTTCAACAACGTCATGGTCATGAATAAAACATCTTTTCCCGAGAACTGAGACCGCCGCCCTCTTCCAACGTTGTAGTTTGCGGAAATGAAATTCGTAAAAGTGCTCCAGATTGAGTGAAACTCCTGGGCGGTGAAGTTAGTCATCTCGGTAATATTCTGGGAGCCACCGGCATTGTAGAAAGATTCGAAGTATGGAGCGTCACAGTCGTTTTCGTCATCTGTATCTGGGTTGTCTTTCACGCTGTTGTAGCACTCAAGCTCAGCTCTTCTTTCCTCTGCTGCTTCAGCTAGGAGGGCAAGCCCCCGGTTGCCTGCGAGCTGGTCAATGCGGGTTGGCTTGTGTTCATTTTTCGTTGTTGAGTATTGAGGCTGTTGCAGCAACGGTTTGTTTCCAAGGCAGGTAGTATTCTTGCAGACTACCAGCCTTTGTACTCCTTTAATTGATCTGAACCTTGAATTTTTGCTCTGGTTTCCCCGGTCTTCGCATGAGATGGCGTAGAGTCCTCCGATTTCGTATTAATTTGTAAATATTGAAAGAGACCGCCTAAAATCGGAAGAGATTGACTTTTCTTGCAATTACTGAATCATAAAATTTTTTTTGAAATGTTTCTTTGAAGGACAATATTTTTTTAATATGGGAGGAGCTCAGTATTGTCCCTGTGTTTGGATAATTGCGGAATTAATACCAATAAATCGCTCTTATTAAGTGCAAATTCGACTATATTCACATGTCGTCAGTAACAGTGAGAAAGGTCTAGTGGGGCAAAATTTGCACCGTTGAAAAATAATATGCACCGTTAGAAAACATTAAATTAAGTTGCAAGCCAAGCAGTGGCGGTGAATTTCATAGCTTGACCTATGCTCGTACTTATTCTCTTACTTCCTGAAAGCCAATCAAACTACATCGCTCTAGATACAATTGAAAATAAACATACTGGACAGCGGGTGAGAATTCATCCTTTTGCAGCCAACATCAACGATTGAGTGACACTTTGAACGCTTCCTAACTACGGCAAGCGAAAATATGTAGCGTACGTCGAAGAGGAGGAGGGAAATAAACTTGATGCTTGCCTATAGTATACAGAATAGGGCAATCAGTGTGGGAGCTATTCATTGCTCCTCTTGGTTGCCAACAATACGCCAATTTCAACATCAAATATTTGTGACAGTTCTGATAGTGTCTTCTCTATCTTCATGTTTGTCTACTGCCATTCTCTTCACGTTAACCAGACTTGATACCGGAAGAGCGCACTCTTTTTGTAATTTTCAACAACACATTGGCTCACTCATCATTGTGTACTGCAGGTCCTTCTCTGTTTCCTATTTCAAAGTCTCTAATTGTATTGTTCGACAACGATGCAGTAACAGATCCGGTGCTACATTCCCAAATGTGGCGAAGTTCTTCTTCTGATCGATCCTTAAAATAATCATCGTCAAATGTAGGCTGCAAGGTTTAGTATTCTGCCGCTTCGATAAATTTGAACGGTGTAGCGTACTGAATAACACTGTTACCATCCTTCTCTCCGGCTCTCTTCCTATACAGCTCCACACTCAATCTGTCAATGTCTTCATCCGTCATTCCAGATATCTTTCGAGAGCGAACTTTTGCTCTCGCCGCAAGAAAATGCCGCGTCTCTCTGGAAAGTTGGGCCCATGTAGATCGCATACACTCACCTGTTCGATTCATGGAGTAGTTATTAGCGCTAATTCTGGCGATTCCCTCCCATATAGTGGCTTCAGTCTGAGTAGGCCCTTCCATTGACTGGGATACCCATGCCTTAGCAAGGTACAGTGCTCCATCAGACCTGAATGATTTCCCCCTGCCCTTCCGAATATCATCAGAATCTATAGCAGAAGTATTTGACCAGGACGAAGAATTGATCTTCTTTGTTTTGGAGCCCTTGGGCCTCCCTCTGCCTCTTGTTGGTTTTGATATCAGATGAATTGGTGTAGAATACCTATAATACGGCTTTTTTATTCCTTGTTATTGAGTTCCAGTGTTGCTAGACTCATTAGGGTTCGAACGATTCTGGGTTTGACCCGGGGCATTGAAAAGAAGGGCTGAAGCTCATCCAGATCTTGGACAGGGTCATTGAGATTTTCCTCCCCGGTTCTGGAGGTTTTCACTCTCCATCCTACCTCACTTGGGGGGCGCTTCGTAATGAGATGTTGTCTTGGTGACGCTCGCCCTTGCTCCAAGAGTCAAGACGATCGTGATGGATTGACAGAAATGATGACCTCAAGCACCGTCATTTGGCGGTAATCAGAAGAAATTATACACGGAAGAATCCAATTGGCTCAAAAGATCTTGATTTCTATTAAAATAAATATGGTGACGGTGTATTTCGGTACCGGTATACACATGGAAATACACCGAATCAAACGCTTCACAGAGCCAAAACTAAATTTACAACACTGCTTGGGTTGCATATTGCGCGAAACGTTTCCCAGAAATTCATATACACTGCTGAGAGACTTTCTGTAAATGTTGTAAGACAAACAATGAAAAATATTTATAACAAAGTGATTTTCGAAAGCACAAAAAAATAGATTCAGGTCAACACGCATGTCTTTATCTAGCTTTTACTTCATCTTATTACAGATTGTTGGCTCCGATCGACCGCAAAACAGCGATTCAGTGCTTTTCTTTGAATCGAGTAGGTTTTGCAGGTTTTCCTCGGGAATCGCCGAATTGTACTCGCTATGAACTCTGTCGGCTGGTATACAGAGCTAAATTGCCTTCCGTACTTGTACACACCCATATTCACGACGCCTCATGCTTTTTTCCTTTAAGTAGGGCGCACGAGAGATCATTCTAAAACCTGCTCATTTCTCTCGAAAAATGTTTTAAATTAGACCTTGAGACATGAATTATGCAACTATTCTGCTGATAAATCCAGTTTCCTCCTTGTTTTATCACCAGTAGACTTTTTCAATACTTCTATTGGTCCTGTGGTTCTTTGAAAAAAGTAAATCACCATGAACCATAAAAAGAAAAGCACCTCTAAATTTGAAATTTTGAAAATTTCCTGGTCACTTAGAAAACTCCTTTTTGCCTTGTTTATATCATTTCAATAGCATTCGAGACTGTTAGCACCGTCTTAATTAAATTTAAACTGGTCCGAAAAAACACCTTTTTCCATTTGCAAACTCCCATTCCACCATTTCTGTTGCCCACCCAACCCGTTTTTTTGTATGCAGCAGTGGTAAAAAATGACTGCTTCACTTTTCAATTGCTCACTCTAATATCTTTTTGTATTATCAGTGCATTGCACACTTTGAAAAGTCAATATTTAAGTCCTTCCGAACCTAGTTAGTACCATTACCAGTTGTCTACGCTTCACGAATGAGTTGGCGAATAATGGCTTTTCCGACCTTGAGTGGCCTGTCACTCATCTTTTCACAATAAATCCTGATTTATTTATATGAAATCTACTCAAAAATATCCCGAGCGCTTAAGTCTCGACGCAATGGCTCTCCATTTCACTTTTTCAGTTGCTAAGATTTCGATCACTCATTTCTCCGATTGTGTCAACTGAGTGCCAATTGGTATGTTGGTGGCTGATCTATTTCACTGGAAGTGGTTTTATTTCATGCTCGTGGCCATTACTGATTACGCTTTGTGTATTTACTGCAATTTACACTCCTCAGGGGTCAGTTTTCTGTCAGTCAATATTTCGAATCTATTATTATGTCGTCATGTAAAACAATTTTTAGAAATAATCCTTAGATGTTTCGAGAAAAGCAAATTTAATTTCTATATTCATTTTAAGAATATGCTAAGCTTTCGACTTTACCTATTGGTGGTTCATTCATCAAGCTTTGTTATTTGTTAAGATACCCTCGAGTTTATATTATGGTGCACACTGTACATTTTTTATCGTTGCTGTTAGAAATTGCTGTGAGACCTTGAAAATGACCAAGGTAAAAGTTACCTCGTGACTATCGGTCATTTTTACTTTGGAACATGTGAATCTCATCATAATCGCCGACCGCTTCTAATCAGGTATTTCACTAATTTTTGAGTAAATTCGACCCATTTTGATGGCAAATTATATTCGAAATTTAGGATCTGACTGTGTTCGGCGTCGAGCACGCGACGCCCGCGCTCATCCACTCACAAAGGGTACCTTGCTGGAAGGGGAGAAAAATTGAGGCAAGAAAAGAGAGAGATAGAAGTGAGGAGTAAGCCAACGTTTTGGTCATCTGCGACCGTTGGAGTCTTCCGCTCAGACCTCCTATCCTACTTTCTATACTTTTTAATTCAAAAATCTATTTATCTTTCTATACCCTGGCTTTTCCGTGCAAAAAGACAGAAAGTCTCCCGCAGCGTTGTTCTTCCCTTTGAAGTAAAAGATCTTGAAGTCTTATTCCGCAAGTAGGTCCAACCAGCGCTTGAGGACTCTATGTACATTCTTGAATACGTATTAAAACGCCTGATTGTCTGTGCATAGCTTGAATGGAGTCGAGGAAAGAAGGTAAATCAGAAACTTCTTGAACGATAACACCACTGCGAGGACTCTTCGTTCGCACACGCTGAAATTCAGTTCCGCTGCAGTTAATGTCCGACTTACATGCTGTAGTGAATGCACTTGACCTTCTAAATTCTTTTGGGCCAACAGTGCACTCAGGGCAGTGTAGGATGCATCTGTGTCCACCGCGATGGGCGCCCCTAAATACGGAAAGGAAAGCACATGTGGTGATGTAAGCTTCTTATCAGGACTCTAACGGCGTCATTCATCTCTGGAATCCATTATGAATTCATGTCGACGTATTTTGCAGCGTGGAGAGATTTCTTAAGGCCGGTGAAATAGCGAATGAAACGGTGATAGTATCGGCAAATGTCCAAAAAGCTTCGTAGTCCGGTAATGTTCTTGGGTTCAGGTCTCCCCAGGACTGCTATGATCTTCTATGGGTCTTTAGCGACGCCAACCGGCCGATAATGTGGCCCAGAAGTTTCATCTCGTACTGCGAGAAGCTACATTTCGACATATTAATCTTCAAACCTTTTTTGCAATAGCAGTAAGGACCTACTCATGTGCAGTCCAGTAGTCCTCCAATAACTTAACACGTCATATACGTACCGTATGGAATGCTCGCTCTCTTTCATCACCTCGTTTGTAAGTCCTTGAAACGTGGTGGGGGCGTTTATCAGCCCTAACTGCATGAATTCTAATTGAAATGTACTAAATTTGGAGAAAAAATTGTCTTCTCTTTGTAAGCCTCTTGAACCTTGCACTACCCGGTGAAAATGTTCAGCGTTGTAAAGTAGGAACTTCCAGTCAGTTCATCAAAAATTCTTCCAGTATAGGAGTGGTGAAACTCACTGGCTTCATTCTCAGGTTCGGAGCTCTTTATTATACGTAGATCCTTGTATTTCTGTCCTTTTGGCTATGATAACGGTAGGTGATAACAAGACACTTGAGACTGGGATGACAATTACTGCATTGGGCATCATTTCTAGCTACTCGCGTACCACTTCATTGTGTTAAGGCGCGAATAGACTAGAGGTCTGATGGATAGGCCTGTGTTGGGCAGTGTGTACTCGAATTGGCAGGTGAGTAAATGATTTTGTCGTCTTTAAGCTCAGAGTAGTGCTTAATCTTGATGTCCGACGGACAAAGGTCATCAAGTGACCTCAAAATCATCTCGAGGTCGCGAAGCATATGAAAGATACTTCCTTGAGTCTCTTCCCCTAGATGCACGAGCTTAGCCCGGAGTAAATGAGTGATTACCTCATCTTCGGGAGGATTTTCGAGTTCTTCGGAAGGCACATCTGGCTCGTATAGCTTTTTGCCAATCACGTATACGACAAACTTTCCTTCTTTATATGGGCTTACGGTTGGTTCGGAATCTGAATCAGATAAAGGGGGTAAATCTTGGCTTTCCTTTCTGATTTCAATTGGCGATGGTTCTTGTGATCTGGCTCGAGACTGATATGTACTTCATTACCATTTGCAATCATTCCAAATGTCTGCAGTACTAAGTCCAAGGTATCCTTCAGAATTCCCAGAGCTGTGAAACCAATAATGATCTCTAATGATAGATCATTCTAGACTAGGAAGTCGAGAAGAAGGTTATTGGGACGAATTCGAATGTTCCAATACACCTGGTTATTGGCCATTTTCCACTGCCACTCAAAAACTCGTGCCGTGGAGTGGTAAGCCTAAGGCATCCACAATTCGTTGGGATAGCACATTAAGAGGATCTACTGTACTAAGAAGAGCTTTCGCATGTGTTCCATAATCCTTGATGGGCATAATTTTAATAAATCGTTCAGTTTTCTTGACTTGGTCCGACTGGGTGTCGTGAACCTTTAATCCGTCCCAAACCTGTTTTCGGAAAGTCACAGGAGCTTCGCCAGCGCCTTTACGAATTAGTTGGAAAAATATATGGCCAGTAGGGCGTTAGATAGCTCGGATTGAATGTCATATTTGGATAAATATTATTCAACTTCTGTTATCTTCGTCTTGCTCCTTGTGGATTTCTTCTTTACCTCTCCCTTTACCTTCTGCCTTGGCTTAGGGCGAGCGAGAATAGTTTGGGTTTGCACAATGTTTCACTTAAGGATTTTTTCAACTGTCATATGATTCTCATGCATATACATTGGTAGCTTCGGAAAGGCTCATCCAAGAGTATCTCTTTCGCGGCGGCGAAGACGAGATCATCACCCATTACGGCTTCTTGAATCACAGACCCATAGTCGTCTTTGTTAGCGGAATCAGCCGGGTTTTTCTCGTGTACGACTGTGGTTAGTTGAACATATTGGCTAGATTGATTTCTTCTAGACCAGCAAGTAATCTAATGATGTCCGCGCCGCCCACAAGTTGTCCACGTTGTGCTGGCCCGCGGGTTCAACGGGCAACAGTATGCCGTGCAGCTGGACCCTTTTTAGTACGAATACTTAGGTTGGGGAGTATGTGAGGACTCAGCAGTTTGCTCATTTGGTCTCCGCGAACCTTTCTTGATGAAAAGTGCTGGTTAAACATTTTTTCGAGAGCATCCAGGATCGACTCTATGTTCTACATTCTTGCACCCGGGCTCAAAATTAACTTACTGCATGATCCTGGGGTGGCGGTAAAAATTTAATGAAAGGATAGATCCAAAATAGATAATTCCAAATAAGTGAATGATAAACTTATCTGAATAGTACTGTGAATAATAATAAAAATAAACCAATATTTATTGATAACTGAACAACGATCGATAGTTCGATGGCCCGACGCTTGCTAAATTTATCTAGCAGCTTAATGCTATTAAGCTGTTAGATAAATTTAGCAAGTTTCGTAGACAAGAGTAGAAAAGCTACAAGCTTCATTTCAACATCATAATAATTTTTTTGACCAAATTCACGCTCAGGAATAAATATAGAATAATTGTCCAGATGAGCATTAATCCAAATAATATTTTGCTGGCAATATAATTCCAGTCATTATAACTGTATAATTTAAAAACCAACTGATAGATGCAAACATTGCTTCAAGTGCAATACAGTCCAATACAGTATCAAAAATGGGGCAGTGAAAATGGATAAAATTATTTTTCGATGATTCACACACAGTAAAAAAAACTTGAGGCACTCTGATAGAATATTTTTCCACAATCGTTCATCAATTTACTCAATATAGAAAAAATTAAATAGTTCTCTAATAATTTTAAATAGATTTTCAATATTCACACACTTCCCCTTTTGAAAATATAAATTTTATATATTATCATCCTGTTGACTGAAATAAATCACAAGATAAAATATTGCTCATATCTATGGATATATATCTATGGGTATAGATTCATCGAATAAAAGAAATTGTAGGAAATCGCAAACCGGACTATCCTTTTTTGTGAACGGGTCAGAAGGATTAATCTAGCCAAGTATCCAGATCATTTTCTTAATTTTTTTTGTTTCAAAATTATACCTTATTAATTGTAAATCTCCTCTTATGGTATTGCCTTCAGGTACAGGACATGTGGAAAGAGAGCTAAATAAATCCTTTTGAGCCTACAGCGACATGTCGGGGAAAATAATATTGAGTATCTAACCGTGTTGCTGCATTAAGTTTTCGTCATTCAATAGCTTCAACAGCAGCCAAAATTTCACCAGATAGAATAGATTAACCGGACGACTAGATAAATGTTAATGCCAATAAATTTTATGAAATATTAAATTACAATTTAGAGCAGCAATTGGAATTCGAGCAATACAACAAAGCTGCGCATTAGTAGACCCGGTTGGTTTTCCTGTATCCTAATCCAATACGCGTAAGAAATATGTGCTCTAATGCAGCTATTCGCAATATTCCAAAATTGGCGGCGTTGTCAAAACCGTCGTTCTCAAGGAAATGGGTTATTTCACGCAGTGATCAGGGAAGATCATGTATAGAGAGAAAAGCGCCGGGAGCGCGACGTATGACACATTATGGGAGTTCTGGCTCCTCAAAGCGATTAAAAGAAACCTGTTTACCATTAGAAGAGCATTTTAAATAGTAACGTAATATCGCAGCTGTTTCAAAGGTTTCAACTGTAGAAAAAAGGTCAGGGAAGTAGTCAAATTCTTGCCCATTTAGATGTTGCAGTAGAGCTTGCACTTTTTCTTGATCGGTCTTGTCTTACGCGAGCACTTTCTCAAACAAATAGAAAAACTTTCTAAATCAGGTAGTTTCATCTAAGGTTCGACAATTAGGATCGGACTAAAGCGGCCCTGCTGAGAGTTCCATGACTAGTTCCGATGCGGAGGGAGTGGGAAAGGGAAATAAGAGCGTGAAAACAAAATAAAAGGGAGTTTATAATTCAGGAGTAAAACAACTGAGTAAAACAGCTGCTGAACGAGACCGAGTTTCCTGGTACTTTTGCCCTCCTTTCGATAGGGGCGTAAATATAAAACAATATAGAGCTTTTTGTGCGCTTGCGAAAAAGAGCGCCTCGAAGCGACAACAAAAGTAGAGAAAAGGCGCGGAAAATAACAAAGAAACTAAAACAGGGCCTAAGTTTGTCACACCGGACATAAATTTGTTGCTCAATGCATAAAAATGAAGCTGATGCCGTGTTTGCCGCAGGAATAACTCAGGTGAGAGGAACAATGTACGCACCCACACCGTGGATGAATAATCCCTAGGAGGTGGTTGAGGTCTTAGAGCCGATCACGTGGAAGCGGTTTCGTGAATATTTCCCTTAGGTTGTTAATTGATGAAACGGTGAAGATGGCGCATCTGGTACCGTTTCAGCTTATCCAAAATGCTGTAGTAGGTAAACAGATTTCCTGCGCTTCATTCTAGCGACAGAGCGGAGCATCTCGAGGTTTGGAAAATATACTAGTCGGACCTTTGCAGTTACTTCGGGGTAGACACCTGGCTCGTGTTAAAGGCGAAGTGAAACGATTACTTGGGTCAGTTCAAAGTGTATAGCAATATACTCCGCTTCAGCCGTAAAGTTAGCCAAGATTTTCTCCTTTCGAGAGAACCAAGCGACTAGATTTTTGCTCTAAAAAACCGCCGCAACTGAGTGTTCGTTGCGGTCCGCCCTGTCATTGACCCAGTCAGATTCAGTGGAGAGTCTGTCCGGCCCGGTTGTGCAGGAGTCTTGGTGTGGTAGATACAAAAATCCATGGTCCTAGTGAGAGCAGAGTTATCGTAGAATCCCCTTGAGTAGAGCAAAGTGGCGGTAGATTGGTGAGTGGTTCACAGCTCCGAGTTTCTCCTTCGCAAAAGATAGGTTGGTACGGGTGCTATCGGCGAGGTAGCGCAACTCGCCAACCAGTTTGCTGTAGTTGGATTTGTGGCTGTGAATACAAGGATATCCTGTTTCTAGTGGGTACAAAAGTATGACTGACAGATAAAGGGTGATTTTGTCATTGGCCGATGCCATTCCAGCCTCGTTGAAAGTACTGGCTGTGAGGAGGTAATGCTGGTGGAAGACATAGTTGCAAGGGCCCCGTGTTTTCTCCCAACTTATGTACTTGGGATGAACCCCATTTGTTTGAGTTTGGCTCCCTACAGTATTTAGCTTTCATTATCTGCCAGAAACTCGTCAATTAGAGTTTGGGAGTTGGTCGCTACGGTGAAGTGGTCACTGCAAACAGCGTAGAGAAGAGTATTTCCTGCCATAAAAACCCCTAAATCCCCAAATCAGTATGCAGTGATCGGCTTCCGAGCTGACATAATCGGTATTATTAAGGTACTGAAGCATAGGACTATTATGTTAGTACGCTCCGGATGGCGTTTGTACAGTTTGAGGTTGAGTCTACTGGTTGCAAGAGACGAACAGCCGTTTTTAAAGCTTCCACCGCTTCGTTTATGTTCCCTAATGTAGACGGAGGATTAGAAGCGTTTTTTATCCGTGACACACGCCTTCTTTAGATCGAATCGGTCGAAAATAAGAGACTTGTGGGCGACGATGGCAATGGTCGTGCGGGTTGACGTCCGGTCCGCCAAATATAATTTAATCGATTTTAATCAGAGACATTAGAGCGAATGAAAATTGCCCTTTTGCCACTGACCACTCTTTCTGTGGCGGGTCACTAGTCCTTATTAATTTCCAGACTTAGATGAGTTTATCACGAAAAATAAATGAAGCGTATACTTGTGCGGAGTTCAATTTATGCAAATTATCCATGTTAAGCCTCCATAAGTATGAAGAACTCACCTACACTTCACTTACGCCCAATGATCTATTTGTTGAGAGAAAAATGTAGTCACGAGAGTATATAATGTTATTTATTACTTCGTGATTTTTTTCTTTAGAGCCAATATATTGCCGATAAAATTTGCGCTACAATTTTTTTCAACCTGGCTCAGTTCCGCAGTAGTCCTATACTGACTTTCGTGAGGATAATTCAGTAATAACCGACCTAGCCATGCTCATAAAAAAATCGGCTACTTTTCATTGACTGTATTATTTAATACTAAAATCCCGTTCTCGTATTCAAAATGAATGTGAGAACGTTCTATCGTCAAAATATTCTTTGATGGGATATGCCAATAATTGAAAGGGCAAGAAGTGAATGTTAAGATCAACAGTGAAAAAATATGCCAAAATTTCAATATTTTGAATGGGGGTCAAAAATTACTCTGGGCATTTTAAAATTCCCACCAGTAATCAAAATCCAATCTCAATTCATCAAAACTCATTTTCCAATACATCCTTATGTCTTTTCTAAAACAGACCTACCACTCAGCCGTATTCATTTTTTTTTCAAATGAAACCTTTTGAATCTTTGATCGCGTACCGCCAAGATTGTAGCCTAAGGAAGAAAAGTGGATCCAGATCAGACGGAACTCAATTCATTTACTGTACTGCGATCTTTAAATTCGCTATTTCCAGTAATTTGTTTCTGTATATCAAATTTTAGGTCTACAATCGATGTTTCCCAAAAATCTATTTTTGATCATGCACATGCTGTATCGTCATTCATAAACTAAAAAACAAGTAATTTTGCGTGTTGACTCCATTTCATATAGGGATCAAAATCTGAACAAATCCGCATCCATACTGGGTCCAGATGTGACGCCTGAAATCCTTCTTTTAGGGACACGATATAAAAGTTATAATTGTGTTAGGGCTGGAAATATCTGCAAGTTGTTTCAAGATCAGAAAAAGTTATTATATAACGTTCAAACATTGTATCTCACAATAATTTGACCACAAAAGAGGGTTAAGCATCCTGTCGGGCGACAATGCCCACTTCTGAAGTAAGAAAACTCAAACGAGGAAGGAAATATTTCCGCTCAAGATTAAAAGGGCGAACTTTCAGGTCTCTAATGAATAAATACCTAAATAGACATAAAATTTGTAATTATATAGGAGCTTCAAATCTGTTAAGCAGCTTTCTGCCAAAACTTTGGCAAAATGTATCAAATTTCTGGTCTATTTGGAGCATTTCCGCCTACCAAAGCGCAACGCGATACCCGAATGATGGCAAGCCTTTTAGACAGGCAACTGATTTTTTAATGGCGAAGATAAATTGATGTACATTTGCACATACCAGAATTATTCGATGGTCCCTACTCGAGCGAATCTTCGGTACCAGTAATATTCGACCTTTTCCTGTACGCATCACTCTTTGTCACCGTCGCACATCTAACCATGTAAAAATATAGACAGGGCATATGGGACTTGTAATAGTGACCATTATTTGGCACTTTGGATGACCAGGCGAATACAGGCACGAAGCGGAATACTTTTTCTTCTATTAAATGCGCAGCGGTTGTGTCAGATTCATCGCCCCAATCTACGATACCTGAACTTGAGAAATCTGTGGGGAACAAGAGATACTAGGGCATTGTACAGAACTTGGCTGTTACTTCGAGAGGAGTAAGGTTAACTGCAAAATAGCCACTGCATCAGATAAAAAAAAATAGCTAGACACTCTCGAGAACCAGCGCGCTGAGGACAAGAGAAAGCTCCTTGCAATGGAGGGGTCGGACACAGAGATCAGTAATCGATCATTTTTTTTTGCGATAGAAAGATACTGCTGGGAATAGAAGAAACAGATGTGACAGCAACTCCACTCAACGCAGCCAAATACTATTTCAGATCGAATTGTCAGCCTTTTTTGCTGCTTGAGCATCACTCGGGTCTTATATTCCCAAATGGCCGGCTAAACCCGATGCTGCATGGAGAGATCATTCTATTTCAGTACAACAAGTGTCACATGTTATGGAAGCTCTGAAAGTGACTTAAGACGATAGATAGATTCAATTTTTGCTCTTTTTCATAGAAATCGCTAATTTATAAATTCACGTCGAGACTCGAGTAGCCCGAATTAAAAAAATTTCTATTTTTGCGCTTCCATTAGGGAAGTGGCAATGTACGTTCCGGATATACTGAGATTAACTCCGTCAATAGCAAGTGCTCTTATACTGACCGTCTTTCGAACACCAGCTGCTGCTACTCGAGAGGTTGGAGACTGCAAGAGGGATAGCTAGGGAGATAAAATATTACTGATCCTAGTACTAATCCATAAAGAGAAAAGAAAGACTCTTGGCAACCGTTGAATGAAAACTATTTCTACTAGATTTTGTGCGGGTAGTTTAAAATGAAAAAAGGGTGTCACAGCGCTTTTTTCATATAAACCGCCGGCATAAGTTCAGATTAAGACGGAATTAGTATCATTATGTACAGGACAGGGATGAAAAGCGCCTCTGAAGGTAGATTATGGATACTTGATGATGATTTTTTGATATTTTTGGAGACCATTCAAACTCCGAGAATGAGATTTGGGTGTATGTACAGGGGCTGAATTTTGGATGTTCAGTTGCAGAGGGCTGGTAAAGACATCCGACTGGAAGTCCTTTTGAAGGAAAGGAGAAAGCGGCATTTCTCTGTTCGTGGTCGACACTTTTGGTCAAATTTGTCGTCTCATAGCATAAAAGGGGTGCTTTGGGACCGATAGCGGATAAAGTTGAAACTGCAGCTCTCGCGATCACATATCTGCTCCAAAGAGGATCAAAGTTCTCCCTATACAAATATATTAATATAACCAACAGTTCCCACTCATTGAATATTTCTCCTGTCATCGCAGACGGTAAATAGGATATACCATATTGGAAAATCACATTTTTATTAGCATAACATTATAAATTACATGATGATCACCAGCCCCACCTTAAGTTAAACCAAATTCTCATATCGAAACTGAGTACCTGATTCATTTTAGTTCTACCGTGAATTTTGCCGAACAGAGCAGTAAAATTTGAAAAGCCACCTTCAAAAACAACAAATCTCATAGCATTCAGATTGCCCCACGTGTCACCCAACTGCCCATCTCACTCCCTCTGTCTAAATCACCCGTCTCGCTCTCCCATTTCATCCCTCGCCCTTCCGACTTTTTCCCTCCACGGAAACTTCTTCCTCCATAGCGGATTTTCTGAGTAGATTTAAGCACTGCTGAAATACAGATTTGACGAAAAGAAGTGGCGGATAGCTTTCTATTGTAACCAAGATAACTTTAAAACATCAGCCGTATGACGCGAGCCTATACCCCAGATTGCCTTCAATTTAATTAAAAAAGAGCCTATTAGTATACCCCTGTCTCTTAGATCCAAAAACGTAGTTGAATATGATTTCATTGCGATTATCTGAACTAATTCTTATTTTCGCGGTCTCTGCTACGAAAACTTTTGATATACGAGCTTGTAAAGCTAAACGAGTACAAGAGTATACATATAAAAATCATCAAAATTTTACCTTTTGGCTTCTTTCTTAGAACATGTCTCGTCAAAGCGCCTTTAATAAATTGAAGAGAATTTTTGCGATTAGATTAGCTTTAGATCGGTAATTCATTAACTATTTCGACTAAATGTTCAATTCCCGTCATATCTCTCTTTAGGCCGCACAAACCTATGACTTATGCGTTTTCATTTAGATCAAATCTTTTATATCCTCAAATAGCTTAAAATTTTCAAGGTTTCATAATTTTCAAGTGACTTCCCTTTCAGCCGCATTTTATTTGCTTTCTTTCTCTTTGTATCCTTTTTTGAGGTTTTTCTAGTATATGTATATTTATAGAGTCTTAATTGCTTATCTACCCCACTCCCGATATAGCTCAAAATGTGTCGAAAAAAGGTTGAAGAGCATCTGTATCTTGCTAAGAGAAGTGGGTAGAACTGACTACGAATCTTTTGGTGCTACAAATAAACTTAAAAATTTTTAAAAGGTGATCTAACATATGTTTAGAGCGTTGAGAGCACTTAAAAATTAATCAAATGTAACTTTCAATTCAAAATATTAAAAGATTTTATCAAGGACGCAAAATATTTAATAAAGTAAAATTGATAATAAAGGTGCAGTGAAACTATTCAAATATATTCTTCATTTGAAATTTTTTTTGATTAAAAATTAAAGGGGCTGTGAATTTGGATTTGAATGCTATAAATTTTAAAATTATTGCAAAATAGCCCAAAATATGGCAAAACGACGTCAAATTCTAATCGAACTCCGAATTTTTCGATTTTAAAGTGAATTTGACTCAGTTTTTGTGCAAGAGTCTTGAAATAGCAGCAAATCGCATAAGAGAACGAATAGAATTATTCATGTAAGCTTTACGACCGAAATACTTGTAAAACGTGGCCTACGTAAATATTTGCGCCTTTTGAAACAGTAGGGCAAGCATTAATTCATTCTGTCACTATACTGCGCAGTGCTGAATCAATACGAATATTTTATGGTATATAGTGATTCGGACGAAGTACGGGAAACTTATTAACCATGTCCTTTATAACTGTATTGTTTATTACATTAAATTTCCTTTTCCTGCATAGAATAGTGACACATCCCTCCCCCTTTACACCATTCTTTACTTTTTACCCCTCTTAGATTTTGTTAGAAAATCATCGCAGCATGATACCTTTCAAAAAGATGGATTAGATTCAGTACATATTCCTTATTGCGGTATTTTCCATATTTTTCGTATCGTACTATTTCCCGCTGCCAATTACAAAGATTGCTATACTTCAGTTTTTCCTTTCTTTCTTTTTTTCTTTCTTGACAGCAGTTAAAGTGCGAGACGGTTTCTAAGACCTTTTCAAACCCTTTTGTACTACTTGTTGTTCAAGACACGGATTTTTCTTTTCTGATTCTGACTCTATTTCTTCCAATGCTCAAGACCACATTTTCAATATAGCTCCGAGGTGAAAAATTCACCAAACTACCCTGCAACCACCTACCGCAACCCAAGCCCGGAAACTTGTTTTTACCATACACTCTTCAAACATTCTTGATTCTAATAATATTTTTTGCTTCAAATATCAATTATAGTCACCTCTGTCACGTCTTACGTGACGTAATAGGAGCCCCAAATTACGTAACTCTTGATAAATACCATGAAAAAAAAACCCAGGCGATAATCTCTGACTAGCCGGATGTCGTCTCAGCAGCAGTATGAAACATTTTCATCTCATGTATCTAACACTATCCACCATTATTTTAGGTGAACATGGTACAAAAGTACAGCTACTTTCCGCAAAATAAATAAACTTTTACGGAGTGTAACATTAAAAAAATCTTCTGAATACCCTTTATAGCCTTAAATTGATATATGGAAGCATTTTGATCAAATTATCCTAAATTTGATGTAAAATATACCAAAAGGTATTCAAGTCGTTCTTCAATTTGTATTTTTGTTCTCACGTTACCTAAATAAAGGTCATCTAGATGACATAGTAAAGTATTTTCTCCGTTTTCGTGAAGTGCATGTGCCGTTCTCATGCTACAATTACAAGATTGAAACTCTTACTTATTGTTAACTACACTGATCGCTATAAATATTTTAGTGATAATAAATTCACTTCGATCCAAATTTTTCCATTTCGAATAAATTCTAAGATTTTAACGGAGACTGGATTAGGACGTAAAATTAAATTTATTATTAACTCGATGGAAAATTTCTTTCGTCTTCCTGTATTTTATAAAGCAAATGAGGTTGAGTTTTCTGATATTGTCACCAACTTCTTGGGGATAAAAAATTTTGAACTCACCATTGTGCAACCCACTTACCTCCAACTAGTATTGAACAGCCTATAAAGGTAATTATTTAGATCCTTGGTTGACTTTATCTTATTCAATAATGGCTTTGATGTCAAATTATCCCCTGTTCCTAGCAATAAAAACAGAAATTTGTTTTAATTCGAAAATGAGCGAAAAAACATAAAATTTAATTGCATCATTCCAGTTTATATGTAGAGAATATGTGTATATTTGTCTTTTCTCGCAAACTTTTGAACTCTTTTTTAATTCATTTGAATATACTTTCAGTTTTTTTAGTACAGTTTCATGAAATTAGTATTTCCTTGAAAACTGCTATATTGTTACATTTGGATAGGTACTCCAGAAATTAATACAATAAAAGAGGCATGAACTACGGATAAAATGAGCCAAATTCACCAAACTAATGAAGTTGGACAGCATGACGAAGATCTATGATAGATTATCTCACTCCAGGGCTGCACATTAATATATTCGAATGTTCTGTTCTTCCATTTCAAAAATTTAACAAAGACCAGAACGAGATATATAAATTAATTGGAAAATAATATAAAATAACTACGAACCAAGAGTAAAGCGTTTGGATTAAAATTATCAAGTCAATAATCATGAAACAGTAAAGCGTAGCGCAAGCATATACAGTAATACATCTGTCGTAGATATACTTTCTTCAAGTACGAAAACAACAATGATGAAAATACTAGTAAAATTTAGTAAATTTAGCTAATAATTCCTGGCAAAAACTCCCTTTACAACAAAAGAGCGTTTCAAAGAAAATAAAAGCAATAAAATTTTCGATTTTTATTCATATATTCCCGGGTCAGTCGGGTATATTTCCTGATTATTAAATTCATATGGGTTTAAACCCTATTTTTTAAAATACTATGTTGAAAATCCCACATTTAGTGAAAATTTTCCTTTAAAATGTAAATCAGCGGAAATACTTACTCTTTTGTGTTTTTTTTATAAAGTTGAATGAAAAATTGGGCATCTTATTAACATTGGTCTGTTTCAAAAATGATAATACAGCTTAACAGAGAAAATTTCATATATTTTGGTAAATTCATGTTTCCGAAGATTCAGGTCTTTCAAATTCGTAAGACTAAGAGAATAACTTGAAAATATCTGTAGCTACCCGATCAGTTACGTTCCTTGGTTTTCCAACTCCAGTTGAATCTTTTTCTATCCATTTAAAATAGATTACCAAATTCGTGACGAAGTATTTTTGAAGTATCTTACCCCATCGAATTTTCATTTTGTATCAAATTTTCTTCACAAAGAAATATTTGGGTAACGTTTAAATTATTATCTTGAGTTTTCAATGCAAATTAAAAAATATTGATAGCCGATTCATCAAATCTGCCAAGGTTTGAATCCTGATAGCATTTCTAAAGCAAAGGGTTGTGAAAATATCGCTCCCGAATACCTTATATTATTTATCAAATTTGTCGCTGATATACCTTCTTGGATCTCAGTATGAGTAAACTCCCAGTATAGCACTGAATTTACAAAACATTATTGTTTATAGAGTACATGACATTTTTCCTAAAAAAACTCATATAAAGATGTATATTCTGCATTGATAAGATCACAAACTTTAATACAGACTCTTCCTTTTTTATAGTATAGATTATATTCAACAGCAGGAACATATTATTGAGCCAAACCGGTTTTTGTAAATTGAAAACATAGCCAATAGTCTATCTGATCCGTATAATTACGAAGGCTAGCGTTTAATCTCTACGAAGCAAAGCTAGATCGATTCAACCCAGGTTTAAAACCAGTTTAGAATTTAATTTGATATTTTCTCTTAAAATTAATATATGATTTATATCATATCGAATACTAACTTTTAGTGAATCCAATCTTCCCATAAAGCGTACTAAGAACAATTAGAATTTTTCATGTTTGCTGAACACAAAAAAGAAGTTCCATCTATGTCTTCTCTTGTTTTAAAAGATATTTTTATGCTCATAACAGTTTTATTCGTTATTTTTTGTTTGTGAGTCTTTGAAGCTGAACGTTCGCCTTATGCATTCAAACAGAAATTTGGGATAAATAGTGTTATTTCTCGTATTCGGAATAAATTGGATCTTTTTGACAAATTTAGAGTTTGGATAAGATGTAATTTAGTTGTTACTCTTATTTATAACCCAGTGGCCATAACCATATGATTTATTTTCCTTGCAGGGGACAGCTAATACCGAGGAGAATACCAAAGAATGAAATTTTATTGAAGGCTGCAGAAACAAGTGGAAAATTACATTGAAAAGATTTTTTTAAAAAATATTTTCAATGATTTAGTTTCATCCGCTTACTGCCATTTTTATATTTATGCTCCAATTATATGTTCCAGTTTCTTATGATCTATCAAAACTTATCCTGTAAAAGGAGCTATCTATACTAGATCTGAAGATGTACTTTATTAGACTCTTTTCTTCTTCAACTACCATATTAATATTCTAGAAATGTCTGGGATGAAATTGAGAAGTATGCGAGGGATTTTTTATTCTGAATAGTACGCAGTACCATCTACATTTTCTTAGTATCTAATTGAATGGGTAATCAAATTTTGTCTCCAATAAAACATTTATTTTAGCAAACATGCACAGTTGTAATTTCTTTCTGTCCTTTTGTTTATTTTTCATGTTTAGAGGCTAGTCTGGATTTAAGATGTATATTATTAAGGTAAGCAAAATTATTTTTAGAATATTGAGAAAAAGATTCCATACTGTAGATATATTCTGCTATGGCGTACCATTTGAAGATTCACGGACTGCAAAAATAAATCATGGGATAAAAAAAGTGCCGTAATTTAGGCTTTCTTGCTTTCTTTAGACAAATCATATTTAAAAAATTGTATAAAGCGGTAATTATTGCTCAGTATCAGGAAAGATATTTATTATCTCAAATCTGATTAGATTAATTTAATGTACCAAAATAGCACTAGCCGACTACTGTACGCATAATTTCCTCCCCAATACAGTTTTATAAACCATAGCTATCATCTGAGAGTACGTGAAAAACAGCATTTATCCATCACTACTTCCTGAACCGATGTTTCCATTTATTGATTCCACACCCGAATCTATCGGCGAAATCTCTTCTTATTAAAGCACAGTCATGTCCTTCTAGGCTTATTTTTTAAAACTTTTTCCTGGCGTACCGAAAACCCCTATAAAAGTTGTGAAAATACGCCGTCTCTTCACAAAAGTTTTTTCGCAGATATCTGTAGTGCTTAATTGCTGTTACAAAGGACTATAAAAACATATAAATTGGCGAAAGTCGCCTTCAAGCTCCCTTTTGATAATATTTGCATTCATGGAAACATCTTCTGGCTCCCGTATGATGGTTCTTACAGCAACATGGATGAAATAAATTTTATTATTCAAGCGATCAATATATGCACCCAGTTTTTTCTCCAGTGAGTTTTTAATTAGAAAAGCCTTAGCCATGTATCGAAATCCGGTCAATCATTATTGTGAAAATGCAACAGGAACCGCTCAGGCAGACCTCTCATGGCGCGAACTGGAGTAAAATTTTTAGAAAGTTAGTAAAAACGTTTCTGGTCATGTTGCCTGTACATATATCAATATATCTCCTCAGTGAAGCAAGTACTGGACTCATTATCTGTGGAAAATCCTTAAATAATGTACTAGTTTTACAGCTACCAAACAAATATATTAGAATCAAAAAGTCTCTCTCAGCCCAATGTTTCTTAATTTTGAGTTATTTTTGGTTTCTCTGAAATTTCTTTCTATGATCATTATATTCAATTTCATGGATGACACTTCATTTTATTCTGCCAATTTAGTGGTTTCTCAAAAAAAAATATGGCCAATGCGATCTTTGCGTTTAAAAGATTTTGGATGCCAGCCTACTAGGCTCCTGAAACTATTCCTTTCGACCCTATACTTGACAATTATCCATTATTATGTTACTTAAAACTCACAGATTTGATTTTCTGCCCGAAACCGCCAAGAGATCACAAAACGAAAGTCCAATAGCTTAATCATAAGATTACCAGAGACGTATTGGAGCCTCTGAAACAATATTGTATTCATCCTGCTATACATAGGTAGCCAGTGCTTGTAAAAAACCCTTTGTGGGCTTTGAAGGATCATTGTGATAAATATTTACCCTATTCTTATGAACTGGGGAAAGAGTACGCACGCCCTGTTACCTCTATCTCTGCCAATTTTTTGGTACCTTCAGACATTATGAAAACACATGGAAAATTTATAGCTAAAAGATGACTTAATACGATACTGTGCTCTAATTAAGTTCTTAATATCCCTATTTCATTCTTTCCATGTTTCAAATTTTCCTTAAAAATCATCATCATTAACGTAGACACTGGACTGTGCCTGAACCAGATATAGCATACGAATCTGAAACTGTATTGATTTACTTCCAGGAACTAATAGAAGATATCTAAAGGATCGATTGAAAAATGTTCGGTAGCCTGATAACTCTAGTCTTTCTTTTGGTACGAATGAACGCCCTTCTACTATACAGTATCTTGTCGTACCACCATATTCCCCTATCCAAATGACATAAGAAATTACATGTTACCTTTATATACAAATTCAGCTTTTGATCGGATCGTAGACAATTAGAAATGAAAATAGGTTCCGTACAAAATTTTCAATCCCTCCCTGATGAACTTGACAAGTACTAACATATCAATAATGCTACCCTAACTGCGATGATTGCATTGAACTATCATTCTGTGCGCTCAGTTCCCCCTACTGGGAAAAGATTAACTTTCGTCGTCCTTATCATGAGTTCCACTATCTCGGTACCTTAACTAAGTTCACTGAGAGCAGCTGGAATCACACAATTATATACCATGATGGCACGAAAGATACAATAGAGTTAGTCAATTAGATGTGGAAATACCAAGTACCCCTGGTGCCACTATCGACCCTGTTCCGTCCTCTGTGACTACTGATACTAGTAATGATAAAACTTTTGTTGATAATTCTCAGGAACATTTTTCCCAAGGTTACCAACTGCATAGTATTGAACAGCGAAATTTTGCTGCGTTTTGCTCTGTGTTGGGAGGAAATAATTTTTTGCTCCATGAAGCTCAAATTATACCTTCTTATGTCAACAACAATTAGGATACAATCAAAAAAATTTATTTAAAATATATCTAATTGAGATCCCCGTCGCTAATATTCCTTTCGATACCAACATTATCAGTGCCCAAGTGTTGTATAAGATTATAATGAAATGTGAGTCCTCCTCGTTATTGACGTCCCTCATCGATCCACATAGATACGATAAAAGTAATAAAGGAGACCTAAAGACTGTTTCAGCATCAAAAATTTTCATCTTCGTCCTCATACTACTCTCTATTTCTCGCATAAATAAATTACCATACGTGAAAGTATATTTAAATTGTGTGTTCTTTCAATCATGGGAATCCATTAGTAATATTTCCATGATACATCATATAATTCTGGAACTGGCATCAATTTGACTTGCTACTGCTACCAAAACCTTATCTCCTCGTTAAATATAATGGAAAAATAAGAAGTTAAATGATCCCTTAAAGAAAATATTTACATTCAAACATTCCCTCTTTGTTCAGCCGCAATTTTATCGAATAAACAGTGGTGTTCAAACAACATTTGCGACTAAAATATATCGATTAAATACTTTCTGCAGCACCTCGATCATTTTTGGTGCGTCTTATCCGTCATATACAACCCAGATTTTACCTTGGCAAAATCTTCTTCGGCCCATATCGTTTGAACTCTATGTGCTGAAATTTATCCAAAATCATGTTTATTTCTTTATTCTACAGAGAGATCATGAAATGAAACTGCTCCTAATGTACCTTCTAGACCTGGCGGGAGGAAATTAAATTGATGATAATTTGAACGGCATTGCGCCTAATCCTTTCCGTTCGGTTTACGGCTAATCTCTATCTTTGATAACACGATACTCATTTGAGGCGCACTTTGGCACTCATTTGAGGAAAAAAATGTTTATCATGCTAGTATCTACTGTGACTGTAGCGGATTAAACACTTCTGGTCTCGTCAGAATTTACCTTAAAAATACCATTTCTTAACATTGCATTACAGTAAATAGGTTCTCACAGGCTTCAATTCTACAAAATACTGGCTAGATTACCCCTCTTCAAGTATTGGAGGGATGAAATATGGAAAATTGAAATTGAAATCTAAGTTTATTCGATGGGGAAAAATGGTCCTTAAAAAACAGCGTTAAAATTGCCGAAAATTTTATTTTAATCAAGTTTCATGAGTGTTGACAATATTTGCTCGCAAATAAATAACACAGCAAATGTTTTACTTAAAAAATCAGCCCTAAAACTTTTCCTCATGTGAGGACAATGCTTCTATAGATACTAAACAGTTTGGTTGTAAGTTACCAAATCACTATTCTGTGCTACCGCTTAATTATTAATTCAGCAAAAGGGGTTGAAAAGGTAGTCAAGGGAACTGTTTCTAAGTCTGCAAATTGTACAACTTGAATTGAAAAAAAGAGTTCCTTTTATCCTTTTCAAATTTATTCGACAAATCCTCTCCATCTTTACGTATTGCTTCTTTCTAGTTTCTTTCTTACAGTAGATCCCGACCACCATGTGTTTTTTGCCGTTCTACTGTTCTGGGGATCTTATCAGAGATTCTTTGGTCCAAGTTATAGCCTTTTCGTCATACAAGGTCTGGACACACTTCAAAATTATATTTTTCGGTGATATTTTGGCTTGCAGAGAAATAATTAACGATCTAATATTCCTAGTGAAAGATTTGACAAATCTTCCAAATGAAAAAGTTGATTTTTGTGTTATTATGGATTCTAGAGCTCTTTCGACGCTTGATATACTTTCTGTAATACTACATAATTATCGATCCGAGCTGATTTGAGCCTCATCTGGTGTGATTTTGAAACTAAGAAATTATATTTTATGATGCAGATAAAAGGGGAAGCCAAGCTTGGTAGATCCAAGAACCAAATTGCAAATTTCCTTTACCTTCAATATTGTAATTTTTATCCCTAGTGGCTGAACTTCGACAGGCACTGAGTTTGTGTAGCATGCAATTCAGATCTTAATACCATTTGACATTACAACGTTGCGGTCATTTCAAAAATATGTAAATTATGGGAATTTTATTGCGTATTCAAGAATTGATTAAATAAAGTTTGATATTATCACAATTATACAAGCCTAGACTATTGCACAGTAGGCTATTTCGTAGATTTCTGTTACCTGGTTTGTCTGCGGCAGCCGCAGTACGGGCAGATATATCTGCAGGTTATTATATGTACTTTTAGCTCTGTCGTACTTTATTCTAGCCACAAGAGACTGACGTTTTATAAATTATTCATCAGAGCACATATTGCGTCGTAACGTAGATATATTTTTGTAACCTTCATTGCGTTATATCTGTTCATCTAGTCACTCCTCGAGTGAGATACAGACAGAAGGTCCTGAAGTATTTTAAGTAAGGCACATTGCATTTTTTACTTAAGAAATGGGAGGGGATTAATAAATCACAAAAAACTGCACCGCATCCTTCTTCTGTCGTCTATACTACCCTGATACCAATTGGGTCTGTTAAAAGTTACCAAACTTCAACTTTTAGTCCCTTATTTCAAATTTTAGCTCATTCGGATATATTATGCACTGCCTGCGATAGATGAGAGAACCTGTCTCATTTAAGGTGTGGTATCTAGAGGTGACAGAGCTTATTTGCTTTTTGGGTTGACCAGATGGATGGTAATTTGTGAACCCAATGACTTTTTCAGGTCGCTATTCAACCGACCCCCTATATTTATGTTACTTCAGGTAGACTAGCAGAGATAAAAGTAAATTGACTAAGGGTGGCGGGGCAAGGTCTGTAAGAGATTGAAGAATCGCGAAAAGTAGAAGATTCTGATTTTAGTGTATCAATCTGAGTATAGATACACAGGAAACTACAATGGGAAGCAGTGTTTTCCCCAGTGGGATGAGCTTAATGAAGGAATCTGTACCCGTAAGGGGGGCTAAAAAGAGGATATCCTCATTAAACTCTAGAATTTGTAAAGTGTGGGTGGCTATACTAATCTTCACAGTATTTCTAGGGTAACATTACTTTACAACTGGTAACTGGAAGTCTACTGGATTCCCAGTCGACTACGGCAATTTTGACTAAATGACTGTACAATGAAAACAGTTCATTTATTGAAGCAGTCAAAAAATTAATGTTTAGTGGAGTGAGCGATTGCAGATCCAGCTGTTTCTTAGACTTCAATCGACTGTCTATTTTCAAGAATCAATTGATCTCTAGTCAACAGTTGACTAAGAATATTTTATCTGTTAATTATCCGGTCTTCATTCTACATACAGTTTCCAGGACCAAATTTTTTCTAGTGGATATTTTACTGAATAGAGCGTTTATGCAGTCATCATCCAGTCTCCGGTTAGATATTAAACGATTTATTCTTCTAAAAATCACGTGTCCTCGAGAACCAGTGTAATCTGCTTGTTTCACTTCAAGTCTTCAACAGATCACGCAAACCCGATCAAGATTCAGGAGTCTCATTCGAACTAGTTCCCTGCTTCTAAGGGTCTAAACCCTCCGCTCCCTCTCTAAAAATCCAAACCCTTCTGCGTCCTCCGGTCGGGGCGATGAAAAATCACTAAATACATCACAAAAAACGGGTTCCATTGTACATCAGCCGGACGAGGCGATATGCAGCATCACATCAGAAAAGATGATAATAATCATATTATTAATTGAGAAGCTTCTGTCGCCTCCTGGATTTGATCGCTTGCCCGTCCAAATTCCCAACATACCACTCTCAATGTTGGAATTGACATCTATAGATCTATCAATTGTTGTTGAATGTGCAAGTGAAAATGGGTACCTCATCCGTGTGTTACTTTGTTAAAGTTGGGACTAATTGGAATAGATCCGTTGACTCGGATCATCATTTTCAGTTCCTTAAATTAGCCGCGCAGATATTCGAGTTAAATTCTGGTAATAAATTACAGTAACGCAACTGAGTGGAATCACTCAGGGCTGAGATGAATGCCTTTATACTTCAAGTCTAGATGCTCTGTCGTCTATCGCCTTTTTATTCTTACTAGAATGTGCTGTACTGCTTGAAGATCTCAGCCGGATTTACTATGAGTCATGAGTATATAGTACATTCGTAAGTAAACAAACATAGGGGTGGATCAGTAAGAAAAAGGAACTTGGAAACAGGACACCTAACGTTCAATAAGTTATGATTAAATTACAGGGGAATAATACGTTAAAGGGAAAAACTCTCTACCAAGAGAGGGCAACGGAGCTGATTCCAGTATATGCAGGTCTTCTCTAATTTAGGAGGCGCGAGTCCGCATCTTGTCGTCATAGGCGATTTTGTGGTCAAGTTGAGAGGCCAATGCCTCGCGATTTATGTCTACGGAAATGTAAGGCATTCAAACATGACGCTCTCAGAGTAAAATGGTATTACCCCTGCAGTGTGATTTCGAAGGCAGGGCAACGTGTCCGGTCATTTGTTCAGTACACTTTCCAGTTGACTGACCCTTCCAGTAACCCAGTATAAATCCAGCTTCCAGTCATCTTCCTCATTCAGTTGCCCAATCGAAACTCAGTCTCCAATAGTCTGCCTCCTTTAGTAATCCAGTCAATACCCAGTGTTCCGCTGACTTCTTCTTTCAGATATCCAGTCCATATCCAGACTTCAGTCCAGTGCAAATGTCATCAACCCAGTCAACAGTCAATTGGAAAATCAAATATGTAGTCCTGAACAAAGTCGTTTCGTGACTGTCAGTTGACTGGGTGACTCCTAGGCTTAGCTATTTCGCAGCCCGCAGTCGACTTTGCACATGTTTAGGGTGTGAAATATTTTGATAAGTAGCTCACTGGACCTGATTCGAATCGGCACTAGGTCTCCTGCGATGATATCCACTGTTCATGTAGAGTCGGATTATTATCTCTCCTAAAAATCCGTGAGCTATCCGTCGCCCTACCATTTTGCAGTATAATAGGTAGAGCAATTGTTCAGGATGCATTGCGCAATATGTAAGACGCATGTACGGAATACCAGAATACAACTTAATTTTGAACAGGAAACAGTACTTTGCTGTATAACAACGGACTAAAAGAATCCTGTTGGCATTTTTTGTCGGCGCTCGCAGCAAATTTTTAGTTGCCGTCCCATAGCACGCCAATTATTCACCGTAGTGTTTTCTCCGCCGAAGCCACACTGCGCAAGCTAATGGTAATTTCACTCTATTTTCCAATCGTAGTAAACTAGCAAACGATCCCCCCTTTTTTTCATTCTAATCTTCTGGCATTTGGGCCCGTACTAATGTATGGATAGGCACCAAGATGCTACTACTTTAAGTTAAGCTTCGGAAAGGTAGGCGTCGAGGCAGGCTCTTGGTACTGTTTCATATCATCAGCTTCAGTGCTTCCATTTTAGTAACACTGCCTACCATTTTTTTAAACTGCGCGACCCTGTTACTGTATTTCCATGGCTCTTAGCCTCTGGCTAATGTGGCAGCCGGGGTGGACTATTATCTGAGCGATAATCGCTTGTAGGCGAGCAGGGTACATCCAGAATGTCAAAAGCAAATGGAACAATCATCCAACTTAGAAACGATCTCGCAGCAGAGTCAGTAAGATGGAAGGTCTTCTAGAGTTTGACGGTGTGATTCCCAATCCTTACATCTTCAGTGCGTTTATTGGCAGCTCCTTGAGACGGATCCTTGAGACAGAGGACGGACGACATGCGGGGATATCGCGCTGTCACTGGATAGGCATTCTTCCCAGGAGGAAGGCTGCCTGAAGGGGTCCCGACAGCTGGGTGGTGAAAGCAGTAGGGCAGAGAAAGTGCCAGAAATTGGAAGGGGGGCTTCGAGCTTGATGATGAGTCCAAAAGGCCGGATAAGGTAGTATTGTGGCAGTGGATACGCTATAGCAGAAGGTGCATCTTGTTAGGCGCGCGTAAATCGGAACAGATTTTTTTGTCGTCGTTATCTACCGACTTTTTATTTACTGTAGTACCTCCCCTTGTCCAAAATTGCTTGTAGTTCTGGTCTTTCCTCGCCCTCCCTGACTCTAAGCACCTTCCTGGGAGAATATCTCTCCTTCCTTATCCTTGCTTATCCTTTCCGCGGTCTTCTCCAAATTCATTGTCATTTTATCTAGATTTTTTAATACTGTATCTACCCCTCTAAATCGATCCCGAATCAAGTTCTTTTTCTCATTTGTCTTACCTTCTTCTCGAAATTCATTTTATTGAGAAAAAAGGCAAGAATTCACTACTAAAAATTCCCTTTTGGATTTATTTTACCTATTTCAAATCTATATAATGCGCCCTCGGGAGGCTATTTAAACCCCTTTATTCCGAGTTTCAAACCTCTTCGATCATTCTGCTCACTACTCCTTTCCCCCTACCCATTCTAAACACCCTCAATTGCCTGCCACTCCCTAAAATCCACCAAAGTGGACAACCTATGCCCCTCCAGAATCATTTCCAAAAATCGCCAACCTAGCCCCCTGAACGCCGTTCCCCTACTCCCTTTCGGACTTACTGACCGCGATGAGTATCTCCGCCGGAAAACGAAGAAGGTGATCGCGTTCGCTTGTCGCTTGTTCATCGAGGATGAGGCGGAGGAGGTAGGCGAGGGACAGGAGGGGGGTTGACGAGGGAGCTAGGAAAACTTTTCAGGAGTGGGCAGCCCCGGAATTGGTTTACGAGAATGAGGGTGGAGATTAGGATGAAGACGAGGACGAGGAGGGTGAGGGGGAGGGAGACATGGAAAGTGTTGGAATGTTGGGGCGGACGCTGGACAGTATGGACCAGGTGGTCCCGACGCTGGAACCAGATGGGGCATCTTTAGTGGTTTAGATATCTCCCAGAAGGAAATAGAAAATTATGAGCTGTTCGCCGATATTTGTGGGGACTGCTTGGATACCATGAATATTTTGGAGGAGCTTTTTGAGTCTGTTCTAGAGGATGGGAAATGAGAGGACTAGATCTATTTTTCGTTTCTTAAGTATCTTTTGTATCTTTCGTTTCTTAAGTATCTTTTTTTTAGAGTACATCATCCACACAAAGTGTTTTTATCCATTTTTTGGTATCTTTTGTAGTTTTGTTCGTACTCTACGGGTAGCCAAAAGTCTATATAAGCTGATTAAACTGCTTTATCTTGGAGAGGTCAAGCAAGTAGGAAGACAACTTAACTTCAAGTAAAGTTCCGAGTAGTAGGAAGTTGAAAGTCAACTTCAGACCCAAGAACCTTTTTTTACGCTGGTCACAGAGCATCAGTGGTAGACCCTGCTCCTTTTGTACTTGATTATAGCCCTCTCAACTGTCGTCCTTATTCACCCCTTTTTTTCGCTCAACTACACCACGGTAGCACTTTCGTCGCTTACAACACATCCTTCTTGGGGTATTTGGTTCTGATTCTCTCTTCTCCCGACGATTTACCCCTATCACATATGGTGGAATGTTTCCACTGTATCGGTCCATGGCAATATTACACTTCAGGCATCTAAAATGGCCGTCGGTATCAAAGACAGGAAGATCGAAGCGAATGGTCGAACATAATGGACCGTGAAAGGAAGGAGAGGAGAGTGCAGCAACGGATATTGACGCTTCTGGGGAGACAAAGGAGTCGTAACGGCCCCAACGGCGGATGGAAGCACTTTCGTAATCATAGAGGGGTAAGGGGCTTACCAAGAGCGCTTCCCAGAAACAATTCACAGGTGCTTGTTATAGTCACTGAAGCAAGATGCAATGAACGGGCTCTGGATGCCGCAAGAGGGCCTAGTTGGTGAACTTCAAGTTAGGAGTGTGCGGAGTGAAATCCTCCAGATGACGGGCTGTATGTGAGGCTGCGAGGGGTAGAAAAAGACGAGAAGTGGAATCATGGCGTAGCAGCCGTAGGGGGTTACGTGAGGAGAGGTTGGCTTCCAAGTTTTTCTCCCACACTATTATTGTACCTCAAGTTCGGGAATTGTCCCTATCCCAAGGCCCCTCCAATCCGCCGGGTCTCGTCGCTGCTCAATTCCTTACTCTATAACCTGCAAATTGAGCCCCATCTCGTCGGGTTTGCGGTCAACGTTATCAGTCCAACTTGTACTTCCTTTTGTTCAATATTTGACTGCGGTCCAATTCATGCCTTCCAGTAGGCTGAAACCACATACTTTTACCCGCCAACGGCAAAGAATACCGTGACCTAAGCAATGACCCGCCAAAGAGTGGAACCGTAATCTGAGTAAAACCCCACTAAAGATAAGAAGTACTGTTATTAAGCATCGGCCTTTCAAATGACTTTTTACTAATGTCCCTCGATGCTCTCAACTTTTTCACACCTGGCGGTGAGTTTGGCCAACACCGCAAATATCATGTCATGTCACTCCGCTGTTGCAACCTGTAGCACCGTGGGGTACACTGCTTCCCTTAGGTCCCATTTTGAGGTGCAACCCATATCAATTCAGATCTTTATATGGTGTCTCTTTCTGAGTTCCTGGGTAGTTCTTCCCTTCGGGGTGCCCCTCCACCCAGCAGAACTCAACGGTGTCCAAGTCTACCCTGACTACAGCTAGCATAGCACAATGAAACTCTGCTCTACTCTACTTAAACCCCCTCTGGCAATAAACAAGAGGGTAGGAAATCCTCAAGAAAAAACCACCGGGAATAACATTGCCCAATTTACCTTACGCATCTTCCCCCTGGGAAGCATGCTATAGTGATCACTACGCTTATCGCGTACTCATCTCAACCACCCCGACTGCTATGTCATCCAGTGGCTATCGCCCTGATGGTCCCCCCGTGTTTGCTCCAACACAACACCCAGAACTCAATCGATTGGGTCGCAAGGCCATTCACACGTTCATCACCGAGAGAGAGCGTTACTTGAGGCTTTTCAAGGATTGTCAAGCTCAATGCAGTTCAGTCCAACCTGTCTCGTTGGTCTTGTCGGTGAAATTCAAATTACTTAAAGCCCTTGTCTGTCTTCGCACCTTTGATGGCATCAACAATGTGAAGGATTTGACTGATTAACTCCTCCGCACGTGGCTCAAGGCTCAGGACGAGCAAACCGTGGAAAAATTCAGCGTTGAAAGTCTGGAAGCGGCATTTAAGAAGAAACTGTTCATGCGAATGAAGGAACCTGATCCGAACATGAGTGTCATGAACCTTTTCGCGGACTACCTCATGCTTCTCTCAGAGAAGAAGATGGACTCATTTGTGGAAGAGAACCCCAACCTGGCCATCAAGCATCTTTGTTCCGCTCTTCTCTTCGTGAAAAAATCGAGAATGACCTCATCCTTCACAAAGTAACCTTAGGGAAGGATTGGCATAATATCTACAAATACCTCATCGCTAAGGCGGTAGCGCTGGACGAATTTCTCCCAGCCATTGAGAAAATGTCCGGCTGTGGCTCCTCGGATTCTTTACCATCTGGGGAAATTCCAGAAGGGTCAAGGAATAGAAGAGGTCGTAACAAGAAGAGATCCATATCAGAATCAGGATCGGGATCGGCTTCGAAATCGACTACTCCCACCGAGTCACTGGACACCAACGCAGATAAGTAAGCACCTAGCGAAAGATCAAACAACCCAGCTGATACTGTTCCGCTCCCGTTTTGTTTGAACAAGAAACCTGCATGGGAAAGCGGAACTTCATCAAAGACTGTCCGGAAACATCGATTGGCGAGCGCAAGCGTCTGGTCCTTGAAATGAGGGAGACCACTGCGAGAAAGAGTCTGAGGAAAGTCCGCGTCTCTGGTGAAGACAAATTTTTGACAGTGAATACCATGCGTCAGGATACACAGGGAAGGCTGTGTGGAAAGCTGTCGGACGTGGTTGATGTAACTTTTGTGGTGACTACGGTGCCGACCATGCAGGGATGTGCGAGGATCACCTAACACAGCTCGCTGCGGCCAACATTTTCGTCCCTACGCTCCAGCTTCCCAAACCTATTGTCATGGACCTGGCAATAGAAGGTTCTGATGCCAAGCTTCAGGCAACCGCGATCAAGAAGGCACGAGTATCACTCACGCTGTTACTACCTGAAGGCCCCATGAGAATTCGAAATGTAGAGTTTATCGTGTTTAAAGAGAAGATGCCGGAAGTCCTGCTCTCACGACTTTTGCTAATTTCAATGGGCTTTGACCCTGATGCACATCTCGCTAGGGTAAGGGAGCAACTTCATGACAAGCATTTCTCGGAGGTAGGATTCGACCCCGACCGATCAGTCGGCAATCCAGAAGCAGGCCATTTGTCTAGACAGATGCACAACTCCTCAGAGTTCGACCAACCGGTTGAATACCTTGATGCAGATCACAGCAAAATGGATGATTCCAATGCCAGCACTGTAGAGATCACGGAATTTACTCTTGGAGAGCATGCCCCTGCTGAAGTAAGGCCACATCTCGGAAGAATGTTCACAGAAGCTGTCACCAACGGATTGCCCAGCTCTCTCCATCCGAGGCTCCAACAAATTCTCGAAGAATATTGTGACGTTTTCCGGACTAAACTTGGGTCCTATCCGCCTCTCAATATCGCCCTAATGGAAATTAAGCTCACTCCCAACGCCAAACCGGTTCGCGTTAACGCACGCAGCTACACTCCTCCGCAACCCGCCTTCATCCGGACCAAAGTCGTGGAGCTGGAACGTCTTGGTCTCGTGAAGCGAAACACTCCCAGTGCTTGGGCTTGTGCTCCCCTGATTGTGCCCAAGCCAGGCCCTGAAAATTTCCGGTTTACAACGGATTTGCGTCCGTTTAACAAGGTAACCGTGCCCCAAATATGGCCAATGCCGGATTCAGAATCATCTCTAAGAAAATTGGGAGGAATGAGTGCATTTTCCACCATCGATCTCTGTCAGGGGTATTGGCAACTGCCTTTGGCGGAGGAGTCTCAAGAATGCCAGAGCTTCATTACTCCAGATGGAGTTTACAGCCCAACTCGGGTTATGTATGGGCAGCGGAATGCTGTTCCCTTCTGCTAAAGCGCCATTCAGAACATGTGAAAGTCTATCCGTGGCAAGTTCTTGCAGTGGCTAGATGAATTTTTTCCTACGCACGCTCACCTTCACAGTTTCTAGACTCACTAGAGGAGTTTTTCGCGATCTGTGCCGGGTTTGGTCTCAAACTCCATGCTGGCAAATGCAACCTATTCCTCAAGGAGTCGCGCTGGTGTGGACGACTCATCACCAGTCAAGGGGTTCGAATGGATCTGTCTCGGCTCGAGGCATTGACGAACATGGAATACCCCTCATTTGGTAATCAGCTGCAACAATTTCTATGTGCCGTAAATTGGATTCGTTGCTCGATTCCGGAATTTACAGCTCTCTCTCTCGGTGATGAACGTGGATAAGTTGCTGCAAGCTCTCTTCGAAATGCTTCGGGATGTTTCGGAACGCCAGACAACTCGGCGTGCGGCTGCAGTGAATGCGCATAATGAGAAAACACATTTTCAGCCTGCTAATTTCACTGTTGGAGACTTCGTCCTCGTTGCGAAACGCATAGCTAAGGACGGACAAAAACTCCGTCTTCAGTGGCATGGTCCCCAACGCGTCGTCCGTACCGAATCTGAATGGGTCTACGAGGTGGAGGATTTAATCAACGAATCTCGTTCCTTGGTTCATGCGAACCGTCTAAAGTTCTACGCGTACTATCAGCTCAACGTCACTCAAGAGCTCCCTGACACAATTGATCACAATCAGCCGTACTATAACGTCGTCACCAAGCTTCTCGATCTCAAGTACGACCGTTCAGATCTCACCTGGAAAGTTCAGGCTAAGTGGCGAGGCTTCAATTCAGAGGAGCCAACATGGGAGCCACTTCATAGCCTTTTCGAGGATATCCTAGATATGCTCCAGGAATTCCTCGATAACTACGAAGACAAAGGTAAGGTTCAAAGGGCACTTCACTCCTTGCGTCGCTCAGGGGAGAGAGGTGTGTAGCACCGTAGGGTACACTGCTTCCCTTAGGTCCCATTTTGAGGTGCAACCCATATCAATTCAGATCTTTATATGGTGGGTCTCTTTCTGAGTTTCTGGGTAGTTCTTCCCTTCGGGGTGCCCCTCCACCCAGCAGAACTCAACGGTGTCCAAGTCTACCCTGACTACAGCTAGCATAGCACAATGAAACTCTGCTCTACTCTACTTAAACCCCCTCTGGCAATAAACAAGAGGGTAGGAAATCCTCAAGAAAAAACCACCGGGAATAACATTGCCCAATTTACCTTACGCATCTTCCCCTCTGGAAAGCCTGCTATAAACCTGTTCCTCGTCGGAACTTACTTGCCTTCTCACAATTATCAGTTCCCTCTTTCTTGGATGCACTGCTAAAGCTACCAATCAATAGCCACAAGTAAGGCCGGCTCTTATCGTCCTTGTTTTGATTCTTCTTTGGGTTGGATCCGGCCTTCATGTTTTGAATACATTCTCCCGTCCTCGACGTCAATCGAACTCTTTCACTCGTCCCCTCATACTGTTAAAATTAAAGAACTTTATGAGAAGAAGGGGAAAGTCGGAGTCTTTAACTTTTGACGATCATCTCTGCGGTGAAAAAATGGCCTGAGCTGCTTTGCGCTGAAATCGGAGAAAATCATGGTACACATGTGTCAGCTCACCTAAAAAAATGTCCCCTTTTGAAGGGTGGCCATGAGATTGTTTTAGGTCATACAGCAGTATATGCTGAATTAAAACTCCGCTTCTTCAGATTTAAATCAGTACTCTAAATCCCTCTGCTCAGACGTAAGCAGTTCACGAAAATACTTTACATGTTAGCTTGATATGATGAACATTCCGGCAATTTCACAATCCCCCTTCTGCGCATAGGTTCTCAAGTCATGGACTTAATCCTTCTGACGCCACCATAGTACAATAAGACGCTGTGAAAAACGACCAATCAGACTACACACATAAAACTGCTGATCAAATCAAGGATTCTATCTGATTCTATTCGGCAGTAATTTCTTGATTTCATTTCTGCAGAACTGGCAAAAACGACTCCGGGGGTAAAAGGATTTGATGTACTGCAAGTGGTGCGAAGGTTGGGAGTCCTATGAACTTGCATCCAAGCCATGTGGCAAGTTCCATGGTAGAAATAACAGAGCACTTCCACCAACTAAAGAGTAGCTGGTATTCCAGCCAACAAGCAGGCGGCTTTCGGAGTGACCCTCAACACGGCGTGTCTTTGAAGGAGAATGGCCCGATGAACGACTACATGGTTTATTGTTGGCATTTAAAAGCAAATATCGCAAGTGTTTGACGGGAAGATTGGTGATATTTTTGGATGAATGCATAGTCCAATCAAACCCTATTCGGTGCCAGAGATCTCCCACTGTGTAGATCTTAAACCATTCTGTTGGCTCACAAGAAAGCCAGTGTGTTGATGTCTAAGTCGGAATTCGTCAATCCTGCATAACGCATTAGCCGCGTGGATATAACCGACCACATCTTCCATGCATTAAAATAACCCAAATTTTCCCCCGAATTCGTCAAATACGTGCAAAGCAATAGAAAAATGTAATGCAGCTTCTACGAATTGAAAAGCTACGTGGAGGCTTTTTCTGAACGATAACGGAGACTAAAGTTTACAATCCTTGCACTCAAGTCAATAGGAAGAGCCTGCAACGTTTGTTGTAACCTGGGAGCCTAGTGGAGAGAAGCAATGGATGCAGTATGGTGTGCGAGTTCGGTTGTGGGCTATTTCAGGTTTTATCCACCTCATCAAAAGGATTTCAATGGGTATTTGGTACCTGTGGTGTCTTGCTCGGTCACTTCTCATGTGAAGCATCATCGAGGGTTGCCAATGCTACAGCTCAGTATAAATCGGTGGAACAAAATTAATTCTGCGTTTTCGCAAGTGAAAGTGCGTCATGTCAAGTTTTTTTCTGTAAAGACGACAGCCTGTGGCCTCAGTCCAGTCAGTGCAACTTCCGAGATAAATAGAAGTTTTGGGCCAAAGTTTGCAACTGTTTGGCCAAAACCAATGACAAGATACTGTGCTGTAACCGTTCTATACTGTTCTGTGCTGTATTGTACGGTACTGTATCCTACAGTACTGTACATAGATAAATTGTTACGCCATAATGCAGCGTTGTTCCGTACAAAACGAAGACTGGAATGATAGCTCTCGAAAGCTACTAAGTTAATTTTGGCTACATTTCGCCAAATTTTGGATTTTGGACTTACACAATCCAGTACAGTTCCAATTTTCTGCTAATCATTGTACGGTACTCTACTGTACAGCACGGCATCATACCCAAAAGAGTACTGCACCAGTTCGTAACTTCGCAAAAAAACCCTTCGAAATACAGCGAAATACTGTAATATCCCAAGTGGCAGCATGGTACTTTGGAAGGTACTGTAATACTGAAGCTGGTAGGGAGAAGGATGAGTAAGGGGCGGGCATACAGTATCTCGTGGTATGCTTCAGGTAACTTTGCTGGCAGAAAGGACTCTCCGTCATCGGTAACCCTCTAAGATACCCCGGGTCCCAACCGACCGCATCTTTCAAAAAATTAAAGCACCCAAACATTTCCCCCCTGTACGCAAGCTAAAGCTTCTTATGCAAACACATCGACTTTGCCCAAACGCTGGCACAAGACCGGCACAATACCGGCGTTTGGGTAATCGTAGCAGCGTTCGTGGTAGAACCAACTGCAGTTAATTGGCAAAAAACTTCTACCCCTCTGCATGCCTACCGATTAAGCGCTCTTTGAACAACAGTAACTAGAGGTCTGCGTTTAGTGACTACAGTTTGGCATAACTACCCTTCAAAGGATAAGTCTGCCAAATATTGAATGAGTACATATATAGTTATGTACGGAACTCCAGACCAAGGCTTTCCATCCCTGCTATACTTCGCAAGGTCTATGCTTGAAATAACTGCGCCGTAATACAATACTATGAGCCCAATGAAGTCGTCTTAGTATCACATGGATCCAATTTGCAGAGGAATTCTTTGACTTAACGCTGTAATTTTTTCCTCGTTCAGAATGCTGGGGTTTACGCAGGAGGTAGTCGCATTTTGCTCCAACTTTTTAGAGTTGCAATGCTCTTAGTTATTCACTCATCGAAATCTGTTGAAAGTACCATTTCTGTTCGTGATAACGTTTCAACATTTACATATGAGTCGAAGTAGCTATTAGGGGCGAGTAGCAATATGGATGATATTTACTCATTACTACATGGATAAAAGAATAAAGCTAGCTAGCTAGCTAGAGAGGGTGCATCTACTGACTGACCATTCAGTAATGTGAAAAGCGCATTGACGAAATTTGGGTAAATCTTAATAATGGACAATGCAGTGCTGTGAAATTTCCTGCTGTAAGTACTGTACGTACAGACCACACACACAACACCACTGTACTGTACAGTACTGTATTTAATAGACCACAGGCAAGCTCTTTAGAGGTGTTTACGAAGACCTTGGAAACTAAAAACTCTTGAGATCACAAGGTTTACGTATCGTTGGTGGGAAATGTTTATATACGCAATACAATACAATATTTGGAAAAGTAAGGTCATTTGGTGGTGGTCATTTTACAATACTATCGAAACTGCTTAATTTTGCAGACCAATGCAAGTTGGATTTTCGGTAGCTTCCTTAATCGGCAATCCAACGTGAATGAATTGGTGCAACCTGTGAATCGTACTGGGAGCTTGAAGTGATGTCATTCCGCGTTTTTTTAGGATCATGCACTGATTACCTCAAGGAACGCTGCGGCGGCTGTGACGTCAAACGCTGCGTGCCTTGTGGCCAGTCTTACTGCGGTCTTTTGCGGGACACTGCGGGCTTCCTTGTGGCCTTTCCAAAGTTAGCTGACCCTCCAAACCACAGCGCCGGAAAACAGCCAAGTTG
Organism: Kappaphycus alvarezii; assembly: GCA_002205965.3. Taxonomy (NCBI): domain Eukaryota; phylum Rhodophyta; class Florideophyceae; order Gigartinales; family Solieriaceae; genus Kappaphycus; species Kappaphycus alvarezii. Next base: position 1,000,637 of record NADL03000599.1, read on the forward strand.
TTTGGAGTACTCTGGGTGAGTCGAATATAACTTCCAAGAATAAAACGCCCAATCCTTTGGACTATCTCTTCAAGGATTGTCGCTCAGTTGCTTCATGCGCTCTGCTTTGGGTTAAATCAAAGAAACCCGGCACCCATACTGAAACCTTTTCTCGTCTGACTCAAACACCAAAACCGAACACATATGGCGATCTCTAGCTTCATTAACCGGGAAATTGCGTTTCCAATCATTATTCCAGCGGACTTATCGCAAATCGAAGTCAAAGTTCATGGCGACATCAGGAGCTCACAATCCCAGGGGATTTTGTCCACATAAAGTACCAGGTTACCATCTTCATGATAGCCAAATGCTCTGAAGAAAGTAACTTGCGTTCAAAAATCCTTTTAACAACTGTTAATCCCAATTTCGTCAAACGCGATCAATCCACACTGTTTCTTGGTTCACGATATTCCGCAGACAGAAGGCAGCTGCCTCGCGAATAATATTAGGTTACAGACCGAGTCGAAATCGGTTTATAAGATCGAATCAAAGCTGAAGTGACCAATATTAGGGTTCTGGGTCATAAGGTCTTGAACTCATATAGTGTTCCATAGTAGTATCATGTATGTGCTTCGCACCGAATCCCATCTTCTTTAAATTGACTCTGTCACCGGCGGAGGCGGACGTTTCGTATTCTTGATCACCAAGGGAATGTCTAGAAGAATTCCTGCTAGGTATATGGACTGGGGAAGGCAATCTCGGGCGCCATGGCATGGCTGAAGTGGTAACTTCGTATTCTTCGTCTACATTGATTTCAGGCGCAGGTTCTTGAAATGGCTCTCTGCGATTGTTTGTGGCGGAGAAATGGCACTTCATCAACATCCCTGTCAGGCCAATTGCAATCAACCAGATCATGATTGATGCACCAATAATTAATATGATATCAACTACGTTTGAGGACGAAGTACTTGTCTCAACAGTAGAGTCTCCGTAATCTCCCTCAAAGTCAGGTTCTTCATCACCGACCTGACGAAGGAGAAATGTGTAGCCGTCTGGCTTCGGTAACAGGATCATCGCAAAATATACCCGGAGTACTTCAAGTCCTTCAGGCAGGCCCTAAAGCTGAGGAAACAAAATTGAAAGAATTCGATCTAAAAAGAGTCGGTACCTTGCGAAAAAACACTCAACGTAGCATTTTTGAGATGGTAGAACTGTGGAATGCGCTAAACAGAATGAACCGCTCCCTGATGACTACTTCCAAAATCGGCAACTTAACATCCTAGACTTACGAACTATACCGTATTAGAAACCCTTGAGATAACTGGCCTGGCACAAGATATGGGTCCTCTTTCGCATTACAGTTAGGCTAGCAGTAGCAAACGATCCTATATGCAGACCAACCTTTCCCGTTCTGAACGAACTTAACAAGCGTTTTTATTTATATGAAAGATTTTTTTATAGCCTATTCCCAGACGAAAGAGAAAACAGTTTAACCACCATTTCCTTCGGTTCAGTGCTGATGCGCTGCTTCTCCTTCGTATGTTGTTTCTGTGAACAAGGATGTAAGTATAATTGAATACAATAGTTCCATTGTGGGCAGTTCTTTCAGACAGGGATTTAACCCTTTGATAGGAAGGTAATGACCCCCGGACAACAAATCATAAATCAGAACAAAAAATAATTCGTGTTACGCATTCTCACTGGAAATAATTTCCAACTGCGCTTTTAATTTCCATATCTTTACACGAATCAAGTTCAACCTAGCTTCCGCAGTACGACATCTCTGTCACATGCATCCATCCTGAGAAGCTCTGGCGGCAAACTGGAATAGGGACTCTGTTCCAGTAAACTCTACCACGGAGGCTGCACGTGTCATCAGAATTTTCCTCTTAGATGCCGTAGCTTGCAGCTTGCTGCGGTCCCATCTTTATGACGGAAACTCAAGGTTTTCTTCAATCGCTCCCATTCGAAGAGAATTTTACACTACACAGTACATGTACAGTACTGTACTGTATACTGTACTGTACTTCACGCATGGTGTTGTACAGTACTGTACAGTAACATGAAGATATCAATACCTTTGCACCTTCGTATTTATCCTTCCATTTGAATTAAATCATTCCATGGATTTTAGACCGATCGTTACTTGACTCTTCGGCCTATGCTTTTGAGTTGGTGCTAGCTAATGCGTACATATCAACATTTCTTGCATTCACAATCGGTCTCATAGAATAACTGTCGCGCTGTTATTATTATTTTAGGCCTAGGCATTCTTAGTCCATGCATAGATATAGGCTGTGTTCCCGCGCCATTCCCTTCACCGTGCCTTCACGCTGTACGCTACTCTAACATGTTGCATCTCAGGGAAACAAGTGGCCAATGCCTCCCGCATCCTTCTTCACACCGTCTCCTTCGCACAAATGGCTTCATCTTTTCCTTAAACACAACCCCGTTCCCGCCCCTCTTCTGATTGCCATCCCTAGATTCACAAACGGCTTTATCCCGCGAATGTCGCCCATCCCTCAGAAAGGAAGTGCGTTGTGGACAACATTATTAAACCTCCACCTCTACCTCAACTGCTGCGTAAGAAAGGGTTCCCCGGCAATCCCATGCTACTGCCTCCCCTGCCCTGCACAACCGTCATGGGGAGGCCGTGCCACCGCCGTCAATCACCCGCACCACTTCTATCACTAAATACATCCCACGAGAACCCCTCCCACCATTCTCCCTTCTCGCGAAGTCCGGGACAGTCCACGATATTCTTGCGATCGCCCTTAGCCCAACCGACCTCTTTGGCTCTGTTGGCGGTTCCCACCTCGATAGTCTTATCCTCTTGCTCATTCGCCTGGGTCGCGCTGCCAGTGTCGCTGTGAACTCCATCGTAGATCACATGACTTTCTCGCTCTTATCTATGTTCCTGACCGGGGACTGCGGAGAGCACCCCGAGTGAGCTAGGATGAAGGTTTCCGGTAAGACAAGTTCACACCCTCTGTCAACGTCTTCGCGATGCATCCGCGAACAAGAAGTTTACCTGAAAGCCATTACCGATAGCATTGCTGCAAATGAACGGAGATCTTGTCGATCCTTTCAAACCCAACCAGCACAGACCTCAACTCAATAGGCAGTTCGAGCTATGCATGTGCCTGTCGATTGCCAACTTCCGAGAGCCATTCTCGCGACAGCTGATTCGCTGATAACCGATCCAATCCCTTGCCTCTCAGGAAACGCCCTCCTTCCTTTACCCTTCGCCCTCTACCACCGTTGCCCCATTGGATGGCATTGAACTCGTCCCACCCTCAGATATTTAGGAGATGGCGTCCTACGTGCACCCCAATTGATTAACCTGGAGTCGGCTGCCGGTCCAACCCAAACGTTCCCTTGTAATCTGCATCCACTGTTGACACCAATACAGTGCCGTCCGAAGTGGGCGTTGCGAGCAGGCCAACCTCTCCGATACTACATGGAGACTTTTATTCTGCCACTAACGGCCCCCTTGTGTTCCCAGCCTTCGTAGCACCAATGCTCCTGCCAGTCAAAATTAGCTCAGACAAGATCAGGCCAATCCCTATCAGCCAGAGCCTCCAGTGATTTGTGACCGAAGTGTTCTTGCCTGCCTGCTTTCTGAACTAGAAGCTACCTATCGTCACACAGTGCCAGCTTGCTAATAGCGTCCTCTATATCATGGACCTCATCGTCAAGGAAGTTCATGTACTCATCAGCTGCCAGAGCAGTGACTCTGACTATGTGATGGTTTCTGCTGGCGTGCGAAATACGTTCTACAGTTTCTCGACGCACTAAATCCTGTGCGCTCTTCTCTCTCCAGCCCTCCTCTCCTTTCTAATCAGTAACAGGATTTATGGCCGGGCCTCAACCGCCCTCGTCATTCCGTTTACCCTTCACAATTTCCTCCTCGGTGAATATGACCCCAAAAGGAGGAACTGAAAGCATGTCGCTGTTCGCAGAGGTTTTCCAACCACGAATCTTCTGCGGCTGCGACCATGAGACCTGCGAAATGAAAAGGGGAGTGCAGCTAAAGGTACGCTGGTTGACGGTACTTCTGAATTCGCGACAGCTCCACGGTTCTTGTACGCATTGGGCTCCACCTCTGATTTGGAATGAGGCCTCCAAGATTCGCGCATCCCTGCCAACGTTGTATCCGGATCGTCCCGCTGTACTGGCCACAATCGTCCCAGTTTCACTCGCTACTGGAACCATATTACTGACCTCTTGGCTTCCAACGTGCTCCACAAGATTCAGTCCTCCATACACCACTCTCAAGAAGCACGCGTACGGCTAGCTGCAATCCCAAATACCGGTTTCCGCTCCCACATCCACTGCATCACTTCAAAGGAGAAATAAATCATAGGACTGCCAGTCCCAACACCTAACGTCCCTGCCTGCTACCGCAGCTCGATACAGCGATAGAAAACCCTATCGCTCAGATCTATATTCACCGTCTGCACAAAGGGAGATGTTGCGATATCGTGACTTCAAGATTTTTCATAATTCCTACTACTATTCCAACCCTAAAAATGTAGCATTGCAAAAGCCCTCATCAAACTGACCACCAGCCACCTAACCTAGTACCCTTGCAAGCTCGTGAGGGAGGACGTCTTCCTCCACACTATCCCTACTACCACACTTCGCGCCCTTTTTCAAACCGCTCAAGGGTGGACAATCACAAGGAATATGCATGGGACGCTCGGAAAGTGCACTATGCTTTTGTCAGACAGTCGCCGGTTACGGAAATCGTGGAGACAAGGTCTGGGCGATGGAGATGCGCTACCGATTGGTAGACAGCAACAGGCATCGAAACCGGAAGTTTGTGAGTCTACTCTCCACTCAAGATGAACCGGTCTGGACGACAGAGACGTGCTGCAATAGAGCCGGCAATGGCAGACGTCGATAAGCCAACGAGTGTGCTCGTCACACGCACACAACGAAGGTGAGGATAATCGTAAGTGGCGACCATTGAGGTACGGCTAGGCATCACATAGTGCACACGGGCAGGATCAGAGCGTTGTAGTTAACTCGCGAGTCCGATCGGTCGTGAATTAGTAGAGGGATACTTGTACGATGCGAGGATGGAACGAGCGGGCATTGCTTGGGTGGAGTAAAGTTGAGAGTGCGAACTCTCCGGTGTTTGTACCGCATCTGTATTTTCATAAGTTTGAGTAGCTCTCAGGTCAACTCTAATGAATCTGTATTACACCATTGTATGTGCCCCTCGCCTTGGCTGCACCAGCGAAAATTTTATTCCGGAAGATTCGTAACCATGCATAGGTATGTGCCAGATACCCGGAACCCACTGGTACAGTACCTCAAAGAGAATCAATCACAAGCAATGCTGCCCTTCACACGTAGATCATCTCCTTTGACTACCCAACCTTCTCACCAATTTTATCCCCCGAGAGTCTTTCTTAGGGCTCGTATCTTCACACCGCTTCTCTGCTGGGAAATATCGATGCATTTTCACAAAAGATGAAGGGGCTAATAAGTTAAAACTGGCGTCAACGGAAAAAGGAACCACCAACTATCCGAGATGAGACTCGTTGCAAGCGACAAAAGCGCGACAGTAGCCTTTATCAGAAAAGGACGAGGAATACTTATGAGAGAAGGGATTCTGCTATTGTAACCAATTCTAAAAGGACGGACTCTTAACAATCGCTTCGAGGCTAGAGAGATGTCCAAAGGTTTTTGTTCGAGTTTAACTACCAACTTTCCCTGAGGATTTAGATTCTCTTGTTAAAAATGATCCAGAAAGGAACTTCTCTGGAAAGATTTTTCATCTTAAAAGTCTACATTGCATCTCCCTCACCAATAACAAACTTACCGGCTTTTTGTGTGGGAAATAACGCTCCAACTTGACTTTGAACCTCTTTAAGAACGATTAACCTAACGAATTTTCTTTGCAATTGCTATTGTTTCTAAATTGATTTTATATCAAGTGAGAAATCGCTTCAAAGCTCTCAAAACGGAAGTACGAGAGCGTTATCACCTTATATGCTCACTTGGAGCTCGCTTGGGACTTTGCTTTTGAAGAATGTATGAGGTTACCCTCGTTTGGGGCACCCTAAATAGCTATTGGATACTGCGGTGGTCTGGGTTCAGATGGAAGAGAGGGTAGAGGTGTGGATTTTAAAAGTTGTTCTCTTTCTTATCTACTTCGATGGAAGGTGCAGTCCTGGGATTTTTTGCAGCACAGTAGCAATTTTATATATATGCTAATGCGACAGAAAAATAGTTACTCATATAAGTAAGTACAGTAAGGGTGTGACAGCTACACGAATAGTGAACGGCATGATTCAGTGTCGCGATAAAGGGTCGTAGTCAGGATAATTCAATGGATGTGCGATATTGAAATATGGATGATAGAAACATGATTAAATGGTCGTGTCGATGTCGTGGCATCCAATTGAACGACTTGCCAATCATACAAGCTGAGATGATCATCCATCAATCTATGAAGCAACTCAGTTAAGAGCTCAAAGGTAACAGAAAAGATGAAAAACCACACTCGCAATATGTTGAGGCCTCTAGTCCAACACCAACAGTATATATATATGGCAGTAGTACAGTTGCACCCGAATTGCGCGAATAGTTGGTGCATTGGAACTTCCAGTGAGATGCGAAGAGTTGCTTTACGGTTGCATCACAGTCCCCCAGATCATCTGTCCATCCTGATACTTGATTTTATAGATACATTATGCAAGAATGACATGGACAGGTACATGAAAACGTTAGCTGGGTGTATCATTTTATCTTAAAGTATTTCAAAATTTCGCTTGAAAGAAAAAAATATACTTATTCGAACGAACTCAAAAGTTTTTAGATGAATTTTAAGTACAAATTACATCAATTGAATTATTTGTCCAAATAGTGCAAAAAATTATTAATGTTCTATACTAGGGCGAAAATGATACTGGAAATCCGACTTGGGAAAGGATTCCCACTTAAATTATTCGGAACATTTATAATTAAAGCAATATAGGCAATAATACGGCAGTGAAAAACCAACTAATGGTGCATGTGACCTGCTTACTTAACAATAACATTAAAAGCTCACTTTTAAATAGAAGCAACCAATTTTCTTCGAAATTCTATCGGAATTTCCCTCGAAACCCTCCAAAAAATCCAAGGTCAGCAATGGTAAAAAATGGCGCCTATTTGCGTAAACCTTCCTCGATATGGCACTCCAAAGTTTTCAATTAGGGTGAGATCTGTCGAGCGGTATGAATTGGCAGTAACTTACATTGTGGCTTGTTTTTTTGTTTTTATCCTCGCTCCTTTCTGATAGAGTGAAGTGAAATCAGCGCCTGCCGCAACTATTAACGTACATGCACACTACTGTTCAAATTGAATGGGTATCAGCCAGCTCATCTGTTGCAGTAAATGAAACTCCCAGATTTACTCTTACACGCAAAGGATGTAAAGTTAAGTATATACATACACAGTGCTATACTGTGCCAGCATTCCATGATAATGGAGATACTGGTTTCCAACCGTTTGCATCTTGTGGTTCAGTTCGGGAGGTGGCTCATCGTTCCACTTAACGTAGATATTTTACAGGAAAAGCTCAGATGTTGTGCTCGTGATACAAAAATGTTTTAAAAATTGACGTCGTCAAGAGGTTTATCCATAAAACAAAAAGATGGGGAAATGACAACGGTTTGATTTTCTCCTAATAAAAGGTGAAATGGGCAACACGGCGGTTTATTACGACTCTTAAGAACACTCGACTACAGTTCTACCCCACGCACCTCACTAGTCCTCGTTACCAATACTAAATTGTAAGCCTTTTCCTCATACAGTGCCCTTATATTGGACTGCCTGTTTTATCCCACAACCTTGAGATCTATTTATATCCGCTTAAAGTACAGTTAACTGTGTTTTGGCACTTCACAGACGCTTAAATAAACCTAGCTCTACGTATATGCATCTTTTCTCCATGATGCTATACGATATTCTAGCAGCCAACAATACTGGAAAAATAGTCGAATTGGACAATATAATTCAAACCTTTAATTGGTTCCAGGCAGTCCTACGTACTTAAAACGTGCCATTGACCGCTGTCCGTAACGATTATCAGATTTTTCTCTTCCCAATTGACCTTGCAATTATTCCGAGCACATCTACACGGCCTGTTAGTCTGCTGACTTCTCTATTGGTTCCTGCACTTCCACTCCGAATACCCCCACGCCGTAGAACAATCAAATAGAGCTTTCCGCAAGCACCATTCTGTAATCCAACTGTTCCCTTTCTTGTGCGGCTATGGGTTTTAGTCACTGTTACAGATCTTGCCTTTCTCCTATACTGATAACCTTTAAGAGTGAAAATGGAGGTGCGAACTTGCTTCTAAAAGGTATTACGGTAAGGGAGCTTTTTTGTGTGCGAAACCGAATGTAGAGTTAAGGTTATGTATTTACTTCTCGATAGATGACAATTGACTCGAGGATATCGATTAACACATTCATTTAAGTAGAAAATAGAACCTGTCAGAGGTAGACCTGCTAAACCCTCCAACTGTATTCATGACACCCTAACAGATACAGGAATACTCAAGCTCACATCTTACTTAAAATCCAACACATAAAGCATATTAAGCATATCCTCTACCCATAAAAGAATCCAGCAAAATTTCCACTTTCCCAAATCCAAACATTAAATTACAACAACACCCCTATATGGTAAAGAAAAACCTTCAGATAATTCAGAAAAATTACATGATCATGATCAGACAAAAGACAAAAGACTTTTGTGGACATAATTTGTAAAAATAAAATCATCAACTGCCATGAGTGCGACGTCAGCGACCAGGGAATTCACCCACTGCTCTCTGACTTCCTAGGGCCTTTCAAGAAGTTCAAGCTTATACTAATCTCCTTCTTATACGTTTCAGGACTTCGGAGAATGGTTCCACTGTCTGCGTCTGATACATTTGCACCCCATATCCTAATTTTATTGTTCACCCTCCCCAATCAGTTGTGATTCCTTGTGAAATACAGTGGCTCATCGGGTGGTAAAGCGGGACTCTAATAAGTGGCACCATAGTGAAGGCTTTAAGCGAGCAAGAGAGTGGAATGTACCGACATGGCCCGTTTGGGATCTGTAGGTGGACTTGCACATAATTTGTTGGATATTTCAGTTTAGATAGCTCCTATTGAGGGACTATGATGGTGGTGGTAGAAGGTTCATTTGTCCTTCAGGAGTAGCATGCAGTAGTTTAAAGTAGTATTGGTGGGGAATCGCACCAAATAAGGAGCTCGGTAGGGGTAGGAGTAGTGCATTCGTAAAACTAAGCACCCTTTGGCCCCTAGACACAAGGTCGTAAAGCGTCGAAAGCTCTAATGGGCTTCTTTTATCTCGCTTGGGGTTAAAAAACGCCCAATATAAGTACTCCTGTACTTGTTCTTCCCTCGCAACCTCCTTTAGGCAAATACCAGTGCTCCTGCTGTGCCCATCTGCGTTATAGATAACCTTTATTTGTAGTGACTACGGACGCAACCATTTGTTTTGCACTACAGCTGATCTCCCGACCTAGGAACCGTTCGTCTTCGAAGTCGTTAGAGCTGGAATTACACCTTTAACAGAACCATTGGAGAAGAGTATTGGGGTCCATCAAACTGCTAGTTACTTCTTTCACCATTTAATTAGTTTCAACATGTCTACGGGGGTGGTTGGTATACAAGAAATTTAAGAAAAGAACCAGTACTTCCGTCTGAAGATGATGACAAGATCGATCAAGCCCCGTTAGGTGAACTATATATCCCTCTGAAGTCCGTTATGTCAATATTTACCGCCAAAAATCGTCTGGAGGCTGAGGAAGGGCCTAAGATTTTGTAAGACCGCCCAAATTTGGAACAGAAGCAGTTTACTCCTTGTCTCACCAATTGGATAAACGCTGAATTGGAAAAGAGGATACTTGCCGCTGTCACCCGTTTAGTGGGAAAGTACTCGGAAAAGTCTCTGCTGGAGACCCTTTCTGCAATGATAGGACAGTTGATGGGCACCAGAATTGAGAAATGGATTGCCGAAAGAGTTGAAGGTCTGGTTGGTGAAGCACACTTTAACATCTTCCAGGATTTGGTGACCGCCAATTTGGTGTGCACCATGAAGGAAAATACCTCCTTCCAAGTCAGCTTTGGTAAATGAGGGGCAGTATCTGAAGATAAAGCCATCAACTTCACCGGTGTTATTAAAAGAAATAAAGAAAGGATAAGAATTTTTGGGTCACGGTGACCCTGGTGGTGGCCCGTCAGATTCATCGAATTTTGAGTCTGGATGTGATAGCCGCGAAGTTGGTCTTCGAGGGAAGAAAAATTGCAAGCAGAAGAATCCAAGCGGCCCGTAAAGAAGAAAAAGTCAAGGATGAGTTCTTCTAACCCCTCGAGGAGTTCGAATGGGTCGGATTAGAACTCCAATTCAGATGAAGAGAGATGGAGACCTCGATCGAAGGTCAGGATCGAATGTATCATCCCGTTGATTGAGTTTTCCTCCCGAGTGATAAGCTAAAAATACTATACGCTGAACGATCCATCCTCCTCGTATTCAAGGTATGTCTCCAGAAGAGGTGGACGTATCACAAGCAGTTGGCTGTGAAGATGCCCACTCAAACGTTTCCCGACAGGAACCCATGACGGTGCCAGGATTAAAAATAGACTTCTGGAACGCCTGTGATCACAACGACTTCAGTGAAGTTCTCTCTTTACGGTTGTCTCAATATTTTATGGAGGACTCTGCAAGCGAGAATCTGTTTTCGCGTCCAAATCACCGCTAGAAATATGGTGATAGATAATGAAGAAGGAAAAGACCTGGTATCGAGTTCCCCCGAAGCGATGAAATACATCCTGAGGACATACGCCATAGACGATTTCATCGATCAGGCCTACCATCAGGTGATTTACATTTCGATGAAGCAAGGATAGTTAATGACGAAATCCAAATTCGCGGAGTTGATTCGAGCCAAAGCACACACCTGCGGATCTATATTCTCCAAAAGGCAGTTGAGGTCATTTTCTGTGGATGTATTGTCTCAAAAAATCCAAGCCACAGTTTGGAATCATCTATCGACCAGCACAAAGGTCACTTTAAAGGAGCTGAAGCACTACGCCCAAGCGACGGGAGATTTTTATCGCCACTACCGCCCGGGTATTTGGAAGAAACCAAGTGATTTATTGTCAATGACGCCACAAAAGGCGGCAGAAACGAAGGAAGACGGTTCCTCGGCGGAGTCTGAGGATCAGAACACTCTAAATATGACAGATATCCAGAAGGAGGTCTATCAGGTCCAAAAGGAGATAGAGCCAATCTTGAGGGTTTCGCCGCACGCACATAGGACAATGTATACCATTTCCGCGAGGGTATGATAGATCAGTGCCAGTACAGAGCATTTTTCAGGAAATTGCCCTACTGTATACTAATCGGTCAGGCGTTGAATTTTGAAGGAAAGGCGGGCGAATCTCATGAAGATGAATGGATTCGGTCGCTGAATGGTAATAGTTCGTAGAACTATTATCTCTTGTGGTACATCCGTCTTCGCTCCTAGTACAGGTTTGAACGCCGGCCTTGAGGAATAAGAAAAAAGAATAACCGGGAATTGGTTTTCACGGAGCGATTGAGGATGGACGGAAGGTTTTAAAATGGGGTGTAGAGAAATCTCCTGCGCCATTTGGTATCTAGTGCACACCTTATCTGAAGGTGGTCGAGACAGAAGTTCAACACCACGTAAGAGGTTCGGATCAGTCCGTTTTGATGTTTTGAAAGAGATTTTAAAGAATTTCCGTAACGCTTGGAATCTCACAGATGCAGTTACGACACACTGAGGGTGTATTAAACAACGAGGCTCAAGTTTGGTGCTAAAATCGAAATTTTTACCTCCATCATTTAGATCGCTTTCGTCGCTCGCCTCATAAAGGCTCTGCCCACATCAGAGATGAATCTAGAAATCCCATGAGACCTTCAGATGGGTCTCATTGTACTTATGAATAGAAGAGCTCACGAAAAAAATACACTTCGTTGTGGTCGACAATCTGACAGCTGAATGCATTATCGGAAGGCCGTTCATCAGTCGACTCGTGAGAACAATCCTACCCGGTCGCAAACAAGTCTTATTCTGAGATACAAATTCGGTGAGAATCCTCTCTGTACCACTTGAAGTGAAACCGAAAATGGTAGGTAGAGCTACGCCGTCGAACAAGCTCCAAATGATGACAGGAAAGTGCACAATCTCCATTTCCTAAGGGGTAGTGCACGTGCAAAGGGACGTCGCTGGGTTCTTGCTACAGTAAATACAAAGGATGGTGGCCATAAATCACCCCATATTGGCGAAAGAAGTTATAAAAGTGATCAATAAGCAAGCCTGAACATTGTTAGTTACGAACTTCAGTAACAGAACGGCCCTTCTCCGAAAGAGTCAGGTGCTGGAACATGCGCTCAAAAGTACAGTGGAAATATTAGGCCTACATTTGGGGAAGGGGTTTCGTGAGCCACCTTTAAAGGATTTCGATGTGACTGGTTGAAGAAACGAAGTCCATATTGGAGCGCATTGTCGCCAAGATCGCCAGAAGTTCACCGATATGTTTCAGGATTTCGAAGAGGTAAGGTGTGGGAAACTGGGCTCTATCAATGCGACAGAACAAAGAAGCCAATTACTGTAAGGAGCCCGAGAGATTCACCAACAACCGTATAAAGCGGGTTTATAAGCAACAGAGGTGGAACGTCAAGAGGAGAATTGGATGCTTTACAAGGGATTCCTCCAGCCATCCAAGCGGAGTGGACAAATTAACTGGTCCTCATTCCGAATCTGGATGTGCCGCTGCGGTTTTATGAAGAATAACGCAGCTTGAACCCCTTGACGGTGCACGATGCTTATCCAATTCCTAAAAATGATGAGCGCATCGACTCTTTGGGTGACACGGAAGTATTCTACATCTTATACTGTAATAGCAGGTATTGGTGAGTGCTATTTGACCCCGCCGATAAGGATAATACGTCTTTCATCATCTGTCTGTCATTAGAGGATGTAAAGATTCAACTGCATGCCGTGTGTGTTGAGGAGAGCCCCGGCCACCTTTCAGAGGGCGGTAGAAATCATCCTTTCAAGGTGCAAGTGGCAGTACGCTTTGGTTTACTTAGACAATGTCATAGTGTATTGGAAAAACCCAAGAGAGAATTTTGAAAATCCGCGTACAGTTCTGTTTATTCTGCAATTGGCCGCAGCATCGCTGAAGATGAAGAAGTAAAGTTATTAGAGCATGCCGTAGATTACGTGGGAGAAGTCGTGCGATCAGGTAAACTAGAAGTGACATAGAAGAACTGAAGGCGCTGAACAAGGCTCTGACGCAAAAGGAACAGACGTAACTGCGCTCCTTTTTAGGTAAATGCAACGTTTGAAGAAGATTGTCAAGAACCATGAGCGCATCGCTCATCCCTTGCCGGTGAAGCTGTCGAAGATTCAACCCTTCTAATTAGAGTTGCTAACTAAGGAAGAGTTTGAAGTGTTTCTAGAGTTGAAGAAGGCACTGGCGTCACCTCAGGTGTTGGCTCTCCAAAGGCGGATCAAACGTTCTACATGGATTCAGACGCGTTCGATCGCCAAGTTGGTTGCTGTTTGCTGCATCAGCAACAATCAGGAGAACTGTTACCAATTGGATACTGGAGACATACGGCGTCCAAACCGAAGAGGTACTAAATTGCCGCAAAAAGGGAGCGCCTTGTGGTACTGTGGATTTTGATCACCTTTTGGCCTTACTTTGAAGAGAAAAGTTTCATTCTCTGCACGGATCACCGACTTTTGCAGTGATTAATAAATACGATTAAATTTAACGGAGGGCTGGCCATGTGGCAATTAAGATTGGCGAATCTTGATTTTGAGGTGCCGTAAAATCCAGCAAGAAAATATAAACTTGCGGATGCGATGTTGAGATTGGCCATAGATGAGAGTGATCTTGGATGAAAAGATTTCATGTTGTGTCTGGGGCCATGCTTTGGACACCTCGGAATATTACTAGATGCAGGAAGTAAGAGGAGAAGCGACTATCGTCGATTCAGAAGCGGCGATAACCATGGAGGAAATACTGGTGATGCAGAAGAATGACCCTTGATTTAGGAAAAGTTGATGAAGCTTGCAGTTCAGGAGCACTCACGTATCATTCGTGGTTAGCGGACTCCTTGTGAGGTTATCGAATCTGGATAACACCTTTAGTGGTCGTGCTGGACTCATTGAGGTCGACAAATCTGGCCGCGCCCATTACTCCAAGTTAGCGGGAACAGCAAGTTGGCTCGAAGATATCCATCACCTTGAGGAGAGAGTTCTACTGACCTAATATGGCGACCGATGTTTTCTGCATCGTAGCAGATTGCGAGGGTTACGTCAATAATCTTGGGATCATAAAAATACATCAATGCATTTTGAAGTTGTTTCCTGCGGCCAGCCCATTGAAGTTTCGGGCGAGGGATCTTCTCGGTCCTTTACCACGAGCGGAGAGCTGTAACAAACAAATGATGGTGATCACCGATAGGTTTTCGAAGCTATGTCGCAGCCTCCAGTTGAAGGACACCGAGACCACGACGGTGGCCCAAAAATTACTCATTGGGTTTATCCTTGTGGTATAACTTTCTATTTTCTCACGTAAAACGGGCCAAAGTCTGGCCCTGAGGTCATTGCGGCGGTATTCCAACTCCTTGGGGTTAAACTATATTTTGCTGCTGCCTATCATCCAAGGTCAAATGAACAAGTGGAGCGATTTAACAAGCGCAGAACTCTTCTCTTTTATCCTTTCCTTCTCTCCACATTCTAGTTAGATTCCCCCCGCTAGAAGTGTCAAATGACGAAGTAAACCACCCCATAATTCCTTCCCGTTTAACAAGATGATTGTTCAGCACCTCCGTCACTCTATCAGCAGAGAATCCAACGGATTGGGATCGCGTAGGTGAGCCTTTTACGCACAAACATAAACATTAGGGGCATCCGAGGACGGGGAAGAAGCTCTTTGACTTGGTAGAAACGCGTCATCCCCCGTCTACTCACGCGACAATCCTCCCGTCCGAGGAACTATAATCAGCGGAGTTTAAGAGATGCGCTTTCCGAAAGGTTGCTGGGTCCTTTCGGAAGGAGAAGAAGCATATGGATAACACAAAGCGGAGATGTAACGCAGGCTTTTATAAGAAACCTTGGAGTCCTTCAAAGGGGAGTGTTGGCGACCTCGTGTACGTTGATCGTCCCACTTGCAGGAAGGGGTAACCAGAGTATCCGAAAGCACAAAAAAAAGAATAAAAAAAGTCCGAAAAATTGATAGTGGAGACTACGGGCCCCTTTGACGTGTTGGAAGTGAACACAGTCACTATCAAGGAGAATAGCGTTGCCGTCGCTGTGAGTAGGGACAGAGTATCGGAATCGCCAACTGTACGAGAAATAGAAAGCAGTGAAATAAAGTAGAATTAATATACGGGAGCAGCGGTGGATACCGCTGCCACCCCTGAGGCGAGACCCCCGTTAGGGAGCGATATCTATCCTCTGGAGAACCTCGTGAGTCACCAAAGACACGGCCCGGGATAAAATCACCGTGTCAGGTGGTTCGTTTACGCCCGTGAAGATGATGAATGGATCTACGAGTTGGACACCTCTGACAATTTCATCATCCAGTATTGGTGTGCGAAGCGGAAACCTGTGCCAGAGCAGTATCTCCGATAGGATAGCACTTTCCTCACGGTGCGCCAAAATCTGAGCAGTAGGTACGCCGAGAAGCTGTTTCGTTAGCCGGAAAGGAGCCTTTGAAAAGCAAGGTACAACACAGAAAAAGTGATTTACAAGAAAGAAGGAACACTTCTCAGAGGACAGAAACTACTGGGTTGAACCCAAAGGTGCTACAGTGTGAAGGTTTAAGAATGTCGCTGCGGGCTTTTTGATACTTGAGGTGAGGACGGTGTATCCTGGGGGCGACGTACTACCGAGGGACAAGTGGTACCGCAATCTGTATGCTCGCGTTCATAGCGCTCCACCATCAAAGAGGGGTAAGAAACGGACTCCTCATGAAGAAGAATCATCAATTAGGACACTTCTTGCGCCTCGGTCACCTGATCTGCCGAATATTTAGTGTCTCTCAGCGAAAAATCCCTCTAAGGGCGAAGGGGACCACCAGTGAACGGGACGTCTCCAAAGCCTGTTTTACCGATTGAGGTTCCGTTACCCGAAGAGCACGGAATACCTATTGGAGCTCGGAAAGTAAGAAGACGGTGCTATCTACTGAAGGATACAATGTTACGGAGGTCGCCAAACTGTCCCGTGAGGTGTTCGGTTCCAAAGGTGTAGCTCTTTGGGGTGAAAGAGGCGGTGAACCCCTAAAGGACGAGATTCTGTAACGCCATCAGGACCTGACCGAGACTCATCCACCGGGGGAGCCTATACGGAGTTGGAGACCTCAGTGCTATAGTCGCCTTCGGGGTAGGGTTGTGAAGAAGAAAGTGGATAGGAGCGATACCTTGAGGAGGTGACCGGTTGCTGAAAGACGCCATTACCATTCGGCAGGAAGTACCATTCTTGGGTATCCGGAGTCCACACCATTTCGATGTCGCAATGTCAGGCGATCAAATTTTTAGTTCCCTTTCCAGGCGTACGTTAGCACCATTGCACAGAAGCGTTCGACAATCGTGACGGACATTTGGGTATGGAAAACCATACGGCCAATCCACGTATCCGTAATGGACCCCATCAAGATGTTCGACAACTGAAAGAGGAGTCCAGCAGGAAGTTCGGAGGTCAGGAGATACATCGCCTCATGGTTCCGAAATTTGAACCAAACAACGAGTTTGGCGTAAACATAGAACGCCATGAAGGCGCTCACCGGGAGTCCGGATTTTTTGATGATCTTTTCCAAGACAGATGACGCACCAAAATGGAGAAAAAGACTCCCAAAATAAAAAAAACCCGAAGGAGTGGGATTAAAAATCCAATAAAGAACTTCGATGTTGCGCCGCCAATTCGGTCCGATGAGAGAAAATAGGTTGAAAATTATCTAGTAGAGTGAGCTGATGTGCTCACACCAAGGTAAAATCTGCTACGCAGACAACGCATCTGATGTCTGCCCTCTTTTTTTCTATGTTTGAGCCAATATTTGATGATATCAATCTCTCCGTACTTTTAATTTTATAAAGTTACTGGAGGAAAAGTGAAAGTACTGGGCTCCGGACCTCATTTGACAAAGAGCAGGATTCTTCTTTTTGGAGAAACTTGGGGATGATTGGAATCGAAGATGTAGAACGAACATATCTTATGGAGCGAGGGAGCCGGAGGGTGAAGCATACGAACCATTGCATAAACCAACAAAGGACCGATGCGTGGATATAAGCTTTAAAACATTACATGATTTACACAATTTTTTCCGGCACGGATATAGTTTGCCGTTGAGCCGCATCTCAGAAATATCCATCTATCACTATCACCAGAAAAAGTAACAGGGGTTGTTTGGGGTGCTCATTCATGTAGCAACTGCGTTGTAGGTAGACTTGAGACCTCCAGGAGCGTAGGGTTTTGATTGACAAATGAATCTTTTCCCTCATAGCTTTTATGAAACAACGGGTTTCCAACCTCAGTATATTTCGAAACGGAAGAGTCCAACCGGGTGTTATGCTACAAGGAAGTGGGAGCGGTGTTCAGAGAATAATACGGTTACGGATGGAAGGAAAAAAAGAAGAATCTGAGTATTAATCAGTCGATTGAGGGGTTTCGTAACCTTCCGGATGAGTTTTGCTGCTATTAGATCAATAAAACAACATTAAATTGCATCAAACTTCTCTTGTTCCTCGACTTTCCAATCTCACCAACATCTCTCTCCACTAACTTCCGGCATCCTGAATTCTGCCTGACTCCCCTACTTATGCGCACGTAAGCCCCCGCGTTTCCCACCACGTCGCCGAGAGCGTCGGTAGCAAACCAGCCTCATACTGCCCGGGTGTTGGTGGTCTCAATATTCAGCCATTATCGTGAAGATTTCGAAATTTCGTGATATCCTTGCGTGCTTTTGATTCAATCATACACCCCTTGTGATCTTGTTTTTCGTTTTTATTGGCTTTTGACTTTTCTTCACCCCTTCATGGACCCTCAATCCCATTTACGAAGGCCACTGTCGTTTCCTTCTCCCATGCCTCACTTGGTTAATTTTTCGCATGCGTCTTTATCTTCGATGGCAATGTCGATCTCTCGGACCCCGCATCTACTTCCGCCTACCTCTCCAACCTATCTTAGTCCGCCGCCGCTGATGTAATCGCCACCTTTTTTAGTAACAAACCGCAGTTTTCTGCATCTTTAAACTCCGTTGCCTATCCTCCCCTGGACATCAGCGTTCCCCCTGGCTCCGATCCGCTCCCCGAAAACACGTCCGTTGACCCCACATTTCCCCCCCTGGAAGCTTCGAGCGTCGTCTCTCGTATGTTGCTGCCATACGGTCCATGTGCTCCCTCCTCCGCGCGGTCTCCAACGTATGCTTCTCTAGATACTGCTCCATGATTCGCAGCCTCTCTCCTCACGTCTTTCTGGTCTACGCCGCTGAGCGCCTTTTTTTCTTGAAGCTGCATGTGACTCTTTCCGCGCTCTCGCCCGACAATCAGAAAATTTTGCAGCTCCTGCTCTACAGTTTTCCGCACCCCGCACCTCGGGACATAAACAACTCTTTCCAAGATCGAGAGTTGCAGGATATATTACTAGTGCCTCGTGACGAGATTCTGCGCCTCGAATCGCCTTCCTGTCCCTGAGTCCCTGCCACATTGTTCTTAGATTTTCTTCGGCAAATCGCATCAACTGTGTACAATAAACTTTCAAAAGACACGTCCATTTCCCAGCCCATCTCTTCATTCGTTCCTGCCGTCATCTCACGACACAAAACCCAACCCCTTACACCCTCCCAGTTTTCAGAACAATGATGGTCTTACGAAGGTGGAACACGGCTCTTCCCCTGCTCTCACCTCGTCGCATACCATGGTGACTCTTGTACTCATATCTCTGGGAATACGGCCGCCCCAAACTCTTTCGTACCTCTGGAAAAAGTACCGCCTCTTGACAATATGAGTGTCTACCAATGATATTGCGCTCCTCTCCAATACCATCCCCTCACTTTCAAATCCCTCCTCTCTGTCCCCTTACCTATTCTCACCTAAACACCCCGTGCAGGCCATTCGTGGCCTATGGTTTATACATCACGGCCTTAAAACGTGTTCTATCTGCTTCTTTTCCAGAATAGGACTCAAGGCCTCCTAGAGCTTCTTTCCATCCCAAAAATTACTTTTCGACACGACCGCCCCTGCGTTCATGGCCGTCAACGCCGTGAAAATGCTCCAACCTTGTTGACCGCATACGAAAAGCTTCCTGCCGCCTTTATGACGAACTCTTCGAAGAAGCCCGCTCCTTATTCACCTCCGCCCTCACCATCCCGATGGCATTACCTTACAGCCCCGCCCGCCCTGACAATGCCCTTCGAAGATGTTGCCGTTTCCTCTTCCGCGGTAGGCCTTCCGTTGATGCTGCAGCTCTTCTCCAAGTTGATGCCCCACTCTCTCTTGGCGAAGCAATGTTCCTATCCTTGGCTTCCCTTCATCCCCTCCCATCCATACCTAGCGCTCCCATACCCTCTAATTGTTTTCCATGACCGTTCAAGTTCCTTGTCTCGGATGTCGGCCGCGATATTCACCGTGTGGACCCTTTAACCCCTTTTAAAGCGGATTTTATGTCTCCAGTGTTCCCTAGTGTTCCTGCGAATGCTACTTCGCCCGTCAGGTGGTGTCACGCCCGGCCGAGATTGCCATCATTCTCTGACAAAGTTCCTTAACCTGTGTTTAAACGGAGAACCACAGGCAACATACCGCAGTTGTTTCTGCTGAGACATCCTTACTGTGCTGGCGTAACCAAGCGAGGAAAATACTCCTATCCCTGTCGGAATACCTTTCCAATTCCTAAGTTCTAGCTTTCCGGCGCACGATGCTTCCCCCGTCATTCGCTCATACATTTTTCCTCACCAGCTCGATGTAGACGTGAGGAAAGGTACATATAAGATCATTCAATCCGTGCGTTGTCTTTCATAGCGCCTCAAGTTCCAAGACCACGTGTTAGTTCAGGTTGAAGCACGCAACCACTTCAGTCGCATTTACTGTCAGCGCATTCTTGAGGCAGAAAAATGCTATAGTCGATTTTTGGAGGGGTTTGTGGATGATGTGCTTGTGTGTTCGGTACCTAATTTTTATTATTAATATTTCAAAATACATGTTTCTGAGGCATCCAGTACTTACACTCTTCGTATCTACTCTGGGTTCACTCTGACTATTGTCTCCGGCAAATATGAGCGGAAAGGGCCCCAGTCATTCTGACTAACCCGGCTAGTCAGGTCACTGAATAGTTCTCGATCCGTTGGTACGTCAAGTGCGCATATCAGTACGACGATTAATTTGATCCCATATAGTCTTCCGTGAGTGGCTGACCAAAATATCAAAGTACATTACTTAAAACCATAGCATGAAGATTATCGACATCTAGAGCAGAATTGAAGTCAGTATTAGAATGGCATCTGTAGTAACTCATTCAACATCAGAAAGCCTAAATCATTGCACAGTTCAAATGGATAGCAAGGGTATATTAGAACATCCGCCCTTTTCACTCACCTTTGAACGAAAGAACTCCTATTGCGTCCAAATACTGCTTGAACATATTGCGCATTAGAGGTCTTGTGGACACCAGCGATCATATCCTCTTTTGGAAAGTACTTGATCAGAAACTTAACCTCGCTGAACCGCTTTTCTAACGAAATTGATTCATATAGACATATAGAGACTTTCAGTGCCTCAGTGAATTGAACCGTGATTATCTTCATGTAGTACGACTGGATTGCCTACAGTCGGCTCAGTCGGATTCACGGAGTTACATTCAAGTTCTTTTACTAGACAACGAATCCAGATGATCGTCTTGCTTATATCACATATAGAGATATAATCTGCTCCTGTGAAGGAGAGAGCTACGCAGTACTCCTTCATAGTTCTACATAAAAAGCTCGTGCTATAAATATTAATCAGTAATCCAGTTGCTGAATTCCTTTCCGCTACATATCCAGTCCAGTCTCTGTCCGAGTAGAAAGTGATTGAGTCATCATTCATACTGATTCAAAGTAAGTGATACTATGTTCCTTTAAGATATATTAGACTCGCAACGCTGCAATCATATCAGTACTTTGAGGCTTATCTCTCTCACGACAGAGCAGATTAACAGAAACAGATATGTCAGGTCTCGAGCTCGTTGATAGATTGAGAAGTGCCTCTAAAAGGTCTTGATATTGAATTTGATTCAATGGATCAGAAACCTCTGACACAGTATGGCACTTCAAGACAGCAAGAGTGCTCACCATCTTGCAGTCAACCATCCCAAACATCACCAGTACGAGCACTATATAGCGTGATTGCGAAAGTCATGGCACCTCTAGATTCCTAAAAAACTTCACGCCCAAGAATTATCAAAGTTCAAAAGGGTCCTTCATATCAAACAGCTTCAGTAGATCATTCTTTGTGCAGCTTATCTCGACGATTAAGGGACTAATCCAAATGAAATTATATATATACTGGAGAATCCACACTTTTTACCTTCGGGACATTCACTGCTCTCCTTTTAGCTGCTTGAACCCCAGTTCTTGCATGCAATCGTCCTTTTTGTCACACCAAAATTGAGAGCTTGCTATAAACCATATAAAAGCTTACTTAATTCAAATCGTGATCGATTTCGACGATAATATGTGTGTTAGTAGGCAGCAAAACGTAGACAATATTATCTACTTATCCAAGTAAAAATGCTGTCCATATGTCCACGTGACGTACGTGATACCCAAACAGGTACTGTGCGAACTTGAATAAAGTCAATGACGGGTGCGTACGAGTCTTCAGCATATCTGTGCAGGGAGAAACAGAAGCTATTCTCTTTCCGAGCGGAAATTTCCTCCCGCTGCGTTTCTTTCTTCGTTTAGTTTTCTTTGTTTCCTCCCTCCACTTCATCTTTCTTTTACGCGACAAAATTTACTTTTCTTTTTCTCTTTTCTCATTTTATGTGCGATTACCTTCTGCTTCGACAGCAACTCTTTAGGTGCTCTCCGTTTATTTGACTTTCGTCGCCCCTAAAAATCTTTTTCCATAATCAACATTTCTGCATGAAATTTTCGCCATAAATCACCCTTTTGAAGGGGGCTTTCACAAATTCCCACCACAAGACCAATTTCCGTCTACTTTTCAGATTCAAACAACCTTCCAACCTGAAAATTTTGGCGCTATCTAAACAAGTCCGGCGCCACCTAAAATTTATCCATGTCCCTGGAACAAAAAAACTTAACAAATTTCACCCCCCCTTGCCATCACGCACGTACTACCCCTTTCTTGCCCCATTTCCAACTTCATCATCGCCCCATCAACTTCTCGCCTTTATTCCCTTCGAGCTCAGCCGAAGTACAGGAATACCTCCCTCTTCAAACCAGGAAGGGTCCGAAGGCGACGGCGTTGCTCTTCACCTGATGGAGATCGAAAGTGAGGAATCGGTAGGGGGAACTTGGAGGAGGATAGTAATGCAGGGGAGTGCTTTGAGGATTGGGTGGCCCCGGAGCTGGTCTACGGAATGGAAGCAGCGGAGGCAGAGGGCGGGTCAGGGGAAGAAGAAGAGATCACCGGGGAGGAAAAAGAGGAAGATTAGGAGTCCGTGGATGAAGACGGGGATGTCGAACCGGGTCATACGGGAGGGAAAGGAATGAACTGTTTGGACGTGGTAGTCCTGGCCATGAAACCAGTTGGAGGGGCTTCAAAAGAGCTGTATTCGTTGCAGGGAGGGGTGGAAAATTGTGCGCCATCCACGGGTATGTGTGCGGAGTAAATGGATACTTATGATCTCTTAAGGGAAATGCTAGGTTATTATGTACAGGATGAAGGTTTTGAGGTGTAGATTCATTCATTTTCTTTCAAATACCTTTTATCAAAATCTTTGCGCGTAAATGAAGTTTTTTCTAGTTTTTTGGTGCTTCTAGTAGTTTTATCGAGCTTTTAGTTTGGAAAAAAAGTCTATAAATTGCTTCCTCCACGAAACGGAAAGCAAGTTGAGAGTCTGTTTCAAACGAAAAACTTCAATCAGTTCCCTCGCCACGAAGCGAGTAGGTAGAGCCTGCCTCTTTAGAGTCGGATACGAGAACGGTCACTCAGCTTTCTCATCTAGTCCTATCTATCGTCTGGTAACTTCTACTGTAGCAATTTAGTCGCTCACGATTCTCACTTCGGGTAGATAGTGGTTCCGTTTTCCGTTGGCGCCATTTAACCCTACTAATAACCTTGTTGATATCAACCGGCAACCAGACGTGCCTTGCAGCGTGCAATTTATCCTTCCGAATTTCGCTTTTTCTTCAAAGGGATCTTCGTAGAAACCTGTTTCGTCTACTCCGTTAACCTGCTTCTTTACCATGTTCCGTGCTTGATAATTGATTCAATCTCTGAACCTCTCGCTGCGTGCTACTGCTTAGCCTCTTTTCCGCTAAGTTCGTCATCCATCGAAGGTAGATAGTTTTCGAGAGACATGAATGCACTTCAACGAAGATAAGGCGACAGCTTCCTACGAATTCTGCCGATAGGGAGATCTGGACACTGTCCTTGATGTACTTCCATCCTTTGGACTGTTGGAATGCAAAGTTTACGAATGGTATTATGATTGACTCCATGCCGCCATGACTTTTATGATCTTCATTGGCCCCGTCATCTCTCGTATCTGGCGGTGGAGTATACTTCAGCAGGTTCTCAGTAGTTCTATCTGTTTGTATGCCCTCAGCGGTGGTGTCCTCTAATTCACCTTCAGATGTAATATCCTGTTGCTACTTACTAAAGGCCGATGTTATAGCCATTTCATACCGTTTATTACTAGTAAATACATGTCAATATTCCGTTTATGATATGAAATTACATACCCCTTCATATTTTAGAGCCAGTTATTGTGTGTTTTTGTCATTATAAAAGCAAACGAGCACCCATTTCACTGCCTTTGGCGAGAGTTTTTCCTGTTTTACCCAGGAATATGATGCCATGCAGTGCTCCCAAAGGATAGAAAATTATAAATTCTTGTTTTTCGTCTTGCTAGTGCTTCATAGGATGTCATATAGTCACCGGTTGAGTATAGAAACCTGTTTTGTATGTCAGCCGTTCCTGCTACTGCCCCTGCCCAGAACTCATGTGCCATATTTGCATGAATAGCATAGATATGGCTGCTTACGTTAGAGTCCTAGCTCCCATTTAGTTCTGGACATTGCGATCGGTGACCGTGCAATTTTTATCCCTTTCCCCAATAGGTAACCTTTTAGCGCAACCTACTATCCTCGTCAATCACAGTAAATGCGTTTGATGGAGTACTGAAATGTCCTCTCGATCCAAGGATGAAATTTAATGAAGTCGTCGGCAACCTCCCGCTTCCTTGCAAACGGAAATAACACTATGCAGCCAGATCATTCATCAATAAATATCACGTAATAGTTCTTATCCCTAATACAGGGCGGGAACATCTTCCCAATTACAATACTATGGACCACTTAACCAATCTCCGTGGCTCTGGAAGTGCGTGGGTGTAGATATAGCTTGCACTGTTTGCCTTTGCAGCGAGCAGAACAGATTGATCTACATAAGGAATGGTTTTGACTTGGAATTTTCAAATAAAAGCCAATACAAGCCCCATTCTGAGCAGGATTCTTAATTCTGTCAGTTTGTGAGTGTCGAATTATGTCATGGAAATTTTTCGGACCACTGGGGACGTTACTTGGAGTGTTGAAGTAGTTGAGGCGCTTTAAAATACTGTAGATGCTTGTATCCAGTCTGTCCGTTACTGGGCGGACTGCGTCCTTTATATAGTGCTAGAATAGGTCTAGACTTTAGTTTATTGTAGAGCATATGCAACAACGGGGAGACGAAATTATTTCACTAAAGAGAAGTGTTACAATACATAGAGGATTTGCAGTAAAGAGAGGACCTAGCTAAATAAAAGAACTAACTTTGGCTGCATTTCAGGTCTGAGTACTGCACTAGAGTTATTCCGTTGGTCCTTACCAGGGTGTGCATCTACACAAACTTCCTCTCTGTTGTTTATGGCCACTTTGGCTCGTGCCACAAAACTTTTCATGGGATTACTGGTGTAAAGCATGCTACCATTCACGCCGTAAACGCCGCCATGCAGTCTAACTTGCAGGAATAATGTCGCGCAACGCTGGTAACTAGTGTAGCAACCGATAACACATACTATCGCGTTATTAGTGCGGTTGCGTTTAGGCAGAGAGTTGATTGAGTGGCTAGCGATAGGGTAGTGATAAATGTTACGCGTAAAGAGAGTAAAAGGATGCCCAGGGCGACGACCGTGCGGTGGATAACAGCGACTTTCGTTTAGCCGTTATAGTCGTCCCTTTCTTTTCTGTTCTCCTTCTCTTCTCCTCTCATCTCCCTTTCAGGTAGGCACGGGCGTAGATTATATATCCACAGAGTTAGGTCCCCGCATAAAAGCATTGCAATGTCATGCACAGATCTCTTGACGACAGCTGTCATTTGATTATCACTCCCCCTATTCCCAGAATCCCAATCTGCGGCAAGATAACCAAGAATGGTAGGTTTGGTGGCGAGTGCAAACTTGAATTGAAAGTGATAGAAACATTGATTGCGTAAGAATAGCGGTATAAATGCAAAATATGGCGGCGGCCAGTATAAAAGCGTAGTCCAAAGGTCTCAAACGAGAACAATCAAAGCTAACTCCGTTATGGCAACAAAAAAGGCAAACAGAAAAAGCCGCTTACTGATGCCGACGGAGGTCCTGCCCTTCCCGTTAGCATGCGCACAATAAGAGGTGGGCAGTGTCCCTCAAGAGGTTTGGGAGGAAGAAGAGGCCTATTGATACTGGGATCTGCCCAAGTGAGCGGTTGACATATAAGGTTGTCAATGGGGCGGCGGGGAGTAATTTTTTTTGCGTAGGATGAGGTGGAGAGTGATTCAAAAACGTGCAGCCCAACCGGCGTGGACTTCAACAAGGGGCAAGAAAAAAGAAAAGAGCACAGATGGTTAGGAGGAGGTAGAGGGGGGTATGGCAAGTGTTGAAGCGGCTTGGGGTGTCAATTCCATTGTAATGGGATATGGCATAAAAGTGGGACAACATCTGTTGGTCGCAAGGGAGTGGTATCCGACTGCAGGGCTGCCGGCAGACGGGTCGGGATGTTGGCCCGTGGAAAAAGCTAGATAACGATGCCGTCGTCCGGCGGGAGCTTGGTTGAGTTCCAAGCTGTAAGAGTTGGAGGGGCGCGGCAAGGAAATTGCATGCCGCCATTTAGAGTAGGTAACACCAAATAAAACCTCCGGGAAAAATGCGGACATCTGTTCAGGGCGGTGTTGGGGTACTTTGAAAGTAACCCTGGGGTATATTTTGTAACCACAGGGCATGTCATTCGGGAGTGAAACGGGGATCTGGAAAGATGGGATACGGAAGACGCGCTGCGCCTCTCGTTAGCAGAAAAGAGTTGGACTGTGCCATGGCGAGTGTTTTTCAATGGCATATATGCCCTTTGTGGCGCTGGAACGGAAAAGTTGGCTTCGGGGAAGTTCAAAACATCTCGAAGCAATCTCAGAAACTTAAAGCACTTTCCATTTATTGTCTTTGAGTTGGGCCTGGGCCTGGCAACCAGGCGGCCCCCTTACCGAAAAATTCTGAATCGTGGTAGGTTTGAAGCCGCATTTCGAACGGTCATGGGGCATAACTGGGTTGTGGCTGGTGCGCTTGGTGGCGACAGAGTCTGACCCCGTCGGTCACATAGTGCTTCTGAATGCCACACAGAGAGTAATCATATATCCAGGATATTCGTGCATTCCGCACGCCTCAACTGCTTGCCTTTGGGCTTGTGCTCGACCTAGCGTCCAAAAACCTCAGTCAGCCGAATTCTTAGAGATAACTATCAGAAGAATAAATTAACTTGCCTTAAATAATAAAGGGAAAGCCCAACCAAAACTTAGTTTGTAAAATCACTCCTGATGGTCTATTTTGCAGACACCACATCTAACCTCCCAGATATAACCACATTGCGAAGAACGGCCTGTGAAATCTGCTTAAAGAGTCCATTGGCAATATTTGTAGAACTTCTAATGAACCTAATGTCCGATATAGCCTTGTCCCTAAATAGTTCTCTGGGGACTGCTATGTCAAGCATCAATCTCTTCTCGGATGTGCGGGATCCGTTAGAGATCACTTCCACCAGACATTTTCTGTCTGTAAGTAGTTGTACTGGAATCCTTTTATTGAACATATTTGTAATGTCTTCCGACAATGCGGTGGAGTAGTCGAAAATATCAGAAAATATAATTACTTCCCCTGGCATAGCTGATGTCGTTACTTTTCTAGCCTTATAAGATTTGAAAAACAACGGTATCGCCGTTTCATTCGATTCCACTAAGAATATTATGTGGACCAGCTGGGGTGATTGGTCATGATTCTTTGCGAAAAATACATCAGAGAAACCTACGATTCTCAGGCCTTTTTTGTCTAGCTTGGGCACTGTTAGGGTACCACGATTATCTATGGCGTATCGTATAGATTTTTTCAGCCTTCTAATACAGATGCGAGGCTGTCTCTTATACATTTCTTTAGTTACTTGCGCTACTTGAGCAATCTCGAGTAAGCAGTCCGGCCGCGAGTTTGCGAGCAATGCCAGTCTCATTCTCATCGATCAAAATCGCTGCAGTGGAGCGTCGAGCGTTAGAAATTCTAATTTTCGCAGGTATTGATGCTGATCCATACTCAGTTCACTCTCTTTGTTCCTGCTCAACGTGAATCCTATGAACTCAAAGGGTAGATGAGACTTCTCTGCCATTTCGAACTTTTCCTTGGTCTGCAGTATGTGTTCTCTGAATATTTTATCACCTGCCCTAATGATGTCGTCAAAATAAGTGCCACTAAGCCCAAAGAGTATTTCCTTTTCGATGAGGTAGTAGAGCGTAGGATCCAGCTTGCAAGGAGTAATGCCTAATTCTGTACGATGTTGTTCGTCCAGGTTGTTGTGCCACATGTCGCCTGCATAACACAGCCCATACAGTGGAGGCAGCATCTTGAGACATTGGTGAGGTTCCAGATTGAACTCGGGGGCAGGTTCTCGCAAATAAATGCCCCTACCAAGCGGTTTGGAGGCTTGAAAGTATGCTTGTCTCACGTCGGCTGACCATACATTAAATCCGAAGGCTACTGCAAGTGTAAGGAGCAGTCTCACATATTGAGGACTAATCGCATTACTATTGTGTACTAATAGTTCCTTCCACTTATCCCGATGAACCCCAATTACATATCGTGCTCTGTATTTCGTCTTACCGTCTACAGAAGACTTGATAGATAGTACAAAGCGTGCGGGGAGTATATCGGCACCTGTAGGGACATAATTATTGAGTACTAACGAATAAATACCTCTTTTGATGAGGTCTCGAGTCTCTTTCAATTTTTTCTCATTCATTTCACCACTTGTTGCCCTCTGGTCGTCTACATCCAACACCTCAGTCATACATATGGGATTTTATTGCGGTTGCTTGAAGTATGACATCCCGGAACAAACGTCTACTAGAAAGCTGTGTGACAGGATTTCCGGTGAATAGTACGGCTTCACTTGTATAAGATTAAATGGCTTGTCCTCATTCGTTGCATTATCTCTTACATAAACAAGCTTCTTTCCCACATCCATATGCACAACTGGTTAGGGTCCGAGCAATTCTCCTATTACATTTTTCACGATCTTCTCACACCATACTAGCACCTTATAACCGGTTTGGTAAGCTCTGTCACTGGCTAGTGGCATTGCGTGATGTCGCGCACGTTTTAGTTTCAAGGATGAAATTTCGGGTTTCATCTCCTTGCGAACGATTTCAGCCAAATGTGCTCTCACAGATTGCGTCGGTCGATCATCATTAGGTTCCGATTGGGTAGTGATACGCGGGTACTCACCAAATACAAGAGGCGAGGGTACGAGCCCTTCCATACCTAATGTGCCGTTCATCGCCTTAACTGAATATGCTACGGCGACGTTCTTGTCTGTTTTCGGGCTAGCTATAGCGATGTTTCGATAGGTGATGCATAACGGTCTATGATACCTCTCTGCGAGTCTAATACTTGAATGCACTTCTACTCCCGTACGATCAACCTGAATGTCTGAGAAATGTTTCAAGTGTATGAATCGATCACCGAAGTTCGATCCTTGGTCTGTTAAGATTCTGTTAGGGAACTCTGTGTATACTGTCACCCAGTAGAGAAGGAAAGCTTCCCAAATATGATTCGTACTGGTAGATGGTAGAAATTCTGCGGCATTGAAATGAGTAGCTTCCACAACTACGTGCAATATAGGCTCATTACCTATCTAAATGACATACATAAGAACGCGTTCATTAAAACGAAGATTCTCACTCCCCATAGTGACACGGAATCGATATGGGCCTGGTTTGATCCGCTGACATGGATCACAACGCTTGGTAATGTCTTCCAATATGCGTCTCGTTTCGAGTGTATCGAGTTCTGGACGGGATTTCTTAATCGGGTCGAACAGATTTGACACGCTCGGATGAAAGAAATTACTGTGTAGCTTATGTAGCTGTGTTCTTGTGAAATGGACATGAGAGGTAGTCTTCATCCCTGCATATAGATGATTGCTTCGGGATCTCATAATCTGACAATACCGCTTATCTGTAAATACTTCCTTTCCATCCTTGGTCTTCTTCATTACTCGTTTCGCTAATCGTTTCGATATTATAAATGTTGTTAGTTCTTCTTTGTCTATTACGTGCGTCCCGTTATGTCTGCTTGTACAACATAAAGTCTAATTCTAATATTTGATGCACCTGGAGGTCTATCGAGTACTAGCTAGACTGTCCCCAACGATTTGAATGTACTGTCAGCAAAACGGAAGTGTTGGTTTGACGGTCCTACTCTCAAGTCGTGTATACAATTTTCATTGAACACAATGTTTAGTTCTTTGCGTCGTATCACTGAACGTGGAGCTCCTGTTTGTATACAGAACCCTGTTACATTCTGAGGTCTGGCCCTTCGTATTCTCTTGACAAGGTCGGTTGTACCTATTTCCGTTATATGGATAAGAGCCGTGTTAGGGTTCTCATTATTACGGCGACGTGGAGTGGTCCTTAGTAACACGCGTCGCCCGTACGAAAAACCTTGTTATACGACAGAGTATCATGCGTCGTGTGCAAACACATGTCTTGTTCAATGCTATCCGTCTTTTCATTCTCCTCTTCTTACTTTTATCCGTTTTTTAAGGCCGCAAACGTATCCGCAGCGTCATGTCCACCGTACTCGTTTGTTTGACCAGGCACAGTATCGTCATCCTGAAGGCCTCTTTCGTAATTGTTGATTAGCCAGCGACAATATGGATCGCAGGCACTCCATGTCGGAGACGATGTTCTATGTGCAATCTTACTGCATTTTATGCACCTTTTTCACCTTTGGTCCAATGTTGGCCACATCTGACGCATTCACCACGTCTACGTGCATCCATGAAAGCCTTACTAAAGTATATGAGCACCTTGGCTTGCGGTAAGTTCTTCCGTTTATATCCCTTACCATCCTTCCAGTGGACGTGCCGGAGTTTACGTACATAACTCGTCTTGCACGTATCAGTAGGGTCACTATCTGATAAAGCGATGCAAGTGTTAGAAAAAGGCTGACCTGATAGTTGTGATAACTGATTTAGGTTTTCCATGAGCTCTTATAGGGCTGTAGCGATCATATTGAACGCATACTTCTGTGAAGTTATGTTCGAGATAGGGATCTTCGCCCATTCTTGATATTCTGCCACAGCTCTGCGGAGGTAATCAGTCTTGTCTGCGTATGATTGAAAACCTACAGGGCACTGCGGAGTCAACTAATTGATTTGATCAACCAGTCTAGTTAGTCCTTTAGTAACTTCTTGAATGTCGTTGTCGCGCATGAACAACTGTAGACGAATGAACTCGACTATCGCTTTGAATTGGGACTTTCGGGCGTCGCTGTAGTATTCAGTTTCCATGATCTCTTTCACCAGCCTGAATGGAATGTTTGGATTCGTCTTCTCAAGAAGAAAGCCCTGAGCCGACCATTCGAGAACAGTAATAAATAAATCACAGTTTTTTTCTCCGGAAGAGAATATTGACGAGCACTTATCCCGTACAGTTTAATCGTGTCCTTTATATCTTGTTTAATGTCGCCATTAAACTTCTAATCTCGCATCATTTGAACTGCGTAGTTGGCTTTCTTAGTATCTTTCAAGTCCCTTGATCTATTGACATTTACGACATACGTTGGGCTACTTAAATTACCGACGCCACCACCAATGGGAGACGCGTTGAATGATGGCGACATAGGGGGGAATGCATATGATTGGGACGGTCCAGTAGCAGGGGAGTCCTGACCAAGGAGCGTCACGTCAGGAACATATACTTATGTAGGAATCCTTGTGTTCTGGGAACTGTTTAAACGAGACATGCCTACGTTTGTTACAATGCCTCTAGTAGCAATGAAGGCACTATTACCACCTTGCTTTACAACGCCAAGTGGGTACAGTTGTCACATTAGGCGTAACATTTCTATCGTTTGTAGTCAAACAGTAGTTTCCAAATCGTCGGACTTGTTTGAACTTGGAGAAAACATCTGTGCAGTACAATGCGTCAACTTCAGAAATATAACATAGCAACGTAAGAGGCTTAATTAGTCGATTGTATTTTTCGTTATAATCTAGACTCATCGCCTGTGAATATGTGTCCGGGATTTCAGCGGCGCCAAACAGCTCTGCTGATTCGCACAAAGAAGAAAAGCCATATATCACGCGGTTAAAGAAGTCATCGGTGCATATCACTTGCGGTGAAGGAATGATTGATCTAATCAGCTCAACTACATCTTCAGGGTCCAGTAAGGATGATTCTGGTAGAGCTCAATCAGACGAGGAGGATCAAGGCGCATCTCGGACGGTGAACAGTTGTAACATCTACTTCATAGATCCCATGAACTGCATAGAAATTTCAACAGTAACCGCTAAACTCTCCGTTTTCTTCTTGAGCAGATCTGCTTTGTTGCGAAATTGGTTTCGTGATAACGGCATCTTGAGCTTGTAAAGCGTGAACACAAGCTATTTGTGATGCGAATCCAGATTGTCGTGCAACGCAGGTAACTAGTGTAGCAACCGATGACACATACTATCGCGTTATTAGTGCGGTTGCGTTTAGGCAGAGAGTTGATTGAGTGGCTAGCGATAGGGTAGTGATAAATGTTACGCGTAAAGAGAGTAAAAGGATGCCCAGGGCGACGACCGTGCGGTGGATAACAGCGACTTTCGTTTAGCCGTTATAGTCGTCCCTTTCTTTTCTGTTCTCCTTCTCCTCTCCTCTCATCTCCCTTTCAGGTAGGCACGGGCGTAGATTATATATCCACAGAGTTAGGTCCCCGCACAAAAGCATTGCAATGTCATGCACAGATCTCTTGACGACAGCTGTCATTTGATTATCAGGTAAAATACTAACGTACCTCGAGTTATGTCACAACTATTCTGTATAAATGTTACGCGATAGCCTGCAGGATACGGTGCTGCAGAATGTATCAAACATGTT
The DNA here is from genome assembly GCA_002205965.3 of Kappaphycus alvarezii. Lineage (NCBI taxonomy): Eukaryota > Rhodophyta > Florideophyceae > Gigartinales > Solieriaceae > Kappaphycus > Kappaphycus alvarezii. The sequence continues at coordinate 1,033,244 of NADL03000599.1, forward strand.
TGTACTGAACTGTTGTTGACATAGTGAGAAATGTGGAATACGTGGCTTGTAATCTCGATGAAATTGGCTCAAGCAACTGATGTGACCATTGGCAGCAAGGCACACAGCTGGAAGGCAAAAGAAAGCACTAGCAAGAACGTAGGGCCAATGCAACACTTAGTGTACCGCGAATGGCGATAGAAACATGTATGCGATGTGCTCAATGCAGAGTTAAGCATACTGTTACAAAAAGAACTGATCATCGCGACCGGCAAGCACAATGATGCAATGGGCAAATACTGCAGGGAGAAATGGCTAGTATACCCGTCGATCAATACCACGTGCATTCACGAGCACATGGAATCCAGCTGAAGATCTCTGGGAAGCGTACTTGTGCGCGTATGAATTGCGGTCAAAAGCATTGCACGTTGAGGTATTGGGAGAACAAACAGCTCTAATGGATGGGTGGACAAATGCAAGCGATGAAAACTACAGCATGATGTGAGCGAAACACACACTGTTAAAACTACAGGGAAACTGAATATAAAGGAAAGCAAAGCGACCTGGATTCTAAGAGGGAGAAAGGGGCAACTTGTCGGCAATTTGTGCCGATTCGACTTGCTCTGTATAACTCGACGCGATTCAGACTTCGTCACTTCTACTGCGCAACGTCTGTCTCAAAACCAACTGCTGCGAATTATTATCAACTGTGCAGTACTGTAGTTGAGTAACAGTACTGTAAAGTACCCCGTCTAATACAAATTCTCATTTTTACGTGAAGCTACTTATCAGATCAACTTTTTGTTTGACTTTGCCAAAGTTTAATGCGTTCAAAGTTGAAACATCTCCGACATCAATAGCCTTCAGTGGGTGGAGCTCTTTAATTTTCAATAGAAATTTCTTTCTGTTCACCATGTTATCCGATGCTCTAGAGTCTAAACTGTGGACTTCATTTGGCTTGTTCTCAGCACTGCAAATCATCATCATCATTGCAGTGTGACTCGCTGTTCCGCTACTGTTGGTAGATTTCTCGTGCTTAGGATCAAAACACGCACGAAAACAGCAGAATCTAGCAATATACGGATGGAATCCTCGAAAGAGTGCACGAAGAGCTACCCCTCGGCGATAGCAGGGCAGGAGGCGGGCCTTTCGGGCCTCAATGGCTCTCCCCGGTGCGAAATCTTGGGTACACTGTTCTCCACCTCCGGGACTTAAGACAAATATTAAACCGAGAGAATTCTTCTTGTGGTTCCAGTGTTATTGTCAAGTCCCAACTTTCGCTCCGCAAACAACATGTCCAAGAGGAACTTCCCCCAAATGATCGACTGTCTTAGCGAACACCTCCTTCATTGCCTGTACGGAAGCGAAATGGCACGCCTTCACGACCGTCAGGTCGATCTACTGGCCAGTGATCTGAAAAAGGCAGCTCAACACGCAGTTGTTAAAGAGAGAGAAGGGCTTCACCGCACTAGACCAGATATTTGTGCAATGAGTCATATTGGCGGCGCGGACTTTTTCAACGTCACCTTCTTTAAACCCTTGGCACCCTCCCGCAGGAGACTTCGCAACTTCAACCCGCTGACCTCACTAAATGCAGCGAAAAACGCGAAAGTGAGGAGATACGAGTCATTCATCGCGAATTCTACCAGAGGTAGACTTATTCCCGTCCCCATCTCCACCCTCGGATGTTGGCACCCGGATTCTTACTCGCTGCTGAGCGACATCGCACGGAATGTGACAGTAAGGACAATGGAGAAACTCTATGGCATCAGTTTAACGGGTGTCCGCTGAAGAATGTGACTATAATGTTAGCTAAGAGCGGGGACACATGGAAAGGTTAAAGAATTCCTAACTCACAGGCCCGCCGCAGCGGCATCAAGCCCCAATTCTGTCTGCCCGATGGCTAGCCCGTGTTCTGGGGTGACTTGGGCACGCTGCTAACCCCTTATTTCGTAGGCTCACACCCACTCGCCCTATAGCTGGAATTAATCTTTTCCTGTGAAATCCATCTCCCGCCTCAGAACCGCCACAGAGAAGCAAAGCTCGGCGGCATGGTACCCGAGGTTGTCCAGTGGGCGGTCAAATCGGTGACAGGTCAGGGGCATAGATTCTTCGTATACGGGCAGTCCGAGGTGTTGAAATCACGTTCCAAGACTGCTGAGTGCGCAGAAATGAACTTACATTGAACGCCAACAGGAATTGAATTCGGATAACTATACTTTCGTCTAATCGCTAGATAGGCAACCTTCATTGGGGAGGGTGTTTTTGCCCGCCGTCGCCCGCGCGTTTGGTCTACAGAAAGAGAGCGAAGCTTCAGTAAGATGACAGCTCGCTAACGAGTATCACGGATCAATTCTTTTGTTGTTCTCGCCATTTCATCTCGCACACCTCGCCGTCCAACACACCTCTGTTGTCGGGGCACCGCTACATGCTGGTCTTGTTCGTCATATTCGCTAATGTTGAGGACGGTGCTCCTGAACTTGCGAAATACAGCTCCTTGCAGTGGCTTGGTGAAAAAATCGCCAACTATTTCCTTCGTGGGACAGTACTTGACACTTACCTCACCAGCGGCCACCCGATGAGATATAAAGAAATACCTGATGTTTACGTGTCGGGTGCACCGCCCGCTTGAAACCTTGCCATTGGTCTGCAACAAGATTGCACTCTGGTTGCCTTGATAGAGGACGTTGTCCTCGACCTCGTATCCTTGGGCCTGTAGAAAGTAGGAAGTCCAACAACACCACGGCGTCCGGAACAATCGGAGCCATCGCGCTGCGACCAACAGGCAACGTCCAGTGGGGACATTACATCTTCAGTCTGCATTCCGGACGGTGAATCAGACGAAAGGCATGGACAGAAGTGCCAATGCCAGCACCCGTAAATTAAAGAGTGGAGAAGATGGCGAAGATCCGTTCGATGAACAGCTTGACTTTCTGTGACAGACACAGCAATGAAAAAGCGCTCAAAGAAGAAGCTAATGCCCAGTCCATCAGCAGTAGGTCGTCGACGATTGGCAAGAGTCGAGCCCGCCAAGCTCAGATGAAGAGAGCGAGCACGATGCGCCGATCAACAAACCAAGTCTGTGGCATGAAGTAGTTCGCCACGACCAGTTCCGCCTCGGTTGAGCAGCGGGTGTTGATCTTCTGGCGTTGCGACGGGCTGAAGACGGCTCCTTTACCGAGGGACATGGAAATCCCGGTCCGGCTCCTCATGTCACCAGTTACGGCGAATGCTGCGTCAACCCAACATTAAACGACGCGGCTGTCGTTCGTCTCCATTGTCAGCGACAGGGCGGCTGTTCCGCGCAAGAACTGGACAAGGCGGCCCAACTTTTTCGATTCGTGTTCATCGGGGGCTCGGACTCGGGTGCATAGGAATGACAGGGCGAGTTTCATGTTGGGTCTTGCACGCTTCCCGAGGAATAGAGACTTGGATACGATGTGTTGGAATATGGTCGCTTTTTTTCCCTCCAGTTTGCTCGCAATCTCATTAGTGTCGAATATGTGCTTGCTAGCCGGCGTGGCGGCGGTTCTGGTGAACGCTTCAGGGGCCTCTTTGAGCATTTCGGTGATGTAAATGAACATGGTCACTCGCACCTTACCTTTCTGCGAGAAGTCAACCTCTATCCCGAGATAATCATGCTCGCTCCCTCTTCTCACCGATACAGGTGTTCGCTTGCCGTATTTTGCATTAAGCCAGGACACGAGCTCATCTTTAACCTTCACATCTACGTGCGTCACTAGGAAGTCGTCGACATGCCATCCTTCGGTCTGCTGCGAGCCGTTGATAGTCCTGTTTGCAACCCAACAGTCATAGGGATTCACCGTGAATGCAAGGCTGTCTAGGTCCGGGAGAATATGCTCCCCAAATCGCAATGGTGACTGTAATGACTGTAGCATGCCGTACAACTCCTGCAACTCAGCGTAAAGGACAGCCTTTCTGTTCTCCATGATTATGCGCGGTCTATACAACTTGGGGTCGATCATCGCGAGTAGCTCGGCCATCCTTCCCTCAAACTTGAAATGGACCCCTTCGCCGCTGGGCCTTGTCTGTAAGAAGGCGCCGGGTAAATCCATCGTCACGACGTCGCACTTTTCCTTCTCGGCGATCGTAAGGATGAGGAAGACCGCCTCAGTTGAGATAGTTGGGGACGAGACCTCGCCCTTTGCCGTATGTTTGCGCTGCTTCCTACCATCAGCGCACCCTCTCCCCTTGATGCGCCCATCGCGCTTCTGCTTGAGGAACATTAAGTACTGTACTGCTTCCCGTCTGTCTGTTTTTTTATTGTTGATTGACGAAGGCGGCTTCGGGCGACTTCTAGTTCGTGCGGCTGTGCATTTCCGCGTGTACTGCCTCGTCGTATTCTTCTCCAAATATCTTGAGCCCCTTTTTGATGCCATATTGTGTGAGTAGAACGCTGACTAGTGGCGACAAAGATTCGACTAACCCTCTCAATTTCGCGGGATCGAATGTCGGTGCGATGACCCTCTGGTCTACGTGCGCCAGCCGTGCTTTGCGGTTATATTTTGGCTCCTTCCTGGCACGCAGTTGGTATGCACCAGTCCTTGGTCCGTACCTTTTGTTCATCTCTGCCTCAACTTGTCGCATCCGGAGCTCCTCCACTGCTTGACACTCCTGTGCTCTCGGCGACCTTCTCCGTCGTGCTAGTTCCTGCCCCTTCTGCCGACGCGCGGGGATTGTCAAGTAGGTTTGGTCCTGCGTCAGTTTCGACCGCATCTTCGTCAGCTTTGGCAGCCTGTGCTTCCTCAATAGCCGTCACCTCACACTGATCATTTGCGTTGCCACTCCTGTGCTCGGCCGCCCCGTCCCCAACTTCGTCCCGTGCGTCAGCCCGTTCGCCGTCTGAGCCGAGATCGGGCTTTCCCTCGTCTATCGGCTCCTGCTTGACATGCACGTGTTTCTCCTCGGCTTTTGGTTGCTCGGCCGCGTCGCCAAGTCTACCATTGTTAGGCTCGCGACTGCGTTGTTGGTTACTTAGTTCGTCGATCGGCGCATCGTGCGCGCTCTCATCATCTGAGCTTGGCGGGCTCAACTCTTGCGATTCGTCGGACGATCTACCGCTGATGGACTGCGCATCACCTTCTTCTAGCGCTTCGTCATTGTTGTGTCTGTCACAGAACGTCAAGTTGTCTCCACTCTCTCAATTATGTCGGCTGGCATTTTCACTTCTGTCCATGCATTTCGGCTGATACACCGTCCTGACTGTAGACTTAAAAAGTAATTTCCGCCCTGGGCGTTGCCTGTTTGTTGCAGCGCGATGGCTCCGATTGCTCTGGACGCCGTAATGTTGTCGTGCTGCTCGTGGGTCTGGACGTGCGCCCAAAACGGCACCACGCAGTGCTTGTTTGCGTCTATTACTACGCCCGTGACTAATTTTCGCGAACTGATGGTCGCCGACACGCCACCACGCGCCGGAATTGTATGAAGCCAAAACGTCAGGCAGTACACCAGCTCCATTATCATCCGATTTGTCACCTTCTTGAATTACAGCGTGTTGAACACCGCGCGGCACCTTTCTTTAAGCGTGCGTATGTGCCTCTCTACCTCTGGCACATGCTCATCTCGCGACACCAGATTGAGAGCCATCCCTTCATTGGATAGTGGTCCTTCTAGCGTGTATAACTCTTTATCCGCCGCCACCTTGTTAGCCAGGAATCCTCTGCGGGCATACGTCTCCTTTGTTCTTCTCAGGCTCGTCAGCAGTGTTTCGGCTCTGCGGTTCTCGAGCTCATCTGCGGTGCAGAACTTCAACCCGCGGCTGATGGATATGGCGAACGCGATGCCATTCACGAACATGACGTCAAAGCTCACGACGACTTCTCTGTGCCTCTTCATGATCTCGAGCGGTATCGGCTGTGTGGTCAAATCCATGTGCGGCCCATTGCGTCTTGTCGTCTTCCCCTTCAGCGATCCGACGTCGGGCCCAAAGATAGCTCTAGAGTTCTGCACGTCCTGCTCCGTGACTCCACAATTTCGAAGCTGGCGCCGCCCCAAGATCTCCCGCATATGGCTCTCGCTGGGTCTGCCGATGATTGGCATGAGTCTACGTGCTTCCCTGGGCGCCTTCATCTCGCTCTTAGTGTAGAATTCATGGTTTCCTGCACTGTGCTGACCATGGCGACCTCGGCTTGCCGTTTCAATACCTGGGATTCGTACAGTCTCTTGTCAGTTGGGCTCAAAACGCGAGTGATGCCGTCAGCTTTCTGCACCGTGTAGTAATTGCCCTCCTCGCTGTCGTATTTTACCTTGAACTTTTTCTGGGCGTTGCTAAGGGATATCATAGGTGGTACCACACCGGCCCGTACCCCTTAAAGTCTCTGACATCTGACATCCTTGTTACCGTCACCGTCCCTGCATTGCATGCAATCCTCATCCGACCCGGCGCCGTGCGTATGTTGGTTACCAGCCGTGGGTCCCCGAACACGTCGACTGACGACATGCTGTCGAGTCCTACGCTGTCTACGGGAATTACGTTAGCGCGGTCTCTATTGAACGAGAGTGCGTCATTAAGCTTTCCATTATCTCTTCATTTTGATTCATCAGGTGGCCTGCGTTTGCGCTTTCCTTACTCAACAGGCAGAAGGACACCCCCTCGTCTTGTTCGTGCCAGGTGCACATGATTACTCTTTACCCGTCTTCATCGCCATCAGCTGGGCTTTTCTCTCCACTGTCGATGGCATTCACCGTCATTTGATTGCCGATCCCCTGCCACTCTATGATTTCAACCTCCTTGCTCGTACCGTCGGTCGAGATGTGGCCGTGATTGCCGTAGCGGTAGCATTGGATCTTGGAGCGGTCATTAGGCGCCCTGGATGGGTCGCCTTGTGGTGGCCTCTCATTCTGCTTCCTTGAACTGGCAGCTTGCGCGAAGCTCACTCCGTCGTTCCCCGGTGAATCTATGTGTATCACGCCGCGCTTCCAGTTCTCGAGCACTTTGTACGCCGCAGTTGTGTCTCCGGGTACTTGTCATCCCCTGCAATGAACTCGTTCTCGAAATATGTCTCGATGTTGGCGAATCTCGCCTTGCCCGCCGCCATAATGAACAACGTGGTTAGCACCTTGTTGAGGGCCTTTTTCTCGGCTTTCTCCAACTGATCGTCTGTCGAATCGCTTCTTTTGATCATGCTTATGGTACTTGGATTCTCGCGTGTCCTTGTCTTCTTTCTTCGGTTCCATCGTCAAGGTTTCGCGGAACGAAGGTCGTTTATGTTGAAATCACGGTCCAAGACTGCTGACTGCGCAGAAATAAACTTACATTGAACGCCAACAGGAATGGAATTCGGGTAGCTTTACTTTTGTCTAATCGCTAGATAAACAACATTCACTGGGGAGAGTGTTTCTGCCCGCCGTCGCCCGCGCGTTTGGTCGACAGAAAGAGCGCGAAGCTCCTGTAAGACGACAGCTCGCCAACGTGTAACACGGATCAATTTTCTTGTTGTTCCCGCCATTTCACCTTGCACATCTCGCCGGCCGACACGAGGTGGCGGCGGAGCGTAGTCTGCCAGTGCGTGGTGTGCACCTTTGTTGCTGACGTTGGGTGGGCGAAGAGGAAGGCCTCAGCGGGGCTGCGGCGGAACGCTAAGCCACGGATGCGATCTCAGACTTCGGGGTCGCTGTGATCGGTCGGGTTGAGGGCGGCCGCCCCAGCCTCGTCTTGCCAATGAACCCTTGCCCGCGCCTCTTGCTGCACCCGTTTGAGAAGGGTTAGAGTGGTGGTGGGTGAGGCAGCTAGCGTGGGAGGGTCAAGGGTTGCGAGGTCGACGAGCCCGGGGATGTACGCGGCGAAACGGCGGAGCGGGCCCCAGCCTGGCACAGGGGGAAAGAACGGTCGCCGCGGAAACGGGCGGAAACTGTGCACAGGCACACGGCGTGGCGTAGGCGAAAGTCCGCTACTGTGCGGGTGCCGCATCAATAATGCTGGCGGCGGCTGCGCCGTGGAGGAACGGGGCGATGTTGTCAAAGCCTTGGCCGCCGAAGTGCATGGGGAGGCAGACTTGGTCCCAGGCTCCGTCCGTGAGTGCGATGCCGTGTAACTTTTCATATAATGACCATTGTAGATCATCGAACTCTTCGGCAGCAGACTCAGCTAAGCGCGGATCAGGGAGCTTGAATGCATGCGCTAGGAGGCATGCGGAGGCCCATGTCCGGCGCATGTGGAACCGGGCGCGGGCGTCGCGGACCAACAGGAGGGGGTCGAGAGTGCGGCGGCACTGCGCTATTTTGGACCGTAGAAAACTCCCCGTGAAGGCCTTGTTGCCAATGGGGGCACCAAGCAGCGGAAAGCCATCCCGCGAGCATTCGGCAAGGGGGAAACCGCTAAGAGGCTGCTCGATCCGGAGGCAATGACGTGAGGCCAAAAGATGCTTGTCCTCTGCGGATTGACGTGGAAGCCAAGCGTGGGGCCGTCTCGGGCGAGGAGCCGGAGCGCCTATCGTAGATTGCCGAGGGTCCCAACACGCGTGCCGTCATCAGCGCATAACCGGCAGAGAGCAATGCTGGGGATCTCCGCAACCCGACGGATGAGGGGCTGGATTGTGAGCGATAACAAGAGCATGCTGGCCGGGTCACCCTGCTGGGTGCCCTGGGCACTAGGTATGACGGTGCGATCCCGGTTTGGGATGAGCACACGGTGATTGTATGCGACCGTAAATCACTTTGGCGAAACGGGCTAGCGAGGGGCGAACAGTGGGATTTGGTCAAGCATGGACTATCGATCAACACGGTTAAAGGTGTTTTTGGCGTCAATGAGGACCGTGGCGGCATTGGGGGTTGCGGAAAAGCGACGCAGAGTCATCACTATACGGTGGAGGACAGACCGGATGGCTATGATGCTATCCTTCTCGGAAGTCGGCTGGAGAAGGAGGAGCGTCGCCGCCGCCACAAGGGGGAGTACGGAGTCCGGGAGATCCCCACGTGCGAATCGGGAAACGAGCTGCATCAGGACAAGAAGGCTGGTCACACCGGCTTCAGGATTGACGCGGGTCTTGACCAGGAGGTGGAATCAGCGGGAAGGCGTTCGTTCAGGGCCAGCGGTGGTGTCCTACGGGATGCCGCGGACGGCATGTTCCACAGCAGCCTCAGTGATGAGCGGTGGTAGCGGGAGGCGGTCGTCCGGGAGCGCAGAGACAGGGCGCCGCGGGGATGGGTGCAGGTCCTGGAGCCGCCGAATCGTGGCTGGCTCGTTGACGTCGGCGAGCGGGCCATTGTGGAGGGAGACATGGCCTTACCGTATCGCGCGTCGGCACAGAAGCTTCCGCGCGACGGGCGTGCCCAGTGTCGCAAGGGACTGAAGGGGCACGTAGAGTGTTCCCTTCCCATCATCCGAGCCGGGCTTGATGAGCGGCGAGAGCTTCGGCCCAGATTGCGCCCCATTGTGAGCGCATGTGAGCCCGACGGAGGCGTTCTCGGAGGGCAATCCGTTGGCTCTTGGGGTCCCGCCATTCGCGCTCTCCGCGGACACAGCGACGGAGCACAGCCGTGGGTAACATGTGGAGGTGGAGGAAAGCGCGTTGAGTGGCCTTTTCACCACGGGCGCTCGCCTCAGCTTTCACCAAGTTGACGAAGTGAAGGATGAACTCAGTTAGGCAGGGAGAGGGAATATCCTGGAAGATATCCGCCTCTCGGTAGGGGGTAGATAGGACTTCGAGGGGAGTGAGCAAGAGGAAAGACACCGATGGATATGTGGATGTTGGTCCGCTCCATGGTGGTGAGGAAGAGCATTAGGCCCGCAGTCCTCTTGACTGATAGGGGGGCTCCGCTGCACCTTGCAAGCCGAAGGTCGCGGCGGACTCCTGACCCTGTGGCGCCGCGGCGGCGACGAAAGGAGAGAGAACGGTTGCCGGCGCCGGGGATGCAGTGGGCACCATGAGGATCTCCGCGGCAGGGCCCCCGTCAGTCCACGAGCAACAGCGTGTGGTCGCGGAAATGCAGGCCGTGGACTCAATACTTTAATTTTCTCTCGAGTTGAGTCCAATATGTGGCGTGGATCAACAATTGTATCCGAAAGAGGTTGGCTGGTGTATAATTGAAAGCTCTGTATCGTTGCATCTTTTCTATACGGCATTTGTAGATCCGCTTTGGCTAAATTGAAAATCTCCACTGTTTTGCCACCCTATTCAAACCTAGTTTTAGAGGTTTGTTACAGTAGGGTACAGTATTCCGGACTTTTGCATGTTCACTTGCAAAAGGTCATGTACTGTACTGTAGTGTTACCCATCAGCGACGACTTATTCCACATAACGCATTAGCCGCGTGGATATAACCGACCACATCTTCCATGCATTAAAATAACCCAAAAATTCCCCCTTGCAAATTTCGCATATATTTGTGGTGAAGTAAATGAACTGCACTGTACTGTACTGTACAGTACTGTAGACGAAAATTTAGAAGATCACATCTTTCGTCGCATGATCTCCACGCGATTCCTGCTTATCAAAAGTAAGCGCCGCAACCTCGCAGCTCACTGTGGTCCGCCATCCGGTTTCCGATTCCCGGCCTCGCGCCTCGCTTGGAAACTATAGCCAGTTGCATCGGGTTGCAATCGAGAGCTTCTTCGCCGTTTCACCGCTTGTTTGACGTTCCGCCTTTCAAAAAGCCGGCAACTGCTTGAGATGCCATTCGTTCCTTTTCTTCCGTTATCTACATCCACCCTTTGTCCCCGTCCTCGGTTTGCGAGCGGCCGCAATCCTGTGGACGGACCCCGGGTGTGCAGGTTTCAGCCTTCGCCCAGAAATATCCGTGCGGTCGCAATCCCCCTACTGATGCACACTCCTCAGAAACTGGGCTTCAAGACACAACATCACGGGAACCCGCTGACAACATTGATGCATGGGCTGGACTAAAACAGGTTGTCCCCTATGAAGCGCTTCGCACAGTGTCCAAAGCCGGGCAGTATCTTGGGAACGAATTCGGTGCTGTCCGGAAACCTTGGAACTCCGTGGAGGTACGCTTTTGTCTTGCATATCCTGATTTGTACTCAATTGGCATGAGCAGCACAGGGCACGTGGTTCTCTACAGCTGTATCAACGACGATCCAACCTTACTATGTGATCGCAGCTATTTGCCCGCACCAGACATGCAGAGGGTGTTGGAGAATTACAGTCGCCCCCTTTTTGCCGTAGAGTCGAAGCGTCCTCTATCTGACTTCGATATTATAGGAATGAGCCTCATGTATGAACTTGGTGCGACAAACTGCGTGAAAGTCATGCAACTCGCTGGGATACCGTACACTTGGTGGGATCGAGATTCCGCTGCCTCCACCTTTCGGGACGGCCCACCTCTAATTTTCGCTGGTGGACTGACGGTCACTGCAAATCCGGAGCCGTACTGCGACCTTTTCGACTTCATGAGCATTGGCGACGGCGAAGAAATGCTTCCCGAGATAGGTCGTTGTATCGCACGAGCGCTCAAGGAAAACCCAAGGTGCTCACGCGAACAAGTACTGCTGCGTCTTGCGCAAGAGGTCTCAGGTGTGTACGTACCGAGGTTCTATCAGATTTGCGCCGATGGTGCCGTTCGAAGGATACGCGATGACGTCCCAGAGCGAATCCAGAAGCGTAATTCTCTCCCACAGCCCTGGAGGGCCTCAAATCTTGTCCCAATTTCAGATCCTGTTCACGATAGGCTGACTGTGGAGGTGCGAAGGGGCTGTACCAGAGGCTGCCGTTTCTGCCTGCCAGGAATGGTTCAGCGACCTGCGAGAGATGTTCCCCCAGAAACTGTCATTGAGACCGTCAAGGAAGGCGTGAAATCTACGGGCTATAACGAGTTCTCGCTTCTGTCTCTGAGCTGCTCTGATTGGCTGAGCTTGCCAAGTGTTGGACTTCAACTTAAGAACGAATTGAAGAAGGAAAAGCAATCTATCTCGCTCTCCTTAGGTTCTCAGAGAGTTGACAGATTCGATCAAAACATCGCTAATGTAGTTGGTGGTTTGCGGAAGTCGGGTTTAACGTTTGCACCCGAGGCTGGGACTCAGAGAATGCGGGACGTCATCAACAAAGGTCTAACTAATGAGGACTTAGCAAAAGGGGTAAAGCTGGCTTACGACTCGGGTTATAAGAACGTTAAACTCTACTTCATGATCAATCTTCCCTCTGAAACAGATGAGGATGTCATGGGAATCGCTGATACTATAAAATGGCTCCAGAGGATATGCCGAGCCAGAGGTAGAGCACGGATATCTCTAAATGTGACGGTGTCGACGTTTACACCAAAGAGTTGGACACCGTTTCAGTGGCATTCATCAGCTACTGAAGAGGTCAAACGGAAGCAGGACATGCTGAAGAAAGCTTTAAGTTCTCACAGGGATGTCAAATTAAATATGACCGATCCAATGTTATCATCCATGGAAGACTTTATTGGAAGAGGTGACAGAAGACTGGGCAAAGTAATTATTCGAGCGCATGAACTAGGAGCCGGGATGGACGGGTGGTGGGAATCAATGAAGGAGGCGTATGAAGCGTGGTGTGTTGCAATCAAAGAAGCAGGGCTTGAGTGGCACTATCGTCGGACTGAGAGAGGTGAGTGGAACATTGTCGAAACCGTATCGGAAGAGATTCGTGGTCCTCGAGGATGGTACGACACAGCTAAGAAAGAAAACCTGAACCGAAAAAACTTGCTACCGAAACAAGGAGCAGAAGACAAGGTACGGTCACCTTTAGATCGGCCTCTTCCGTGGGATCATATTGACACTGGTCTCGACAAAGGTTGGCTTCGAGATGAGTTGATGCGTGCCTTAACAGAGACCTTGACTCCAGATTGCGCTTTCAATGACTGTTCCTTCTGTGGAGTCTGCGGTGAAGACCTGGGAAACAATATCACCATTCCGCCGCCGGCAATCCCGGACTACAATGGAGTTTACCAACCAAGCGCTGAGTGCAAACAACGTATACGCGTCGCGTTTAAGAAAACTGGAGCCCTCGCTCTGGCTTCTCATCTCGACGTGGCCCGCATGATCGACAGAGTTCTCCGAAGAGCAAGATTGCCCATTGCCTTTAGTGGAGGGTATCACCCTCTGCCAAGGATGGTGAATGCTGCAGCACTGCCATTTGGGGCCACTGCTAGCGAGGAGCTGATTGACTTATACTTTCGGGACGAAGTTTGGGCATCAGAAGTGATGCACAAAATTAACACAGTGTTGCCGGAAGGAATGTCCGTGGTTTGGGCCAGAGAAGTTTCGATTCGGAGTCCCGCAGTCACCTTGCTGATGAGGTCGGCTCAATATATTATCGCTGTGGAAGCTAATGATTCGCAACCAGACTGGGAGCATGTGATAGAAAGCGTTCGCAGTTCAGGACCTGTTCTCGTGGGGAAAGTTAATAAGCGAGGCAATAAACGCACAAGAGATTTACGAAAAATGGTTTACGACATTCGAGCAGCTAGTCCGGAAGAGGCTGAACCGGTTTTGGCACACATTGGGGCGTCAAACTGGCCAGCATCGGGGTTTGTTCTGAAATGTGAACTCGAGTTGAAGAATGAAGGGGCATTGAATCCAGAGGGCTTGGTGGAGCTTTTGAATTTGGTGATGGAGTCAAAAGAATTTCAGCTGATTCACGTTCACCGGCAGAAAATTGTACTATCGAAGGAATTGGATGCGGCGAGTTACCGTGAGTTATAAAATTTGGGGTCGTTGAGCGCTGTGCATACTAGACTTTTTACCCTTTTCTTACCGTAGTAGTCATTTCCAACTTGCAATTGTTACGGATGTTGAGCCAAGGGCGTTAAAAGGGACCGCTGAAATGCGCGGTAATTTCGCTGAGGCTAAAGCGAGAAATGAGTAGATTTAATGTTAGTCTCTTCCTCAAAGACTTGATGCTTGCTCAATGACCAATTAGCAGACCATTGAATCAAATGTCATGGGATTGTAAGAATATTGAAATCAGTTAAATTTATACACTTATATATTTGAGCCGTTTATCACGGGTGTACTGTCCAAATGAACAGAGTTGCAAAGTACTTAAAATTAAGTTGGAATTTTTTTGGGTGACTAAGCCTTGCGTGTTGCGGTGCGCGACAAATTACGGATGCTGCACATGTTGACCAGATTGAGTAGCTAAGCTTCTGATACAGGCGAGTCTTCACTCCTCCCGTCGAGCATCCGCTACGAAACGCTACTGCTGCCGCGTATGTAGAAACATGCAAGGTTATAACCTTGGATGTTTCTAAAGAGGGTGATCCTAACGAGTCAAAAGGTAGTGGTACAAAATCCCATCCTAGTCTTGATCGTCCCGCCATCGCCTCGCCTGGAATCGCGGCCACTTTCATAGCTAAGTCCCTCTTCTTCCGCTTTTCTGCCGCATTTGCAACAGCTGTAATAAAACTATATTCACAACGAATTAATTAGCTCATACATTATATCCAAAAATCAAATCAATAAAACTTGTTTCAGTAACTACAGTACAGTACAGTATATGTACTCTGACTCCAAATCCCCTAATCATTAAATTCGACATTACGACACTGCAACTCAATACGCCTACGACGTTTGTTGCGTTGTCGTTCCTGCACTCTGCGGCGTTTCTTGGTGATATCGTCACCAATCGCATGGAGCCTCTGCTCTAACCGCCGGTGATGATTGGCACCCTCGGCTGGAGGGGGATGCACTCGCATATGAATATTCGTGAGAGAAGTTCGAAGCTAAAAACAGAGTCGTATCGCTCTTCCTTCCAGCGCTGTTTGCTGCCGATAGCACACCCCAACATACAAAGTCGGCCGAAAAAATTCTCACCTATAACACGATCAGGTGCAATTCTCTTGTTGCCAGCGTCATCCACCCTGGACAGCATACCATTTCGAGGTGTCTTAACCGGGGTGATTGCTCTCGCACTCTGATGCCCCCTGGTAGCCTTAATCCATACGCACCCCCACTGTCTCGGTAATTACCCGCATAATGAGCAATATCGACATTTATGATCTCCTCTGCTGTCTTCTTCAGCTCTGACTTCTGAAAGTCAATATTGCGCTGAAATATCTCAAGATCCGAGACAGAACCTGGATAGTGCCTTGTATATTTTGCTGCCAGGCCATTCGAAAGCACACTGACTTCAACTTTGAACCCTTACAGTTTGTCCTCTCGCCGCGATATACCTTCCGCTCTTGCATATTTCCGCTCGGACTGTTTAAAAATAAATAGTCAAACGGAGTGGAATAAACACTACACTGTCTGCAGTGTATTACCAGGTTGATCTCAGACCAAATATGAGGCTGTTCTTATTCTTCAGCCGCCGCGCACTCCCCTTAGTGCCTTTACTTGAACAACAATAGAATACGTATATATAGAGGATTGGAGTCACCTCTACAATGATCAAAATTCAAACAATATTTCATGTAAATAAATGCTTGCGACCGCGACGAGTAATTTGAAAATATTACATGCCAAAGAAAGTATGAAGCCACTTAATATTGCTTGAAAAATTACAACTCATACATAGAACTTTTCCGTAGACAATATGACCATTTTAGTGGCACCCAGCAGTCATATTGATACTGTTAGCTTTCTGGAAGGTCACATCTGTGACGTATCGAGCGGTTGGGATGTGTCTGAAGGTTTTACGTCCTAGATGAGCTCAAAAAACGGAAAAACGGAGAGATTACGAACGGTAAACGCGCCGTACAGGGGTTGACTCAGCATTTCCATGAATTTTATCATCATTTTCTGAAAAGACGGACCTTTTAAACCAAACGCTTTTGCGCTGAGTTCCCATTGGCCACAAAATTTAAGCGTAGAGAGTAGCATAATAATCAATTCTTTACCACCGTAGTGGCATTTGCGACTTAGCTCAATATTTTGACGATCATTAACAATATCAGCAATGGTACCCCAAACCCTGTGAAAATCTGCGGCGCCAAAGTTCGTTATGTCGTGTATCTCCTTTGGTTCACCAGCCTCTTAAAAAAATCAATAAAAACATCAAACGAGTGGACATGTTGAATCTGATTCGTCGTCCGTGCCGTTGTCTGGATTTTCAGGAAACTCTTTCGACTCAGCATCACGCTCAATTGCGGCGTCAGGCAACTGTTTTAGTGCGTATTTGCGTATTTTTGGCTTGGAAGGGGAACAAGAGGTTGTGGGTTAATTGAGATTGTAATCGGGCCATTGTCTTGAAAAATGGTATTTGTGGTCTCTGCACAAGGTTGTGGGTGTGGGGACTGCACAAGAAAGTTCGCCTGTGCAGAGGCGCTGCCTTATGCAACGGCGAAAGCCCCAATCGGAAGTGACGTAGTTTTTTTCAATTTGGGCTGGTCATCGTTCATGATCTGGTATAATTGAATATTGACTTTGACGCAACTGTCCCACTAAATGAGTATAAGAATGACTTTTCATACGTCCTATAAATTATTATTTATTTTTTGAGCTCATTTTTGTGAATAACTGTATTCCACTAGCAGACCTTTTTCGCCCCGAAGGTATTGGATCTTTTCGAATGCCCCCTCTAAGCGGTAGAGAAGTCTATTTTAGTTGTAGTGTGCTTCATAAGTAAGCAATCATCAAAAACTAGGGTATCAATAGTCTAACGCAAATAAATGAGCACTGAAAAGAATTTTTATGTGTAAATTATTAATAAAAATCCATAAAAATAGTTCCCTTTGAACTTACAAATAAAAAAGTGATTTTGACGAGTGAAAAAGATGGAATCAACTTAACTTTTTCCCTCGCGCACAGCTCTTTGCTTTAATTTACCCGGCAATCTCTGAAGAGCTGGAGCAATCGGCCACGCGGCAATTTGGAGTAGTTAAGTATACCCAGCCATGCCGAGCGGGACTAGTCTCACTGCAGAGCAAAAAGGAGCAATTCAGGATTTTTTTAAGAGTGAAATGGTTCCATCGATAATATGCGAAGTGGATTGAGAGGTCGCAAAATGTTTTGAACAGCTATTTGAAGAATATAGATAGGTATGGGACCACGAAAAGGACAGGTACGCCTTTCAAATGCTCAATTAAAAAAAAGCGAAAAATTCTTCGCGAGGCGAAAGTAACAGGGCACACTTTCAGTAGGATCAAAAGATACTTGGATCTAACTTGTTCAATCTCTATAGTCCTCTGCGTTCTCAATTCATACAATAAAACTGCATTTACCGAGCCTAAAAATGCTTCTATCCGATTTAAAGCCGCAAGAATGCTCGACTAAAGTGGGCTTTAGAAAAAGCCTAGTGAAAGCTTGTAGATTGGAAAACGTGATATTTAGTGGCTGGACGAAAGTTCATATGGATGATCCAGATGGTTGGGAGAACTACTGAATTATATAGTCAACGAAAAATATTCGCGAAGCGCTAAGGAGGATATGTGGTTGCATTTAGTACTTTTATTCTTTCGATCATCTGCTTTTGGAGAGATTTCAAGGCTCTGGTAATTACATCAGGACGCTAGAGGATAATTTGCTGCCATGGGCGGCGATGACGCATGGCGAATTTTGGATCTTTCAAAAGGACAACTGTCCAATACACGTTTCAGAGGCAACCAAAAAAATAGTTAGCGGACAAGAAAGTAACACTATTCGACTGACTCTCTCGAGCTCCAGATCTGAACCTGATAGAGAATCTTTTCGTAATTACTTCAAGGGCACTTTATGAAGATTGGAGGCGTTTCCGATCAGTTCAAGAGTTGCAGGAGCATATCTTTGATTTATGTTCCAAAATAGCTGAAGAAACTCTTCTAACCGTGGTAAAGTCAATGTTGAGTCGATTCATTGCAGTATTGAAAAAATGTATAGAGAAACACTTCTTTTAAAGTTGAATAAATGACGAATGCTTTTGAAAAAATTGAATGGATTCCAAATTTTTGACGCGTCAAAACAGTTTTTATGAATAAATTCAAAGGTGATCGCTTTGAACTATTTTTATCAGTGCATGTAGATGTAGCATAAAAGTTTCCTTCTACCAGTAACCATTTTCATTTGCTTTCGACTATTTGAACTCGAATTTCGGGTGATTTCATACTTATCTTGCGCATATACTCTTTATAATGGGTTGTTGTCGAGTTCTTGCCATAAATTTAATTGAAAATTTTACTTCCACTAGTGCAATACCATTTTAAGTTACATAAATGAGATTTACGCGATCTGGCGGTCTGGATTGACACCTCTTTTGTTGATTCTTCCTAAGTAATACCTTATCAATATTAATTTTTTCGTTGCTGTCAAAAAGTCGCTTAAATCCCATTTCTCGGCTAATCTCTGACACCCCAAGCTCTATTGAAAGCATCATTAAGAACTTCCATGGAAATCAATAATGCAAACTGGTAATTTACAATCGCAGCATAGAAATTGCGACCCTTCCTCCAACCTCTACGACTGCCTTGCTATAGTACAAAGGTAACAGTAAATCAACCTGCAGATGTACTCTATGTGCTGTAACAAAAAACAGCATTATACATTTACATTTTAGTGCTTTAGCTGAGTTGGTCTTTTAGTCACACTCTGTTAGGAGACTCTTATCTATCTCGTATATAATAGTCTGCGATAGCTAAGACCTTGGTGATAAAGAGTAACAAACTAAAGACGATTGCCATAGCCACTGTGCAACAGGTTATGGTACCAGAAAAAATTTAACAAATTTTGACTCAAGTTACGTTTGTCCAACATGCAACTTCCTCCAAGTCTCATTTACTCCGACCAGTCTCCCTGTTCGCTCGAAAACTAAGTTCGAAAAATGTCTGAAGGCAAACTTGGCATTACGAGTTTGGGTATTGAACCCCGAAATGCCAATAATTACTACTTATGGGACAACGAAAAGGAAAATTTGCTCCGAGTAAAAGGACTATGGAGTGCGTTGTGGTTTCTTCAAACGATTCATCGTCCACTGAACTAAACCAGGGTCCCGAAATAGAACGAAGAAAAAAGGACTCTGCTTTGTCATATATAATTATGTCCATTAGTCAGTCATGTTAGGCATCTGTGCTAAAGTTTCGAGATCCAAAGTAAATATAGGAGACGCTTCGTAAGACCAACCAAATATTGTCGCAAGCCTCTGTCGATGCTAAGCTATCAGCACTACAAGATGCATGGATGGATTCGTCTTAGTCAATTATTGAATATGCCAATGGAATTGAGACCCTAGTGAATGAACTGGCAGCAATTGGCCACGGCGTGTCCCCAATTGAGAAGAAAAGAGCACTTTTACGTGGAGTTACATCGGATTTTTCTGTCACAGCTTAAGTGATTAGAGTGACCCAAAAGACGTACGAGCAGGCAGTGGCAGAATTGGTAGTGGCAGAATATGCAATGTGCAATGTTCCATGTAATCAAGACCTAGTAACAAGGCCGAAAGGTCCAGAAAGGGGTCCTGTTTTATGCTGACACTGCGGAAGACGTGGTCACATTGCAGATAAGTGCTATCATAATCCGGCCGGGTCAATGTGTAAGAAACGATGGTCTAAACATGATTGAAGAAATAAACTAAAATTGGGATGGTCAAAATATATAAAGAGGTTGAATTTCATGAGAACGTTATAGGCTAGATGCCTGTCGACTGCGGGTCCAGTAGGACTGGTAGCGTTTCGATATTACGTATTGGACTGGAAGATGTCGATTTTAAATTTGAAGCTGAACTACCTACTTCTCAAGAAGCGTCAAGTGATGTCAACAAGGGGTCAAATTTTCATCTTATTCAAGAGGATGATACTGTACACAATGACGCTGGAATAAATTCAGATGAAGAAAATCAAGTTCAGATCTCAGAGCTAGATGGAATTATTTCCGAGGACTTGCTAGGACACGTTCCTATAATTAGGAAATCGAACCGTTCTAAGTTTGGTGTACCGCCGTGTAGATTGGGATTTGAAGGTGTATGTCTCGTGACAGACCACCTCCTCAACGTACATTCAGAAAGCTTGCCGTTCACGTATCAAGAAGCGACAAGTGGTCATAATGCAAATCAATGGATAAATGCAATGATGGAGGAAATGTCTCCTCTGAATAAACATAAGACATGGACATTAGTGAAGTTACCAAAAGACCGTAAATGTGTTCACACTAAATGGGTTTTCGACGTTAAAACAAATTCTAAAGGTCAGCTAGAAAAATATTGTGCACGTCTAGTTGCTATGGGATTTACGCAAAAACAAGGTATTGGTTACTTTGAAGTATTTTCGCCCGTTGTGTGATACTCATCCTTCCGGTTACTAATGGCTATCTCAACCAAAAATGGATGGAAACGCACTATAATCGATGTTAAAAAGGCATTTCTAAATGCAGAACTTGCTGAAGAAACTTACGTTGCCCGACCAGAAGGTTTCGTTAAGGCCGGATAGGAGGATCATTTCTATTTACTACAAAAGGCACTGTATGCTTTAAAGCAGGCATCAAGAGCTCGGCGTGAGCTATTTAATTCATTTTTATTGGAATTATGCTTCCATTCGTACCTTGGAGATATTAGTCTATACTACCGCACAGAGGATGCTTCGTTATACTTCTTCTTCTATACGTTGATGATATCATAATAACTGTTAATGATGACTCTGAAATTTCAAATACGGTAAAGTTGATCAGTCAAAGATTTAATTTCCGCACCGTAGACAAGAGTTCTAAGTTTTTGCGGATCTCTATTGAAACTGGCCCAGGGTACGCAAAACTATGTTAGTGTAATTTCACTTCTTTGTCTTTTTCTGACAGCTGACAACTCGCAAAGAGGCTTACAGATATTACTGTACTTTACCGTTCAACCTAGAACTTGACCGTTATGTTTATGCACTGTACAGTGCTGTAAGCTTGAGCTGGTCTACTTTAGATCCGCTCAAGAAAGTTGAGGGTTAGACACTCACCGTCGTCTACATGTCTCCTGGAAACTTCCTTCGATCAACAGAAGGCATCAGTCGACTCGACTTGAAGTATATATAAGCCCCGGTCTCTCTCCATCTTCTACCTGAGTAGAGATCCTCACCAACTTCTATTCTATCATCTCTCCTTCTCGGTCCCTCACTCTTTCTACCCTTCTCTCTCTATCTCTCCTGCTCTCCCGCTCTCTCCCTCACTCCTGTCTGGCTCCCTCGCTCCCTCTCTCTCGTTTTGTCAATCAGATTATAGGCTCAGGCCGTTAGTGCTGCACACCGACTTATCTCTTTCGCGCTCCTTGTTCGACGCGAAGCACCTCGAGGCTACCCTACACTCCGTCTAGGGAGGAAAACACAGAAGCTCCAAAAAAAAGCATCTAAGGTTTGATCTGACTTCTTTGTCGTCTTTGCACTATCTACTGAGCTTCTGTCTTGTGGCCTGTCTAACGCCCGTCGTCTCTGCACTACCTACATTGGTTGGTTTTGCGGCCCTTCGTCGTTCTTCATCCCCGCATCACAGAACAAAGTCCATTTTGCGGCCCGACTCCTCGTTGTTACTCGCCTCGTCTCTGTGTCACATACCTCTGTTTGTCTCATAGCCCAAGTCTAGTTTCAAAAGTAAGTCCAAATCTCCTCGAAACCTCCTGCTCCCTTGTATCTTTCGCGCTTCTTCCTCAGCCTTCGCCTAACCTCGCAACGTCCTGCCTCCATTGGTCATCTGCCGCTCCGTCTTCCTTCGAGGAATCAAGATCTCTCCAGACGACCCTGTCGTCCGCCGTATCAATTTCACTTTCGATGAAGAATCATTAGACACTGTCAAAGCCCCTCCCCGATCCGAGAGGCCGCAGCTTCGCCCGAAGTGCCGTTTTATCTACGACTCCGCTATTGAGTCTAACGGTGAAGGCGGAGATATAAACTTCACTGCAACCACTTCGGACGTCGTTTCACTCCCTTCTCACTCTCACAAGAAGATTATATCTTCCAAGAAGGAGGATTTACTTCATTACATCTTGGCATTGGATACAAAGAAAAGGCTCGCAATCGGGAACAACTCCAATAATCCAGTCAAGCTCCACTCAAAGCCTCTCCCCGTCTCTGCAAGCCGTGTGTCGAAACTAAAGGGTCAAAAGAAACCTGTTTCAAACGTAGCTGCCGCAGTTCAAGTTATTAACTTGATCTCTCCTGCCCTAGTCACTCTCACCCAGTCACCTTTATCGCCTGCGGTGCTGCCTCTTCCTGCTGAACCTCCAGCGTTAATAATCCCGACTACGCTTACCGTCGAGCCCCTCTCTCCGGCTCCACTTCTTTCGTCCAATGTACCTTCTCCTCCACCTCCTGTGGCTCCTATAATACCCTCTGTTTCGGAACCCAAGTCTTCTATTCTCACCTGTGATCTCTATCAGCTCAAATTATCGCGTCCGAAGCAACTTGCTCAGCACAGATTTGGTAGGAAGTGCCGCAACAGATCGGAGCTGAAGTCTGATATTACTCCTTGTGCCCACAGTAACCGCGTCTTCCAAACTAGACACGACCGCAACAAACACATTGACCACAAACACAAAAATTAAATTTTGATTCACTTGGTCATATTATACTCATCATGGAATCCTCTGCCGTACCTCATATTGATAATTTCGAGAAGCTCTGTGATGATAACTTTCACATTTGGAAAGCTCGAATTCAAGTTAACCTATCTCTGAGGGAGGTTGACAATCATCTTACAGTTGATCCACCGGAAGCATCTTCGTCAACTCATTCCGCATGGCAAAAGGCAGGTGCCAAGGCAAGAGCCATGATTGGAATCACACTTTCAGATGCTCACCTTGAGCAGGTTCAACATTCCACCACAGCCAAGCAAATATGGAAACCCATTTGTGATATTTTCGAAAAGCATACTCTGCTAAACAAGCTCTCCGCAAGACGTCGCTTCTATGCCGCACAGATGCACCCAAATGATAAAGTTCTACTATTTGCTGCCCGTATTCGCCAACTTGCGGCCACTCTAAAATCCATGTCTGTGTATGTCGAGGACAGCGAAATGGCCATGCCCTTCCTAAATGGCTTGCCCGATCGCTTTGACAGCCTCATATCAGCCCTTTATGCTGCCAATATCGAAGATGGAAAGCTTTCGTTCGAATTTGTACAGAGCAGATATCTCTAAGGAGAGCAGCGCCATGCTCAGCGAGATCAAGAAGCACTCAAAGCCGCTGAGACGGCTGCACACCTGGGAACCCAGTCTTCCAAGCCTCGAACAGGAAATTCCGCAGAAATGTGCATACACTGCGGCAGGCATCGGGATAGCAACCTATGCTACAAGAAGTTCTCTCATCTCGCTCCCAGAGGTCATCCCGCTAGAGCTCATATTGATAAGGCTATAGGAAGTGGAGGAAAATCCCTCAATTCCACGGAGGTTGCTGAAACTACCGAACACCCAGATTTCGTTTGTCTCTTTGCGTCGAATTACCCTGCACAACAAGTAGCACTTCAATCTACCGGAGGCCCTCCTCTCTCATCTATGCAATGGACTCAGGATGTACCTCGCATGTCACTTACGACCGCTCAGCTTTCACAAGTTATCACCTTCTCGCGTCCCCTTCAACTCTCGACCTTAGAGCAGATTCTACGGCTAGGATTATTGGCTCCGGTGACGTTGCTCTCAAGTTACGACGGAAGGTAGAAACTGTCAAGTGTGTAATTAAAAACGTGTTACACGTTCCAGACCTTCGCTACCAACTGCTCTCCGTATCTGTCATGGCAAATCTTGGAATTGAGAATTGAGACGCGCTTTAATAACAATAAATTCACCCTTGTTCGTCATTCGGATTCTATTTTTGTGGCGACGGGTATGCTCACTAATGGCCTATACTCCTTGGATGTCACCAAGCCGCACTAAAGCCACCGACGGGATCTCAACTTTCCTTGATATGCCCAACTCCAATCTGGCATCAGAGATTGGCGCACTTACATGCTCCCGGAATCAAATAGATAATCAGAAGCGGTGTCGTGAAAGGTGTAAAACTTTCACAAGGAAACGATGAATATGGTGTCTGCGTCGGCTGCATGCTTGGTAAATCCCACCGTGCCCCAATCCCGAAGAAAAGACAAATAAGTTCGTCAAAACCTTAGAACTGGTTCATTCTGATGTCTTGGGACCGGTTGAAACTCCTTCTCTGGGCGGGGATAGGTATTTTGTACCATTCATCGACGGCTACTCCAAGTGGACGGTTGTGTATCCTATGAGCCACAAGTCAAAGGTGATAGATTGCTTTGAAAACTACAAAGCCTTTGCGGAGACACAAACTAGCCAGTCTCTAAAATATCCCCAAGTCCACGAGTTTCCTGAAATGAAAATTTCATTGAATGAAGATCAGCTTCTCATTAAGCCTTCATGGTCCGACAATGGCGGAGAGTACCTCTCAACTGAGTTCAAGAACTTCCTAAAAGAGAACGGCATACAGCATCAGATCACAGTGGCTCACACCCCCAGCAAAACGGGACTGCAGAACGGATGAATCGAACCCTCCTCAATCTGGTCCGTTCGATATTACACCACAAGGGCCTCCCAAAGCATTTCTGGGCTGAAGCACTTTCCACGGCTGTCTATGTTTCGAATCGATTTACTTACATCTCTTTGCCAGAGAGCACCACTACTTATCACCGCTGAAACGGCATTGCCCCTGACATATCTCTTATGCGGGTATTTGGTGCACAGTGCTGGTATTTCGTGCCAAAGAACCAACTCAAGAAGCTGGATCCCAGATCTCGTGAAGCCCTTATGATGGGGTACTCCTCTCAGAGCAAGGGATATAAACTGTGGGATATTGGTTCAGAAAGAATGGTAATATCCAGAGATGTAATTTTCAACGAAACTGGAACTTGTTCACAGCCTCAAGTCACCTGTGAGCTACAGAATGGAGATCACGGCCAAAATATTTCCTCCGATGAAGATAACTCTCCTTCTGAATAGTTTTTCGAACTACAGAATTCCGCTGACGAAGAAGAAGATTCTTAAGAGTCCACTGCCGGTGAAGAAAATTTACTCTCATCTGAAGAAGCCCATTCAGTAGCTCCTCGTCGTTCCTCTCGGGTCTCAAAGAAGCCCATCCGCTGGTATCCTTCTAGCTATTCCTTAAATGTGTCATTTGTCGCAGAAACTGCACTGTTCTCAACAGGTGTTCCTGCAACATACGAAGAAGCTACTTCTGCAGAAAACATTGAATTTTGGATGCTGGGGATCAAAAAGGAAGAAGACTCTATCCGTGAGAATAGAACCTTCGATCTCGTTCCAAGAAAGCCAGGAATGCACGGATTCCATGTCGCTACGTTTTTCGTATCAAACCTGACGTCGGGCCTAAGGTTCGTATCGTCGCTAAAGGATTCAGAAAATTTCCCGGACTAGACTACACAGGCACGTATGCTCCTGTCGTTTCTATTGCTGTTGTACGAATGTTCCTCTGCTTGAAAAATCTGTTAGATATGGAATGTGATCAGATGGACGTAGTAACCGCGTTTCTGAACGGTGACTTGGACGAAGAAATATTAATGGAGACTCCAGCTGGTTTCCGATATTCAAACAATCCCAACATCTTCTGTCGACTTCTGAAGGCCCTGTATGGATTGAAGCAGGCTCTTCGCCAATGGTACACTAAAATAGATGCATTTCTGACTTTGCAACTCAACTTTGTCAGAAACCGGCACGAGCCATGTCTTCATGTCTATCGGAAGGAGACTATTTTTTTGCATGATAATTCTACATGTTGATGATCTCTTCATTTCAGGCAGCAGTCGACATATGCTCAACAACATCAAGGCAGAACTGAAGAAGAGAATCAAGACGAAAGACTTAGATCCTGTCCAGGAATTCTTTGGTATTCAAGTGCAGCGAAACCGCTCTGAGAGAACGCTACATATTTCGCAATCGATGTACACAGAAAAGATCTTGGAAAGGTTCCAAATGGTGGACTCAAAACCTGTCGATACTCCAATAGTCCAAAGCAATTCCAACAAGGACGGAACTAATGATCAATAACTTCCTTCATCAGTACCATATCGCTCTGAAATAGGCAGTCTCATGTACTTGATGATCTGCACTCGTCCAGACATTGGATTCGCTGTTGGCAAGCTGTCGCAGCTCTGCGAAAAGCCGATAGTCACTCACTGGAGGGCTATCAAACGTGTGTATCGATACTTGAACGGATCTAAAATTCTTGTAGTTCGTTACGGTACATATTCATCTCACACCATCACCGGATTCAGTGACTCTTACTGGGCTGGCTGCTACCCTACTCGCAAGTCTACCGAAATCTTCATGCTCATGATGTCTGGTGGACCTATCTCATGGTGCTCCAAGAAGCAAGTATGTTTCGCGCTGTCGTCCTGCGAAGCAGAGTACATATCTCTGTGCACTGCGTCTAAAGAAGCAATTTGGTTCTCAAACATTCTCTGCAGTTTGATGAATGAGAAATGCCCTACTCCTATTAGGGTATCAGTTGGCAACTCAGGCGCAATTAGCTCTTCCCAGAACGAATCAATCAATGCACGGAACGACATTGATATTCGGTATCATTTCGTTCGTGAAGCTGTGTCGTCCAAACAGATCTCTGTTACTCACTGTAGAACCGAAGACCAAGTCTCTGACCTTCTTACGAAACCTTTGCTGCAAGTGAAGTTTTTGAAGTTTCGAAGCGAGTTAGGCATTTTTCCTCCTGGTATTTCAGGTTAGTATTTTATTGTTTTCAGATCGAGGGGGCGCTACTGAGGTCAGTTCTAGTTTGAGGGGGCGTGTTATTGTAGTTTCATTTCTTTGTCTTTTTCTGACAGCTGACAACTCGCAAAGAGGCTTACAGTTATTACTGTACTTTACCGTTCAACGTAGAACTTGACCGTTATGTTTATGCACTGTAAAGTGCTGTAAACTTGAGCTGATCTACTTTAGATCAGCTCAAGAAAGTTTAGGGTTAGACACTCACCGTCGTCTACATGTCTCCTGGAAACTTCCTTCGATCAACAGAAGGCATCAGTCGACTCGACTTGAAGTATATATAAGCCCCGGTCTCTCTCCATCTTCTACCTGAGTAGAGATCCTCACCAACTTCTATTCTATCATCTCTCCTTCTCGGTCCCTCACTCTTTCTACCCTTCTCTCTCTATCTCTCCTGCTCTCCCGCTCTCTCCCTCACTCCTGTCTGGCTCCCTCGCTCCCTCTCTCTCGTTCTGTCCATCAAACTACACCATGCACCACTTATTGATCGAATGTTATGATACCTCAGTATGTCAGATTGTATTCTATCAGCAGTCTTCTCACTCAGAACGGATTTAAGCATATCCGGACATCGTCGTGAGGGGGAGGGCCAAATTAAAGTGCGGAAAACTCTGTTTCAGCAATTGGTTGGGTGTCTTCTACATCTTTCTAACACGATCCGCCCGGATATTGCCTACGCTTCGGGTTATTTATCTCGTTTTATGCAAGACCATGACGATAAAGTATGAAACGCAGTGAAATAAGTCCTTCGTTACCTGAAGGTTTCTAAGAATCTTGGAATTGTGTACAACATGAATAAGGAACAACCTCATAAAATGGCAGAATAGTTGGATACAATGACTCAGACTGAGCGCAAGAGAAACCCGAGCGCAAAGATTTAAGTTTATTTTTATTTAAGTTGTCTGGTGGGCTTATCAGCTGGCGTAGAAAGAAGCAGAGCTGCGTTGCACAGAGCTCTGTTGAAGCAAAATATATTGCTCTATACTTTTCCATAAAAGAAGTTCTTTGGCTAGTGAAATTTTATCCCATTCTGAAGGCGACTAGAATGTCTACAAAGATAATAATTAAGAAATACAGCCAAGGGTGTATCAAGCTTGCAGAGAATGGAGCCGTCAATGACAGGAATAAACATATTGATGTCAGATATCAGATGGTTATTGACAATATAAGGAAAGGTGTAACCGAGTTGAAGTACGTCCCTACCTCAGAAATACTCGAGGATATTTTGACAAAAGCATTACCAAGAGCAAAAATTGAAAACCTAGCTATGAAGTTGGGAATGAAGTAATGAAGGTATTACCTTTGAGGGGTAGTGTTACAGTGCAAAGGTAACAGTAATCAACGTGCAGTTGTACTCTATGTGCTTTAACAAAAAACAGCACTATGCATTTATATTTTAGTGCTTTACATGAGTTGGTCTTTTGATCACACTCTGTTTGGAGACTCTTATCTATCTTGTATATAATGGTCTGAGATAGCTAAGACCTTGGTGATAAAGAGTAAAAACCTAGGGACAATTACCATAACAACTGGGCAGCATGCCTTCACCGACTTCTAACTGCACCTGCAGAGCATTAATTGCCAATATCATTCCGAATTCACTCGCCCGTCCTTTAAACTCTTTCTTCCTTTTTCGGCGTTTTCTCTTCGCTTCCGTGCATTATTTCTCTCAACACGCTTCTATAGAATGTCTACTCAGCGCCTATATAAAGCCTGGTCGTCCCCATCAAGTCGTTTCTGGTCGCACTGCTTTTCAGATTGCAGTCGATCCTCAACGGCATGTTGCTATAATTATTTTGTTCCTCTATGATTTATCGTACTGTAACAACTTCGGTCGGTGCTCCGGTGGCATTCACAATCCTACGGTTAGACTTTGAGCTCTCTGGAGTAGCTATCAATACAGAAAGTCCTAGACAAAATGTTGCTGATGGTTTCATTCTACTTCAAAAAATTGTAATTTTCTGAAGCCCATTTCCCATCCTTCCGGCCATTTGCAGCAAAATGATCTAGAGCATGCTTAAAACTATGTACATCCGCAGCAAAGCCTTTTTTTGTCGCCTGAACCAATGTAGAATTATCAAACGTTACCTCGTCTGGTGATAGCATCGGTTTCCTTCCAGGTCTAGAATCAAGGGAGAGCATCATTTCTCCCCTTGCATTGTAATTTTATTAAGTACCGTTTAAGTTTCCCTACAGTAGATTTGGCCACACCCCTCATTCGTATAATATCTCGGATGTAATAGTTGTTTTCACGGAGCAAAGCTTCACGTCTGCTCTGTGACTTTTGAACCTCATTTGCTTTCCTACGACGATGTTGCCGTGTTTGCTGGCGCGTAGTCTATGGCATTTGGAAACATGCGTTTTTGAGGTATCGGTACTGTTTGTTTCGCATCGAAACGGATCGTTTGTGGTAAGGACATGTATATCTTTGGATAGATGGCCCGTAAAGGTCGATGTTTATTTACTGTACCGGTTTCTTTGTTTGACGGGGAACTGTCTGAAATTAACCAGCATCCGAAAATAACCCATTACGGAAGGTACTGTACATGCACTGTACAGTATGTTTGTGCTTTAATCCGAAATTTATGAGTTAATATAATAAGGGAGGTTGAAAGCGAAGTAACTTTGGCACGCCCTTACAATCGATTTAATCGTTCCCATATCCCAAAAATTAAAGCCATTTATTAAAAAAATGATAAATTTGAGCTTTTCAAGCTAAAGTGAAGAAAATAAGGTGGTTTGAAAAAGTTTACCAAAAAATTGTCAAAGCATACCATCACTCCGACACCACCGCGTTGATCTCTAGATAAAATACTTTCTTCGCCTCGCATGTCCCCCCAGTAGTAGTAATAAGCATATTAAACGTCAAAAAGAACCGTTTCTCACTAGAAAACTGTTTCTCACTAGAAAACAGAACGCGGTTTCATTACGCAATGCTCCACCGCACATGCATTGGAGCAAAAATGAGCCTCTGTTTGTACGAATTTCAGGCAGCGGAGGACACCCCTTTACTTGTTGCCAGACGAAATCTTGTTCCTTATTTAGTATTTGCTCGATACGACACTTGGCGATGTCCCGATGAAGACTTGGCACCAGTTGGGACGCCGTCTTGTCCCCTTCATAGGCTTCTTTGATAGAATGATAGCGACCTACTTCAAAACGTTTTGTTGATCGTTCACCTTTGTTCTTTTTCATACCTTTAAGGGTCTTTTAAAAAGTATAGTACCACCTCGCGACTACATTCTATCCTCCCAGTAATTTCAGCAGCGTAATGATCCTTCATGGTGCAGTGCTGTATTTTGGCCTTGCCCAAATTTTGAAAGACCCTTTCCTGTTTCCATTTTTGCTGCAGTTGCTTCACAGTGGTCGTGCAGTTTTCATTAGCGTAGCTGGCAGGAACTGCAGCTAGAGCGAAATGTGCCCTTTTTTTTCACTCACCTGCTAACTCCTGCTTTGTAATTTTGACATTTTTTATGAAAGCGTACTCAGAACCATGGGTTTAGATGTATCATAGGGCTGAAAAGGTCGAAAATAACCTTTGTTTTGAAGAAAAGGCTTCACTTTTGGGCTTTTTGAAGATAAATGCGATTTTGGATGGTCCAAAGTTTTTTCACTGAAGGCATTTTACACGTACCGTACATTTGTACATTTGTTAGAAATTATGGGTGAATATGGTAAAGGGGGCTGAACTTGGTTGTGATCGGTAACTAAAAGCAAGTCACGTGGTCACAGTAGAATCACCGCCCAAATGGTATGACATGTGTAGCATGCAGCAAGGTTGCTGATGGAAGTCAACTGGAAGCCCTAAAATCCAAGCATAAAATGCCTTATAAAACTAATGAGCTTTGCGTTTGACCGTTCGGCTTCCCGTAGCTGCGGCAAGAACAAGTGCAGTATTTACTTCTTGCCTGATGGCTAAT
The DNA here is from genome assembly GCA_002205965.3 of Kappaphycus alvarezii. NCBI lineage: Eukaryota > Rhodophyta > Florideophyceae > Gigartinales > Solieriaceae > Kappaphycus > Kappaphycus alvarezii. The sequence continues at coordinate 1,063,688 of NADL03000599.1, forward strand.
TATTCTTGTCTCTTACTTGCTCCGCTACTCGATACGCAGGCCCTTATGTAGACTTTTTTCGAGGCCCATTGCACTGCAGATATTAATACTGTACAGTGCAGTATAAATTTAAACTACCATAGAAATTATTGTAAAGCAAGTACTCACAGAAGAAATTGGTACTAAATGAATATCCCAAAGATATATAGTAGAGATTCAGGCATTTCTACTAAGCTGTAACCAATTTTGTAGTATCAAGCGCTGTACTCTGCGGATAGAAACCACAGTAGCAGCGTACTGCTTAACAGTCACTGATTCATATGCTGAATGGGCTTAATGTAAGCACTCTGGATGAAGAACACATAGGCAGCTTACAATTCTGCACTCTGCGCTCGCTTCTGGGGCCGCATCTGCTTATTGTGAGCGCCCGACGTGAAAGCCATGTACCCAACTTACCGCTTTTACTAGAATACTTTGTTTGCAATCAGAAAGGGCTTAACGACGCTTTATAACCTTCAATTTGAAAACTTTGGCTGCAAATTTTAGTTCTTCAAGTCGTCGCTTATTCTTCCGCCTCCGGTTCTCAATTCAGCCTTCATGGCTCAACTGAATGTCTCTTTTTTCGTTGCGTCCTTATCTTTATTGATTCTTTATTTTGAGGTCAATTCAATTCTTTTCTCGCGTTTCATCTCAGAATTTTGTGTCCTTCCCTTGAATGACTTCGTTAAATTTCTTCCGCAGTGCACACATCCCTCGTAGTCTGGAAATATTTCGACAACGCATCGATATCATCGTTTATTTGATTCCATATGAAAGTGCTCCAGACCAGGGTTGGCAAATTGGATAACAACTGATCCAGCTGTCCCTGAAAGGGAATTTCCATGGTAAAGCGTTACCAACAATTTCATGTTTCAGATATGTGCCAAAAGTCTCGGGACTATTCGGAAGCGCAGCTGTGCCCCCGAAATCGCTTTCACGAGGAAGAAGGGACCACTAAATGCTGTCATGACTACTCAAAAGTGAGTATATCAGAAATTTTCGCCTTATTTGGGTTGGGACCCAAGTTCCCTAATAGTGTCATGAAAATCATCTGTTCCAAAATTTTATTCCTTTGAACTTCTTGGCTTAGCGCCCTTTTTCGAAGCGGATACTGACGATCTATGCGAATAGGAACGAGGAGACTGTTTTGCGTAGTATTTTAGTAGAATTCTCATTATTTTTTTATTAATTTTTTTTGTGTCTCTCTATGTTTAATTCATAGTACCCCAAACTTTCATCCCAGTTTCTCGATTAATGTGTCTTGTTCCCAATCTTTTCCGCAGGTTAAACGGAACACTATTGGACTTCAAACCGCTTTTTCGCATCGATTCCCGGGGCAGGCATGTAATATGGAGTTTCATCCTTCAAAGAGACTCCAGCGTGCTGCGAAGGCGAGATATGGCGGTACCGTCGACATTGATATCGACTGGATCGTTGCAGCGAGTGCACAGCAGTCTCGGAATGTCGATTTGCAAGGGAAACAGGCTAGACGGGAGAAAGTGGCCGCGTCCGCACCCGACCACATTTCGCAAGGTGCGGGTGCCTAAAGCGGCGAAATGTTGATGAAGCCCCGCAGTGGTTAGTTTGAGTTCAGATGGAAGTGGTGCGAGTAATATTAAAAGGGTAATCATGCTTGTGGGGTTGATGGGGCTAAGTGGTGTGGTTTACTTTAATGTTAAGGTAAATAGGTTGTGAAGTATACTGCACGGTAGTTAATTTTCCTGGTAAAAGCAGTAGCGCGGACAATGCCTAATGTAGGTAGCTACTTGCTAAAAAGACAAAAGACACGCAAGTGTACGCTGCCTATCAAAGCCCGCAATTGCACTGTGACTTACGGTAATATTTACCTTCTAAACCTCCTTTGGAAGATTATATTCTTCCCAAAAATATAAAGTAGATATTTATTGGGACATCTTTTTACGTTGAGTCTTTCTAATCCACTAGTTCTATAGATAATTGCTGTGGTAGATATTTACAGATATCATAGAGAGATCTCTGTGATTTTATTGTAGTAAATAAGAACTACAGACCATGCCAGAGCTATAGAATGATGCCGGTGGTGTGTATAAATAATGGGGCGACCGCCCTCAATGTGGTAAAAGGGAAGACCGAACCCAACATTTTTATGAACATACAACCAAAACTTCGAAGCTATTTGTGATTTTTGCAGAGAAGCCCGCAATCCTCACTCTTGTCTTTTATGTACTTTGAAATTTACGACAATCCGTATTTATTCGTGGTTTCAGGTTTTCTCACTATCCCGTGAGACTAATTCTGTTGGTTAAAGTTTACAGCGGTGTTTTAAGCTACGTGGAAGTCTGCAAATTACAACGTTAAGATTCACTATTATATTCTCTGAACACTCGGTAGTGCCTGAAATCGCATTGAAAGCACCGAAATGAATGTTAAGGCTCCAGCCCCGTTGGTTATCGCATCCAGATCCAGAACCGCCCTAGTAGTGGACATAAGTAGATGAAAAGGCTCGATGACGGGTTGGCTGTATGCTGTCACCCATCCGAAAATTAAAGTGACAGAAGTCCCAAGTGCGTAGACATCTGCTCGAGTCCTCTGACTGTCAATATTCACGTCTACTGCAAAGCTGTCCGCATGTAGACCTTCTCTGACCAACTATAAATTGGCAAATGGAGGCCCTCACTTCCGGAAATTTTTCTACACGTGTGAGACCTCCAACCAATAGGGTTGCGAAATTATTGTAAATGGTCAATCAGGCGATAGTGGAGGAAAATTGCGAGGTTGTGAAATTGACATGTGGAACTCGGAAAATACCCGTAGTCAATCCCGTTTCAGTGATCACTCAGAAGCTGCCTGGTGTGCCACTTTTTCCACGAGTGAAACCTTAAAGTTTTACAAGGGTGTTGACAGAGAGCCAATTAACCGAGGATCTCAAGGAAATTGCTTTCGCAAGCTGCGAAATATATTTTTCAATAGCCGAAAAATGTTTATCGACCATCATATTAGCCGTATGCACATTACTCGCCACGAGATCGAAAAGAACTCGCCAACCTTCAAGACTTGCTCCGCAGCCTTCGAAAGCCACTCTCACTTACAGAATCATCTTTCTGGTAAATTGCATAAGGCCAATTTAGATGTAGTCAGTAGTGTAAGACTACTCGCGCGACTAGATATAGTACGGTAAACTGCTTTTGAAATTCGAATTGAAAAATATTTCTGCATTTGCCTAAAAAATAAAAAAAGATCCCAGAGTATAATAAATTACACTGCGTTCGAAGGAACCAGCCCTTAATCCAGAAGGCGTAATTATACTATAAATAAGGCAAAAGGCAGTCAAGAAAAAAGAAAGGAAGGAAAGGAAGAAAAGAACGATAGAAAATACGTAACGGGGCCAGAGCAAGTTGAATTTTCCACATTCGGAACAGCATGCCGTTCGGACAAGGAACTGACCAATATAAAGACGTAGAGCTCGGATTCGAGGAGCGCGTTAGAGACTATGGGGCAGCTACCACTTTGAACAGCGCAACTCTAAAGGATCTCATTACGGCCGCTCTCCACCTACGCTACTCCTTTGTCCATCCATGCTCTTTAATACTGCATTATTACGCTGTTTCTTGGCCTTCTCTACGACAAAAGAAATTAACACAGGTCACATGAGTAGGGGATATTCTTCAAAACGGTTGGGATCACTATATATTCCAATTGTAGCCTCTTGACCGCCTTGAGATGTATTGATTCCCATTTACCTCTATACAATCCAAAGCATACAGTTAATACATCGGGTTAACTTGCGTGTAATAGCAGTTTTAAGGGCTCAGATCACCTATCTGAAGAAAACATATCCTATTGTATATCTCCAAGATTCAGAGACGAAAGCAAGATATTCTCCGGGGCCTTAGGCAAATATTGGAATGAGTATCTCTCAGGATACGTCTATGCTTGCCAAGACTATTCTTTGGCGCCTATGCAAATCTTCAATACCTACAGGACCTCTTTAGCGGCAACGCGAAATGTTTCTACACTCGACACGTAGAGGGAACCTTCCGAGACTTCTGTCAGGCCATCAAAGTTTTACACCAAGAGTATAACGCGGCTTATCACCAGAACCGCATACTTACGTACCTCCGAAGCCTGACATTTAACCAGTTCCATACGCCAGATTGCACTGTAAGTGAAGCTTTTGAAGAGGTTCACGAAGAGATATCGAAACTTACACCTCAGGCCCCAGAACACTCGAGATCTGATAGTCTCAAAGTAAAGTACCTTCAATCCACTGTTATTGGATACTCCTGGTCTAAAGATGCTTGCATGCAGTGTTATTGGCACTCACACTGTACTGCCATTGGCAGAGCTGTTTTTGGTGACCTTTTTTTGATATGATTCACTGCTAATCAGCAGGCACTGTATAATAAGGGCAATTTTAGCTTGTCGCCCACTACTATTCCTGGTACTGTATGCTCATCCTAGAGGGCTGGAGGGCTTGCAATTTGGACCCTTCGGCTCCCAAATTGAACCTGATATTTTCGCGGGTGTAAGGCACCGATTGGGCCACGTGTCGAATTTCTTTATCTCTAACTGTAATCTCCCTTACTTGGCTGACCTTAACTTCACCCACCCCGCCGTCGTAGATAAATCTAGCCTAGCTAACTAGTATTTATACATGGCTGGCCACTAGGGCCCCAGATTAATCAGCCACCCCGTTGTCGGCTCTGAACTTGACTCCCAACTTCCGCCTTTGCAGAAACCTTGCCAACTGCAACTTTGACTATAGCCACGTTTTTTCGCCTGGGTCCCACTTTTTAGTTCCCCTCTCTCTATCCAATATTATGATACCGCTCTTTTTGTTGTTCGTGTTATTTACTCACACTTGGCGCCCCGCACTCTGGCGTCTATATACAAATCTTAACTTCAAGTTTGTCGTTGGCGACAACATTCTTATCTCCAAAAGAGATATTCAGCACTGCTGACCCACTAATACATCTTCTCTGTCCAGTATTACATCCCTGGTGTATACGGTTCTCTGGAGTCGATCCTTATCAAGGTTCTAGCATTCTGCGGATCACGGTCCAGCCTTACAACCCGGAGGACATGCATACCGTCCAGCCGTCCAAGAAATTACCCCCGCTCTTCCTGCTCCACTTCTCATCGCCACCGGAGACCTGTGCTACTGCATCGCTGGGTGCCTAAAGAGAAAGAGGGACAGCGAACACCCTTTGGGTCTTTTTGTGTGTTTGTATTGGTTTTCTCATTGTCTGACGGGGTTCCGTTCCTACACGAGAAGAACTGCGCACCGCGCATTGCACTTCATTACATTGCAGGCGGTCAAACACAGGTAATCTCTCTTACCAAGCCCTCCACAGCCAGCTGATCGCCGTCGTGGAGTTAGAACAGGAAGAGAAATTAGAACGATTGAGGGATCAGAAAAGTTTTCATTTTATTCGGTAAATGAGATTGGTCCATTACTGCGCGGTAGAGTTTCTGAGGCTTTCTATAATGGACAGGAATGCTATACTAGAGATCCCAACGATTCCCGTAGGAGCCATATATATGAAATTCATGGACGCTATACAAGCAAAGGTCGAATTTCGATAGGCTCGCTACAATGGAATCAGTGAACACCACCAAAATCTCTGCTGATGATGTGGTTGTCTCAAGCAAAAAGTCTCTGATTGCCCCGAATCTCTCTCTCAAAATGTTACTCGTAAGGTACAACATTACCACGAAAGGATCTCAAGGGATCCTACAAGGGACTCGAAACGGTTTCTTGTTGAACTTTTTGTGAGTTAGAGAAAATACTATGGATGATGATGATGAATCGGAAAGTAATGAATCCTAGTCCGCTAAAGATTTCGTTTTTTGTGACGTAGTGGATAGCGATGATGAACTTCGAGGACCCTGACGGGTACATCTCTCAAGATGATTTTCATGGTGAGTCCAATTACGTGCATGAGCAACTTTTCTGAAGATTCTCCCGTTCTGGATCACCATATTCCTCCCTATCGAACTCGCTGAAAAATCTCCGGAGAGTAGTACTCAAATAAGACGAAAAACTCCTAAAACGGCAAACTGTGAAAAATTCGGAATCAACGCGCCAAAAAGTAGTTTTCTTGCACCCCTTGACTAAAAAGATGAAAATTGATCAGAAAATCGGGACAAATTCTGCTCAGATCCAAACTTGTACGAGACACGAAATGTCACCACCGGCGAGATTAGAATGAGGAGTCGCACGGAGATATTTCACTAAATGTTTGTTGAAACCGTGGCTCAAAAACCCTCAATTGGGAAAGCTTAAGCTAGCGCTTACTGTAGATCCGTGGGAATCATATTCAAACGACGACCGCAGAACACCCTCTTCAAATTTTGGTATGTCGTTTTCACAAGCATTGGTCAGATACCCATTACAATATCGGCCCCAGACTGTGGCGCCATATGCATCGAGGTAGATGTGGTCCATACAAGCATACCATTACTGATCGGACAGTAGATATGCGAATCTCATAAACTGATTTTCGATAATGTCAACAACGCACTAGTATCGAAGTCCACAAATTGGAAAATGCCAATTATATGAAAAAGAGGACACATGTAAGTCGAATACGACTTTAGTGACATACTGTTGACAAGGACTCAGCTGAACGGTCTCCAACTTCACTTCTTCCATCGATCGGCGAGGAAATTATTTATTCCAATATCAAGCCCCCAGTCAAAGCAAGCAGAACCCAAGACTCGTAAATTAATTCAAGCGATCAGCGAGCCCAAAAAAAACAGCGTTTTGAGCCAAGGCTGAGATCGGTTCATTTTACTATACCAAGAGGCATAGTTTTCGATCAATATATTTCCTTGGATAAAACATGTATTACGATAACTAACCTGTACTGCATGTAATAGACACACAAAAGCTCTTCTCGAAGGTAATTTTGCCGCACAGTTTTCAAACACAGGCAGCTTGTAACGACTTCCTTGAGTGCTGGTCAACTATATATACAGGTCACCCTAATAGGATGCGCGTTGACCAAGGAAGTCAATTCGTATCCAAGTTATGGAAGTAACTTATGGCGGAAAACGTAATTAAGCTCTACTTGTCAGGCGTGGAGAGCCAAAACTCTATTGGACCAGGGTAACGATTTCATGGTCCTCTGCGCCTAATGTAACAGAACACTATATATTCAGAGAGCTATGAACCGCAATATTAACGATCCAATCCTCTTTTTAATTATTTTATTCTTTCCTATATGTAATTTAGATATTTATTGGGACATGTTTTTATGTTGAATCTTTGTATTCCACTAGTTCTATAAATATTTACTGTTGCAGATATTTACAGATATCATAGAGAGGTCTCTGTGATTTTATTATTGTAAAAATGAACTAAAGAGCATGCTATAGCTGGAGAATGGTGCCGAAGTTGTGTATAAATAATGGAATATCTGATGGAATTTTCATTTTGCTTGATAAACACAACCATCGATATCAGGAAACTTGACTAAATACCCCATTATATTAGAGTAATCTGACAATAACCACCCTGCTGCACCATCGAACCTCAACGAGAAAACAAATAAAAACAAACACCCCATTAATGCAAATTAGGGCTCAACTCCGTAGTTTTATAGCTCAACCCTACGTACTGTACCAGTGGCCCTTAACAATAAGAGCCCATTAGCTCCCTATCTTCAGACTTATTTTGACCCTGGATTTTTTTGGGGGGTTTCATACTGTAGAGAGGCTGGGGGGTTACTGACTTTAAAAGCGGATAAAATTATCCGCATTTAAAGCCCTGCTATAGAAAAAAATCTTTACGTATGCGCTATGGATAACAGTAGTCCTCGCCCCCCTCCCCTGTACCATTTTATGAGGGAGTAATGTTTCTCTATCTATACAGAAGATTTTCTATTGATATTTTATGTTTTTTACTGTCTACCTATTTCATGGAATCTATAGCTGTTAACTACTTTAGATATTTATGGTTTTTCTAGGTAGATCTTCATTGTAGTAGGAACAACTTCCAGTTCATGCTGGAAGTAGAGTACGGTGCTGGAGTTTTGTATAGGTAGTGGTTCGACCGCCCTTGAGTTGATAAAAAAAGGCCCAGCGCAACAATTATATCAACACACAAACCAATATACGGAAGCAGAAGATCTCTTGTTTTTCTTTCAAAATTCGCCCACATGGGTCACTCTCCTAACGTTTTACTTTGAAATCCACTACAATCAGGACTCATCTATGGTACCAGGTCTTTCCTCAAGATATTTTTCGCGCTATCTGGTGAGATTTATCCTATGGGTTACATTTTACACTACCGATTAAAGCTATGTGTATGACTACATATTATAGTCACACGAATTACTTTTTGTAATCCTCGAGCACATATAAGTGTTTGAACATCGATCTCAAAGCGCTATAGAGCCTCATATTGCACAAAATCTGGCACTAACCGAGTTTAGATCCAGATTGGTCCGATAATTCGACTCAAGCTTGTCAAGAAGCCCGCTGATGGGGTGGCTACGTGCTGCCAACTGTCCTACAATATATTTTTCGAATATCCGGGCAAGACGACCTCTCCTCTAATTATACGACCGCCAAGTGTATCGTCAGTCGCTAATCAGACTGGAGCTAGCCTCTCCCTGAGCAACCACAATTTACCAATTGAAGGCCTGAATAACCCCACTTGCAGATTAATTTCGACTCGTGTACAAATGCAGACAAATCGGAGTGGAAATAATTGAAAACGGGCAACTAGATCGTTCGGGATGAAGATTTCGAAGCTGTGTAAGTGCCAAGTGGAATCCGGAAACTGTCCACAATCGATCCTGTCCTTTTGCCCATCAAAAAGCTGCATTTTGTGCTTCGTGTGCTAAATAAGATATCAATAATGTTTACAAGGGTGCTGACAGAGAGTAAACTGAGATCGAGTATCTGTAATATTCGTAAGCTGGACATTTTTTTTGCGGATCGATCAGGCTTTACTAAGAGATCACCAGGATCTTCATAACATGCGCTGTTTCAAGCTGTACAACGTGAATTACAATTTCCAAAAACCTGCTTCAACCATCGCCTCAGTTACAGGCAAATCACTCCCTGTGAGATCAAAAAGAACCCGCTGATCTTTAATATTTTCTCTTTAACCTTTGAGAGCTGTTCTCACTTACAACTTAATCCTGGCGACAAGTGTTAGAGGCTTATATTTTCCCATAGTCATGAATTTAAGACTATTCGGTTATCTGGATAAAGTACAGTCATTTGCAAATGAGATTAAAAAGATTATTTACCTTTGCCTGAAAAAAACTGAACACTGAAAACGGGGAAATACTCAGTACAGTATAGTGCACTCGGAAAAATCCTCCTTCCCACGAAATGGAAGTTAAAATTCAGACATGTACTAGAAACTAAGCAAAATGCACTCAAAATTAGACAGAAATACGAAAAGGGGAAAAGGGACCAAAGAAAATATAGAAAAGAGAGAATCCAAACTTACAATCCCACATACAGAGTAGAATGCCGCACAGTAAATGCATTGCCCAGTACACAGTAGTGTTGTCCAGTCCGTATTTGTGGAGTTCAATCGTGATTATGATGAAGCTATCCCCCTTAATGGGTTAAAACTAAGGGATTATGACAGTGGACTTATCACCAACGCTTCGCTTGGGTCCATCTATGATGTCTAGTACCACCTTGACTCGGATTTTTATGAGCTTTCTAATGGATAAAAGGATCAATACGATTTTTCATGATTCTGGAATATTTTTTAAAGCCGTAAAGTCTACTGCATATTCCAACAGAGACCTTTTAATAGCATTTTTATGCATTGACTCTCATTCTTTTCCGTAATTTACAGTGTACAAGTGTCCTATCTGATCAAGGGGATCCATTGTTAGTTCCTCAGTCCCATGCCATTTTCCGAATAAGAAATATCTCATACATATCTCAGATATTCAGAAACGAACGAACGTTGGAATGAGAACCTCGCGGAATACATGCAACGCCGGCGAACCCCCTCAAGTATTTTCAACTTACCCTCACCGTTAACGCCAAGAGTTTCTACAACCAAACCATGGAGTGAAGGTTGTAAGACTTCCCTCAGGCCGCCGAAGTTCTACACGAACAGTCCAACTCGCCGTTTCGCCAGAAACGAATACTCATACTCCGGAGTATGAGAGTCAGGTAGTTCCTTACACCGGGCTGTACTGTAGGTGACACCAACGAAAGTCTCCATGAGGATATATAGAAACTTAGAGCTCGGGCTCCACAACAAGCCAAATCAGAGACAAGGTAGAGTACTTTCAGTCCACAGTCAATGCGTAATCTTGGGTCAAAGATTCATGTAGTCGATCAAACGCTAGTAATACCATATATCATGTCTTTTACAGCCATCTCATTGCTATTAAACTTGGGGATAAAATTGGAAGTATAAGGCATCTGAAAGGCCTTCGGTCTTCTTCAGTAACTACATTGATCCGTGAATGTGTGGCATAGTATCTGAAGCTCTCCATGACTGGCAGGCATGCTATGCCCGAGACCCAAAAAATTTCCGCAGCAGCAGATACGAAACTTATGTTAAGGCAATACTGTAATACAAGCAAAGGCAGATCACGTAAAGGCGCATTACATCAGAATCGTTGAACACCAGCATAAAATGTTGTTATGGGTGTGGGCGCCCTAGTCACAAAGTCCCACATTTCTCCGAGCCTCTCGTTCAGACCTTTTTTTGTGGCGTACATTACTACCAAAAGAAGATTTCCAAGGATCCTTCAAATTTATCACAACAAGTACTATTTGAGCTTTTCTCCGAGGTAGAAAAGTGTCATATCGATGACGATGACTCAAACGATGAAGAGTCCCAGTCTGCCGAAGATTTCTTCGCAATCTCATGGATAGTTGGAATGAATCTTACTATCTTGACGATGAAATTATGCAGGATGATGTCATTGGTGAATCTAGTGATTTGCATGGGCATTTTCTAATACGTCTCCCATGCTGAATCTTCGGAACTTTTTCTGTCAAATAAACTTAAACATTTTCGGGAAGGAGTACTCTAATGGGCCGAAGTACTGCCGATTCAAGGCAAATGAAAGATTCACGAGCAATACCTCATCGGAAGGTTATTTTACGATCTTTTACGGGCAAAATAAAAGATATCAGGAATCTCGTAAGGCTTCAGAATCAGAATCTATGGTTCTTGAGATTCTTCATATCAGTTCAAAGGATATAATAATGAACAAATTTGTTGAAAATTTCAACGGCGTTTGTCTGTAGAATGGAGCTCATAAGTCATTTATTGGAAATAGTCAGGCTATGCACTATTGTAAGTCAGTCTGAATCATTCAAACGCCAGAAACACAATACTTGCTCCAAGTTTGGAGGCCTTTTGGTCGAAAGAATCAGTAAAATACCAATTAAAGTCCAGACCCCAGATGATGGTGTCGTATTCATTACAGTGGTCGTAACCGACGCCATTATACCCCCTATTATTGGTCTAGAGACACTTTAATCTCATCAATTGATTTTCGATAAACGTATTGCTGTCTAAAACAGCGAATCTCAATACACCAATTGTGCGGAAAGAGCTCATTTGTAAGTTGAATGGATTTTCGGTGAAGTACTTATGAATAGAGAGCAGCTGAGGCGGTTCCATTTTCATTTATTCCACTTTTTGGCGAGTAAATTGTTTACTCTGATATCTGGGGCCCAGTCAGAGTAAGAAACACCAAAGAAATGCAGACAAATCGCGGAAGTTACCAGGTCTTGCAACAAACCAACCATTAGAGCCAACCCTGACATATTTTCAGGTTACTATACCGAAACGTATAGTATTTCCTCTGGTATAATGTATATCGACAATCTCTCTGAATCTCATGTAGTTGACAAACAAACGCATTTCTCTAACGCAATGTTTCTGCATAGCTTGTCGAAACAAACGGTCTGAAATGCTTTGAGTGGTCTACAGGAATATACAGGGGTCAACCCGATCGTACGCGATTTGATCAAAGAAGTCAATTCGTGTTGAAGAAATGAAATGAACCCACCAAAAAAAGCCAAATTAAAATCCCCCTATCAGATGTTGAGAGCCATATTTCTATTGCTCTATAAAAGCTTTATCGTGTTCTTCTGCACAATATTTACCAGAGTATCAGATATTCAGAGGTATTAGTTGAACTTTAACTGGCCCTAAGGCTCTCAATAAAAGTGATGAACGAGAAAATGAACCCTGACGGAACAATTCCATCCCTGCTTGTACAAGGTACCATTCTAAGGTTTCTAACCATCTGCAGATAGCTCCCAAACTAAGCTGAACGAATTAGAGCCCTATAGATTTTCCGGGCAGAAATGGAAACGATAAAATCATATATAGGTTTCCAAAGTGCATTGAATTATCAGATACCAAATGTTTCTAAGCACATCCTGTCTGAGGGTCAAAAAGTGCTCTCATATCTCGAAACGAGATATCATACAAGCGAAAGGGACCTTACGAGATTTTTCGTACTGAAAGTACGCAAGTATCTAACAATCGCGATGGATCAGCCGTGTATCAGAGGTTGAGCACCCTAGGGCCCTGCTAAAGCCTTATTTCGATGATTGTTAGGGGTGATTGATTGCAAATTAATAGAAGTATTAATCCCAAAAAACGGATTATAATCTAGTTCCTTTGAGGACACTAAAAATAATGAAATACAGGGTTTCAAAAAGAACTGGAATTGGAAGAAGGTACTGAAAAGAATGTACCAGCAGATGCAAATGTGGTGACCGGGAGATTCTTACTTTGTGTGAGAAACAATGGCACCCAGGCGGAGGATGCGAACATTAGATTTGTAGTTCATGGTTACAAGTACATAGATAAAGTATTTCTAGCACGCGATGTTACCAGTATGAGGCAAGTTTCGACTAAAACTCTGGTGATGGTAGCAGCGTTACTTTTATTCTTCATATAGTTGCAGGATGTAAAGCAAGCGTGCTCACAGTGTAAGGGAAACATTTGAGGAATTTTTTTATGAACCTTCCCAATGCACTGAAAGCCAAGATCCATTGTTTCTCGAGTTGAAAAGGACTACGAACATCCACCTTAGACAGGACTTAGGGATGAAGCCGAAAAGATGATGTTTCCTTGTTTTCCAAAACAGAAAGTTTTGGGTTAATAAGAATGAGTGGAAGGAATGTAGGTGATTCATTGACATGCGGGAATGATCAGTCGCAGAAACTGTCTAAGAGAATACGATAATTCATATCCACAGATAGATTACGATGACACCATATTCATAAGTTTAAAAGTCGAAAAGATGTATTCTGGTTTCGTACTCAGTCAAAATCAATTAAAAAAATCTCAAGACATTTCCGTCCGATGTATTTTTCACTAATTTTAGGTCATTGAGACAATATTAGGCTTTTCTTACAAATAATAGGGCAGAGATATGGTGCGGAGTCAGCATGACTGCTCAAGTAACTGAATACAGGGTTTCTAAGAATAAAATTAGTGGTAACAACAAGATCGTCCTGTATATGGATGAAGACTCATTAGTAAGTCTCAATTACTTTAAGCTGTACCTTTATATCATGAGTTTAAAGTTCTATGTAGACTCTGCCTTCGCCAATTATGGTTACAACACGTCTCAACTGGGATAAATTGTACTCCTTGAGGACGAATAGAATATGTGCATTGTACTTGCATACTATAGCCACAGGAGTAACCCTTTCCGTCCTGGGTATATATTTGTACTCTCTATCTGAAGCCTTCATAGCGGCTTATTAATCTAAGTACGATATACAGTTAATTATGGGAGAAAAGCTACCTTTGTCGATTTTCGAAGACTCTCGTAGCCCAATGGCTGTAATGAAGAAGTGACACTAGACCTTAAAGAACCAAACTATGAAATAAATAGGTGTTTTGTCAGGCATATCAATGGAATGAAATATCTGAAGTCGGTTTTGCGCGAACTTCAAACAATCTTTCTGATGGATTTTCCAAGGCTGTCAAATGCGAAATACTAACTAGATTATCTCTCAAAATCGTGTGGTTTACAAATTGCACAGTGAATTCTACGATGAGGAATAATTGGAAATGAACTTGGGCGAGAGCGATGGAGGATAGAAAATCTTTGCATATGCGTTATAATCTACCATAGCCCGTGCCTCACCAATCTTTTATGTGGGTATAAATCTACCCTATATATACAGAAGATATTCAATTGATATTTTATGTCTACCTCTGTCTATCATTTTCATAGAATCTATAGATTTTTACTACTGGAGATATTTAGAAAAAATCCAGGGGGACCTTCGTTGAAGTAGGCACAACTCTCAGCTCATGCTAGAGGTATAGTAAGGTGCCAGAGTTGTATAGAAGTGGTGCAGAGACCGCGTTCGAGTTTTTAAGGGAAGGGCGCAACGCAAAACATTTATCAACCCAGAAACCAACCTACTTAAGCAACATTTTAATATTTTTTCAGTCTCCTGAAAGCGCCACTCTGCTTTTCTTTATTTTTAAATTTACGGTACCTGGAGAAATAAATTTCCGATTATCATGAAATAATACCAGGAATTATGGAACATTTTAAATAACTCAAAATTTATTCAGGTAAATTTTATGGACGAGACTTACTCACAGAAAGATACCTTGAAAACAATTATCTTAAGATAACATCCAGATATCCTACTTATCAGGACAAAATGATGTTTATTTGGAATTATTAAGAGATTCTTGGAATATTACTTGATTTCTTCGAGCACTTTTCTATTTAATTCCTCCAATTAATATCACAAAACTAAGAAGTAACAGGCTTTCAATGAATTCAACAGGCAGAAAAAATCAAAACATCATGCATATTTAAATAATTAGCTCTTTTTCTGTCCTTTTATCCTTATTCTACGTATTCTTTTCTCTTTTCCTGTACTTCTGGATTTCATTTTTTTGTACACATCATAGTAAAACATCTTTTCAGTTTTTTGTATTTAAAAAAGGTGATCATTATTTTGATGCAGCTCGTTAGAATTCCCTGTGTTCTAGTATTAGGCCAGTCATCTCCGGAACTCTCATTTTGATTATTTGATAGGTTAACTAACAGCTTGATTGGTAATTTCGATTCTACGACCAGTGATAGTCAAATTAATAAACGTATCTGCGTCATTTTTTTCTAAAAAATGTGTCGAACTTTTTGTACCTTAACTTTGATTCAAAACTTACAGAAAAATTGTTGTGGACAAGCGCTGATGATAAAGTGTAATAATCGCTTCTTAACGGAATATACCGAATGCCACTTTGCTTACTTGTTTAGTTGTTTATAATTCTCCCGGGGATACAGACGAAAAATTACATACCCTCCGTACCGAATGGGCACAACCAAAAAAAGCTGTCATTGAATATTGATATTATACGTAAGTAATATTAAATATATGTGGTCCAGTAGCTACTGAGACGTTAAAATGCCACTTTTCTATTCACTGACTTCGACGGCGACCTGTTTCTTTCTTACGAAGACTAATTCAAATTTCTGATGCCATGGATGTGCATACTTTACTATCAGTCAAATAGCTTAATACAAGAATTTCAACGACATAGTTCATGGAGATCAGTAAAAGGGGATCACAAAGTCAACAGATAAAGTTTAAAGAAGTGATAAGTATCCGGGCTTGGTGCTGTTGTGCAGAGACGCAGATTGGTTTCATCATCCAGCAGATGTTGAAAGAGCATGCAAAATTCAAAATGTAGGCTACGATTTGAGACTAGCAGCACCAATTCTATATGAATATGTTTCTCTATTTATAGTCAAAATTTCCAATCCCGTTGTGGATAAAGAACAGCAAAATAAGCGGTATTTGTTTTGATGTGACTAACCTGAACTTAGTTTTTGTGCCGCGGAGAATTATACCGTTCCATTCTATGAACTTAGAATCATTTTAATTAATCCAAGGCTGAAATACACACTAAAATGAGCAATTTACTACCTATAGATTTGAAGAAGATGTACATGGGGCCTTAGTCAAGTAATTTTACCTCCAATGTAGGCTTTTTCCCTAAAAGTAGCAAACCATTTCTACAATATCATTTTTCAATGCCTCTGCTGGAAATATATTCGTTGCGAGAAATTTATTCTGTAACTAAATTATCTCGTCCAGAGGTGTGATTATCATTGAATTTCAAACTCAAAAGGAAATCGAGAAGGCGTGTGAGTCTTCCGTGTGAATTTTTCCATATGTATGCGGCGGTGGGAGCAGCTTTCGTTCATTACTTTAAACTGATACATATCGAGTTTTTAGCCGAAATATTTTTTGAAAAAGGGCAAGATAACCAATATCTCTCTTTCACAGGTTCTGTGATTACTCTAGACCATATTCAGTTTTCTGCAAAGGGACTATATCAGGTATGGGTTTTTTAGTGTCAATTTTTGTCATTAATTCGTTATCAGTGACATCTAAAGCCTCAGTATCGACCTCTAATCATTTGACTGAGAAGGCATAGTTCAAGACTGGCTGTATAGTTAGAAAAGTTGTAGTTAATTGTGAGTTAGTTTTATCTTTTAACTATTTACGCTCTACTTTCAGGGACTAAATTCGTGAAAAGTTTTCTCTCCCCAAATATCTAAACAAATATGTCTTTTAGGCCAAAAATGTCCCTGTAGTAAGGTATTTTTGCAAGATTAGTCGGCCTAGTCTCCATGGAAATTTATTATTTATTCTGCTCATCTAAGAGAGGAATCATCTTTTGATAATTTAAATCAAGAGTTCAGCCTTACTGCAGATGAGTTCGCCACCAAATTTTTCATTTCAAGGACGTAACTTAGAGTATCGTAAAACTTCCTTCTCTTAAATACATAAATTTCCTTATCCATGGCAAAATATGAAATAATCTTCCAAATAGAAGCCATCGAACGGAAATTATGCCTAGTTAATATCCACTGACACTGGGGAAAAAAATAAATGGCAAATAAGGCCAAATTATAGTTACATATTTATTTATATACCTTGAAAAAGCCTAATTTTGTTATTGACATCCTGTTGAATTCCAATATTCGATATGGCGGTGATACATCAATATTATTAATCCGGATGGCATAGGCGAGCTCGTAAAATATTTCTACAATTTTAGGCATATTTTATCATTAAACTTTGTCTTATTAATTGGATGTTTAAATCAAAAAATAAGCGTTCTTAGCTGTTTTTCCCTTGGAGATTACGCAAGGGAACGAGTAAGATGACTCTACTTGTTGAGTAGCAAACTTTTCTCAACTTCTTTCTCCACAGCATGGCTCCGTCGAATAAATAGTGTTACCACATTTTCGTACTCCTTTCTGATGTATTTAAAGTCAAAATGATACTGTCCTTGAGTTTTGAAGGGTAAAGCTCACTGATTGTGAGAGACATTAGCCCTTCAAGTGCAAACAACCAGTCAAATTTCTTGGAACAGTGTCTGCTAATGAGTTAGCTTCTCTTTAAAACGTTTTCCCTATCATTTACTCTTCATTTTCCTTCTTTTCTGAATCATCATTACTATAGTTTCTTCCCTGCTTCCTCTGTCACCCTAGCCCGTCCCACTTGATTCTTCTTACGTTGTTTGATAACAGGACGTAAATTATTTATTTTTCGGGCCTTCTCGAACAACTTTTTTGCGATTTTTGTATCTTATAAACAGGAGCTGGATTCAGTCCCCTTTTACCTGATATTTGAACGACCCGTTGTATCCTATTCCGAAATAATTACAGAAGCTCCATTGCAGGATCACCAAAAAAATTACTTTAGTGGTTGTCACCAACGTATAATAAATCAAGCATCTCCCTAATGTCTCTGCATGATTCGAAATGATACTTTAGTATACAGGAGACGTAACTCTTTTTTACCAGTTATTAGGCGATTATAAATGGTAATACTGATGGAATTTTATTTTTAAGGGATCAATGCTCGAAATCAATCGAGTTAGTTATTTTTAAGGATTCAATGCTGGACATCAATCGAGTCAGTTGTAGAGTTGTCCGACATTTTCCTCTATTTCATTAACTGAAGTTCAGGAGTGCTTTATAAGATTCATCGCTTGACCCTTTTTCGCCTTTTACCCTCCATTCGTTATTAATATCAGACTAAGTTTATTGGTAAATTGCGGTGCTTCACTTGAATCTTTAATAAACCCGGGAGACTCTTAAATAAATAAAAATGGGCCGCACATAGTTGTTTATAGCTTAAGTGTCGGTAACAAAAAACGTTCACGCTATAGATGGGATTTTTTGACAGTTCGTTGCATCACTGAATAATTTTCTGTATGATCGAGGTGGTTTTATTTTAAATATCTTCAGTTCATCAGAAAGATCCTCTCCTTTGATACAAATCCATTCCTGTGTTCAAAAAATTATTTTTTGGCAGTCGGCCCTTTCTAAGTAAACTATCGCCAACTATAGCGGCTTTGATCTTTCCCAAGTTCCTTAAATAGCATCGCAGTTGAAATATGCTATTACTATTGCATTTTGTCAGCTTGGGATTGTTTATCCCCCATCATTCTCAAAGACGTACAGGACGACCTTTTTGGCGCTAAAACTATCATTGAAACGCTTTTGATTCATTCCAGAATTGTATAAACTTCCAAGCTGGTGTTATTAGTTATATTCTAAGGGAAAAAATAACCCCATTTCAGTAATAAAATACCCTCTTCTCAGTATTTGAAAGTTTCGGGGTGAATGGTGAACCTTGGGTGTTTTTCCTCTTCTTCAAACTCAACGGAACGGAAAGATGGTGAAATTGAACGCTTTTTTTTACTTTAAACTACTAAAGGTCCTGTTCAATGTATCTTCCGACACGATTGGATCCTAGATCTCCATAGTGATACTTGACTTAAGTGCTGTCACGTACATATTAATACGCAGCACAAGAATAATATTAGAAAGAATTGACGCTCGAACATTTGCAACAGAAAAAATACTTGCAGTGATCGGGAACATTGTCTTGAGCCTATCTTCAACCCAAACCTCATACCACACGGATGTTCAAACATTGCGAGAAATATTCAAACTGAATGAGAATTCTGCTCTAAGACCGCGTTTATTTCACTGACCCTAGCGAATTTTCTGTTCTTCATTTCGATCAAAAGCTAAAAGCAGGAAATGCTCTTACGTCGGTACTTATGATGATAACGGTCAGAAAACCTTTTTCAGAGGCTATTTCAAACCCTAAGAATTGCATTAATAGCTATTTCAAAGGTTAAATTAATACACTATCGCTTTCAGCGAGCTCTCGTGATTCAATAACATCTTCAATTCTGAAAATCCTGCCACTGGCTGCAGAGGTGCAGGTTTCAATGTTTCACTGTCGACAAGCACAAATCTTGTGACTGTGCACCCATCCCGTACAACCGCCTTGCTCCCCAATAACATGTTATGTTCCCCCAAGTTACTTCTATCACATCTCTCACTCCTCCAAGAGTCCCCTTCTCATATCATCTCCCGAAGCGCCACCCATCACACTCCCCACTCCATAAAGCATCTTCTTTCACACTCCACACATCTTGAGGCCTCCCAAAACACATCTTCCCTCTCTCCCCGTTCGACATGGAGTTTGCCGGCGTCTTGATCGACGACAACTAAACCGATGATGAGATCCAACCTGGGCGTCTGAACTCCCCACCTCTATCTAGTGAGGCAGTCACGATATCCCTTCAATCACCCCCCTCAATGCTAATTCCAATCGCTTACCTCAGTTCCCAAAAGGCGCAACCTTCTGGCTTCTCGATAGCTTCCCATACATTATTCCAAGGTCATGGGCGACTCAGGTCGAGAATGGAATGACCAAGCCTGGGTATCCCGCTCATCCCACGAGCTTCAATGCTACTGTGCAAGCATCAACGCACATTAGTGCAATGCTACTCAGCTTTGGCAGTTGCAAACCGGTGGCCGTGGAGGAGGTCTTCGGGGAGGTGGAGGTAGTCGAAGTGCCGCAGAGCGTGTCTCAAGAGGGTCCAGGTTAGATTCATCGGGGCAATCGACGATAAAATATGAAGCATGCAAGAAGATAACGTTGGAAAATGGCTTCTCTAAGACGATTATCGGCGATCGCGGGCGAGTTTTTGCTCCAATGCTGTGGATAACCTCATCACGTAGTGCTGAAAGGCGTCGCGTCCAGTCGTTGTGTGTTCGCAGTCTTGTATGCTGACCCACTGCTGACGCAAATAAAAGACTGGATGAATGAGTAAATTGCCCTAAGTTAGGACGGGGGGGTCCCTTTACAACCGCTGAAACGTACCGTTTCCTGGAAGTGATCATCTTCACTCACACCTCGGGCTTCAATCTTAAAAAGACTGGTGTTGCCATGGGGGCATTAGGAACTAAGATGCCTTCTCTCCGTCATCGGGGGTTTATCTTTTCTTACCTTTTTGCGTACTCTCCTACAGGAAGGGGCGAAGAGAAAGGGGTCACTTGACACTCGCAATGTGATTAAACCCGAAGAATTGTAGAGTTCAAATACCTCGCGTTCATGGGGACCAGGAAGTCTTTTTCTGTTTGTTGCACTTAATTGCGACTCTGGACGATGAACTACCTGTCACGCGAGCTGCCGAAGTTCAGGGTAAGATGTTGAGTTCTAGGACGGCAGACAAGGAGGTGCATTCTGCCGAATCCGTTGCCTACCCTTTTTTCTGCGAGGTATTATGGATAAGGTTTAGATGCCGAGGATAATCGCAAACTGATTTCGTAGCCAAGCTGCTTGCCGATATACTTGACGAGAAGGGGAAGGAGGCCTTAAACGGCTGCATTATCACCGCAGATCGTGGGTATGGAAACGAATACTTCTTGAATATACTCAGGTCAAGAGAGCTCAGTTCTATCCTTTTCATGCCAGACCATCTCCTTGGCTGCCATCTCTTCGTTGCCCAGTCTTACTTTGACATCAATAAGAGCGATCGAGAAGAAGAGAGTAATAATACAATTACTACCTCTGATATCAGTTAGCAACGGGTGAGTGAGGCAAGAAAGCGGGCTAGCTTTGTTCGTATTGGTGCCATTGTTATAAACCCTGATGGAGAAGAGGCGGGAGGAGGGGTGCAGGGTACTACACGTGGAGCGGGACAGCCCCAAAATGACACTACTGTTGCCTTCGATCGCCCCGCTGGTTTCATGATTCCGGAAGGTCCCGATTTTGGACCAGAGGCTTTCTTGGCGAAGAGACAACTTCCCGTGAAGATCAACTGCGACGGAGCTAAGAAGATTGCAGCCGTGTCTGTGCGAGAGCATGGAACTAAGAAGTACCGTATAATGCTTTCTATTTACTTTTACCATTCCAGAAAGCATCCAGACTGCTTTGAACACCTGGGTAGCAGCACCAAGACACAAAGAAGAGACGATGGTGGGGCAAAGATTATTCGCGAGAGGGACGGAACGTAATGAACCGATGCATGATACGAAGTCTAACTTGGAGTCCCGGTTGTTGGAGACAATCACCTGTCTTACAACAGGGCAGATTTGCAAGGACTAGTTTACGCTGAGGCATTTTCGATTCACAGGTACGATTGATGAGGTTTCCGCGCTTCGCAACAGTGAGATTCGCGACTTACTGAAACTCGCAAATCCGCAAGACAGCGAGGAGCGCTCCATTGACGACAGGTTTGAGCGAATTTGCAAATCTTGGATCAGCTCCAAGGTCTCGACCGAATCAATGATAAGAGAAGGAGCGAAAGAATGCCCTGTCGGAGAGGCTTTACGCAAATTGAGTTAGGTGGCGGCATTGTCTGAGCTGGGCATGATCGAGAGAAAAGACAATCCTTTTTTTGGCATGTTCTCCAGATTTCATAGCATTCCTTCTCATTGATTCATTTTAAAATGGCGTTTTCGATTCAGATTTATGTTGGAAATCTTAGGGGAGCTGTTTTGACCATCCATGGTTGAAATAGACCCGAATTCAAGCGACAAGTCTGGGAAAGGCACTGCGCCACGTGTCATTGGTTTTAATGTTCTGTATTATGGATGATGATACAGCTAGGAAGTACTTTCCAACGGAACAAATGAGGCAAACAATCCATCAGGTTCTGGTGATGTCAATGCGCACGGCAATCCACGTCGCAGCCTTTGAGACAGGAATACTCTCCAAGGTTCTCATCCTGTTTCCCTCTACTTTTCTGGCCACATTTCGGAGTATTCCCACCGCCTCCGTCTCTGGTCTGGTACAGAGGGCACATGAAGAACCTTAAGAGATCCCATATTTTGTGCCTGCACTACTCCGCCCATTGGGGCAGTGCTGTTTCCATTTTTTGCAATTTATCAACAGGTGGGTGAAAGCAATGGGTACTTTTTCCCGCTAAATTTATTTAAACACGCTGCAAAAACAGTTTATAGCAAAACGAAGGCTGGAGTTGAAACTCAGCAGCGGGCAATTTTGAGATCACCGACCTTTCATTTAGAGTGGTAGCTGAAGAATGCAGTTCAAATACTGAAGACGGTGACGGTAAACCTTTTTGTAGCATTCAGGATGCATGAGAGAAAATATCTGCTCTGTTCCAATGAAACGTTCAGGTCACTGGAGAAATATTGGAGCCTTTTGGAGAAGGTGCAATCGACGGCATATTTCATATTCGACTGCCCCTAAGAACTGCTTTGACATTTAGTACATTTACTTTACTACATTATGCCGCTACTCTGTAACTGCAGCAGAACAAATATGTATCTGAGCATAAAGGCGTTTGGGAGATCGGAGGGGCTTAAATACGGCGATTGACTCCACTGGCGAACGGACGCAAACGAAAGCACTTGGCGGTTTTCAACTCGGCCGAGGGGAAGAATTTAAGGCTGGTCGTAAATTTTCATACTCCAATACAAGGACCACTGGGATATTGCAATTTATGCGGGCAAAATTCCAACCCGGGGTCTTGGCATGGACACCAAACCAGATTTAAGTTCACTAATCGTTGGGTCCATCTCTGTGTCCGAGTTTACCCAGGCATGCGCAAACACTGCTGGGTATTGTGGCATTTTGGTAGCACAGTAAACGCATCGAAAGTTTCCAACTCAGATACCAACTGGATACGCAGCAGAACAAGAAGGTCAATCCAGCTCATCGGGAGGGGTAGGGCGAGCGAGCGGTATGGAAAAGAAGGGAACAATACGGCACGCTAGTAAGAGGCGGGCAAGCGATGGAGAAGAGAAGAGCATGGGAAGCATGCTTTACTTTGGCTCGAGTTGAAGCTAACGAGGATTTGGAATCCGGGCAAAAGAATTTGACGGAAAGAAAAGAAGAGGAACCAGAATATCAGGATGCGATTACTCCTGTGATGGAACCTGTGAGTCCTCGGTTGCGCAGTAGAGGGCAGTGAATGGATTTAATGGCGTGAGATAGCATAAATGCCAGTTAATAGTAATGGATTGAGGGGATGAAGGGGTAATTAGTGATCGTTATAACGATCAAAAGTGTTTTTCTGGGAGTACTTGGAGGCCTGAAAAGAGCGAAGTTCATGCTCCAGTAAATCTACAATGGGTCATTCTCAGCCTCTGAAACTCCGTAATGAAGTGAAAACACGTTTTCTCTACGCTTATATCGGGTTTGTTTCATACATGGTCCATAAGTCGCGAATTACTGGGCTTCCGTAGTTCATGAGCGTTATAAAATGCAGACTATTTTGTTATTAGGGATACTTGTAATTCAATTTGTTCAATTTTCCATTTGTTTCGGAATTTATAGTTTATGGACGGTCAATAATTTTGATTTCGAGCTCATGTGAAAGTAAAACAATTTTAAATGGTCTAAATTGAAGTCATGATAGTGGCTCTCGCTTTGATATTTTCGAACGACATATTGATTATTTCTTATTCGCTCTGCTTAGTTATATTTATTTTATCAGTATTATCGCACAATTGTTGCGGTTTCGGCAGCTCGAATCTTGGATTATGCGATATCTCCACCTTTTAGTGTGCTCACTAATTTCTCATTTATCCTGCATCATCTATATATATCATTAACAACTTAAAAAATGCAAATATAGCTGCCATCACCTCGTGACTAGAATATGTCCGTCTTTTTCACACGATAAAGCCTGTTGCATTTTTTATTGTCACTTAAGGATGGGAAAAACTTACTTAGAATGAATTTTCATCTTACTAAATTTAATCTTAATTATATAAGTGAAATGGTATACTTTTTAAGTATTAGTAACTGCTAAGGAAAGAAATTTATTGGAAACGTGAGCACAGAGCTAACCCTAAAGCAGAATATTTCCAATCACTGAGTTGGCGCAACTTCAAAAGGGCGGACTGCAGCATGGACAAGAAAACATGGGTATAATACAGTAATTGATTCTCATATAATTGTAATTTTTCGTTTAATATAGAAAAAATAAATGCATAAACATCTACAGCACAATCGAGGGACTGCGAAAATGTACCATTTTTAATTTATATGTTTGTTGCCCGGAGTTTAGAGTCCCCCATAATCGATAAGCAACCATTTTCAGTGTCAATCATTTCGTCGCACCGCAAATTGCTGTGATTCAATCGCTGTCAAAATTTTAGATACTAGTCTTGTTTTTTAATTTTCCTATTTTCTATTCACATTTTTCTTCGCCAATCTTGCTATGAAAATTTAAGATGAAGCATCAAAACGCATCACAATCAAATGGCATCCCCAAGGCAAACAATACTCGCAATGTGTTACAAAAACTTGAAAGAGCTGATTAACGAGAAGATACAGTTGTTGATTGAATCATAAAATTAAAGCTTGCATAATATTTACAATATAGTGAGGTATACTCTAAGAAAAATAGCAGTGACGGACCAATTCACAATCTGGGAAGTTTCAGCAGTTAATAAATATAATTTGAAGTACACTGGTAAGTTTTTAGCGAGGAATTTTTTTGAACTGCGTTGTTACCCAATAATAACATGACAACGCTAATTTATTGAAGAAATATTACGTCTGTTTTTTATTGAGTGGAAATTTTTGAGTATTCTTAATTTTATTTATCAGCAAAGAAGTTTATAATTTATACATAAACACATATTTCTCACTAGAACACATCTAAACATACAAACAACGTTGCAATTTAACCTTGAGGATCTCAATATATGATGCGCTAACTCAACATATACTTCATAAGACTAGATTTTCTATATGATAAGATGGCTTCGATATATCTCATTATGCAGATCCCCGCGATGGTAAATGAGTGCATTTATTATCAGCTTGTTGTAGAATCTAAGATAAATCCCTCTTAAGTTCGCTTATAGAGGAAAATTTCAGAATGATTATAAAATAAAAGTAACTACTACTGATGCAGAGCATAAATAATTTATGCTTAGATTCGAAAAGTCAATTTTATGCACAGTTAAAGTCAGAAAAGAGAATTTGTACCAGCTATTCCTCTCTTTCTTGCAAAAATGCGATGAAAATTATTACAGCGATCTGCAAAAACAATTTATCGTCATCCGATGCATTGAATTGTCTGACGGGATATATTTTGTTCGTTTTGTTCTTCTATACCCTTTCATAACTTATATTTAAAAGAGTAAAGCACAACTAGATTAGGATTTGAAAACAGAAATTGAATTTCAACAAATATTTTTTATACTTCCTTTCCTCCTAAATAGATTCATCCTTTTTTATTCATCAATGTTAAAAGAAGGCATTTATCTTAAAATTTAGCTTTTTTACTTTAAAATAGTTTGATCAGCTAAGAAAGGCGATATTTTCCCATATGAAAAATATAATTTCTTCAAAGACACTTAATACATAATTTTCTGGGCGCTTTACTCAACACTTTCACAAAAAAACACAAATACATGCAAAATCTTATACAAACGTGTTACAAAGACACGCTCTAGTCGCCTCGGTAAGGGCAAAGGAAACTGGGACCTTTATTTAAAGATTTAAGCAGGCCTGCTAAACAGGCACACCATGGCAAGGGCTAAACCGATGCCTACTCCAGCAAATGGAATCTCGGAAAGCCTAGAAAACAACCGGTTGGAACACTTCTATTGTAAGTTCTGTTCTTGCAAAAAGCGGGACGATAGCGACGAAGATAGCGACGAATTCTCTGAGCGATCTTGAGTAAAACCAGTAGGATGGAAACAGCTAGGACAGCCCGCTTGCTGTGGCGTAGGTAGTACTGGTTGAGTAGGGCAGGCTGCGATTAGTATTTCTGAGCCTGACAGACTAGTGAGAACCTTCTTACACGCCTTTTCCGTATCGACCAAACGTACAGCGGGGGCGAGGGATGGCAATCCAACCAAAGCTACAAAAACCTAAATCGACAGAAAGAGGGCTCTTAAACGATGACTTGCGATCCGTAAGACCCGCATGGCCTTGATGCACCGGCTCCCGAGCCCCGGATGGCCCGTGCACAGAGCGATGTAAAAAAAATATTGAAAGAGATCAGTGGCAGAAGTTGAAAAAGTGAGGAAGGCAACTGCATTGTGTAAGGTCTGCTTCCTCCTAAAACGGCTTTCCATACCCTCTGAAATAACAGCAGTACGTGCCGACTCTCTTTGAAAATTTAATGTAATAATCATAATTTTACAGTGAATAATAATTTGAGAAACACACTAACACTTTATCAAAGCAAATAGCAAACAGCAAAAGGGATAACTAAATAAGTACGCATTACAGAAATCAGGGATAATTTATGCAGCTTACTTGCTCCAGTAGTTGGGACTGATTTGAACCTTTATGTTGGACGATTGCTCGAGACAGAACTGGTAATGGCAGGGTTAAAAATGCTTGATCACTCGAATCCTTGGATGCTGCTGTACAGCGGCTATGGGCGCGGGGCGTTTCTTCCGGGGATGGTACCCCTAGGGGTGTAGTGTGAGAGCTTCTGTTTGGTGCCAACCTTACTTGTCTTGAGTGGACGTACGCTGCCAGCAGTGGCCGGCTTGGGGTGGCACACGAAGGGAAGAGGATGTTCCAGCGAAAAGGCAGGTGAGTTGCCAGAGCCGAGATAAATGATCGGGAGTAATGGAATGGTGGAATTGGATGAGGTGATCGGCGTGTCTCCCGAGACGCTGAAATCCTTGTCCGATTCCATTCGTTCCATCATGCGAACGCTTGGGTAAACTCTTTTGATTTGGTGTGTTAGGGTCGAAAGAGTTGTAAGGAGAGTAGCGCGGTCATACGCCCGTGACCAATATGCGCGTTGATCCTCTGACCAGAACGAAATCAACACTTCCATTGGTTGCTGAATTTGCGTGACACTTGAATCATCAAATATTCATAATAAAACCAAAACAATCATAACATAAAATCAAGAACAAAGGACTGCTTGTGATTGGGCCATTAAGGATGAATGGAGGGTGGGAGGAGGGAGAACAAGCGACGACTTGGGAGAACAGTAAAAGCAACGGTGGCGACCAAAGTCGGGGTTATATAGCCCTGTTCAACGGGCTGTCTTCGCACTTGCGCAAGTCCTTGCAAACCATGAACATTACCAGGTAGACACGTAGTGCAGCGTTGGTGTGTTTATGACAATCTGACTTGAAATAAGAGTGTCACGCGAGACTTGCTTATAGTGGTGGAAGGCAGACACGATTAAGCCTCTCGATACTTTCACCCATAATTTTCCAATCATAATACCGAATAATAATTTGAGAAAATCAAAAGACCGGAGGGATGATGCGAGGGAGAGGTCACAACATATGACAGAAGAAAAACAGAAAATCATTACACTGCAACACACGCCCATCCAGATACGATTCGCGGAATGTGCAACTGTTGGACCAGTCGCCCCAGATCAGGACGCGAAATTCCTGCACACCAATTGCAGCGCATTCGTATGCTGCACCCATACGGAGAGAGTGCGAGGACCACGAGACCTGAGGAGGTGGAGATACCTTGACCCTATTTAGGCAATTCCCTAACCATACTGTAGTGGTCCGAGCACTGGTCGACAGTCCAACGCCCGGGAGAGCCCAATAGTACTTGCTTTGGGAACGGATGTTGCGGCGAAGTGAGTCATAACGAGCGACCAGATCCAGAAGGCTTGTTTGAAAATTCCTGTTCCTTCGATAGGAGAGAGTGTGAGCCACTCGCTGCTGATTCTTGCGCAAGGCTATAGCGATGTTGATTGAATCAGCTGTGACTGAAATGTTTGAAAGTAAAAGAGAGACTATGGCTTCTCCCCTTTCAAAGAAAACATAATTAACCAGGACAGCGGTTGCGTCAAGAAGAAACTCCATTTCTGTAGACTGCGAAGCGAGCGCAGCCTCGAAGATTGTACGTGCCACGGAACTGGGCAATGCACGCCTTTCTTTCACCGAGTCCGGATCGCTGAGGAGTTTCCTTTCCCGATCGCTTTGCTGATAGGCGACCACAGCTAGCTGTATAAGAGGGGTAAGAGTAACGGACTTTCTAATTCGAACATGGGCGGTAGTGACAGCCGAGAGGTAGTTACGAACTGACGAGCCGATAACCTTGTGTTGTGTAAACAGCCAACCAAAATATCGGAGAAACGCCCCTTCTGATGCAGCAGAGGGGCCAATACCATCTGCCGTACAAAACTGTAGCTATTTTTTTCAGAGAACCTCATTGGAGCGCCAAGTGTTGGGTGCACGAGCCTTCGGCATGAGTTGCGCAATAGCTACACCACCCCCGAATTTCCATGGCCAGCGGCAGCCAAAACAGATTGCTGGAGCGTGACAGCTAGCGGGAGTGTCGATGCTTCTTGCTCGAGATTTTCCAAACGGCGAGTTTCCACGGCGGAGCGGGCATTGTCTTGGGTGCCCAGATTGGTGGAAGATAGAGATTTTCGGCGTCGAAAAGATGCGGCCTTGTCAAATTCAGCAAGCGAGTGAACCACTGCTGCGCGGGCCAATATGGCGTGACCAATATTCCGATGGCTTTTTCCCGACAGATCCTGGTAACGACTAGAGGGATCAATTTGAGCGGCGGATTCCAGAAGTTGATTCCTAACTCCAATCTTGCGTGAGAGCGCCTATGGCAAGGGATCCGGGACACGCATTCTCGCTGTTGAAGCGCGGGCAAACCTTGTTCAAGCTGTTTGCGAAGCGGTCCATTGTGGGGCATACCTTGCGCAAGAGGGGTCTCAGCGGTTCCAGATTGATCCTCCAATCGTCCATTGTATGTAGGCGAGAAAGCCTGTCGGCGAATCGGTTCACAGCTGACGGGAGGTAATGAGATTCGATGGACATCCCGAGACGTGTAAGCAATCGGTGTAACACTCGGAGCTCTCTCATGAGCGGTTTGGACTTCGTTTTCATAGCGATCAAAATTGATACGACCGCTTGATGGTCCTCCCAGATCTTGAGGTGGGTTCCAGAGCGTAACATCCTTGCAAAAGATCTGATGTTGTCCGTGACTGCGCGTAATCCCAGGAAGGTGATTGGATTCACGCGAAGTACTGGGTTCCAAAGTCCTCGAGCTTCCGACACACCTTGTGCTCCCGGCCGGAGATCTGATCCTAAAGTCCCTCCCTGACCGATGGAGGTCGATGCGTCTGAGTGCATCGCCAGAGTACGGGATGGGGCTGATATTGGCCGTTCTTGCGGGCTTACAGGAAGGTCCCGCCAAAACCTGAAAACCCGAATAGCTGCGTGTAGCAGCCGAACTCTATTCCCTGACTTGGTCTTGAGTTTCAGGGAGTCGTACATCGAGCGGGTGTAAAATCGAGTGAGAGGCATTGCGAGAGAACAAGACACTGCTACTCCTATGAAGTGGCGTAACAGCTGGACGTCGACCAGGCGGAGGTTCCGGCGACTTCGGCGTAACAATTGCTGGGCAATTCCAAGAAGCTTTTCCATTCGACGAGCCGAAATACCAAAAACCATACGCGAAGTGTCCAATATGAAACCTAAATGCTCGATACGGCGAGTACCAGTCCATTTTCCTTTGTCCTCCTTGCGCAATAGTCCGCAGGATTCCAGTAAATGATCGATTTGTTGACGATCCTTTCAAAGGCGAGAGCGGCTTCTTACAGCGATCAGGAAGTCTTCCATGTAAGGGTGAATTCGCAAACGGTAGTGCTGGCGAACGTACTGGACGAACGGGCACATCAACTTGACGAAATATGCGGGGGAAAGTTTCCAGCCGAACGGTAGTGCAATACATCGAAAACACCGGTTATCCACCTTGAACAGAAACCAGTTCCGGATATCGGAGTGTACCCGGAAGTGGTGGTACCCATTCGCAATGTCGAAGGAAAACATGAAATCTGCTTGTTTGAGTTCCAGAGCAAATCCTTCTAAAGTTTCCATCTTGACCGGCAGGTCTCTGAACAGCGTTGATTGACGAGAGAGGTTGACAACCAATCGTTGCTTGCCTTCAGATACTGCTACAAAAGCATTGGATATTGGGTATCCTTGGCGGTGTAACTTGGGAGCCGTGGCGGGTGAGATTTCCTCGTAGGTCTTCCGATGTAAGGCGTCCGCGATAGCCGAGTCGAAGAATTCCATGTCTTGTGGGTCGACGGTTATTTGAGGGAGTTTTAATTGAGTAAGGGAAAGGGAAGTCTGTATGGGAGCTTCGTATACTCCGAACCGAATTGCACGTACGAGGAGTTCCGAGGCGTGGAGGTGTTCGGACCAATATGAAGCGGCTTTCTGAGTGTTGCGCCATAGAACGTGCGACATAGCAGAAAGAAAAGGTCGCGGCTGCGACGGTTTTACTTACGAGCAGGCTTAGGGCCTGGGTAGTTACCCTTTCCTTGAGGCCGGTTTTGACGCCGGCTACTAGAGGAGGCCTGCTGCTTATTGAACTCCTTGCCGTAGGCTGGGTAACGGAGCTCGGCGAACTTGTGCTTGGTGGAGCGGTAGAGTTCGGAGGAGTAACTGAAATCGTCTTCGCGGAGGTACTTCTGTAAGAGAATAGCCTCGGACTTGCCAGATTCCAAAGCGTCGGTGAATAAGTCGACGCGTTCCAAAACGCGAGAATAGGATGCTTGAATAAAGTGATGAAGAACGGCAAATGCCTCGGTAGCGGCTGCGACGTCCTTAGCCACGAGGGCTTCGGTGACTTTGTGGGCTGTGGCAAGAGCGTTCCCGCAGTTTTCCCCAATATTCCACAGGACTTCTGCTTCCCAGCCGTCACGTTGGTCAGCTGACTTGATGCGCCCGAATAAACCTTTCGGTTCCGGGATGAACCGATTTGCGGGGAAGGGGGCAACGGTAGACGGTTTTTTGAACTTGTTGAGCTTTCCGGTAGCGGTGTAGGCTCGACGGGTACCGAAAGTTTCGGCCACGGCTTCTGCAGAGGGCGCAGGTAGAGAGAACTGCAGGTTACTAACCTGGAACGCCTCGGTAGCGGGACGAACGACTTCGGTATCCGGTGTTGAGTTGACGGCGGCAGGGTCCGGTGGATTCTCTGCGTCACTTGCTTGGGCCACCGCGAGAGTTGCGGGGTTAGCAGATCCGTACTTCGGCTGGAGAAGGTTGATGATCTCGCAGAGTTGGCTTTCGATGCCAACAACCTTGTTCCCAAGGATGTCAAGACGAGAGTTGGCGGATGGTGCAGAAGAGGATGAGGAGGACTCATTATACGTGTTGATGTGTGAAGTGTGAAGGTCGGCCTAGACGTTTTATTCGTCCGGAGCTGTTTCGAATAGTGAGAATAAGCGACGACTTGGGTGCCCAGCAAAAGCAACGGTGGCGACCAAAGTCGGGGATTATATAGCCCTGTTCAACGGGCTGTCTTCGCACTTGCGCAAGTCCTTGCAAACCATGAACATTACCAGGTAGACACGTAGCGCAGCGTTGGTGTGCTTATGATAATCTGACTTGAAATCAGAGTGTCACGCGAGACTTGCTTATAGTGGTGGAAGGCAGACACGATTAAGCCTCTCGATACTTTCACCCATAATTTTCCAATCATAATACCAAAGTGCGCATCTAGTGTTCTACTCTGGTAAACTGTTTTTAATCAGCACCAGTAAAACACACGTAGAGAACAAAATTCATAGGGAGTTCGAAAATGCGTAAGGTAGCTTATTCTTGTAGCAGCGGTGCCCTTTGAGCTTATTCTGTTCTGTAACTATGTAATTCGAGTGAATTTGGGCTGAATCAAAACTACTCGTTTTGGTAACTTGTAATTATTATGGAAAAGTGAGGGATAAATAAGCTAGCGTACGATTTCCTATTATCGGGGTGGGAAAAGTACAGCTTGTTTCTCTGAAAGGCGATATTGTACACGAAGGTGATCTACATTGTATTTGAAAGCATTCAGATGCATCTATTGGTGGTAGGCTGGGTTGAGTTTTTTAGGAGGCAAAGAAGTAAAGCCGTTATCTAAAGAAAAAACTGGATAAGTTTTGGAATTTTAAATGTATTTGATGCGCTTTGAAGAAAGACATGCATTTTATGGGAATTGGTGCTCAGGGCATTTTGCTGTAGTAGAGTTGTGTAATTGTTTCTATCGCATGGTTTATGCAAAATGATGGCAATCTTGTGAATCTTTTAAAGCGGGAATGTGTATTTCCTAGGCGGAAAGTCTTTTTTATGCAAGCAGCGTTTGAGGATGGGTATGAGACGTTTTTATTTTGATATCCTCTAATTATTTATCCTTTTCTTCTTTACAAACTTACAAATTTTCTTCTCATAACAGACCATGATTATTCTGCGGAGCCAGAAATATACATTCATATGGTCTATTTCTTGGAGATATACACGAAATAAGAATAAGAATCTCTTCTCACAAGCGCTCGCGACATTCTAAGCCTACCACCAACTTCTCTATACCAAGTGCTTGGTATATGTAAATCTAATGTCCGTTTGCTCTGCAATTCATTTTTAAACTGACTTTATCTGATACATGTTTATTGTACGTTGCTTTTTTTGCTGTCATATGTGATAATCATGTAAAATTTAATGCATAGCGCATACCATGCTTTTCTAAAGAGAGGGTCCTCTGATCTACATCAACCCTCAAACAATTTTTCTGTACTCGAGGTGGTAGTTGTGCTTCTGGTCACGTTACGTTTAGAGATATGCAGGGTAAAATAGTATGGAAAGATCGTACCTTATTTTCCAAGGAATGATCTCATGAAGCCGTATAAAGCTATTAGTTTTATAATTAGGAGAAGTCCCGAAGCAAATATTAAAAAAATGTACAAAAACTTTTAATTTAGATTCGGATCTTATCTACGCTTCCTCAAAGAACGATTATGAATCCCCAAATTTTCATTCCAGTTAAACTTCTCAAATATGGGAGTCAGGGTAATGATCGCTTTTTTCAAGCAATTGTCGATTCTACGATTTTAGTTTTCCGCACCACTTTTACCAAAAAAATATTCATTACAGTGCTCACCAATTGACATATTCGCCCATTTCATTCCTTATGGAATGGATCTGACAGAGATCTCATTAAATAAAAATCAATGTTTCGCATATCACCTCGAAAGTCCGTAACAAATACAATACTGGGACGAATAACTTCAGTAGTAAATACGTGCTTCACACCAAGTCTGATGTATTTTAAATGTATCAGTTTATCTGCTGATTGGTTTTCAAATGATGTAGATCAATATTATTTCGCATACCATTCCCACCTGGGAATTCCATAGTCAAATTGACGTCTCCACGTGAAAAATGCACGTTCAGACTATAAAAGTTCTTACTTTTAGCTTTCATTGCTACAACATCATTTGCAGCTACAATTCTCATGCTTAGTACTTGATTGTCTATATTCCCTGCAAATATTCCCTGTATGCAGTCAATAGATCCGAAATTTGGTCTTTTAGAAAGGGGAAAATGAAAGAAGCCGCTTCAAATCGATATGATCCCAACCTGTAATGGTACATCCTGTAAACTGTTTCCTCTGGAAATCAATTCATAAAAAATCTCCGATTTGTAAAACTCATCGCGGCCAGGTGGTTTCCGCTTTGGATAAAATCCATACTACAAGTAATTTTTAATGCAAAAGAAACAGGAGATAAGTTACAGAATACATTGTTCTGTTTTTTCAATGAGAGTACCTGAAATTTCTCGAAACATCGTGTACTTACCTTTCTGCTAGTACCTCTGGGGTAGAGCTATTTTTACAAGATGGGAACTTTTGTTAGCGGATTGCCTATTGTAATATCTCTGACGCTCTTGTTAAGCTTTTATATATTTATGTAATTGAGTTTTTGCAATTCCTATCTTTTTTGAGTGGTGAATGTTTTATTGACTTGACATCAAATAAATAGATTTGTCTAATGGCTAGTCCGGGGTGATTATTGGATCAGGTTTGTGATTTATATGAATCATTGTAAGAAACTCCAGGAGGAGTGACGGTGAACTGATTCGCCATGCTCTTACAAATAGTAAAATAGTCAATTACTAGTTTCAACCGATGTACCCTATATGTTTATCGTGCTGTATTAGACGCTTCGCGGTCTAAATTTGATAGAACGGTACATGAAATCTAGATAAGTACTAGTTCTCTAAAACACCTCGTTTTTCAAACAGTGTTGCATTTTTGATACGATTCAGTACAGCCTTTTGACAATTAAATACTGAAATATACACATTCTACTTGCAGTTTGCAGCTCGAGCCCGTAGTACGCTCTACCCTTTGTATTTTTACTTTGAAGGCCTTGTTGCTCGCTGCCGTCTAGCACTTCAAAACTTTAGCTCTCAATTTCTTTCAAAAATGAGCGAGAACTTCTGGCTGAGCTGCTTCGCTCGACCGAGCTCCTGAATTTAATTCCAATTATGCTAATCTAATACATTTCTTACATTATTGTCTTAACTCCTAGAATACATCATTTCGAACGTATAATGCTCATGGTTGATATAAATATAGTATAGTTCGCAATTCAGACTCATAAACTCTGGTATATAATTACTTTTTTCTGTCTCGTGTACTTCATTGAAAAATCTTTACCACCATGAATCGAATTCTTTGCTGGTATTTTCTTAAAATCTTGGAATAACTTTGTACATTTTTATGGCTAAATAAAAAAGATTTGTGATCAGCTTTCGTTTACTTCTCTTCAGACAACGACCGTTGCACCTCAAGCATTAAGGACATACCTTCGGAAAAAACTGCGTTCTCTTTGATATAGAGGGAATTAATTTCCATTATTATACAGCCCCGTGGTCTGCTTTAAAAAAGGGATCGGTTGGAAGGGGTTCATGTCCTGGACTGTGGCCATTCCGAACATCTCTTTTTGATATTTTTGTTTTTGGACCACAAACGTTGGCTGTGGTGTCAATCTCAAGAACTCCATTTAAAATTCTTTTCCTGCCTGCAATCCTGACCAAACTTGCAGGCCATAAAGTATATGTAAATGCTCCTCGACTGTGAAAGAGTCGAGAGCACGGTGACACATCCCACACCACCGGCTTCAAACCCGATACACCACAAACCACAGACCCCTCACATGATTTCATACGCCATAGACCCCAAAAAATGCTCGCCGTCCCGTTCGCTATTACTATTGAAGTTACTGCTTAAAATTCGAGTAGGCCTCCGCCACACTTTAGCCTACTATGCGATACATAGTCTATTGTGTGCTGTGCCTGTAACTCTAATTGGAGGCTTTGGGGAGGAACTTTAGTTGGCCCCACATTCTATTATAATTTTCAATACAGAGGCTAGTGTTTGCAGTGCCTATAACTCCAATCGGAGACTCGAATGGTGAAATTGGACTCTAGAAGGACGAAACTATGAACTATACGCAACCGTAAAATGGGACAGCTACCGGGGAACCCCAGCTCAATTTACTGGACAGTCTGTCCCGTTTGACTACCAAGTCGGGGACCGCTACTTAAACAGTGGGTTAGCTACATCCATTTCGAAACCTACTGGGGAAATCCGGGCCAAATTTGGACTTGACACTTGTAATGAATAATTTAACTAGTTCCCGGGAAGACCTCTACTCGACTCGGGAGGAATCCTATCCTCTCTGGGATTTGTTTGGATATATTGCGCTTTGGTCATTGTGAATTGCTGTTTGGGCGCCCGACGCTAAGCAGCATACTTTTAACGATTCGGATAACTCTAATTATCCTCTCCACCCTCTTATTGACGACATGGCTGGAGATAATAGCAATTCCGAGTACTGTAAAGCAGTTTGAGTAAAGAAACGGAGTCTGGATCCGATTCGGAGTTTCGGTCGCCTTCAACTCCACAATCTAGTTCTCCTGCTTTAACGGACTTTTCTGCTGTGTTGGATAACTTTTTCGATATCTTTGTTTCACTTATGGAGGCGAGTCGTTGAAGAGAGCTCAACGAGAAACACCGAAGTGACAGTTTATCTTTTTCCCATTTTTTCGAAAAGGAAAAGGGGGAGTTCTCAAAGCTACGGAGGAAAAATATAAAAATGGAAACAAGATGAGGCCTCCGTAGCGCCTCTTTCGCCCGAAATCACAAAACTGGACCACGACGAAGTCAATTCGGGTCCCAAATAAAGAGTCGAAGAGTCCCGGATCACAAGCAGGTACAAGAACCAAAGTTGGTCGTGCTTGAAGATCAAGAGGATTCCATGGCTGAAATTAACTGTAGAACTGCACAGGTGGTAACAAAGGACCGGAAACGTGGGAACGGGAGGAATAAATATAAAAAGAGGGATTTTACGTGGACGTTGTCTTGAACACCCTACGGAACAGAGAATTTCACAACACTTCTAGTGCATAGGCTCGAACTGTACAGTACCGGAGAGAGGAGAAGAACCCGCCGTACTGTCGTTCGCGTGAAAGACCGTTCCCGCGGTTCACAACCGTAACCGTCATTTACGTACCCCAGCCCACGCAAGGGCTGCAAGGAAAATGAAATTGTGTTCTCAATAAACTGTAGTGCATCACCGACTCAAGGAATTTCTGCACTTAGTTTTGCTTGCCCAACACTGCATTTCGGTCGCTGCTGAATTTTCAATAAATAGCTCCCTCCCCGTGTACCGAAATAGACGCCAGCAGTTCCCACATCACCCGGTGCCTACGAGCACGCCCCATACAGCTGCTATCCGGACTATTGAACTCCTCAACAACGCTCTTACCGACAGACAGCTCCTACCGTTAGGGGACGCAATTACTGTACTATATTCTCATCGCTAGCGGCCACTGCCTTGGATCTCCCTACCACCTGCATCTTGATTGGCCCTTATGACACACATTCAATTCCGCCGAATTGGCGATTTGGCGGAATTGAATGCCCCTCCCGCGCTCCTGAATTGTTATTTTCATTACCCGCATCATATTTCGACATCCTTTATTCCAGTCGATGAAGTGCACGATTTTGTGCTAGCAGGAGGGGTGCTTCATCAGTAGATCTGTGCCATCAACTCAGAACAGCCTTTCCGTAGACCGCTTTGTAATAGCAATGATCCTCTATTGTAGCTTTAGTGATTTATGTGAGGGCTTTGCCGGCTTCTCAATTCCATCTGTGAGACAGGTGAAATGACCGTTGCTACCTAGGTACATGCTGTCATGCTGCATACATTACGTTCAGAGGCCCATTGTCAGATTACTTTGAAATTCAAAGTTTGAATGACTGTATGTCCCCTATCAGGACCCGAAGAGCTGGAGGGTCGCTAGTTGAAATGCAAGTGCACCTTCAGGGGGTTGACCATATTAGTGCTGCAGCAGACAATCAGCAGAGGTTTGGAAGCTTTTGGCATCGGTTTTCAGACAGAGTATGGGCCATGTTCCTCTATTTTTTCAATCTGCACCCCAGCGAAGGGCATACACATTTTGCGGATAGCTCCAAGACGTTTGTTTCCTATTGGGGGCTCTATACTCGGGTCTGCTGAAATAATTGCCATCCGGTTATCGGCAGGAGTTGTGGGTGTGTTCAAATCAGGAACATCTGCTGTGGTCTGAGCATGCCCGTGGCCAAGGGAATTATTAAACTGGCGTTAGTCATGATCAACTTGGCTCCAGGAAAGGGACTTTGGATGAAATCACCGTTGGTCATGCGGTTGTCGTTGTAAACACAAGTAGTCTACGTACGGAAACTGTGGACATGCATTCACTTTGTTATCTCGGATATACGTATACCTGTTGGAAATATTTCCATCGCCTTTCTATATTGCAGTAGAGGCCCGCTGAATATTTTTTCTGGTGGACTTGCATTGGGTATGTTGGCCTGAATCTGGCAAACAACGCCTTTAGACTTGAGAAGTTCCGACCAGGCCTTTCGATAGTGCTAAGTATTGTGTCCCCAGAACGAGGGCTAATTTTAACCTGAGCATTTCTAGCTGTCAGGTTTTTCGCGAAGATTCTTTAAGCTTCCATTGGCGAAACAAGGGTGTTCACTTGCAATGCAATGATGTATGCTCCACTTGCAACAATGCGTTTTTCTGAGCTACACCCTCGGCCAGAACACATTTTGCGACGTACAATAAAATATTAACAGCCTCCTGCTGTTGATAAACGAGGGTGCCAATGACATTTGCGACTTTTGATGAATAGTTTGGCTGATTTCGCAAAGGTAAGGAAAACTGTCATGCGTGCATACGAGAGAAGTGTCAGTTTTGGATTGATAAAGATTGGCCGGAGAAGTGTCTCATATTGCCTGCCGTTCAAGGTTCGAAAGGGTTGCGGATTAGACTCTGCTTGGACCCGAGTGGAAATCAAAGCAGGGGTGTTTGGAACGATATTTTCAAAACGGGATTCCTATCGCAGCTCGGCCCATGTTGCGGGTGGGACCAGCAGTTTATAATGTTCAAGTCCAACTCAGCCGTCGAAATTGAAAACTGGACAGCATGTACACATGGTCCACGCGGTTCATGTGATGGGGCCGTTGCAGTCTCTGGAAAATGCTGTAAAACTTGTGCGCATAAGTTGCAGCTGCACTAGTACTGTACTGCAGCCTGTAGTTTCGCTACGACAGTCGCTAGAAAATCCCAGCGGCGGCACTGCAGCTTGTTATGTTGTTTTCAAATCTTGCTCATTTTGTTGAACAATTCAACTTTTGGAGCCTGAAAGGTAGGTACAAAAGCGTTTCCTTCCAGATGGAATCAGGGAGGAAATTATACCTGGTGATAAAATCTTTACAAATACATTAAGTGGATGACAATATCCTATATTGATTCACCTCGCCCCCATTTGTCCACGATTATTTTGTCAATCATATCCCAACCCCATTGGCACCAGTTCACTGTACAGTACAGTACAGTATGATGTGCAGTACTGTTCTGCACATCATACCACTAGCACTGCAGTACAGCATCGACGACCGTACGGTCCCGTCAGCATCCGCCAAAACAGCAGATCACTCTACCACCACAAGTCGCCAACGCCCAACGCCAAACAACTTGCAGCCCATGCCAAGTAACCCAGTCCTTTCATCAACCCGTCCTTCACAACCCCTTTACACCTCCCACTGCCAACCCGAGCACCACTGCATAACAAAATTTCATACCCCCTGCCTCTGACACCCGTTTAGATTCTCTCGCAGGCTGTGAGACACAAACGAGAAACACACCGCTTTCATGCCCACGCAGCAATACAGCACCAGCACTGCGAGGCTGCTTACACAACAGAGACTGAGGTGCGACTGCTGGACCCGTTTCGCGGGTGTCTTGGTTGCAAGCATGTGATTTTCTCGTCCGGGCCCCTGACCCCTTAAACACAGCAACTGGAGCTCTGTTTCTGCGTGGCGGCAGGGTCTTGATGATTGGAAGATGGAAGAAACTGGTATGTGGATAGGTGATAGTCAGGTTGGGGTGTGGTACGTGTAGCCGTGCGAGTTTGTGGGAACCCAAGGGGGCATGCCCTTTGATAGAAACCGGGTTTGGAGGAGGGGACATTTTGTTTTGCTGCGGTGTCAATTGGCAGACTTTGGGACCTGGAAGTGCACCTGTGGACTGTTTTTGTCGTGTTGAGGTCTGAGTGTGAAATGCTTGGTATAAAGGACACGAATTTTCATTGCGACACGGTGTTACGGTCCGATGGGCAAAGAGGCATTGTGTTTGGGGAGTTGTTGGATTTGGAATCACGGTGATCACAGTGTGTTGCAGGTGGATAACCAGGTGTGTGAGACGGTGAGGGAAAGGCGTAGGACCGGCAGGTGAGCAACGAGTCTCACCCTGTATCAAGTGCGCAAGTGTGGCCATGTCGTCGGTTGCGCACCTGCGATACCTGTATTTGCAGGCAGCAGGCATGATGTGGCGTGGGCTAAACTGCACTCCTGAACGAATTGGCACAGCAATGCAGGCAACTACTGTACAATACCATAAATACTGTACTAAACGTGGTACAGTACAGTACAGTACTGTACTGTACAGCACAGAAAGCAATACATTTTGCCTCTGTACTCATACTGTACGCATACGTGTCGAAAGGTACCATGGCCGGGCCGTAGCAGGGACAGCAGAACAGGCGTGTACCTTTCGCAATGCTCCACCTGAGCGACTGATGGACGGCCCACGGTGTCACAAAAAAATTCCCAAGGGCACCGAGACCCTGTGCGACATAACAGTGCCACTACACACACAGGCAACGCCTGAAAAAAAGCAGACTCTGTTCCACGTCCGGTCATGCCACACAGCAGATGCCGCAAAGATTGCGTGAGAGACGAGACGGTATCCCCAGCCGCAGCCGTCCA
Source organism: Kappaphycus alvarezii (assembly GCA_002205965.3). NCBI lineage: Eukaryota > Rhodophyta > Florideophyceae > Gigartinales > Solieriaceae > Kappaphycus > Kappaphycus alvarezii. The sequence goes on from NADL03000599.1 coordinate 1,104,095, forward strand.
CGTGCTGACGGGGATATTGGCAACAGGAGTAAGGACGTGCTGAAATTTCGCGGCTAGTTTGGCTCTAGAATTGTTGCAAAGGGGAAAGACGGGTGACGTAATGCGACTCTGCGCGACATTGTGTCGCTATCATGTGAGTGTTGGCCAAGGCATGTGTGGACCGCTCTCCCGCTCGACCTCGCCTTGCCAATTCCTGTTTCGAGGTTTACACTAGATACAAACCGTCCATTACTGTAATACCGTCGAGATTTCAATATCTTGTGGCGCTTGGTGGCATGACAAGCACATGCACACATTACGTTCTTTTTGATACAGTAGCAGAGATACTTGTTGGTTCCACGCGGCATATTCGCCGCGAAATGATTTTTGCTCACCGCCCTGCCACTGTCACTTTGGCCTTTGCGACGTGGCTCGGGAAAGGTGGCACCGTCAAACTCGTCATTGCAATCGAAACCGCTACGGTCAATCACACCCCCGAGATTACCACCGTCTCATAACATCGCCCACATTTGTCTCACCCTACGACTCGCAGTGCCCTTCCCATCCCCTTCACCACACCACCCAAACCAAGCTCAAACCCTCATGCAACGGTAGGGAACCATTTTGATTTCTTTACACACCTCTACAACACCATTATCGTCATCAACATACAAAAAAAAAAGTGTAGCAAAATTTGCAACAAAACAAACCATCCAGCCCAACACACTTTATTCAACTCCCACCCCACCGCGCACACAACATACAAACGCGCCCAAATTCCCTCACAACCCGCGCTTCAACCCGCCACCCTGCGCGCAGTCCTCAACTGACCAACCTAGCCGCCTTTCGCTTCTCATTTGTCCGTGTGTAAATATGACAGCGTGCCCTCGGCACACTGCCGCATATACCACGACAATGCGGGCACAGCCACTTTCCCCTTGTACTAAGCGCGGCCTCAAAATCCCAGCGGAGTTCAATAAAGCATGGTTCACATACCGATTTCCTGCATTTTCTCTCGGAATTCAAATTGGCACAGTACATTTTCCTGGACTTTTGCGTCCTGGCACAGATGTGACAAAAGCGGGAGGGATGCGGGGTGTCGCCTTTGCGGGAGCGTTTTTGCTTTGTAGATTTTGAGATTTTGCCAAAGATTGCGGAAGGGGATGGGTGGGGGAGTGGAGATGTGTGTGTTGGGATGGAGTAGTGGTTGAGTGTGTGTTGGTAGTGGGGTGAGAGTGGTGTGTGTTGTAGGGTGGAGGGGGATGTGTGCGGGCCATGCGATATCGGATGGGGAGGCGAGGGTGGGTTCTGATTTGAAGATGTGGATAGGATGGGGGCTGTGCGTGGGCGGGAGGTTTGGGGGAGAGGCGGGGGTGCGGGGGCGAAGGGGAGGGGGCAAAGGAGGTTGGAGGTGGGGTTGGAGGGACGGGGAGTGTGATGAGGGGGGTCATGGCTTCGAGATCTGCGACTATGTCGGTAGTGAATTGGTCGGGCATGGAGGTTAGGGAGAGGTGGGTTGAGACGGGGGAGGGGTCGTAGCAGGCGAGGTCTGCTTCTGTGAAGAGGGGGAGAGTGGTTGTGCGGGTCATTTGGGATTGGATGCGGTGGGGGGGGGGGGGGGTGGGGGCGTGGTGCGCGGGTTGGGAGAGTGGAGTGGCGCCAGTGAAGGAATGAATGAGTGAATGTGGCGGGGGAGGGGAGCGGCCGATGTCCGATTGGAAAGGTGGGGGATCTGAGACGGGGGTTTATGAGAAGTATGGTGGGGGGTGGTGGTGGTGGGAGAGGGATATGTGTCTGTGCAGGGTTGGTGCTGTGTCGTGAGAGAGTTTAATGGGGTGGGGGGGGGTGTTCAGTAGGAGCGTATTAGCAAGAGGACGGAAGAAGTGTCACGAGATTTAAAAATGGGCAGGGCAGCAACAATGTGTAGAGTTGAATACTCGGCTTGAGATACTATGCCAAAACTCGAGACTGAATGGGTGCTGGACCTCAGTTGTCAACTTGACGTCATTCTTCCGAGGAAAAGGGGGTCCGGTTTGACAATGCATGCGACATGTATCCCATGGTTTCCCCGATTGGTGCCCACCACTGACACTCTCACTCTCACACTGTGGAGGAAAGAGTTGACACTACAGTACAATACTCGGCGTACAATACAGTGAGTGCGTACAGTGGAAAAGATTCTTCTCAAGGTATCGACTATTATTGTACTGTAGGGTGCTCAACAGTACAGTGTACTGTACTGTACCGTACTGTGTACATGTACGGTATTCGGGCGATCATTCTCCCAAGCACAAGGGGCGACAATTGGTCAAACACTATTCGACTGCAGGTTGTGCCACCGCTAGCAGGCACGCAGGCAGGCACTACGTAATGGCCACTGTTGGCCCCCATGGGCCCCGACGACCAAGGCTGCCCATTGTCAAGCAAGCACGTGACACGACAGTAATTGATTTTCTTCAACACTACACGACATACTGTACTGTACTGTACTGTACCCAATACTGTACTGTATACTGTACCGTACCGTACCGTATTCCTTGTCCCGCCTTGACCCAACGCTCTCCAATCCAAGCACACTCGTTGCGCCGATCCTCTTGTCTTATGCAACACGGAATACTGTACACAACGAAAACAGAAAGTTGTGATATCTTTACGTGTACCTTTCACAAATATTCTATTTGCTGATTCAACCGGCAAAGTTGAACAAATCATCAAATCATTCATTACAAACAAAGCCAACCTGATAATAATATTATTCCCACGCCTCGATACAAAAAACTGTACAGTACAGTACAATACAAAACGTACAGTCCCATCGTCACAATATTGTACTGTATTGTACTGCACTGTACTGTACTGTATACCGCATCAAGTGTCGTTAGTGCGTACAGTACTGTACGGTATAATTGTACTTGAGCACACCAATATACGTAATGTTTGTAAAATATCCTGATGATGATTCCCCTCCTCCCTCCTCCGTCTATAACATGTATGATACAGGAAGGAACCTGACCTGACCTGACCTGACATATTGCCCATTTTCGTAATTTCTTTTTGGCGGAGAGGACCGTGACACTCTTCCACCCGACATGCCCGTTTGTCAAAGCAACCAGCCGTGTATCAAACGCAGCACTTGTACCCAATCTCCAATATTGTACTGTACTGTACCATACGGCATATCTAAATTTTATGCCACCGCAATGGATCATTTGTACAATGCTCCTCGACTATTACAGCCGGCGACTGCAACTGTATTGCACTAGTTTCAAAACTGTACTGTATTGTTCTGTATAAATATATGCTACCGACGACCACACTGCACTTGCGAATATGTCGTCTTACAAATTAATTCGTCAACCACTCATTCCAAATGAATCTTAGATTCATACCACCCGGCAAAGCCTGTGCTCCCTCCCACCACGAATCTACTCTACACTACTGTACACTAGAGTACTGTACATTCAAGAGGGCCCTCTTTTAATCGTTGCCAACAAACTTTCTCAACTGTGCTTTGCCCATCCCACGCTACCACACTGTACTGTACAGTACTTATCGCTCTTCACTGTACTGTATGCATGCATGTGTTATGAATCTCTATTTACAGTATAAGCACTGCCAAAAAATCCCATCCCCACGATTTCTTCTGCTCACGTCGACATCACTTCAGTCCAGTCCAATCCAGCGCAAACACCCCGCCACGCACGCACCCGCCCACGCCCACTTCAACGCAATTCTCCGCACCCAAACATAACACAAACCAAAAGGCGCCATATTCACTCCACACAACCCTCCGCCCACATATCCACTCGCAATTTTCCTCCACCCTCCCCGCTAACCTCCTCTGTAACCCCTGTTCAAATCTCATCTTGCACACCTGACACCGCGTTACAGCCCGTCGCCGTGTCCCCCACCTGAAACTCTCATCCTCGCATCACCCACTGCCCGCCCCAACCCAACCTCCGCAGAAATCCGCAGTCCAATCAACAATGTCACACCCCCGCCTCCGTTCCCCGCACTCACCTACACAGTGTATTACCCGTAATATTCAACCTACCCCGCTTAAAAACCCGCACACCCCCACCCCCCGCAAAACAATCCCACCACCACCATCAACACACGTATCGATACCAAAACCAGCCCCCCGCACACCATCCACCACCCCCACAAACACACACCCCTCAAATCGAATCACCCCGCCCTTCAAATTCCCCCCCCCCCAAACCCACCCACACTCACCATACACCACAGTGCCCCACATCCCGCAACCCACAAAGCAACCAACCCTGCTCCCATGCTCCCATCCCTCGCGCATACACACCTCACGGAAACAAGTATCCCGTTTCCGCGCTGCAATCCGGCGGACGGCCTCACATCTCCCCGCCCCACCCCCCGCCTCCCCCGGCTCGGAAGTGCTTCATACGTCGCGTGGTGTATGCCGTCGAGATCCATAGGAATCTGCGAAACGGAACACACGCCTGCAAACCATACCCTGTATGGAGGTCTGGAACACGCCCGCATGGCAAAGGAGGCAACAGATGTACAATTGGGAGATGCAACATGAAAGCAAAACACGTATACTGTACTGCGCTGTACTGTACTGTACTGTACTGTACTCTGCTATGATGAAAACCGTACAGTACAGTACAGTACAGTACGAAACGAAAACCAAAAAAAAGGTGTGTATACTGCCTTAATGTACAAACACTCCCCATTTCAAACCATCAAAACACAGACGCAAACTGCTCCGGTATGCAGCCCCTCAAAAAGCGCCTCGCATCAAAACAACTCCCCATTTCAACAAACACATTTGCTTTTCATATCTGCAGATTTACTCGCAGCCTTACTAAAACTTACTCCCTCAATACCCACCCACTCGCAGCCTTACTAAAACTTACTCCCTCAATACCCACCCAACCCTCCACACATCCCTCACCTCCTACAATCCAACATTCAAACCACCATTCTACGCCACATCCAAACCACCTCATCACTCCCAACCGCCAAACTCCAATCATAGCCCAAGCAAGCAATCCCCACAAAACACCTCTACAAACCAAAAAAAAAAAACACCAGCCACACACACCCACCTCACACCCACCCCCCGTATCACAGATCACCCCTCTCCTCCCAACCCCCCACACCCTCCACTCAACCCCCCTCCACAATCCCCCGCACCTCACCGCACCCCATCCACATTTCAACTCCCATTCGCCCCAAAATCTGACCCAAAACCAACCCATCCTCCACCCGAAGTCCCAACTTTCCAAACGGCTCATCCCCAACCTTCCCCCGTATCCGACCCATAACATTCCCCAACACATAAAACTCCTCCTTGCTCAACATGGTCATCTCATCATTCGGGTCCCTATCAACCACATCATACCGTACTCCCCGTTCCTTCTGCAACTGCATTTCATGATAAATCAGCCCCGCGCTCACCAAGCACGATACAACCTTGTCCACAATCTCACGCCGCAACAGATCCTCAAAATCACTCTGCGCAACATGCATCAAAGCACGTGCAATCGACGTATTTTCCGTTGGATCATTTTCAAGAGGAACAGCACTCAGAATGGTTTCCAATATCACGTGATGATCCCCCAACACCGATTTCGGACATCCACCCGATGTTAACACCCTCGCAACTGCACCCGCAGCATTATCCACAAGTGCCCCATCCACATTTTCCCTCGTCGTAAGTATCTCATGGAAAAGCGACAGTGCCTGAGGCACCAACTGCCAAACTTCACGGTTCGATGCCCGAGCTCTCGAAAAGATGACCCCGGCAAGGAAAACCGCATTTCTTTGAAGAGTTTTGCTTTCACTCGACTGGATTGCTCTCAAAGCGTGTGGCAACAATGATGCTGCCGTATTGTCACTTGCACTAAGCGCCAGTTCATATTCACCACTTTCTGCCGCGGGAGGACTAAATCCGTTGCACCGCTCCCAGTTCAAAAATAACAGCACTGCAGCAACAGCCCCCAACACCATCCCTTTGTTTCTCGGATATCCACCCTTCAAGTACAGATTATCCATCATTCCTTGAAGCAACCTCGGAAAGTCCTGTGCAAAGTATCCTCTCAAAGAATGCGCCAGCGCTTCGATAACATCTCCCACCGCCTCTATCATGGCCCCAATCTCATCCCCACTGCTGCCCTCGTCATCCACGTATAAACCATCCACAGAGTCATCTTCTGCTGTCAGTTGACAAGTCGCTTGACCAGAGATCAGCAAGTGGATCCCATCGAGTATCGCCGTCTTGTGCTCTGCCACGAGATCAGGAGGGATCAGCCCAAGAAACGTCGACGCAGAATTAAGCACATTTGTCACAACCCACATATCGTCGTCCTCTTGCATCCCGTAAACAAGCTTTGCAAACGCTTCGCGGACAAATTCCTTCCCTGCAAATGCCAATCCCGGATGTTTCATCAACAGTTCAGCATTTGCCGCAGCCATGCGGCTGTGAGCTCGATGCGCAGCAGCTCGGCAGTCCTCGTGAAAGTATGAGGACATACCGTCAATGAGTTCAATGGACCGCTCCAGCAAATCTCGTACCGCTTTTGCTGTTTCTGGCAGAGAGGCCACCCGTTCCACGTACGCTTCCGTTGCCGTGGCGGATCCAAATGCGCCAACGCATGCTGTGGCGACCATTTTCTCGTCGAGGAACGCAGTCCGAACCTTGAAAGACCCAGGCCCGTGATCATCGTCGTCCTCTTCACCAGCTATGCCGTTCCCAGCAACCTGTCCCACATCGTCATTCTCCGGCACAAATACGACATCTTCTCTCTCCATAGACTGAACCGCAGAGGACAATACCTTGGTCCCGAACACTGCCACTACAGACCCACCCACGGAGTCTGCCATTCGAGCGAAAAACGAATAGGTGGCGTGCTTACATGTCGGATCGTCGACATCAAGACAATGAATCGCATTATTCGCCAAACTTTCAATCACTCCTTGATCTTTGCAGGCCGAAACAAGTGCACCGGCTGCCTCTAGCGCCGCAACTCGAGACAACAAGTCCTTCTCTGCCGTCTGGGACATTAGACGAATTATTCCCTGAACAACATCCTTGTACATATCTGATGAAGCAAACGCGTCGGTCGCGTGCTCCGCGAGGACCCCGACCGCCGTAACAGCCTCTACTGCGGCATCCACGCCAAGTCCGCCAAGCACTTGTATGACCTCGCCTACTCGACCTTTCAGCGCCGTGTTGTTTTCTTTGAACAATGTAATCGATGGCTCCAACGACATACAAGCATGCTTTCGCATAAACAGTTCGGGATGTTTCATACCCGACAAAACTGCTGACAAGCTCGCATTGGCGACTTCGGCAGTGACGTCATCGGGCATCTCATCCGTGTCCAGTGCTTCACATGCTAGCCCCAATGCCTCAAGAGCTCTTGCCCTGGTTGCATACGCTACACTTTCATCCATAGCCCCCTCAACCAACCTCTTCACAACCTCTTGTGCATGGGCAGTAACTTCCGCTGAACAACCTCTACAGACCGCGCCCATGACCCTGTATCCCGCGGCCAGAATGCCGTCCCTTCCCCTTTCTACCCGCTCAAAAGTCCTACCGACAATGCCCATGACCTCTACGAAGACAATGCGACTCAACTCTGGTCGTCTCGCCAAGGAATCCAATAACCGCAACGCCAAATGGATAGCGGCAACCTCCTCCTCCTCAGCGTCATCATCATCATGTCCTACACCTCCCGCATCGCCCGCAAACTCACCGTTGTCAAACACAACCCCAACAGCACTCTGGACTGCCAACGAAAGCAAGCCATGCTTCCGCAAAGTCTTCGGTTTCGCCTGCACCGCCCCGACAAGGAATTCTGTAGCTGCGCTTCTTGCGACATGGGCGGCATCCTTTGCAACAAGAACACGCAAGGCGAATCGCACAGCGTCTTGAAAGTAGGCCTTTACCCTTGGACCCGCAGGGATCTCCATGACCAACGTAAGGACATCGAATACGGCACAGGCGACACGTCCAAAGTCATCGGACCTTGTATCTGCGTGAGAGGTAGCGACGGAGACAACGCGTGGGACCAATTCTGAGAGGGCGTCAAAGGCAGGCCCTTCATGAACCGACGAAGGGCTGACAGCGGCCTCATAGGCGTGAAGGGCGGCGATGCGAACGGGGAGATGTGGATCATCTAAGCCTTTGGTAAAGACGGGAATTAATGAGGGGATGTGAGGAACGACATGTAAAGGGACTGAATCTGAGAGGGACTGAAATATAGAAAATGCGGCGGCACGATGAATAGGATTGTCAGTGGAGGCGAGTTGAATGGCAGTAGAGGTGAGATCTGGCCAGAGGGCGTCTTCGACACGGCAAATAGCAGCGGTGAGAAAGATGAGGCCACGACGGGGGGAGGGATCCGGCTCTGTGGAGAGACGGGGGAGGAGTGCGGATTTGATGGAGGAACGTGTGGAATTGTCGAGAGATCCCCAGTGAACGGGGAGTGCACGACGGAGAACCAGGGAGGATAGGTGGCGGAGAACAGGGGATGGAGAGGTGCAAAGGAGATGTGAGAGGGGAGTTATGCAGGTTGATTGAGAAAGGAGGTGATTGAGGGAAGCTTCTGCTTGACGGACTTGAGTGGTGTCAGGTGTGGTGAGTTGGGAAAGGACAGAGGCGACGGATTCCGGGGTTGGGGGTGTCGTGGGGGCGGGTTGGGTTGACATATTTTCGGAAGGGAGGGGAGCTGTATGGGGAGGAGGAGATAGGTGGATGGAGGGTGATCAGCGAGGGTGGGCGGATGCCGGATGGTGGAGGTTGCAGGGTTGGTGCGTGAGGTGGTAGAGCTGAGCCTTGAGTCAGAGTGGACTTGTCAGGCCGATGGCGCACAAAGTAGAGTAATGATGTGCTACCGGCCGGGGAAATTTAGACGTAGGCGCAACTCCAAGCTGTAACTGTATACAGTACAATTTTACTGTACAACGGTACACTGGCGAAGGAATAGAAAAAAATGTATTCCGCGCGAAAATGAAGAAATCCCGGTCCACAAGTCCACAATATTCCTGCAAATAGTCAATTTGGGCGCTGTTGCACAGTATCAGATCCGTCAGTTTACTGCTATCTAAATTCTGCCCCAAATAGCACAATATTGGGACGCCGGTGAAGCTTCAGTAACGAATGAACGAATGAACGAATGAATGGTTTCGATGTTTTTTCTGGTCTTTCCTAGGCGTTGTCAGTCCACGCTGTGATTTTCAGTTGCAAATTCCCGCCGCCGGCGGTCAAACGGCCATGTCCTCTGTTTATCGACCATGTCACACGTGGCACCACTGTGTCATTTGATCCGCAGGACGCAGCCTACACCATCCATGATTGGTCAAATATCCTGGGATCATCAATCGCTGGGTCCTCTCGAATCCCAAAACTTGTCATACACAACTGTACAGTACAACAGTCATTCCTGCTTGCAGCCTTTTAATTACAGCTATTACGTTGCTTACAGCGAAATACAGTTCCTACCAATTACAGTACTGTTCAGTACAGTATTCTTGAAGACCCTGTGTTCGTGTGTTGGGAATACTGTACTGTACTGTACTATACAATAATGGATCCATGCTCAGCTCGGCGATCTACTGTACACCCTTCAAGTTTACGTACAGCCCAGTACAGTACTGTACAGTATACTGTAGCACGATGCTTCATGCCATCACCCGTGATCATTGCCAGCCGAAAACGTCCATCCCCAACATAACCGATTCCTTGCATTGCCGGCACCCCATCCCCAACGCCCTCACCTCAACCATCAAACCGCTCTACCGCTCTACCGCTCTCTCAGCCGCACCCACCCGACCCAAAATGCCCACACCGCGCCCAGCCTTCGCCAACCCCACACTGCCCTCTCTTTCCCGACCTCGTCAGATCTCCCTCACCCCGACCTGCACGCTTTCCTCCGGGGGATAATTCTCGCCCCCGGCCAAGGCGCACAATCCCCCAACATGGCGCGTACCTGGTTTCAAACCTCCCCCGCCGCCTCCGAGCTTCTCTCTCGTGCCGATTCCATCCTCTCCGACCAACTGCCGGCCCCACTCTCCCACCTTCTCACCACCGCAGATGCCGCAACTCTGTCCCGAACCGACATTGCTCAACCGGCCATTTACACCACCTCCATCGCATGTTGGCACGCCCTCTGCCAATCCAACATCTTTCACAAAGATCAACTCACCGCCACAGCAGGTCTTTCCCTAGGCGAATACACCGCCCTTACAATAGCAGGCGCCATTTCCTTTGAGGATGGCTTAAAACTAGTCACACTTCGTGGTCGTGCAATGCAAGACGCTGCAGAGGCTTCCGACGGTGCCATGGTCGCCCTCATCGGCGCTTCCGAGGAGCAAGCCTACGCCGTTGTACACGCTTGCAAGCAATCCGACGTTCTTGTTGCCGCCAACTTCAACGCCCCAGGACAGGTTGTACTCTCCGGTGCTACACCTGCTGTCGATCGTGCCGCCGTTTACGCAAAGGAGCAATTAAACTTGCGAGTGGCAAAGCTGGACGTCGCAGGCGCGTTTCATTCCCCGCTAATGGCCCCGGCCGCGGAGAGGCTCAAGGACGCCTTGGATGGCACCGTTATTGGCTTACCGGACGTTCCGGTGATGGCAAATGTTAGTGGACAGCCGCATGTTGTTGGGGAGATCAAGGACGCTCTGGTGAGGCAGTTGACGAGTCCGGTTTTGTGGGCCAAGTGCGTCGATTATTTGCGTGCGGACGATCGCCTGAGTGGAAAGGGCTGGGTGGAGCTTGCTCCGGGAAAAACGCTGTCTGGTATCATGAGGAAGATCGATCGCAAGACTAAAGTTACCAACTATGACGAGGCGCCAGTGGAAGCTGTCTGATCTGATCGACTATTTTTTGCAGGGGGTTATCAGGTGCCTCGATGACAAACACGTTGTTGCGTAGGTACCTCCGATTAGTTTCCGACAAGTAAATGCTGCTGCCACTGACTGCGAACAGCGTACACGGCGACGTTGGCGTGTCTGTATCCTTTGTGGCGATCCGCGCTCTACTAAATTGGCCTCGATTTCGCAAAGGGTTGCGACGGAAAATCCGTCACCTCTACCTTCACCAAAACGGTTTATTGGACACAGCCAACGCACGAATGCGTAGACAACCCCATAACCTAATTCGACACAAAAGTGACCGGACGGTTTGCCAAATACGTAGCCCGCTTACCCTTTACCGAAGCACGAGGACGCACATGCGGCAATGGGAACCTGAGCTCCGGATCCAAGAACTGCGTAGTGATCGGACGACGGACCTCCTCTTCAGTAATCTCTTTCACCTTAAGCACTTGAATAGAGGACCAACGCGCACGATGACGCCCGCTCATCTCCATGTACATCTGCTCCACAGCCCCTGTCGCGGACACATCGCGATACTCCTTGTACATGTTGACTGTATCCGAACGCGACTTGTAGCGTAACCAGACGGCGATGTTTTTCACCGTTGTGATATCCTTCTCGTGGATTTCGTTGACGGCAAGAATCTCTCCGTTAGCCTTCTTCACGCGCTTCAGTTTTCGAAGAAAATACCAGAAGCGCGATTTCGCGACGACGGGATTGGGTGCAAAGATGCGCATGCGGTAGATAGCGGTCTCTTCGTTGGGCTTGGAGCCGCCCTTGCCCGGAACCATGCGGCCCACGACGTGATATTGATGAAGCCAGGTCATTGTTGATGGGACGGAGGTTGGCGGTCAGTGCAAAAAGCTGGACTGCTACACCTTTGGTTGGGCAAGGAAGTAGACGCCGAGGGGTAGATTGGAAGCCGAATGTGCAGACGGATAGAGAGTCCGGCGACGTCGGAAACTAAATCATGTCAATAGTTAATTTTTTTGGTTATTTTCTTGGTGGACACGTGGCGAAAACCCATGATCAAACAACCAGCTCTCGGATCCAAACATGGCTAAATATGTATTTACTTTTCTGGATCACAAAAGCGTGATGAGCAATTATGTGAAGGGCACGCCCTATTTTATTTCCAAAAATAAGAGTCGAGCCAGTACATTCTCAACTGCTACGGTATATCAATTAGTTTCCATCAAGTAGGTTTCATCATTCAGTGAACCGAAACTCTAAAATACCGTACAGTAAAAGGTCTTTCTCGTTCATGCAATATTGTACTGTACTGTACTGTCCAGGTATCATACGCGCAGTGGTTCTCTTGCACAATTTTGGGATCAAAAGTAACTGTAAGGGCGATGCCCACCATGACACAAGCTCGCTCCACGCTCCAGTGCGCACGGGACGAAATAAGGAAACGGTTCACTGCGAAACTTCGGAATGCTTAAAACTGGGATAGTTGGGCGCTGTGTGACGGGGAGGTAGGCACGCATCTTCATACTATCCAGAAAGATGTTGGGAGGCCGCATGCACCTGTTCACACGACAGGGAGTGCGCTTCGAATAACGAGCGAGGCAGAGCAACTCAACTCGTGTACGGTCAGCATCCCAATTACTATTTCATAGACAGCAAATAGTTTCTCAATGCCACAGTACGGCCATGTAGACCTGATCGCGAACCGTCTCAAAAAATCAATCATCCCCATTCCAAGCGAGTAGAATGTGTGACGGGGCTTCTGGAGCGTCCGCGAGCTAGAGGAACGAAGTGGCACTTCCCGCCACGGAAAAGATTACCGTCAAAAAGCAGGACGGGCACGTCGCGCAAAGTGCAACGAATGGCGGGCAGTCTTGTCAAGGTACGTCAGCGCGGCGCCTGCCAGCGTGTCAAGTCGAGGTGCGGGTCTATGGAAACGGACCGCCACGGCAAAAAGACGTACCGTCACAGTCGCTTTGGGTTTGGCGGGAAGCCAGTTCGGGGGACGGAGTGGCATTTGTATCAGTCAGAGGAGTGTCAAGCTAATAGATCATTCTCTTGCTGGTCCATGGTCCATAGCCCACCCAACGCGTCCGTCACTTCAGAGCCAGAACATTGGAGGCATCGTGAGGGCAAAACCGACCGCGTCTGATTGTTTGGATCAATGAGGACAAAGTGGTCATTTAGGTTAGTAGCAAAGGTTTCCTATGTTGTGAGAACTTCCCTCTTGCTAGCCGTGGGTTAGAGGATGACTCTTGTCGAGCAGAGAGTCCCCATTCCGACGCTAGTTTGAGGATCCATAGTGGGTTTGAATACTGCGCAGTTTACGCAACCTTATCCGGGTCGCATGCCTACTCGTCCCAGGTCCAAGTACGTGAGCAGTATGAGCAATCGCATTAGATGCGTTGTGCCAATTTGGGCGCGTTATCTGCGGGGACTACGTGGTATCCAGTTGCATCCATTAACGTCTATAGAGATATCCAAAAAGGTCTTGATTAGTTTACATTAGTAACTGGCTCCCGACCAACCCCGAGGATAAAGACATTCCGCAGTCTACTTTGCCTTGACAGCGGACGCCTCGTTAGTCTCTGCTGCCTTTTCCGCGGCCCTTCTCTCTGTGACCTTTAGCATAATCTTGTTGTCTACCAAGTCATGCAACGCAATAATGGAACGAATCAACGCAGACACATAAAGAACCAGCATCATATCATTTGTTTTGGTGTGGAAGCCCTTGATGAGTTCCGGCATATTCAAGCTTGGCAACAGATTGAAAACGTCTTGCATCTTGTACATGATCTCATTATTGACCGGTAACCTGCCCTCCGCCACATCCGCCAAATACGCCTGCAATTCCATCAAGCGACTCTTCAAAGACTTGAGCGCCGCCAACTTGGCCGTAATTTCGCTTGTCAAACTCGAGACCGACGCATCCTTTATATCCCTCAGTAAATGTCCTACACCAATCTCCTCTGCATCGGCAGCATTAATTTCACTCGGCAAATGCTCAAACGTACGATTAACGCTGCCATCTTTCTGTACCTCTTCGACGGAAATGTAAGCTTCAGTAGGCAATCCCAGGTCCTTCGGCTTGACGTCAACAATCACAAGGACAGGATCGGTGCAATACTTTGCGATGAGATCGTTGATCTCAAGGTCGCCGGTATGAATCTTGGGACCGGTGGAGTACCAGCCTACTATGCGCTCGCGAGCATTGACCTTGCGGAACATGCCGAACATGTTCTCCAGGTAATCGTGGTCAAGGAACCACACGGAAGAGTCCTTACCATCCTCCTCGAAGGGAACTGCAAACGAGTTTGTGCAACTGACCTTGCCCTTGACAATTTGGCCAAGAAGGACTCCGACAGCACGCCTGGAAGGAAGGGGCGTATCCCGCAAAGAACGCAAATGCGAATCGATGGGAGCAGAGTTCAGGTTAGCGTTGTGGAGAAATGTGAGGTTGGATCGATGCTTGATGCCCACAAAATGATTGCGGAGAAGGCGAGCGATAAGACTTACTTGTTGGTATCCTTGCAAACGCGATTGTAGTGATCGATAACGCTAAGAAGCACTAAGGGATGGACGGCGACACAACTGAGCGAAACTGCCGGCATATCGAATCGGATGGCAATGCGGTAAAAAGGTGGGAATGTTTGAGATTTGAACACACGCGTGAGTGGTGGTGACAAGGAAAGGCGGGGAAAGCGGGTTGCTCAAAAGGGGTCCTCCCGAGGACGTGAGGTTATTGTCTGGAACAAACAATGGAAGATCTCGACGATCAATTGAGGCGGTGCAGGTGGGTGAGAAGATGTCGGCGACAACAGGCGTTGATGTGGAGCGACTTTGCACTTTGGGAGAGAGTGCCGAACGAGCACGGTCAAGCAGCATTTACCACGGTACAATCATACATACGTATATTCCATTCCAGCGCGATTGACTTTTCCACGGCTCCAACATTTTGATTTTCTTTTAATTTTACACAGCGTGTACAATGCCGTACAGTACAGTATGGGGGAAAAATTGGGGTGTTTTAATGACTGAACGATAGGTTAGCCTATGTGCACAGTATAGAATTGCGTTGACAGCACTGTACGGTACAGCACAGCATCAATTTTACCGAAAAAAAAGCATTCCTTCTCGCAATTGTTTCGCTCGAACCAATTTGTTGCAGCTGCTCTGCTTGGAAAGTTGTTGACATCAATAAATGCTGCCAGAATCAACCGGCCTCCGCCTCCTTTCAATGAAGCGCGATACGCATGAGGGCAACGAGTTCGATGCTGTACTCAGCGCCACACTCCCTATCGCGACACTCATATCTTATCTGACGTAAATGCTACGAGCTCGATGACCCTGCTAGCCACGCACCCGACATTGAACAAACTACAAGCAAGCCTGTGCTGCAAAACTGTCTAGTATCAACTGCCTCCCCTCGACGCAGGTGTGACTGCCCAACATCGCCGCGGCCCAGCATCATACCACGCAAAAATTCCCGCATTACCAAATCAAAAGATTGGTGCAATTGTGACGAGTTGAAAATTGACTGTACTTCAAGACTTGTTCAACTTTTCTGTTGTCTGAATCAACGTAACATCATCAACTTGCCCTCCCCTGTTCCTCCATCTTCTCCTCTGCCCCCTCTTCCACTACATTCGGTTGTGGCGGTGAATCCAATGCCTCTGTAATCCTCACAGAATCACCCAGCTTGATTACTGCCTTACCCCTGGCATTCCTCGTCGGCACCATATTCTGTCCAAACACCACCGTCTTTCCAAAGCTTCTAAACTTTTTCAGCGTCTCTGTTGGTTCATTCTCAGAATCCAACTTTCCAGTCTCCGGGTCCACCGTCACCACCTTGCACCGAATGCAACCGTTTGCCACTTCAAACTCAACCTTATCCCCCACCGTCAGCCTCTTCCACCCATCCTCCTCAAACGGCAAACACCCACCACCCACCACCACGTTTGGTCTAAACCTACAAATCTCCAACTCCCTGCCCACCCTTCGCCCCACCTCCTTCAGACTCTCTTCATTCGCCAACAAATACGGCCATCCATCCGAAAACGATGTCTCAAAGGTATCCGGCTTTACATACCTCTCATCCACCTTTCTCCTAAACCCCTCCCGCATACGCACCAACCGCAGCTCACTCACGCCCAAATACTCCTCGAAAAAACGCCCCGCAGCATCGCCCTGATCAATCGCTTCACACACATCCAGCATGTGCGTCACCTCCTTCTTTGTTCCCCACTTTTTCACCACATGTTTCAAAGTTTCCATGCCTGGCGCCTCAATGACCAAAACTTCGCCTTCCACTCTCGGTTTCACCAAAGCCAACGATGGATACTTTTTCTGTGTTACACTTCTTCCGGTAAAATCGACAACCATAAACAAACGATCATTCTCCAAGCCACGATCCGTCACTCGTGCACTCTCGACCGGCATACCCCCACACGCCTTAATCGGATACACGTACAACCCTGTCAAACGAATATCGCCACCCTCCTGCGTCCCCAAAACCTCGTCTTCCTCAACATCGCCATCATGTTTCACGGGAATCTCCCGCTCTGCCAGTACCGGCTGTTCCTCTTCACGCGATGTATCATCGGGGTGAATGTCATCCCTAGCCCTCCTCTGCAGTGCATACACATACCCCAACCCAAAACCTACAATGAGGTTTGCAATACACAAGGCCAAATTACTGGCCGATTCAATCCACGCTTCAGAATCCCACCACGAGGGATACCCTCGCATAGGACGCATTTCAACTCTCTCATTCACAACTCGGGCATCGGGTGCACGCCCATGCGACGGCAAGCTCGACGTTTGCTTTAATGCAGGCATCAAGATAATCCCTTTCAACACAACGCAAGACGCGACACATGAAACACAAAGCTCACACACACACACACGTCACGTTAGATGGTGTGAGGCGGTCGACGCGGCCGTAACACGGTGGCACAAGCGTGGGCCGTACGCACACAGCAATGCAGGGGCGGTTGTTGGGGCGGTGAAAATCGGTCGAGGCCGCGTCAAGGACGAGGAGATCAGGGACTTGTGGGTGGGGAGGGATGCGATGTGGCGATGAGGAATGTGAAAGAGGGCAGATTTGAAACGAAAGCGATACCTGAATTGTTTGGCTATTTGGCGGTAGGGGGGGTTGGAACAAATGGGCATGGTTGTGGCCAAATGTGAACAGTATTGTGTGAGCAGCATTTCGACTAGTGCAAGCATACTAATTTAATTTACTGTGTGAAGTGAAAATAATTTCCAGCTGGAATTACGTTTCATAGACAAGTTTACTGTACTATGAACTGTACTACTGTACATACGGGAAGGGTTGTAAAGGTACAACTGTACAGTATTGTACAATAAACTTGAATGAATAGTGACAGTTTGTTGGCACCTCGTTTCCCTCCGCCAGGGCCCTCCAAACGTACCCTCCCGACCTGTGTACACATCACCAGTAAGTGATACACGGCCCAACACTAACCAACGCACACGCTCTCCATACAAGGCCATGACAAGACATGACGATCTGCAAGGTGAATACTTACGCAGATCACACGGCCCAGCATGGTACAAGGCCAGGCGCGATGCCGTTAGCAGGTTGGATGTTACACGATGATGCTAGGGGGTGCCGAGTTGCGTGTCGAGGGTGATTGCGGTGTGCGTGAGTGACGCTTGGGAAGTAGTGGGGGTTTGGGATGATTCGTCGGATGGCGAACACGTGCATGTGGTTTGTTTGCTGGAGCTGGTGGTGGAGTTTGGAGCGATTTCGGCGGTCGTTTTGGGTGTGGGCGGTGGTGCTGTGGCTTGGACCTTGGCAGTGTCGCCGCGTTTGTGTTGGCGCAGATAGAGGCAAAAGACGTGTGCGGTCATTTACAGTTTGTGTAGGCTTACAGTTTTGCGTGTGTTGTATGTTGGGAGCTGGTTGAACAATGTTGATCTGGATGCTCTTTTTTGACGATCGATCTAGATCTGTAGTTATCCCTTTGTCGTATGCAGGCCCTCTTACAATTCCGTGGCCGTCGTACGGATATGTCGTTGAAGATAGATGACATGTGGAGATGGAGGGGTCTGGGCGAGTTGGAAAGAGGTACGTAGGCGCAACATTTAGCAACGTCATTGCTGATTCATGTTTGTTGTAGCTCAGCAAGACGTGCCCTATTTCGCGAAAACGAGGCATGCCGAGCACTGATCGACACCAACGGCAATGCCAGCATGGACAACGTCTCACAGAGTACAATGTAACCGAACACTCTTGTGCGCTTGCGAGCTGTACGGTACAGTACAGTACTGAATCTACAAAGCCAGTTGTCATACTGTACTGTACCAGCCGTGGTATAAGCATGCGGAGCCTGTCATTCCAAAGTAGACCAATTGAATTTCTTGTTTCCATTGCTCGGCGTTGACGTACTAGTTTACTGTAAGCATAGATATATCGTACAGCAATGTTCAGCATTGTACAGTACTGTACAGTACCATATATGCAGCAAGTTTTGCTTTCCGTATGGATCACAAAAAGGACCATACCTTGCGTTTACTGATTCTGCAGATCAAGGCGACACGTCCAATCGGAGCTGTTCCACAGCTAAGCTTGCATGACATGCAGCAACACACACTAAAATGCGCTTATCAACGCAACTGAGCCCAACCTGCAATGCTTGTCATCGCCGGTGGGTTTATTCCACCCCTCGGAATCATCCAATCAGCGTCGATCATTCAACTTTACTTGAGGTAACCAATCTCAAAACCCACACTATTTTATGGCCATTGCCGAAAAGAAAGGCGCTATCTCATTGATTTCAATGCCTTGACCCACCCAAGCGACATCCGACAATCGACGTTCTACCTATCCTAATCCATCTCCCCTCTCCCGTTGTAGCTCTCATCCTTACAATCTCAACACCCCCCCCCTTGTCACCACCCAACAAAACATCCCTCCCAAATCATGCAGCCCATTCCCCACCCCCACCCCCACCCCCACCCAACCTCCTATAAAACAACCCCCGCCCGCCCTCTCCCCCCGCCATTCAAACTCCCATCCCCGCACACCACCATCCCAAACCCATCTTGACCAACCCCACTCTCGACCTCTCCACACCCCATCACCTCGTCCGCCGCTCCCACTGCTGGCAACTATCACTCGACAATCTCAGAATCCACCTCGGCTTCGGTCGCCTCTCCACCCCCGGTCGTCACATCGAAAAAGCATTCCAAACCCTCGAAGACGCCGTCCAATGGGCCACCAACGCCATCCTGCAAAAGCTTCAATTCGGCTATAAATACCCCCAAATCCCTATCCAACCAATCCTCACACCACCCCGTCAACCCTCCCCCTCCAACACAACCACTCCACTCCACCCAACCCCGTCGCACCACCCGCAAACGCTCCGCCCCCAACATCTACACCCCTGACAACTCGAAGCGTCCCAAGCCTCAACCCGCCGTCGTCCTTCAATTCCAACCTCCCCATGCACGTCCCATCTTCCTTACAGCCACCCCCGTTTCAACGGCCCGTTCGGCGTCGTCGATCCCGCCTCTGTGAAACAGGACAACACGAATGCTGTGGCGAAGGTGCCGTGTATCGCGTTTACAAATGTTCGAATCTCCGTATTTGCGTCCGTTCGGTCGACTTGCGACCATTTATTCTCTATATTAGCAGAGAGATGGCGAGAGAGTATTCCTCGGGCATCGAACACCATCAATTGCGCCACGAAACGGGGTCTCCAGCAGTTCTGCCGTCAAGGAAGTCATCCTTACGTCTATATGGAGAGAAAGATTTGAGGAGCACGAACAAACGTTTGGCCGTGCATTCGTTACATCTGTTGCTCTACATTCAGTAAACGGCTTGGCATTTCCAAATCTGTTTCACTGGTAGCATCGCTTAATTTTCTCCTGGATGCTCAGTCGTGAAGGGTCGTGGAGGCTACAGTTTTATTCCTAGCGACAGCCAGGAGGGCTTGGTCGCCCCGAGAGAAACCCATCCGCGTACTGCAGTATCAAATAGCGATTGAGCGAGTTTCTGCGTGAAGTAAGCGTCGGACAGACAACTTTGCAGACGACGCCGCAGGTTATCAACGGAATCAACGGATGAATCCCCGCCTGACAAAAAGTCCATCGGTGATTTGGGGTTCCAACCGATGTCGAGTTCAAAAGGGCTGTAGCCTAGAGAGTCAATCTTGGCTGAGTTGTATGAGAATTCGGCCACCGTCAGCCTGTAACTAGTTGAGCGATTTTGAGTGCTGTGACTGACTAGTGTGTTTTTGGATATCTTGGATGAAGAACAAGAACCTGAAAATATTGAGCGTATTTTGATGCGCTTTTGACTCTCTTGTGAATTCGCCGAGTGGACAAAGTCGAAGACGCCGTGATCTCGTTAAACTACTCGGTCGCTAAGCGTGCTGAGCTTTGGATGGTATGGGACATTTGGAATTTGGCAATACGAAGGTGAATTTTAAGGCGAGAATCATCGGAAATGGTGAGCCTATAGGAAAACAGTTGTATATGTTTGTCGAGTGTACAAACAGAGAATCCGACCTGCAAGTCGTTAAACTGGTTGAGCCGTGCGAGTGCTCGAAATGTCGACCAGCATGTCGGTAAACTGGAATGTTTCCTTGTTGGGTTTTGAAGGAACATTGAAAACCAAGACAATTATTATGGATGTCTGGCAATAGCCATTGTCGAGTGGTGAGCCTGCAGAAGAATATAACTCGGTTATTGTTTTTCAAGTAGATGAGAAACGACGACGACCGGCATGTCGTTAAACTGGAATACTGGGTGTTCGAGTGGATGAGCAGCAGTGACGACCGGTACGTCTTTAAAGTGGGTATTGGCGTGTCAAATGGACGGGCAGCGATGACGACCGCTATGTCGGAAAAAGTAGATGTATGGGCTTGTCTAGTAGACGAGAATGGTTTCAGCTATGTCGGCGAGAAGCTGAGTTATTCTTGGAAAGGTGCCGGTATTTATCAAATGATTGACCGGCTTGGATAATCTTTTGTTTGTTCAGGAACGAAACAAATCTTTCACACTTATGCGGACGTCCGAGAAGGCAGCCGGTGCTATGAAGCCACTCGAGAATGTCTCCCTCGACTCGTAATAATTTCCTCGCGGCTTCCGAAGGACCTGCACGTTGCGTTCTTCAACGTTGACTATCCAATACTCGGGTATTCCTTCCAACGCGTAAGTTTCAAGTTTGGTGGTGCTGTCTCTCACAATGGTGCTTTTAGAAACTTCAGCAATCAACAAGATATCACTTGGTATTGCCTTGTGATTGTCGTAATCTTCACTGAAGCCTGACGCAATGAATACATCAGGCTCAGGTTCCGAATTCGTTCTGCTCAGACAAATTGGGTCAGCTTTGAAGACGGCTGCACGATTCTTGATTTCAAGCGCTTTGTACAGTTTCCTAAAGAGAACATTCGCGGTGTCCTTGTGTTCAACGGATTGGGAGGGCATTGCAACAAGGAATCCATTAAGCAGTTCCAAGCGACGGTCGTCCAAACGTCCCGTTTCAATCAATACGTGATAGTCTTCGACGGTTAGAGGCTCAAGATGAAAGTTTTCAGGAGTGTTCGCGCGTGAACGCCCCTTGGCAAGGAGGCAACCCTGCACACAAGACAAGGCCACCGGAGAGGGTGTCTTTTCCTTGCTTTGATGATTGATGGAAAACTGTGCTTCGCGAAATACATTATGAAGAGTTGCAGCGGCTTTTTCGTTGTTTGGCCCGGGCCCCAGTCCAGAGGTGTAAGATGTACTGCCGCGCTTGAATCTGAAACGGCGAGGGGCCTCTAATCCCCGAGTACATCGACGCAAAGACAGGGCTGAGCGAATCATGGGGCTACGAAGTCAGACGATGCAGTGATGAAGGAGGAAATCGCGAAGAAGACGGAAATAACAGGTTGGCGACTATGGAAGACAACAAATATCATATCTGTCATACGTCTCGTGTTGGCCACTCTTTGAGTCTAGAGTCCTGCAATTGGAAGTAAGAGGCACGTGTACACGTGTCATACCGACTTGTGGTGGAACAGGGAGAAACTGACCGTTTGGAAGTTCAGACTTATTCGGCATGCGTGCTCTTAATTTCGAGACATGCCCATGACAAGATGGACGAGAGCGGCATCCCGCGGCGAGCCATTTGTGGCGATGCCGCGACGACGAATGTCGGAAGCACGCAGGGGGAGACATCTAGTCTGCCTGAGATCACGGCGCCAAGATACGTGGAAACTATGGCGGCCGATCCAATCCATGGAACGCAGCTTTGGATTTCGAAGACGGGAACAGGTCGCGAGCCCTCGCATGACTCCGACATTGAGATGCGAGTAGGCGACATTTCCGAAGATGCCGACGAGGAGACCGACGACGAGAACCTGACGCCTGTGTCTGGAATGACGGAGTCTGACTTCGACAACAGTGACGCGAAGCGCCAAAGTGAGGGAGGCAATGCTGATTGGCACATAAGAAACTTCGTCGGAAGACCGCGATGACAAGGACAGTGATGTCGACGACACCAACGAGGTCAAGGAAGCCAACAACTAACGAGCAAATTTGGGGATAAAGACGTAACGGTAGCTGAGTGCCAGGTAAATAAACGACAGTGATGGCCACAACGTCGCCGGCCTCAACTACAAACAGATGAAACTGGCCGACGCAGAAGACGTCAAGCCCGCCGAGACGCCTGTGCACGGAGAGGCGCTGGACGATGAAGACACGACAGAGAGCGAGATATTTCGTCACTCTGACGGTGAACTGCGCGTGACCGGCACTCTGAAGCCGCAGAAACAAGTTTAGTTTCGGCCTTGTGGGAAGGCTTGTGGTCTTTCGCTGAAGGCGCAAAGAGAGGTGCTTCGAAGACTTGTTTGTACCCTATGAGGGTGTTTTTCTCAGTCTGTCGCCAGGGCACTGATGTGCTCCGATAGATTGAGTTTACGTAAGGTTCGGAGAAAGGGAGCTTTGTTGTCTGCCGAGGAAGGCTTTGTGACGCTGCAGGGCCTGTTCATGCGAATCCAGGCCTCTGTGAATCATGCGGAGACAAGTATGTTTCGGCCTTGTGAGAAGACTTGCAGAGATTTGCAAGGAGGCTCATGTTATCGCTAAATAAGTAAGGCTATGTAGTAATTGGTTTATGCGGACGTAGACATCGCGGAACTGCGAAGGATCGATGTTCTACCATTGTAGATTGTATGGAACAGTGAGGTTCCACAGTTTTCTCGCGGAGGATTCATGTCCGCTGCCACGGAACGAGCCATGATGTTATGAACAACAACAAAGACCAAGTTTCAAGGGTTCATTTTCAGCATCTAAAACGATTCATCTCTACAAAATTGCCCAACGTACCTCCTATCTCGTGTAAGCAAAAGGTATTCAACGAGGACGTTGAACATTGGGAGGAGGCAATGGTGAAACAGGACAACACGAATGCTGTGGCGAAAGTGCCGTGTATCGCGTTTACAAATGTTCGAATCTCCGTATTTGCGTCCCTTCGATCGACTTGCGACCATTTATTCTCTATATTAGCAGAGAGATGGCGAGAGAGTATTCCTCGGGCATCGAACGCCATCAATTGCGCCACGAAACGGGGTCTCCAGCAGTTCTGCCGTCAAGGAAGTCATCCTTACGTCTATATGGAGAGAAAGATTTGAGGAGCACGAACAAACGTCTGGCCGTGCATTCGTTACATCTGTTGCTCTACATTCAGTAAATGGTTTGGCATTTCCAAATCTGTTTCACTCTGCCAGTCACGGCGTCATTCACTCGGACCATACCGTAACCCCTCCCATCGTGTATGATGCCATGCTCGTCTTGCTTGACATTCAGAAAAATCATGACAAGTACATCGTCTTGCAGTTGATCCACGAGGCGAATCACATCCAACCGTTTCTTGTCTTGCAACGATGGGGACGTACGGGCACCGCCGGCGGTTCCATGACTCAACGCTTTGTTCAATTAACCGATGCCCATGCCGCTTTCGTCGGAAAGTTTAAGCAGAAGACCGGCTTGGAGTGGCATCGCAGGCACGCGCGACCGGTTAGTGGCAAGTATCGATTCGTGGAACAGGACTTTCGCGCAAAGTATTTCGCGTCGGTGTCGGATACGCCAGTGTGGCAGTACTGGGTTGATGATGGTGTTGATGGGAAGCCTACCGCTTGGTATCCGTATGATCATCACGGCAGTGTCCTGGTCGAGCAACTGTATCTTGAGTTTCAGAGCAACGCTTGGTTGAGCACTAGGGTTGTGGCCAGTGGTGCGTATTCTTACCTTGTCAATTTGGACGTCATGACTCAGACCAATGTTGTTCATCCTAATCATACCATTCGTCGTATCCGTCGAGTGCCTCAAGGGGAGTACGCGGACGGCGGACTGAGTACTAGTTGTCACTTGGGCGTGCCTGCTGTTGTCAACCCGCTTGCTGTGTGTGCTGTGAATGTGAAGAAGCCTAATGTACTGCCCGCGCCGTTGACGCCCCCGGTTAAAGTAGAACCGGTCCCTCCGGCTGTCGCCGCTGGCAGTGAAGATTATAAGGATGTTAAGAAGAGGAGTTCAAAGAGATTGGCAGCGGTGAAGGCAAAGGAAGAGGAGCTGGAGGACCATGTGGTTGAGGATGGAAAAACAACTATTCTCGTCGATGAGGCTTGTCCGCAGGCAGGGGAATACTATGTTGTGGATGACTTTGATGCCACGTTGAATCAATCCAATATTATGGATGGCAGTAACAATAATAAGTACTACAGGATCCAAATGCTATGTCATGAAAAGAATGGAACTTTTCACGTGTGGACGAGGTGGGGGAGGGTCGGCGAAACACGCGGGACGCAGACAAAGCAGATGGGTCCGTTTAGTGATGAAAATGCAGCATATCGGCCGTTTAACAAGAAATTCCGTGAAAAGTCCGGGAATGACTGGACCGCCCGCAAGACGTTTGTTCCCAAGAAAGGCAAGTACGAGTTGCTAGAAATAGACCATGGTGCAAAAAAAGAGCAGGAGCCGCTTGTGCTGACATTTCCGAGCTCAAATGCATATGTTGAGTATCTACCGTCCTCTCTTCCGAGGGAGAACCGTGAATTGATCGATTTGCTGTTTGAAAAGAATGTTTACGAGGACGCTCTAAGACAATTCGACATAGATATCCGCAAAATGCCCTTGGGTGCCTTGTCCGTGAACCAAATTGAAAAGGGCGTGGCAGTGTTGGAAGAAATTGAAGATCTACTGAAATCCGGATCTCCCCCGCGTCTAGAATTGGAGCGGTTGTCCTCCAAATTTTACACGATACTTCCCCACGACTTTGGAAGGCGACGACCCCCAGTCATTGCGACGACGACGAGTTTGCTTCAGGCGTGTTACGATGAATGCAATGTCCTGTTGGACATGGAGAAGGCCACGTCGTTGATGTCAGAGGCCGCGAAGAAGACTGAAGAGGGGCAGAATAGTGAAGAAAAGAAGAAAGTCCCGCACCCGACAGAAGCGCAATATGCCTCTCTCAAAGCCGAGTTGCGCCTGGTCGATGAGGATAGTGAGGAGCACCAAGTGGTTCGTCAAGCGTTCCACACCACGAAAGGCCACTACAAAACTTCAAAACTACTCAATATTTGGCGGGTAGAAAGGGAGGGGGAAGCCGCGCGGTTCAAAGCGGTGAGATGCAATAACCATCGGCTGCTTTGGCACGGGAGTCATATCGGGGCTATATCAGCAATTCTGTCTACCGGACTTAGGATCATGCCTACAGCGGCGGACGAGTTGGGAGGGGTATTTACCTGGCGTCCGAAAACGGCAAAAGTCAAGAATATACTGTACCAGCATCTCGACAGAACATTGGTTGCATGTTCCTTGCACAGGCTGCCCTGGGGAAGATTTGTGAGATACAGCAAGACGATTCGACGCTAACGAAAGTGCCGAAAGGTTACCATTCCGTGCGTGCCTGCGGGCAGCAAAACCCTTCGCAGTTTTCCGACACAGAACTGGACGGAAAAACTGTTCAGGTGCCAGTGGGAGAACCCCAGAACAACCCGGCGGCTGCAAACAGTGAGTTTTTTCAAGATGAGTTTCTCATATACAACGAGGCTCAAGCAAGGATCCGATATGTAATTACTGTACGCAAGTAGATTCTAAAGTTGGTTCTGCTTGGACTGGAAATCGCGATTGAATTTGATTACGTAGTGTTGCATAAACCTAGTTGAGAACGAGTACATTGGCTCACTGCAAGTTTGCCTCAAAGACGCTCCTTGTAGTGGAAAGCTCGCAAGTGTAGTGCTTGTGCCCCATTTCTTTTAGGTGAGGATTCAACTGTTGTCCAAAGGCTGATCATTTCCCGACCGATCTGGAAACGGGAGAGTTCAGATTGCCGCGCTGACCTAACATGGTTATGTGCTGGGGCTTTTCTGCTGTTTTCCGCGATAGCTTTTTTTGTTCTTATTGCGCATCAATCGGGAGTGGGTGTAGGTGCCTCCACGACGGCAAACTAACGTTGGACATCGGTTGCAGGGATGCCTAGAACAGCTGACAGGCAAGTGAGAAAATACTGTTCAAGTTGACATCAAGTTATAATTTGAATAGTAATGCAGAATAATTGTTGTAGAAGCCACTGTACATGCAAATCAGTGCCGCTATCCTTGAATATTCGTGTTTAGCAAGGAACAACGGTAGACCAAGGACAGAATATTCACTGGTTCTTCCCTCGGGAATAGGAGATTGAGGCCTAGCATAACTATCTAATCGATAAAAAGTTATCTATTTGCAAAAGGTACCGTACTTTGGTATACAGGGAAAGAAAGATGGACGCACTTTTCAAATAATGTTAAGTGACAATCGCAGTATCAGTATCTCTGCATACAGTGCTTCCTAAGATAACAGCAAAGAGAAGAAGAAACTTTACTTCATTGAGTAAGATTGAGACGCACTCTCCGAGACTCTCCGAGAGTGCGTCTCTATCTTCCCTTGCCTTGTACGTAAGTATGACTCTCCTCATACTTACGTACAAATCTAACTAGATAAAATAAAAACCAAGGACCTTGTGGCATCATAACAGGGGTTAATGTATTTCCTAGTCCGACAGGGTCTGCCGCTGCAGAACTGACCTGGTGCCTTCTCTTCTCGCGTACTTAACAGCTCTTCCTGCGAGCTTACCATCGGGGGTACCTGCACACATGAACAGACTTATCCTGCACTGTATACCAATTTTTTGGCGGCACGAGATGGAACACTAGGGAAACGCTATTACGCTATTCGATGTAGCGTCGCTGTTGCGATCCCCGCTTACCCACTACGGTATCAAATGTAATTGTTTCACCACACCATTTCTCGGCTAAGGGGACCATGTATGATGTGGTGCAATCCCATCAAATATACACAGTCCCCAGTAGATACTGAACGCATTACACTTCTTCTTCTTCTTCATTAGGAGGGAGGATGTTACTTGACCAATCAAACATTCTAAAGTAGCCATACCACTACCTACAGTGAATCAGGTTTGACGATTTAAAAGAACAAACTCCACTCAGCTTTTGCAAAGGACTATTGTACTCATATGAGTTCATAGTACTGTAGGATACAGTATGAAACCGTTTGATCCATTAATAATAAAGGGTTTTTTTTATAATACATAAAGTAAAGATGATTATATATTAATAATGGGGCCGAAGTTTATTTCAATTGATGGTAGAACATTGATCTAAAACATAATAAATGAGCCACTGGGGTACCACCACCTGTTACAGTACAGTACATAAAGATGAGAAAGGGTCGGAGCCTTCCTTCCCCAGGACTCCGGTGGCGAGGACGCCACTCCCTTTATTTTATATGCTCCCCGAGCTCACCCGACGGCGGGTCGGTAGCCCTCAGGGAATGCATCCCATGTCATGCTGACACTAGGGCTAATGTAATTACTGGTCCCTCCAGCCGGACCCGGCTTTGCCCCTCTGTGGGCACATTTCAGTACAGCTAGCGGCGCACACAAGTGGTCTCTATCACCCCTCCTCGCCGCTAGCCCAACAAAGCACCTCTCAATAAGTGCAAGAAGCAATACTCACAGCAACCTCATCGTTGACACACCCGCCTATCTGAGATGATGAAAACTCAAAAATAAAGTTGATCACAGTGCACACACTGGAATTGAACTCACTTAAATCTATTTCAGAAACACTCCCAAACCAACTAGGCCACAAGTTCTTCAAATATTTGCCATTCAAATTGAATATCCCAAGATAGGCCACGTGTAACCATAATCATGAATTCCAATTAAATCTGGAGGGTTTCAGAGGGTCTGGTATAAAAGGGTCCCGCAAAATTTGCACTAACGTGAACTGTTCGCAGTGAACCCTGAAGTGACTGACCGCTGTAGCGAATTGAGGGCCAAACCACACCCGGAAACGGGTGTGGGGAGGAAGAGGTGTTGTCCACGAAAGTGTAATTCCCCGTCACTGAAGGTACCGCAGCCAAAGAGGCAAAAAGCCTAGCCATAAAAGTTAGACGTTACCTTTTGCTCTTCTTTTGCAGCAAATCCAAGTTCCAAAGGCACTTTCGTTGAGTGTATCACTTCGAACTTCTAACACAGCAAATTTTGCGATGCTTCTCTAGCGTGCGACGGTCAACAGACTTAGTCAAGATGTCTGCAGGCTGATCGGCACTGCTAATGTGAACTATCTTTGCAGCTCCAGACTTGATGTGATCGCGCACGTGATGGTACTTGACGTCGATGTGTTTGCTCTTAGCAGACACTTGGTCTTTCTCAGCGATGGAAACTGCTGCCGTGTTGTCAGAATAAACTGGTGTGGTAAGATTTGGCATCTCGTCAAAATATGGCCGGGCGTAGCTCATTTCTAATGCCAGTCTTCGCACCCACGTTAACTCCTTTACGCATGATGAAAGTGCCACATACTCGGCTTCAGCAGAAGATAGAGCAACGATTGTTTGACGTTGGCTCTTCCAAGCTACTGACGCATCATTAATCGTGATGATGAATCCCGTCGTGGACTTTCGGCATTCTTGGTCTCCAGCCCAGTCCGAATCCACGAAGGCACGAATGTTGAAGCCATTTGCAGCTGTAGCGAGATTCTTGGTTCTTCTTGGAAACAAAATGCCCAATTGTCTTGTACCAGATATATAGCGTAGCAATCTCTTGACTAAAGAAGCGTGTCGGACAGTTGGACTGTGAACTTGACGTGCTAATGCGTTGACTGCATATGAGATGTCAGGTCTTGTACATACTGCCAGGTGTAGCAACTCTCCAATTGTTGCACGGTAGATAGAATGATCTCTTTTGGAAAGCATAGTGTCGTTTTCATGTGCAGAAGTAATATCCGCTTCTTCTGGCAGGGGGGTCCAAGCACCGTTTGCCTCGTAGAGGCCGTGCCTTTCGAGAAGCTCATCGATGTACCTCTTCTGGCAAACCTTGGTTCCTTCGATTCCTTGATGTATCTCCCAGCCCAAAAACGACTTCAGCTCCCCGAAAAGCTTTACATCGAATTCCTTGCATAGCCTTTCCTTAAAATGCTCGAGCAACGGCTTTGAATTGCTGACGAAGGCCATATCGTCAACTATGACAACAAGAATAATGAACTCCTTTCCACATAGCTTGTAGAATACCCGAACGTCAATAAGAGATTGCTTAAAGCCCCATTTGAGAATGGTTACTGCAAAGAGTGATCCCCAAATTCTTCCAGCTTGACGTAGGCCATACATGGACTTGAGTAGACGGCAAACAAAACCAGGCCTTTCTTGTTTTCCAGAGGAGTCTGTGGGCTGCTCCATGTAGACGATAGCGTCGATCTTTCCATACAGATACGCGCTACTTACATCCCCTCCTTCAACGATGAGGCCTAAAGCAGCGGAAATAGCAAAAAGCATTCGGATGGCTTCTTTGGAAGCGACAGGGGAATAGAGAGAATCAGGATCAAAGTCAATACCAGGCATTTGCATATCTCCTCTAGCCACACAACGCGCGCGATGAAGATGAGTTTTTCCAGATGTGTCACAGGGTTTGAGCCGAAATACCCATGTGTACGGTATGACGTGCATCGAGGAATCGCGAAGGACATATTCCCAAGTCCCTCTCGTTCGGAGAGCTTTATATTCTCTGTCGATAGCTTCGCACCAGAGGGGGTCCAGGATGGCAAGGGCGAAAGAAGTTGGAAGACGAGAGTCCGGATTTCTCTTTCTTGAGGCCGTTGCCCAAGGAAGACATTTCCTTAGTGGTATGCGATAAATGGAAAACGCTCTTGCAAGGAGATCCTCTAGCAGTCCATCGTTGAATCCTTCTTCGTGCTGCAATGTATTCTGCCTTGAGATTCCATCGAGGAGTGAAGATACTCCCGGCAACTGGTCTTCTGAGCAAAAGCGAAAATCCTGCGCTCTGGTCACAATGATGCTCTTCCTCTCTGGAATGTAAATGCGATACAGCGTCTGCTCGCTTTCCAAACCCACAAAGTTTCCATGTGCAGCTCTTGCGGAGAGCTTTCTGTTCTGCCGGGTTGGAGATTGATATAAGAAGGCAAAACCAGGCTGTCCAAAAATCGGCAAGTTCTTGAAGTCAATGCGAGTTCTAGAGTCCCATAGAAGTATGGGAATATTTCCATTAATTCGCTCGGAAGGAAGACGGTTTCGCAGCCAATTCCCGTGACTCATTGCTTCAGCCCAAAGTTGGTCACCTAACTTTGCATCGAATAGTAGGACGCGTGCACGTGCGCCTAACTCCTTCATGAATCTCTCGGCGACACCGTTGCTTTGGGGAGCGTTAGGTGGGCTTGCTTCAAGACGGATTCCGTTGCTCAGGGCGAAGTTCTGAACCGTGCCAGAAAGGTTCTCTCCCGCTCCGTCTAAACGAATGTTGATTACCTTGAAGCCAGTGACGTTTTCAGATCTTTCCTTGTAGTACGTCAGAGCAGGAAATAAATCAGACTTCTTCTTGATGAAGTACACATCAGTCTTGGCGGTGCGATCGTCGACGAAACCAACGGAGTAATGACTACTTCCCAAGGATGGCTGGGGCATTTTTCCACTGATGTCAACATGAACGATCTCAAGAGGGTACAATGTCCTTCGCATGCTTGGCAAAATCGGTCGACGTTGAACTTTTGCAATTGCACAGGGAATACAAAGAATATCTTCCAACAACCGTTTCGGGAACTTTGGGACATCTTCGAATGTGTTCGACAGTCTCATATACCTGCCAGGATGAGGATGACCAGTACGACTGTGCCATTCCAAAGCCAATTCCCGCTGGGTTTTTGTGCGGACTGAGTTTAAGCATTGGAAGCACACTTGATCCACGGATGTCGTCTCCATGTGAAAGACTTGAGCAGATTGCGGATTTTGGACTTGATTTTCTTCGTCAGGTGGTATTGGAAGACGGTAAAGACCATCATCATCAATCTCAACAATTTTGGTGGGAGCGGTAGATTTGCGCAATGAAATGACACAGGAGCTGACATCTTCGCGCGCCGGCGGATCCATCGTGAACAACACATTGAGAAACTTCGTAAGTACCCCAACAGACAGGATGTT
Organism: Kappaphycus alvarezii; assembly: GCA_002205965.3. NCBI lineage: Eukaryota > Rhodophyta > Florideophyceae > Gigartinales > Solieriaceae > Kappaphycus > Kappaphycus alvarezii. Next base: position 1,135,403 of record NADL03000599.1, read on the forward strand.
GCATTGAAAATGTGGAGCATGGTATGCTTCTGCAAAGAATCCACCTGCTAACGGGATGAAGACCTCTCCTTTTCCAACAAGAACGGAAACTTCAGATGCGGCCTGAACATCTTGCTTTTCAATGCGCTCATAGGATCTGAATGATTTTCTTGAATGGAAGAAGTGATGTGAACCACCAGAATCAATCAATGCTTCAGAAGATTTTCCATCCCCACATTTTGCTACAGTGCTCTTGTACTTGACCTTGGCCATAAATCCATACGGTTTACTCGAGTTTGATCCTTGGTTATTTCCATTGTAATCTTGTCCACGATATTGATGCGGAGGGTGCTGATCTGGGACCAGAACAGGTTGGGCGGAAGGTCCAGGTGCCCGATTTGAGCCATTGTAACTGCCTGAAAATTGTTGATTGTTATCCCATGAATGGTTTGCAAAATTCGGAGTTGGAGGAAAAGCTTGATTACCATGTTGGGGAAAGTAAAATTTTCCGCCACGACCGCGACTACCGCGAAAGTATCCTCGCCCCAATCCACGACCTCTTCCGCGACCACGTCCCCGAGATGTACCTAGCTTGTCTGCGCGAAAATAACATTCCTTGGAACGGTGTCCTGGCTTCCCACAAACCCAACAAACGTCTGAACTCGAGGATCCATTGCTCTTGTTGATTCTTGCTTCTAAAAATCTTTCTCCTCTTCCTTTGAGCGCTTTGCCAGCAGCAGAAGCTTTTGGAACGCTGATACCATCAGTATCAGAGTGCTTCGACTTCTTTCTTGAAATCTCAGTGGCGATTGCCGTAAGAATTTCTTCATAAGACAGCTTGCTTGAGATCATAGCGATAGGTGAAAAGTGCTCGGGTAAGGTACGAATAAGTTTAGATGCCTTCTCTTCATTCGGCACAGCCTTGTCAAACGAAGCAAGCTTTCCAAGGATTTCATGAAACTTGTTGAGATGTTCTTCCCAACTGGATTCTTCCTTGTAATTCAATGCTTCCAGATCTTGAAGAAGATTGATCACCGTTTGCTCGTTTGAAGCGGTGTAGAGACGGCTTAGTGCATTCCATAGATCTTGCGCTGTTCGATCATCATCATCGATGATGGTACTTGTCTGAGCCATGGGTCCATTTGCGAGTGTCAGAACTATTGCAGACTTCGCTCTGATGTTGGCCTTATTCCATCGAGACATCTGCGTGGCCGTTGCATCGTTCGGTCTTGGCTTTAAACCGAGAAGTTCGATATCGTCTCGTTGAATGTACGCCTTTAGTCGGCGGCGCCAAGGGATGAAATCTTTGGCTCCAGTTAAGCGAGGCAGTTTGCCAAGGGACTCACCATCACTCGCCATTTGGATGATTCAAGGGGTAGTGGCAATAATGGAAACTAGTTTTGGAAGGGTCTGATTGTTTTGGAAAAGTTAAACTCGTTGCGATGCTACCATAAAGATGAGAAAGGGTCGGAGCCTTCCTTCCCCAGGACTCCGGTGGCGAGGACGCCACTCCCTTTATTTTATATGCTCCCCGAGCTCACCCGACGGCGGGTCGGTAGCCCTCAGGGAATGCATCCCATGTCATGCTGACACTAGGGCTAATGTAATTACTGGTCCCTCCAGCCGGACCCGGCTTTGCCCCTCTGTGGGCACATTTCAGTACAGCTAGCGGCGCACACAAGTGGTCTCTATCAGTACATACAGTATGATGAGGAAATGGTATGGGTGTTTTACTCTTGGAGGTTTATTCCATTCTAGTATTGCGCAGTATTAAAGTGAGTACTAATCGTTTAAAATTTTTCGGGGGGTGATCGTAGTACAGTGTATGTAGTCCACACTTTATCAGTGCAGAGGATGATACAGTTACTTGCAAGCTATAGAGGCTCCCGACTCGTGCATCGTAACCACGCAGAGGACTCCATAGCTCCCCGAGAGCATCCTGCCGAGGTCAGAAGCACTGGCTCATCACAAAATATCTTACAGCGTCGTCACGGATCCGTAACGCGTAGGTCACCCCGCTAAATCAGGAGATAAGGATCTCTACGAATGACACGCTTAATAGCGAATTCGGGGAAAATTCTGATTGCTTTACTGCCTGTAGAAACCAATGACTGTTTCCAGAGAGAGGGAAGGCATACCTACAGCACTCACGAAGAACGTGCAGGAAAGCGCTCTCTCTCGTAAGAATGGCGTAAGGCCGATCGTCAGACAGGCTGCATTGGGCCGTATTGGAAATGGCAAATTGTGCCGCGCCGATATACGGGTAAGTGGGGCGGGTTTACTGCTCGTGGTGTGCAAGTTGGGGTTCTGTGAACTTGCGTTCAAACCAGGATTCTGGATCCACACTGCGAATAAGGGAGCAGTTCTACCAACTAAACAGTAGCTGGTGTAGCCAAGTCGACAAGCCGGCGATGTCAGAGGTGACCATCAACGTGCGTGTTGTTGAAGTAGAATGGCGCTTTCCTGCGGAATTGGTCTCGGACTCGGTTGGTGATCGATCGTGCCAATTTCTTAATTGTGGGAACGTACCAAGGTACCTGGACGAGCCTTTCCCTGCCAGGTAACGCAAAGATGTAGGGGTGGGGGAAATTAGGGTGCTTTACTGATTAGGGATGCAGGACAGCTATTTTCCGAAGATTAGGAGGGGGCAGGTCTGTGTATTACAGAGTGTGAAAATGAGGCCAAGTCATGAGGTAGTGCATATAGTATTGTGAGCTCCCTATTGTTCACTATATGATCTGCCAAGCTGTATGCCAAAAATCGATTGCTTGGCATGTTTTATACAGTACAACAGTGTGTTCCAATGCAATGACATGATGATATGTTAATGAAGATACCGCTTCGCAGGACCACAGCATGCGCGCAGATACCTGAAAGACACGAAGGAAACACGCGCGGTTCATTTATTGTAACAGATAATCTGGCTGATGCTCAGTCACCTTGTGTGGTAGTTTGCATGTACGTGAATTTTTGTGGCAGGGGCTGATGACAGTTGTGGCCTACTTGAAACATCCGGTTGGATATTAATCGAATAGCGGACCACTCATTGTACCACACAGACAAAGGTTGATCTAATGATGTTACTTCACTCTTTCAACAAGTAAAGGGGAGGCCGCTGAAAGACTAGCCAGCGAATACTATGTTGCGAGTATCACGATCAGGTTTTATGAATTGACATCGTGCACCAACTTACTGCGTAAACTTACGTTTTCTAGTATGCTTCAGAGGATTAAAGGGAACGACGATGACTGAGGTTGTCTGCGAGTCTCGACCTCCAGGAGCATAGTTTCAGTATACTTCCCTGCTGTTCTCTCTTTTTGTACATCTTTCCGTCTGTTGAAAGGTCGCAGTAAGAGCTCACATCTGCATGCTTATTCGTCACCAAGACTGCAAGAGGACATGCGCAATAAAAATTCCCAGTGGACAGGGAAGTATTGAGTTGCTCAGTACCATTTTAAGTCTCTAATTGATATTAACCTATGACATGTTCAGGTTTAACACGAATACCTCTTCGAGATAAATATGTTGCCAGAATAAAATCATTCCATACTCTTGGCCTTAATTAGAAATCCTTCCCGATTTTCTCAGGTAATCACCAGAAATTTTTTATTCTGCAATGAGAAACAGGAATTGAGGGTTGTTTTAATTTTGAAAGATACCGCGACTGCTCCCAAGGTGAGTCATCTCTTAGTAGCCCAAGATCTCCTTTTGCTCCAAAAGGCATTTATTCCCAAGATGAGATGAGAGATTCCCATCCTGGTGAGCATTACAGCCAGAGGAAGTTTAAGAAAAGTTTCTTCACAATTGACGACAAATTTCTCTCGAAAGTGGAATGAGTTCTCGCAGAAAAATTATATAGGGCGCAACTTTTTCAATATTAGGATCTCTTAGTAGGACTTCGCTTTAATTCACATGCCTTATTCATATCTTTTGTAAAGAAGGAAAGAACTGTAACCACTACTTTCTTAATAATGAATCTCATCAAATCGCCATACACTTATTACATGGTGTGAAAGACGATTTTTTTCTCTTAGAAGTATTGAACAAAAAATCGATTTTTGAATTCCAGCTGTTTATTAGAGTTCTTCGAAATATGCACAGATCCGCATATTTATATCTATGCTGGTTTCAAAATAATATTTCTTCGTCGTGATTTAAAGTATTTCGGTTGAGAATTTCTCTGATTTTTTTCGGTTACGTTTTATAAGGTTAATTTAACGCGATGATTGCGAAATTTTATGTTGGAGCTACGGCTATTTTCTTATTTTTATGCTTTTTTGCTTGAATCCCTGTTGATTGATTGGTTACTTAAAAATATGATGGATCAAATGTCGTTTTTCTTAGTTTCTGTCACAGAAATTTCCTATAGATACATTTGTTCGATATTCAAGCTCGAGAACCTCGGTTAGTAGTTATAATTTTACGACCGTATCAGAAAAGGACCATATAAAATAATAAACGTAGAAAATTGTTCTAAGATTCTGTAGAAAAAATAGATGTGCGAAATTACAGTGTCCTGAAGAGGTACTCTCCAAATTTATTTGTCGCCAAGGTGTGGTCCTAAAAGATGACGTAGAATAAGGCCCATACATCTCGGTCACAGAAATGCACTGAAAGGTACCAAAATGCAGTCCCATGTTATGACTTGCAATACGGGCAATATACTGCGGAGTTAGTGACAATAGTACAGCTCCTTGTAACAACTGAGAACATAGTACACCCTCCTTTGGATCTGTTTATTTTTCACACGGAATTCATACGATTTAGTATCGGTTTATTTAGTAATTAACGTTCAATATGTGTTAGACTCGGAAATTTCATAAAAGCATGCCTCCTTTAGCTCTTTTTGAGCTCTATTTACTGATTAAATTTCTTTAAAGTCGTCTTGGTTAGGTATATCATGTACCGTAAAATTAGAAAGCAGCAGCCATCCGTTTTAACCCCGGTTGGCGACTTTTTGAAGCATCTTACTCTATAAAAATCAAGCCCTTTAAAAGGATAAATAAAGCCTCATATTTGAGTGGAAAAATATTTTCCATATTTCCATTAAAATTTTTTTGTTATGAAGATCATTTTTGCTCCGTAAAATGTCAAAATTTTCATTTATCTTAATATGGTCACTTATTTTGAATTTTTTTGCAAAGCGGCGCCTCTGGGTCATTTGGAGCAATCATTAGGTGATAAATTTGAATTTAATGACCATTGAACTCTTTCTTTTGTTCCATCAGTTCTGAAAAGTGCAATGACCTGACTGAATTTCGGGCCGTAATTGCAAAAACGAGTTTATTCTACGCGATGCATTCAAGGCCTGCATCAGTGTCAACATAACTGAAAGCATGATAATAACATCTCGTTTTCATGTTAAAGGATGTTCAGCTCTCAAAATTTTAATATTAATGGAGAAAGGAGTGTTGGCTTTTTATAGGCAAGGAATGGCTGCTTTTAACTTTTGAAATTTTCGGTTGGAAAAAGGAGAAGCAGTATAGTAATTTTAGCCAAGACGAATTATAACACGGGCTCGCATTGGTAGGTTCCTTATTCAGATTCCCATCATAATAGAAAGCCCAAATGCCAAAATAACGTAGTCCATATTTAGTTTACACCTTTTACGTTCAATTATTCGGACTCACTGAAGTGAAAATCATACACACACACCATTAGTGACAGCGTGTTCGCTGTCCATCTTTCTCTTTAAGCACTCTGCAATGCAGTAGCACAGTCCGCCGATGGCGAGGAGAAGTTTAGTGGGGGTAAAGCGGGGGTAATTACTTGGACGGCCGGACAGTATAATTGTCCTCCGGGTTGTAATTCCGGATTTGGATCCGCAGAATGCTGGAACCTTGAGAATAATCGATTCAGAAAGACCGAAGACATCAGGGGTGCAGGATTGGACAACAAGAGATGTAGTAGTGGATCAACAGTGCTGAGCATTTCCTTTGGAGATAAAGTTGTTGTCACCAACGACAACCTTGAAGTTCCTATTTGCATATAGACGCCGGAGTCTGCGGCTCCAGTTGTGAGTGAATGGCACAAACGAACAATGAAAGGGGTAGTATAATATAGGATCGAGAGGGGGAAATAGAAGGGAAACTCGGGAGGATAAACGTGTCTATAGCCAAATTTGCACTTGGCAAGGTTGCTGCAAAGGCGAAAGTTGGGAGTCAAGTTCAGAGCCAACACCGGGGTTGCTGACCATTATGAGATCTCAGTGGCCAGTTATGTATAAATAATAGTTGGCTAGGTTAGTGTTATCTAAAACGGCAAGGTAAGTAAAGTCACTGTCAGCCAAGTAATAGAGATCCAAGTTAGAGATGGGGAATTTCGACATTTGGCCCAATAGATGTCTCTCTCTTGCGAAAATGTCAGAACCAAGTTGGAGGCCGAGTGGTCCGGACTGCCCCCCTCAGGCCCACTAAGGTGAATTACAATACCAAAACCAATGGTTGTCGACAATCGAAAAATTACCCTTACTTTATAGTACCTGCCGGTAGCAGTGCACCAGCATGAACAAAAATTGGATCATAAAAAGATCACTAAAATAGTGAGCTTACGCATAAAGAAATTCTCAAATAATTTTTTACTCTTCACTAGCCCCAATTACCCTTTAGAATAGTGACAACTATTTCTCATGCGCGCACCAGATTTTTTTACGCCAACGACCCAGGAAAGTTAAAGATGAGTGTTAATGTAGTGCTCATACTCTAATTCTATGACCACTGTTATGTTTCTCATGCCGATGCTGTATACAGGAAACATACGGAGACGGAAACGACAAAAAATGTTCTGGATAACCAAGGGTTGTCTAAATGACCTTGTGCGACAAAACTGCATGGGATAGCTTTGCAACTGAAAAGCAGTTCTCATGCTTATATACAGGTGACGTGTCATTGTAAATCGCAGGCTATACAGCTTTAAATATACGGCTACACTTATTTTACCAGCAAAAAAGCTATATCTCTCCAAAAGGATGTTGGGAACATGCTTCGTCGCAGCAACAGGATCAGCTGGTCCAATTTTACTTTAAACTTCCAAGTATTTTCCAACTGAGATTTCCTCAGTCTCTTCCGCTTCGCTAAAAGCGGTATACCTAAAGTTAGGGCTGTAATTGGATGGCCAGCTACTCTGACGGCAACCAAACGGAATCGATACGCAGCTGACCTAGCCGTAGTATTCTTTGGCATACTACGGAGACTTGAAAAACCTCCGAGATGGTTAGAACCTGAGATTATATTCGACAAGCACTCTTTACAGTGATTGGAGGTTTTATTAGAAGCTTATGTGTGTTTTTTGACCGTGAGAAGTAGTTTGCTAACAGGCAGACTTACTCAACAGTTCATTGAGCAGTGTGATCCATCGTATACGGAATTTATACTATGGAAACTGAATGGAATAACCAATTGCGTTAGATTCATAAACGGAACAGTCATTGGAATAGCGTGTCCCAGTGAGTCCAACATGACTCAACTTTTTGCATACAGCGGACACAAACGCAAGCACTCCCTTAAGTTTCAAACTGTCACGGTCCCAGGTGGCATGTTAATGCACGCATTTGGGCCTTTAGAAGGAAGAAGAAACGATTGGACACTTAGTTGTTGCAGTGAGCTCCAGAAACTCTACCGAAAGTGCACGATTGCGGTGCAGTCAAGTACTGTATAGATGGAGATAATGGTTACAATAGCATTGGTTTATGGACTTACTATATCAGGTAAGTTACTTATAATCGTATCCGACTTCTTTTAATAGGGGCATGTAGAAGGGGAAGGTGACAATCAAGTGGCTCTTTAAAGAGGCCAAGGCCTATTTTTCTACATTAAACTTCAGACGCAAGATGGAGGTGTTGGAGTCTCATGCTGGGTCACTCTATATAGCGGCTATACTACTTACCAATGTTTCGCAATTGCATTTACTGCCAGCAGAAGTTTAAATAATTTGGATTTCCTCCTCCAACGTTGGAGGAACACTTGTCGCTTTACGGGGAATACTGAACAAAATAGTCCTACTTCTATGATTCCTAACTACTCATCTCTATCATCATACGGAATTTGGAGGGTTCGAGCTCTTGGTTCTGCTTACGAGCTTCCCGGCGTTCATCCCCCTCTCGATACCTTTCCTCACCTCTATTTCCATATTTTCCTTTTCAAAATTCATCTTTTGCTTTTCAAATTCTATTCTAGCGAGTTCGTCATCACAGATTTGTACCGCGGATTTCTCCATACCAGAGACTCCATCAAAGCGCTTTGCTTAGCCGGGACTTCCTTCACACTGCTACAGCGTTCGTCATCCCGATACGATGACTCCCTACTCGTTTCTTGTAGATCCCTCTCTATGCGCTCCATATCGTCATCAAATTACTTTGCCGCTCTATTCTCCGCACCTCGTCTTGCATACACATCATCTCTCGCTTTGCGACACATCATCATCATTTCATCCATTTTACCAACCTCCCCTCCTCCACCCAATCGGAGCTGGTCCCGTTTATCGGACCTGTCGAATGAAGACTTGAAACGCTTGTAGCGATTCTGCATGCATTTTTCATTCACAGGAGCTTGCTGAAACGGGTTTTATTTTGCCCTCTCTGTAGCATCTTCAAATTTATTACTGGAATTCTCCGTATGTTGCGACATGAGCTTTAGCGGCATACACTTGTATTACAATAACCAAATCTTATACTGCCAAAAAACTTGTATGCCTCCATTCCTTATTATTTTTTGGTGCTATCTTAACAACTGTAACGTCATCATCCACTGTTTCCTGCACAGAAGATTGTAGAAAATGGGTTACAATGGTATGCGCAACAGATTGAGCTGATGGAACGGTCTGTGGGGGCACTGAAGGTCATCGTATGGGTGTAAAGACCATTTATGTGTGCAATGGAAGGAGTTAGCGGGGCTAAAAGGAAATGTTTGGAGGCATCGGTGGTGATGGGAGACATAGAACACCGTTTTGATGGGTGAGGTTTGAGGGTGACCGCAATGAGAGTGGATGGAGGTGACAGTAATTTTTGGGAATTCGAGATCGTCTTGATGAGTGGGGGTGGGGTTAAAGTGAATTTGCGGGGTTGTAAGATAGTTGTGATGGGAAAGTATGGGGGAATAAAGGTGATAAGTATGATTCGGGAGGTGATAGGCAAAGATTCGACTTTAGCGGGAAGAGGAACCTTCTGGAAGTTGGTTTTGAGCCAATTTTTATTTCTCACAGGTCGTGACTAATGGGGAGGACATGAGCCGTTTTTGTCACGAATCGAACTCATTCTGTGATTAAAATTGTAAAGTCAGTCATATTTGATTCTCATCAGCGTTTGCGCAAGGTCTCTAATCTTCTCTGTCAGTGGCAGTACAGTACGGGTGCCAATTGCACTACATCCAAATCAAGTATTGTTTGTGGAAACTTTATAAAATAAGTATTGTTAGTGGAGAATTTCCTATAAGTTGCCATAATGTGTTATAGATTCATGACTGGTGTGATATATAGTACTATTTCTACATGATAGATGATTTTTCTGTTTGCCTCGTATATTTTCTTCTCTTTTTTATCACTACCTTTTGAAATATATATTATTTTATATATTGCCGTAAATTTTTTCTTTTTTAAAATTGCAAATTTGAACCATTGGAAACGTCAAGGATCTACATTCGCTGTGAAATGTGCAACGAAACTACCTGAATTCGGTTAGAATCGTTCGGTGCAGAAGCCATTCGCGATATCTTAGACCAGTTCAGTTACGTTCTTTTTGAAAAGTGATTTTGGCTTCCCGTCATATTTTGTTACAGAGATTTATTGTGCATTTTTATTTGCCTTATGTTTTTCTCTAGCCTTCTTGTTTCAAATTTTGTCATGGATTCCTAGCCCAATTTTAGATATGTGCTTATTTTTGGAGCTAATTCAGCTTTACTACTTCAATTGCAGATTTTAGTTTTTATTGCGAGGCTTTTCTTTCCATGAAAAAGGAATTTTGCACGATCTCTTTGGTGTTTTTTAACAATTGTTCGTTCGGTCTATACTTTTTCACAATTCCTTAAGTTTTATGGACTCGTGCTTGATTTTCATCAATTTCGATATTGCTCATTACTAATTTCTTGATTTTGCTTGGATTTGTGTCATTTTTGAAACGGTACGACAACTTAAATTTCTCGAACCTCTGCAAAATATTTATAAATTGGAAATTTTCGATTATGTGATTCAGTTAGAACATCAGAAGTAGTATAAATATCATGGCGAAAAATGTTTTTCTATTTAGTGCCTCTTTTATTTGAGAAAATTGCGTGAATAGTTCATGAAGAGACATAGCTCAGAATATTCAAGCATTTGGGGTCAACCAATTGTATGGAAGTGAAACTTACCGCCGCTATTTCGTTCTTCTCCAGTAGATTCAAATCCAGGCAAGTAAAGTAAGCCCAATATCTATCAAATTCCATAGCGAAGTGCCGAAGTCTCTCAGGCATTTACTTTCTTTATTCGGTGAAAAATTCAATCCATGCCTCAAAGTAAGTGAAGTGAAACGCTGCATCTCCATGTATCACACGAGGGGACACGCCTTCGTTTCTTCATAGTTCTATCGGATCTCTATGTAATCTCTAAACACATTCCAGGGAGCACAGATAGATGTTTTCATGGTTCTTCGTCGCTATATACCACCTTAAAAGGAGTTATACGCTGCAGAAAAGCGTCTTTAAGTGGTATGAAATTTACATAGCTCATAAAATTAAAACATTTCTTCAATTGCGGTCTTCTCGCAGTCCTTTTCAGAATTTTTCTTTTATTTATTTTGAAAAAAGACTGTAGAGGAGCAGTCTGAAGCAATTTCGTGTGCCTGCAAGAGTCTTTTAAAATGAGTAACAATATTTTCAAGTGACATGGCAGCTGGACGTCATTTTCAAATTGTGTAGTACGCTTTAGAGTGAATTTCTAGAGCAATTGAGGAAACTTTGGACAGGGCTATCGCTTTGTCGGTGATAATTGAATTATAATTTTTTCTGAGCCATGGTAATCAACCTACTCCAAACTGAACTAAATAAGTCGAGCGCTCACATGACAGGGCTGCTTCTCTTTTGGAGAAATGTAGAATGGCGTCAACAATTACCTGCTCTTTGTGTTGGTTTGGGGCTGTTCTGCATTCCATCTGCCTAAAGGCAAGTATGCATCGATTCAGCAAGCGGTGCCAGTGCGAATTGGTTACGTTACGTGCTGTCGCTGATTTTTACATTGGAAAGTTAGTCTGCTGGTAATGTATATTGGCAAGGCAGTATGGGATAGATCGGATATATTTTCCAAGAGTAAAACACCCAAACCTTTTCCCCCGCAAGGCAGAGTAGCCTTTGACAGTTTCTGTTATTTTTTTGTAGCAACTACAAGCTTTGGAACCATTGCGGGTAGCGTTGCATATTGAAGAGTCTGTTTCTCTCTGACGATAAAGCATCAGCATTGCCAACGAATAAGTTCAACCTTGTGCTGCAGCCTACGAGTAGGGTATTGATAGAAAAAAGTTAGTAAGTTCAAACCCGGCGCCGAAAGTCTGATGAAATAAGCCGACTGACTAGTCATAAATCTAATATTTCTGCCGTCAGCTTTTTCTGAATAAAGTTCTTGTTTTTTCAATCAAAAAACTGTGCTCTATTACATCACCATCCCATTATGCCATTGTTTACGCACTCAATGATACCGTTTAATGCTTCTCAGAGGCACACAACACTTACCTTCAGATCCTCAATCATGGTTTGAATGCCATTTCGTAAGACTCCCAATCTTGCATCATTCGCAGTGAACCAACCGCGCTTACATACTAAGTAAACCACTATATCTACCCGCTTTCCCCCTACATCCAAATCTTTCGCAATCAGGACACTACCTACTTTGCAACTCTGAAAGAAATTGGCAGGCAAAGGAATACACGTGCTGATCGTGTTTCAGCCAACAGTCCTTACTGCATACTGTAAGTACCGCCTACCGCCGTTGCATGCCCTGCAATGTGTTCGAAAGTTCAGCTGTTCTGACTATCTCCCAATACATGCTCACAAGATTACAACAGTATTGGCAACGCGAAAAAGATTCCAGCACAGTTGAGGATCTCAGTAGTACGTAATAAAGTAATATTTGTAGGAAATGAACCTCCCCTGTTCTCCAACTAGTATTCTTATCACGAATTGGTAATTAAACTTTCTCTTTGACATCTGTTGTTTCCAGTATTTGAAAGAGCGGATAGGAGATGGAAGCAGCCAGCTCGGATTGCAACTCTGCAGACACCTGAAAGAGGTAATAAGAGATACCGGTGCGCTGCATGAATTTAAGAAAATGTCCGATTTCGAATAAACAAGGTGTTATCTAGTTGCAGTATTTCCAGCAATGCACAAAGAAATTGTTGTCCATGTCGTTATGGAACTTTACGCGACTTGACACAAAAATTGATTGTCCCAGCGTACGGTAATTTATCATACAGTATGCAAAGCAGTACGGTAATGAGCTGCTCCGGAAGTAAATTCTAGGGACATGCAATATCCTGTTGTATTTGGTACAGAAGTACTGGCGGAATGCACTCGTTACAGAGGGGAAATAGGGGGTTACAGTTACAGTATTTCAATTGAAAATTACGACTGTACTGTACTGTACTGTACTGTACAGTACTGTATGTAGGATGCTGCAGTTGTCAAAGTTTAGCATACATGCACTGTACTTGCTTGGGCCATCTTTGTGCTGTACTGAGTGTACACTACTGTACAGTACAGTATTGTACGATAAGAATTCAGATTTCCACTTTACAAAGTACGCATTGCTCGCCTCAAAAGGTGGGAATTTGCAAATCCTCCAGATGTGCGAAAATTTTAGCATACTGAAATGACGAATTCCGCTGCGGTTTTGCCTATCAACATTTTCGAATTGGATTTTGTCAAAATCTTTGGCGTTTGAACGCTTTGGCAAATACGAACAGTCCTTCGTCACTCAGCCACCCACCACCTACTTTGCCTGGTACTCCACTTGATCGCGAACAACAAGTGGAACTGTCGTTCAGCTTCATCTAATTTTTGGGTAAACTCTTTGGTTCTTTTGGAAAATCGGAATTCGAAAAGGTTGCAAGCCAGTCTCTTATGCTATTGAGGCCATAAACCAATCCGCACCGTAAATGTAGATCAGCTTTCTGCGCGGATCACGCAACAGTTTTGTGATAACGCTCAATTAAGGTAACTAGCATCAGCACTGCAGTGCTTTGTGCCCGGTGATAGTCCTAACCGCAGCACACCATCCTCAACAAAAACAAAATCGATGCAAAGATCGGGCAGCTTCACCAGCCATAATAGTCATGGCAGCTACTCAAGCCGAAAGCAACATTACGAGAGAAAATCTGGATGTTGTGAGACTTTTTGGGGCCCATTCACCCCTATCTTTGGGGACATTCATTGGAAGAGGCTGCATCGTCAGCTTTGATGCCTACTTTTCCTTTGCTTGCATTCAGAGTGATTTTCAGTGCTACCGCCTTTGCGTATTTAGCAATTTATATTGTCAACAAGGTACGAAATTCAGCAACATTCCCTGGTGATATACTGGAGAACATAATGACAGCTTTTCATTTCCTGCTGGCTGTATCTCTGATGCTTGCTGCGAGGTGTACATATACCTATAGAATGCAAAATGAGAGGGATGGTCACGAACGCAGCTGGCTTGCTTTTTGGGTTGTCTTTTTGTTTCAAATTTCTGCTTCTTTATTCGTGTCTGCTTTACCTGGACCTATTTCTCATGGAACTGAGGGCAATAAATTTATTCTAATTTCAAGGCTGGTCACATCATTGGTCCCGATCGCTTTTGAACTTTTTATCTCTTTGCGCATGCAGTTCAAGCTTGCATATGCAGGTGTGTTTGTAGCTATTCTTTCGGTGTTGCTATTCGGTAGTTTTGCCAGATTTGGATGGCTGGGGATTGATTCATATACGGGAGGATTTGTCATTATTGTGCTCTTTTTCTGGTTTGTGATATCAGGCTTGGCCGTGATTCTTTTGTCTCGAATCAACCGTTTGCCATTAGTGAACCGTGGCTCCGTGTAATAACGTATTAGTTTCTGTTACAGTAGTACAACCAGACAAGTGGTCGTTCTTATTTGCTAATCACTAGAAGCAAAAGATATTGATTTCTCCGAGTAATTATGAGTTCTCTACGAGATTCTCTTGAAATCGACAGAGGGTGAGTGCTGTTTTCAAAAGACAAAGGACGGCTAGGGAAGTGAGGGAGGTCAAGTAGCAATGGGAGGGAAGATTGATATCAATTTTGACTGCTCTCAATCCACGAGGGAACCATTTAATGAAAAGTACGCCATTACTCTGCCACACTGTACAACTCGTAAAGATTTACCACCACATTACTCTGCGTCAGCCACGCCAATGTGCGGATGACAATAGAATACGCGAGGTGATCTCCAAATAAAGATTGAAAAGAGAGCAGATTTTGTCAGTGCCGAAACACAGATCAGTCAAAAAGCTGTCACTCATGACGTATCGGAGGCCGACTACTCTCCGTTACAGATAAAAAGGGAAAGAAATTTCGGATATTTGATTTACTGTACCGTGGTACTGATACCATAAAGTTACTCTCATGGTCCGGTTGAAGGGATAAATACATTCTAAATGCTTTGTCACTCTCACAAGTAGGCCACATTGCGAGCTAATCGATGTTCAGATTACAAATTGGAGCGATTCGCTGAAACATGTATACCAACTTGAGACAAGAAAGGACCCAAGGCTCTCGTGGCATGAACATCGGCATGTTTGCAAAGATGGTTCTTCCATGAATGGACCATTGTGTAACCATGGCCATGCAATTCCTTTACCCACACCAAATTAGTCGGGTTTAAATTGAAATGTATTATGCACGGCCACGGAGGGTGTTGGCAACTCGCAAGTAGACAAGAGTTTTGAAAAACCATTATGCGGTATGAGCGGTTGATATTGTGCGGAATGAAAGGTTTCACTTGTATTTCTTGTATGAAACAAGAAGGCGACTTTATGCTGCAAATTGCAGGAGACGGAAAACCGCAAGGTTCTTGTTGTAAAACGCCCCATTAAATCATTACGGAATGTTGAGGGTCGAGGTAATACATGTGGGCAGATTCAACTAGTTAGTTAGTTGTCGGCATCGGGAGACGGAAGCAATGGTGGAGACTTTACTTGCCAAAGATTTGTATCAAATACAATTGTGGAGATTTTTTGTGTGTTGAGGTGATAACAATGGGCATCGAGGAGACAGTGACACACTATCCTGTATTCGTCATATGTAAAGGGGCTAGTGGTCACGCTGTGGACTGTCCCTCTTCCTTTTCCATAATTTTGTCTTTACGAAAGAGGACATTTTTTCATGGTCGATATAGCAGTCATACAGTTAGGTCTTGTGTGTTGTATTTGCTCATGTATGTATGAGCATGTATGGAAAGTACGGTATTCCTCTAATCTCCAAGCGCTTGACGCTTGGCCGGTAGTTTGTCTCTCCACCGGATAGTACCTTCCCTGGTAGTGTTGTTAGTTTAATGTAGTAAGCGTAACTTTGGGGAGAAGAGAGGGGAACTTTGTGAACTGTACAAATTGAGATTGTATTTTACGGAGCGATGAATTGCGTGATAGAATATTGCCCCTACCTAAGTGGGCATGTGTGAGCGACAGTGCAGTACAGTGTTGTATTTACCTTCAAAAACAGCACAAATCACATCATTGAACTAATCCCTACAAATCGTCTAAAGTACGTGCAGTACAGTACAGCACAGTACATTTCTTTGTCTGTACTGCGACACTTTACTGTACAGCCATGATTACAAATACAGAGGACTCCCAACCTTTCCATTACTCGCAGTAAACCAAACCAATTTTCCCCCCCTATTTCCCCCCCTGTACAGCCATAGCTGTGACCCGCTTGTATTAACTGTATTGCTAAACCGCCCCATATCATACTGCTCTGCACTGTATTTTCGTTGGCCTCGTGAGGTACTGTAATGGTATCGACTTGTATCCAAGTTGTAATGTAATCAATTCATCCGCTGGTGAGATTGGAGAATGAATGCAGTATGCACTGTCGACAAAAAGTTAAAATGCGAACATTTGCAACCATAATGCACTGTACTGAAACTAACAAAGAAACGGGGCCCTTTATTTCAAGATAAAGTCGGAACGAACAGCACTGGATAAAAGTTCGCTAGACCTTAAAAAGGAGTAAAAAAAAAGCCAGCCAACTGAACGGACTCTTTGAATACTGTCCTGTATTTGCCTGCTTTGGTACTTTAATTGGAAAATTATGGGTGAATATGAGAAGGGGGGTTGAACGTGGCCTTGATCTGCCACTCCGGATAAGTCACGCGGTCACGGTTGCATCAATTGACTGTAAGCACCTGTTATGATGGCCACGTAGGCAGCTTACCGTTGTACACCCTACACTCGCTGCCGCGGCCGCATATGCTTCCTGGTTTCTACATAGCAGCCGTACCACTTGCGCAAGGGGACTTGGACCACGATCAAGACCGGTTCAACAGGGCTATATAACCGCCAACTTGAAAACCTCTAGCGCAACTTCTGGTTCCTCAAGTCGTCGCTTGTTCTCATCCCTCGAACCAGCTCCAGACGAATCTGTCTAGGTCGACTATCACACTTGCACATCAACATGTCCCATGCCACCTCCTCTGAATCTTCGCAGTCCGACGCTTCTCGCCTCCATACCCTCGAGAACAAGGTCACCGGCATCGAAACCCAGCTCTCGCAGATTGTCAACTTGCTCCAAGCTTCCGCTGGACCGTCGAACCCTCCTGCCGCAGAGCCTGCCGCCGCCGCCGCTTCAGATCCACCGGCATCTGATCCTACCGTTAAGCCCTCAACCGCCGCTGAGGCTTACAAAACGGGCGTTCTTCAGTTCTCACTGCCCACGCCCTCTGCAACCGCAGTTGCCGACACACTCGCTACCCGCCAGGAATACGCTGAGGTCGGCAAACTCAACAAGTACCAGCGCCCTAGCTCCGTCGCTCCCTATCCCGCCAAGAGGTTCATTCCGGAACCAGAAGGTCTTTTCGGTCGCATCAAGGCCGCTGACGTTCGTGACGGGTGGGAAGCCGAAGTACTCTGGAACGTTGGGCACAACTGTGAGACCGCCATCGCCTGCGCTCACCGGGTCACCGAGGCCCTCCAGAACAAGGACATATCAGCCGCTACTGAGTTCTTCTCTGTTCTACACCACTACTTGGAGGCCACTTACAGCCGCGTTCTGGAACGGACCGATTTCTTCACTGACTCTGTCGAGTCCGGAAAGTCTGAAGCTATGCTCCTCCAGCGCTACCTTCGTGAAGACGACTACCCGTATTCGTCGGAGCTCTATCGCTCAACTAAGGCCAAGTTCGCTGAATTGCGCTCCCAAGCATACGCGAAGGAGTTCAACAAACAGGCCGCTCAAGGCTCTCGACCTCGCAAGAATCAGTCCGGGAAAGGTTCCAAGGACTCTAAGTCCAACTAAAGCCGTCGCCTCCGCGACTCTTTATTTCTGTCCCTATGTCCCACGTCCTCTGGCGCAATACCCAGTGCGCCGCTCCTTTCTGGGCCGAAACCCTCGGCGCCTCGAAATTCCTCGTCCGCGCTCTTCGGTTTGGGGTCTACGAAAAACCCATCACAACCTCCCTTTCACGCACAAAATTCCAACTCCCTCAAATCCCCATCGATCCCCAAGACCGGGAATTCTTCGATTCAGCAATATCAGATGCGCTCCACCGTCGCAGTTACGAAGAAATTTCCGAGTCGACCGCTCTTTCCTTACACCAAGCTGGCTTCCCTATCTCCAACGCCTTTGTGGCAACTTCAGCGGAAAAGAAGCGGCTCGTGGTCAATCTTTCTCGGCAATCTACCCTATTTCGGGATATCCCAGTTCGCATGGAAACATTGGAAGGGTTCGCACTAGACCTCCAGGAATCCGACATGATGTTTTCTTTCGATATCGCCAAAGGGTACCACCATTTTCGTCTTCACCCCGATATTCGAAATTGGTTCGTCTTCAAAGTAGACCATCGCTACCTTCGCTGCGTTGCCCTCCCTTTCGGGTGGAAACTCTCTCCCGCCTACTTCATCAAGTTCATGCGACCTTTCGTTCAATATGTCCGAGAAACCTTACGTCTCCGAATCCATCCCTACATGGACGACTTCTTGGTGGCTCTAAACCGCCCTTCACGCCTCAACAAGGCCCGCCGACAGATCGACTCTCTGCTCCGCTCGTGTGGACTTCAGAGGAAGGAGGACAAGGGTCACTGGGAAGGAACGAGGCAAATCGAGCATTTGGGATTTCTAATCGATACGGACCGCCTAGTCTTTGGGATTACGGCTCGAAGGATGGAAAAGTTGCGAGGTATTGCCCGGCAACTATTACGCCAAGCACGCCGCAATCGCCGACTAGTCGACGTACCACTGCTACGCCACTTCGCAGGCGTCGCTATCTCATGCTCGCTCGCTATGCCCCTCGCCCGGTTCTACACCCGATCAATTTACGACTCTCTCAAGACGAATCTGAGCAAGACGGGGAAACGCGTGAGGCTTCTTCACGCCGCTCTTCGGGACCTGCGCTTCTGGAGGGACCTCACTACCAACCCTCCAGAAAGGCCTATCGCTACTCCACAGCCAACATTGGCTCTACACTCAGACGCGTCGACGGGAGTCGGTCAGGGAGGGACATTGGGATCGGATCTGAGGCCAGGGATACAGGGTTGTTGGGAGGCTCGCGGGCTCTGGGACCCCGTACTACGAGTCAAGCCAATAACTTTCTTGGAACTACGGGCCGTCACGGACAATATTCGGGCCTTCGCGTCGTTGCTGAAGAACGGGACGCATCTCAAGATTTGGGAGGACAATCAGGCAGTGGTATCGATACTCAATGCGATGACCACCAAGTCACGGCCCTTAATGAGAGAGCTCCGTTCGCTACACCGCTTGCTTCTCAAGCTCGGGATCACCATCGAATCACAGTATCTGCCCTCGGCAGTCAATCGTTTTGCCGACCGACTGTCACGCCTTCAGACACTCGACGATTGGAGGATCAATACCAAGCCCCTTCAGCCACTACTCGAATCTTTCCCGCCAACAATCGACAGATTCGCAGACAACACCAATCGCATCTGCCGGAGATACAACAGCGAGTTTGCGTCTCCTGGCTCCCTCGCCGTGGACGCGCTCTCCCAGGATTGGCAATTCGAAGTCAATTTTTGGAACCCGCCTCTCAAGTTGATACCACTCGTCGTAGCCAAGATCATCAAGGAACAGGCCGCAGGAATCTTGGTCACGCCGTATTGGCCCGCTCAATCATGGTTTCTCAACCTGCGCCAACTGTCACAGCCACACGTATTCGCCGCCGACAACCTCTACCTTCCGCCTCTGTGGGCTCCGCCGTCGATGCCCGTCCCGCCGTGGAATATCGCCGTCTGGAAAATCTCGCGGAAGAAGCACGATCGCTACCGCTCGCAGTGACTCTCCAGCAATCTGTGCTTACAGCAGCCGGATTAGGGAATACTTCGGGGGGAATACTATTGCACGGATCATGCCAAAGGCGCGTACCCCAAACACCTGGCGCTCGAATGAGATACTATGGAAGAAATGGGTTACTTTCTGCTCGCAGGATGGAATCGACCCACTGGAGGGCTCCGAAGGTCCTTTACTTCGCTACCTTGGTTGGCTCTTTGATGAATCTCGCGTAAGTGCTGGATCAGTTCGTAACTATCTCTCCGCTGTTACAACTGCCCACACCAGGATTGGTCGCCCCCTCACTCTCACTCCTTTGATACAGCTCGCAGTGACTGCATATCAGCAAGCCGATTTGGAACGCAAAATCATAACCGACCCGGAAGCCTCTAAGGAACGTCGCGCTTTACCAAGCTCGGTGGCCCGACAAATCTTCCAAGCCGCCATGACTTCTCCAACGACAGATTTGGAATTTCTACGAAATTCTTGCGCAATACTCGTGAGCTACGTGTTCTTCGAACGGGGTGAAGCTGGGATATCATTGCTACTGGACAACATTGCTGTCAACGCTCAATCTATCGATATCGCAATAGCGCTCCGCAAGAACAGGCAACGGGTTTCGCACACGCTCTCCTACCGTCGAAATTCAAACTGTTCGGAAAGTCTGATTGATTTGGTGCTTCGTTATGATGTTCTACGCCGTGGGAATACTTCTAAATCGCGCTATTATTGGGCTTTACCGGGTACTCGCTTGTCTACTAGCGCACGCACCCTATCTATCTGGATTTCTTCTACGCTCTCTCGTCTGAAAATAACCCCACCACCGCAGGTTACTTGGTCCTCACACTCTCTACGTATGGGCGCTGCATCTGAAAGCGCAGCAATCGGGGTCCAAGAATACCGTATCCTCATCTGGGGTGATTGGTCAGCCGGCAGAACGTTTCGAGAATCTTATTTGGATGGAAGAGTGCAACCGTGTGAAGATTCGTATTTCTTCTTCGGCCACTTGTTGTAACCGCAGTCTCGAAGCAAATCCTTTGAATTTGGTTTTCTCTATGTTTAATTCGGTACTTTAATTGGAAAATTATGGGTGAATATGAGAAGGGGGGTTGAACGTGGCCTTGATCTGCCACTCCGGATAAGTCACGCGGTCACGGTTGCATCAATTGACTGTAAGCACCTGTTATGATGGCCACGTAGGCAGCTTACCGTTGTACACCCTACACTCGCTGCCGCGGCCGCATATGCTTCCTGGTTTCTACGTAGCAGCCGTACCACTTGCGCAAGGGGACTTGGACCACGATCAAGACCGGTTCAACAGGGCTATATAACCGCCAACTTGAAAACCTCTAGCGCAACTTCTGGTTCCTCAAGTCGTCGCTTGTTCTCCCGCCTCCCGCCCTCCATTCATCCTTCATGGCCCAATCACAAGTCATCATTGTTCTTTGTTTCATTTGTTTGAATCCTTTGAGTATTGTTTTCTTTACACGTTTCGAATCAAAATTGTGCGTCCTTCATTGCATTGTGATTTGAAATATCGTGTCATTTGGATATTATGGTTTGTTTTATTTCGATATCATACCTCGCATCATTAATCGCTCTCAAGTTCGCTTGCAGGAGTATCGCTTTCGCAACACGTCAACTGAACAAGTCGTAAGCTTCCGAAAGACAGAAATCTTCTATGAGGGTGCTAAATTAGTGGTCAACCGATTTCTCGGTTCTCTGAACGAAGATCGCCACGAGAAGGCTTTAGCGTGAAATTCATGTTACAGAGACGGGCCGATCGGCCCGCGACAGATGAAGGCACTTGCGTACCTCCGATCCACCCTCGTGAGAGAATGGACACCTCAAGATGACTGCCACATCTCGTGAAATCTGGGACTGACGATACCTCAATTTTTAGCGTGATTTGGGATGGGACGCTAGCACCCTAACCATCTCATGGAAATCGTCTTTTCCAAAATTTGACTCACCTGACCCTCTTAGTTTCGCCATCCCTATCGAGACGGCTACTGACGACGTATGCGACGAGAACGCGGGGTATGTTATACGTCATGTTTTAGCTATTTTACCTTTAGTGAATCTAGTAAATGTGTTTGTGTTTCTCTATGTTTAATTCATAGCCAATATTTAGTATATTCTATCGCCCCGATAAATATTTGTTCCATAAAAATCTGGCAATTCAGGCAGCACACAACCCAGCTCACCCTCCTGAGACCCATTTCCAATACACAGTACTGTACTGCACAGTACGGTCACTCTGTCGCTCCTTGCATACCGACCCACCCCAACGAGCCACAAAAAGGTGCATCACAAGCTGCCAGCAAACTCCAAACCTGCAGCCGCGGATGGCCTAACGTGCATACACTCCCGCTGTCTCCCGGGCAAAAAACCCGTCTATCGATTTCACACACCCCACCACCCAATCCAACCCCACCACCCAATCCAACCCCACCTTCTACTCATTTGCATCGCTGCCAATCAACCCACCCCGAATTCGCCTGTAAACCACACACCATTGCAAGCCGCAATTGAAACCTGTCACACCATCACGTCCAAGCACAGAAGCACCCACTTCTTGCAACATGCCATTCGATGCGCAATCCAGCAAGACTTTTGACGACGACGTGCAACCACCAGGATGTTGCGTCTACTTCTGGGGCCCATTCCGTCCGCTGTTCGGCGGTGTCACCATCGCACAAGCCGCCACATCTGTCCTGTTTCCTACCATTTGTGTAGCCATTTGGCGTGCCGTGTTTGCCATCTTCCTAGGTGCCACCTTCACGTACCTCATGATTTCGGGCGACGCAAACCTCTTATTCTATAGCTCTTGGTGTCATCTTGGCCTCGCTGTCGCATTTCTTGTCACTAGTATCTTCTCGTTTGCTTATTCTCGTGCTTCACGTACTAGTTGCAATCGCTCGACTTTTCTCGCGTTTGCTGTTGTTGCGTTGTTTCAGATTTTTGCATCGGCTGCCCTCTTTCTTGACGTTGTGTATTTCGCACTCTTGTATGATACATCGGAACCTTTGTCGTTTTCGCAGGCGACGCAGCATGTTGTTAATCTGGGGTTGGTGCTGTTAGACCTTTTCTTGTGTTCACGTATGGATTTTCGACTCCTCAATATCTTGCTTTTTGTCCTGTATACAGCTGTTTACCTCCTGTTTGCATGGGTGCAGTTTTGGGTCAATGGAATCTTCCCGTACTCGTTTTTGGATCATCGTGACAAGGGAGCTGGCCTCGTGGTAGGTATTTACATCGGCGTCATTGCGTGGGGTATTGCAGCTGCTGTGATAATGGTCGTGGTATCTAGACTGAGCAGGTGTTTTTCGAAGAACCGTGCCGACAGGGAGGAAGACGTAGGTCATGTAAGTGAGGACGCAAAACTAGGAAACCCGATTGAGGTTTGAATGCCTGCTTCGGTTTTTGTTCACATGAATTCCCAGTAACTGCACAATTTTGAATCCAAGTCCTAGGGTGAAAGGAGCGGAATTATTCCACAAGATGCATGCATTGATGTCATGTGTTCTGTGCACTATAGTACTTCCATGTTCATAGGCAGAACCTCGGCGCTTTTCCATGGGCAAGGCTGTGCCCGGTCTTCTCTCGGTACGCAAGTGGTGAAATCACCTTTCCCCTCCCTAATTTTCGGAAGAATCAACAATACTTACAGAGTACAAGAGTACTGAAAGTACTTCACAATAAGTTTGTCTTATCTTTGTTTTTTAATACTGTAAAGGAAATTTTACTCAGTTTTTTCAAGACCTGCCGGTACCGTGCAGTACAGTACAGTACAGTACAGTTCTGCACCCCCAAGTCACCTGCAGCATATGTACTGTACTGTACATGCAGTACATACATGCAGTACATATGTACAGTACTGCACAGTAGTGGACCAACTGTCGCGTGATACAGAGCCGAGCACAATCTGGACCGAGCATCCGGATCTGCTTCTGGCTTTAATATCCGGATCTACTCGGGGCAGCGGGAAACAGACGTTGTGGTGACAATACTGTACGACATTGGCAAAACAATAGCAATAGAGACTTGAAAATTTGCGTGCAGTACAGTACAGTACTGTAGTGTACTAGATATTTCAATTGTGTAGTTTACAAAATCTACGAGTTTAGAACGTATCAGGTGCTGAACAACATTTTAATGCTGGCATCAACACTAGTTTCTACCCCAGCAAAACACCCTCACTTCCAAGTCCATTTTCGTAAGACTGATCTTCGATAGCTCGTAGGTCGAAGTACAACACACGCGTTTCCATGTCTCGCCGACCCAAAAAATGCGTATCCTCGATAAATTCGTAATTATTGAAAGGCAACTTGAAGTACACGGTAGACTTAATTTTTTCCGATATGCCTCTCCGCATCGACTTCAAAAAATGTCGAAGCCGATACTCTGAGAGTGCTCATCCTCATTTGAACCAATACGATCTCCATTCTCCTATACTCGGTGCAAGACTTATGTACTACTCGTCGCCAAAGGCCATATGCATGTAAAAGCGATAGCATCTCCTCACGCCCCTACTCTAAGTTGATAGTCGCTAGGTTCAACTCCACTGTGCACTAAAATTATGATAGATAACTTTTTCATTCCAGTATGCCTCACATTCCATACAGAGTACATAGTGGCGTGTCCACTATTTTCTGTCGAATGGATCACATTAAACTCCCCAGCGCCACTACCAACCCCTTCCACACACTCTTTTCCATCGTCTTCCGAGTTTTCATCCCCTCCGTGTCCATGGTCCCGAGATTTTCCAGCACATTCGACCTGACATCAGAATCTTCACAAAGAGTTAGTACAGTAAAATGGAGTCATGAATAAAAATAATTCTTATCTTCATTGAGTCCCATTTCGGAATTCAATTCCCGAAAGCGTCGCCTCCATGGTGTCTGTTTGTACGGGTCAAAGACGGGGTTTATTTGTTTCACAACAGCAGCAGACTAGCAACCGGTAATCTATCTCCGATCGAAAGGGGACTGAAATTTTTGACTACAGGGGATTATTTTGTCAGGCACGGGGACAGGGCGGAAAAAAGATTGTGATAAGTCTACTGGTTTCTTTGGAGAGAAGTATGATAGATATGAAACTGATAATTATTCAGAAGTGAGAGATGTATCCGTAGTAATTAACCTATTCGGTATAATCAGCGCTCCAAATTGCGGTAAAGTATTTTGCCGCCATTTTCCCGCAATATTTCGGAGAATAATCATGCAGAACTGCTCCCGCCTTTTTTCAGTGCAATATTTCATCAAGCTAAGAGTTCAGTTCAAAAAATCCCCGCAGAAGTAAAGCAGTCATTGCATCCACAGTGGCCAATTATCTTTCCTACTGATCGCGATTAATTCTATAGTCAGTGACTGCTCTAATACTGTGGTGGACAACTAAAAACATTCGTATAGTAATTTATTGACGAGGTGAAAGAAAATAAAAAAAGAAAGTATCAGTAATCCAAATATAATTAATTTTGAGCAATTTGGCGGTTGTTTCAATAAGGATGAACCACATATTTTTCTTTAAATTTAATCTTACAAACAGAACGGATTTGAGTGCCGTACGTCTTTTAATAATGACGTCCCATGGCTTAAATCAAATCCATGGTTGAAAAAGATATTCAACAATTAGAAGTCACACATCAATCGAGAAAGATTGCTTCAGAAAAGTATTATCGCTTATATTTAGTGCAATTAAGCACACTTGGAGATTATATTTTCATTTGGTTATTTTTGAATTCAGTAAACCACTTTTTATTAGTTTTCATATCAATGTAACAATTTTTATTGACCTCCGACATTACTATATGTCTAAGGACATATTACCCCAACTGTCACTTTTAGTAAATAATTATTGTAATTTAATTAAGGATTCTCGTTTTGTAATGGGAGACAAAATCTTGAAAACTAATTCGGTGAGAAGACTAATGCACACGGAAAGTTGAATGGAAAATTACTTCGAATATAACGAGCAATTTAACTTCGTGGGAGACGAGTAAAGATTTCAATTAATGTTACACATAATTCGTAACATTACATCTTTACTGCCATCTAAGTTAATAATAAAAATTGAGGAATTAATTTTTGATTTAAGGAGCTTGATTTCTTGTATATGAAATTATGTAAATTAATTCATACCTTCCAAAATTAAGTAACTGATGCAGAGATACAGCGAAGAGAAAATCTTAATAATTGGAAAATGACGTAGGGTTACATTATTTAATGACTTCATAACTTTTCAGTACTTCTGGGGTGGCTGAAGAAAAATACATATTTTTAATCTGCTTTGATACTGCAGGACTTGAATTGATAGTCGATAGAATTCAGAGTATTTTATATTCTAACTTAAACATTGTAAAAGGCCGGGACGCGTAACACCACGTCAAGTAAATAAAACACTACCGTTTTAACTTTTTTGATAACAATACGAGTACATTTACGGTAATGTTACAGTACTCATTGCGTTCATGTTATTATCACAGTCGGACGAAATGCGTTTGACTCTCAAACTGAATCAAATCGAAAATTTACTTTAATAAATCTACGGTAATATTAGTTCTAGTAGCAAGCAATCAATAACTAAACTAACTGAAGTCTTTTTCTGATTTCTAAATTTGGATTAATGTCAGTCCCAAATCATTAATATGAAATTGAGAGTTAAGAAACCTACGTACTGTATAGAAAGTTCTATATGAAATGCCCAGCTATAATATTTCTTTAAAATTTCAAAAGAAAGGGGTTTGTGGTTCCAATTGGAACTAATTAATTTAATGAGAACGAAAGAGACATTTGTCATAATTAAAATGTTTTATTATTAAAAAATTAAGAAACATGAAACTACTGGAAAAATTATTTGCCGTACTATCCGCAGTCATTAAGTCTATAAAAGGCGGTAAATTATCAGATACCTCTACAAATCTTTTTCGCATATTGAAAATTTTCTCAAGAATTATCTCCAACAATCAAGAGACGTCGCGAGAATCAGAAAATTTTAACACTAGTGCGGCTCAATTTGCCTCCTTAGCCCGTGAGTTACTAAATATACCAATTTCTAGCAGTACTGATATATTTGGACACCTATTTCGTAACAATTTCGGGGTAACACCTCTACTTTGTCATAAAGAATAGATTATGATAAGAGAAAAGCTTCCCATCGGGGCAATACCGGTGCAACTTTTGTGGTCCTTTACTTTTTTAAAGCATACCAAAGGCGCTGTTTTTAAATATAGATGAGAAAATTAAGAAAATGGACCTGGATCTTCGTCAATCTACTGGCTAGTCTGCCTATTGTAAGTTAGAAGTTAACTAACCGTTTCTTGTTTGTTAGTGATGTACTGCTAAACTTTTTAAATGGATCTATTCTGAGAAAAAGTCTCTCTAAACCAGGAATACAGTACTGCTACATGTCAAATGATGGGACCGATTTACCAATCAACTAGCCAGTGCTATTTGATCCTTCCTATTACTCCCATAAATTTGAACATGGTGGACTCAGATATGAGATAGGTCTCTATGTGTCAAGTGGAAATATCGTCTGGGTTAAAGACCCGTTTCCATGTGGAGCTTTTAAAGACGTTTTAATTTTTAGGCAAGGTCTCAAGGAAAACTACTCCCTGCGGACAGAGTCATAACTGATAAATGCTATCCTGATAGAAAGTTTTTATCAAAACTACAGGTATTATTACATGAAGTACTATAAGGGCAAGGCACGAGAGTGTCAACCTAAGAATCAAGCAGTTTGCATCGCCCATTATTTTTAGCTGTTCGAAATATAACCCAGCTTCTGATACAGAGTGGATAGCCTTTATTTGAACTATAAATAAATTTAATAGGAGTATGATTTTCTGTCTATCCGAACGAAAGGAGTTCTTAATTAAAAATGTTGTAGACTTTGGTTTTGGAACTGTAATTACGTGGTAGAGCAATCGAAGAGATGTGTGGAACGGAGATATCGTTTATTTGTTTTATTCTCGGGCCATGCAGTATTCTTGTATTAAGCACAAGACAGTATTTTACTACACGCTTGAACTGTAAGCAGCTTGAACTGTCTGTATTTAGCTCGAACGTTCCCCAATTTGACCTGTTCACAGTTTCAACTAAACGCTGCTTCACCTGTGTGAGGCTTGAACTGTGCGCAGCTTGAACTGTAAGCATAATTTACAGAGTTCACTTTAAATGTTTTCTGAAAGGGGGTGACAGTTTTACTGTTTGATATTTGGGTAGGTGTCCATTCGCTGGTTGTGAATGAGTGAACTAGTCACAATTTGTCTTCGTACACAGTATGCTGTACTGCATGTATGCTGTACTGGATGTGCTGAAGGGTGGAATTTGAGAAATTCCCGCTGCCCCTTATATTTTGCTGCCGCCGTCGCACGCGCTACTGTACTTTAATTAAACTTGCCGATCGCACCGAATCTGGAAGGACCACCCATTGCGAGCACAAGGGAAACAAAGGAAACTGATAGCAAAAGCTTGAACGCGATAGCCTTTTCTCTCTATCCTTTCGAGAACCTCGCACGCAACTTCCTTCGTAGGGACTTGACTCCCTTCGAAGCCCGAGAAAACCCTCTCAAGTGGCTTCGGCCACACCAATATTACCCCTGTTGAGAGTAGTTGGTGGGAGATGAATTTTATTGGTTTTTAGTACAATTTATGACGATTTTTAGGTTAGTCAACTGTACTCTTATCTTTTTACTTGCTAGAATTTAATGATTATATGGCGTAGTACAATAGTTTACAGTAGTGTAAAGTACAGTAGTGTACTGGCTGTTCCTGGCCACAGAATTCTCGGACGTCATGTAAGACTCTAGCACGAGCTTGCGGGATGCACATGTGAGTTAAAGACGTTGAAAAAATTGGAAAACTAATGTTTTTATGTAATAAACGCAGATATAAGCGTTTCAACAGATCCATGTCGCTTTAGCTAAACTGCCCATATCTCAGAATTGGAGCGGGCTTTCACTACGACACGGAACTGCAGATAGTAATGACGAGTATAGAATAGGACTATCAAAACAGACTTTGAGAAGGCCAATCATTATAGAAACGGTATCACTTTAAAGAAGAACAGCTGAAAATTCCCGCCAAAAATAAAAAACCGAAACGCCCTTCCCATTTCGAATATCAAAATGTTTTTCTGAATGAAAAAGGTGCCGTAAGTGCTGCTTGCGCACGATAAGGCCTCGAGACCGTTCCATCTCGCGTAAAATACAGCCTTCAATGCAAGACCAAGAGGCAGTTCTCGCAGTGTTCAACTTTTTAGTTGCAGATAATGACAATCACAGTTTTTGCAACAAAACGAAAGACAGAGCTCGCTATATCAGCCCTAAAACAAGCAAAAAGTGATATTGAGGCCGGGCTGACCATCAGTGATGCACAACTCAGACATCAAATAAACAAAGGCCCAACGTCTTCCCGTTCGTCTCTGCACCGATGGCTCAAAAAAACAAGCCCCGTAATTAAGAAATGCAAGAGCGGATACTACCTGCACACGAATCACCTCAAATTTACAGCCCTCACTAACGAAGAGGAGCAGATTTTAGTACAGACGGTGCTGGCATTACTCAAAGAGAAATCTTTCGTCGAGCCTCCAGAGGTTGCCTCCTTGGCCCGCCAATATAAGGCATCCATTCTGGAGAAAAACATGCAGAGAAAAGCATTGCTAAATTGCATCTTTTCACGTACATGGGTTTTAGCATTCATTAATCGAAACAGAAGTCAGCTTGCATGCCTAGCATCGCCCCCCTGTGGAGGAAATCAGGAATGTTTCATTCAAAAGCTGCACAATTACTTCTTTTTTTGCTCAGGTGAAAAAAATTTACTCTCAATATGGTATCATGAGCGCAGCGCAAGTTTTTAATTTAGATGAAACAGGATTCACACCAGGTCGTGACCTGCATGGAAGGGCACCCCATAGAGTAATTACAAGGGCTGGGAAAAGGGCAGTTCTTCCTAGAATCGGTTTTCGGTGCACTAATCGTATTTCATTTTTAATATGTGCTCGCGCCGATGGGAAGCCTGTTCTTCCTTCAGTAGTGTTCAAGGGTGATTGTGAGCCAAGGCTTTCAAACGAAGTTCAATTAGTCCCAGTGTCAAAGGCAATAAGTGAAGGGTGGGGCGTTTATTGGCGGAAAGACATAGCAAGTGTTGACACCTTCATTTTTACAGACTGGGCAAAAAATTTTGTAAGGGAAGCTAGACAAGGCGTCAATTCTTCCGTTTGGTTAGTTTTATTTCTCGATGGACTGAGGTCAAAGAGAGTCGGATTTTGGTGATGGAACTCCCTGCGCATACTAATGACCGACTGCAGCCATTGGACGTCTCTGTTTTTGGCCCTCTTAGTGTGCATTCAAATGAATTAGTCGCTGCGGAAAGCATTCGTCTGAGAGAGCTGTGCTCTAAGGGAGAGAAGCTGGGAGGACTGGAACTGTGGTCTTATCTTATGAAAGGTTATGATTGTGCAGTGACGGCATCGAACGTTATATCAGGGTTTAAAATTTCTGGACTATGGCCTTTAAGTCTCTATTGTGTTGTGCAGGATGGAATTGGAGTAAGTGCTACATGCGACAAGTCAGTGTGCTTCGAAACGGTCAAATCTGAATTTCGGAGATTAAGTTTAAAGTATAAGAGGTTCAACCCGCCGGGACCCCTGCGGCAAGGTGGTTTTGTTGACACTACTTGTGGTTTGGAACTGACAAGGGAAGATGTCCTACAGTTTATGATTGAGATGGACGAGGAGAGGAAAAAGAAATGTGAAGAAAGGAGGCGCTTGGAGGATCTCAAGGCTGCAGAACAACTGTTTTACATACAGAATAAGCGGCGGTTTATGGAATTAGTTCAACTTTCCGAGGCTCGGGATAGTGTAAATAGGCATGGCAAACCTTTCATTTCCCCCCGCTCCTTCAAGGAGAGAAGGACGGCAATTCGTAGGAAGCTGTCAAGCCGGATGTGATTGGCCTGCAGTCATTTTGGAAGTAAATTGATCTCGAAGACCCTAATTTTCTTACAAGCAGTCCTTATTCTTGCGTGTCGTAGTACTTTTGGTCCACCCCAATACTTAGTCGTTGCTTTATAGCATTTATCGTCGCGAAAGGGCGGCCCCTTCCATTCCGAATTAAGCTGTTTCCGTCCCTACCCTGTCAATGGGAACTGATCGAAGCTGGTGAAGGCTGCGATCCTACAGCCTTTGAAAAGGGGCTATGAATGCAATAAAAAGTCCCAGGATGCCGTCTGAAACCCATTTTCACGCACCAGAGGACTGATATCAATACAAGTGCGGCCTTTTTGAGTATCAGTTTTTAGTATTACTCTATTACTCTACCTGTCGCTCCGAGAGCCTCAATTTCCGGGCCAAATTATATGTATCAATCATTACAGATTTTTCACAGAATCCCACAAACGCGTGCATCAGTGTTATATAGCCTGGAACGTGAACACCTCCCGCCGCAGGAAAGGGTAGCGTTCTCTTTCCTCCCCACCTCTACAAAAAAAGTCACCTGTTTCCTACTTCAGCCCCCTCGGCTCTCTCCTCCAATAGTTCGCCCCCTTTAAGCCCCACGTAGGGACATCCCGATGGCATGCACCTTGCCTCGCTGCATGCAACTCCCTGGCATACAGCTGTGCTTTTTTTTTGAACACAACGCCTTGCGTACAAGCTCTCCACTCGTGCCTAATCATCTTGCGGCCCTTTTATACGATGCCACTAACCGCTCTCGCCCCACAAAACTTCGCTTTGGCCTTTAACCCACGGTAGCGACCACCGGCTTCACTCCATAATCTGTCGCTTTGGCCTTGCTCGTTCGTTGCGCCCTTCTACCAACGTCACCCTCTGGCAAGCAGTCCCTCGTGCTCGCACTGCGATGCCTGCGCACTACGCGGCCTCCTATCTTCGTGTAGTGCAATGCACGGTGCGCAGTTGTTCTCGTTTAGGTACGGAATCCCGTCAGACAATACGAAAACAAACACACGCACACCAAGACTCATAGCATGTTCGCTGTACCTCTTCCTACTTAGGCAGCCTGCAATGGAGTAGCACAGTCCGCCGATAGCAAGCAGGATTTTTTTTCCGGGGAGGTTAGAGCGGGGGTAATTCCTTGGGCGGCTGGACGGTATAATTATTTTCCGGGTTGTAAGGCCGGACCGGGATCCGTGGAACGCTAGAACCTTGAGAAGAATCAATTTAAAAACTAAAGACCCCAGCGGTGCAAGATTGGACAACAAGAGATATAGTAGTTGGTGAGCAGTGCTGTGTGTTTACTTTGGAGATAAGGGTGCTGTCAACAACAAAAACTTTGAATTTACTATTTGTATATAGACGCCGGAGTCTGTGGCGCCAGTTGTTAGTACATATGAAAAACGAACAATGAAAGGTGTACTATAATACGGGATTGAGAGGGGAAATAGAAGGGGAGCCACGGCGAATAATCGCGGATATAGCCAAAGTTGCCGTTGCCATGGCTTCTGCAAGGGCGGAAGTTAGGAGTTAAGTTATGAGCCAACAACGGGGTGGCTGTTTATTATAGGGCCCTAGTGGATAGGTAGGTATAAATACTAGTTAGCCGGATTTGGTTATTCTACAACGGCGGGAGAAATCAAGTCAATATCAGCCAAGTAGTAGAGCCGCTTAAATATTATGATAAAAATAAGCAATACATATCGAAATAGCAGAAGCCGTTTCATATAAAATAAGCTTCAAAGTATGAGAGAAAAGGGTTTAATCTAGTGATATGTACATTTAATAACAATAAACATATGGTCATGTCATTTTTTTGGAAAACTGATATATTTATAAAATCAAGAATAATTTGCAATACAGATGAAAAAGGTAGATGTAAATGGACTTTGTGATTCAAGAATTTACTGTCTACCATACAAGTGTTAGGTAAAATATTTTTCCATTAACTTTCTCACATTTATCGAGACTAATCTCATTTATTTGTTTCAAGGATTTATTTAGATAACCGCTAAAATAAACTGATATTGAACATTTTTACATAATTATTCACGGAACTGACGTGCCGGTCGAAGAGCCAATACCATTTGACTGACCATTTTACTCTCACAAACTCGGACACGGGGGGCTAAGGTATGAAATTGGGTTAAGGATATCAATTTACCATATAGTATGGGTAAACGGGCCATATATGTGGGGTTTATACACGGATGATGTTATATTTGGAGATAGATAGAAAGGAAAATTGCTACCCATGGACAGTTTTTTTAATAATAGAAGGTAAGTAGATGCGAAATTTTCATCGAAAACGCACTTACAAAATTTCTGTACAGTGGCCTGAGAGCAAGAAAAGAAATTCTTGCTTAGAGTAAAGAAATTTGATATTTTGGATACAAGACTCAGAAATGATTTTACCCTTCACCACAATTGTTCTTCAGTAGTTACAAATTGAGTTCAACTTTCGATTTAAATTTTGCACAAAGAATTTTTGGGTATTTTGAAGCAAAATGGACCATTGTTAAGAAAAATTCGGGAGCTTTGCTAGTTTTGTTGTGTTGCTATAAGATCAAATGATAATGAGCTATGAATTCACAGGGTTAAGAAAAATTAAAAATGTTAACATCTCGGAATAATACCCTGCTGTACCGATATGGGAAGTATTGTATTGTACAGTACGCCTCAGTAGTGTATGGGCTTCTACTGAGGAAGAATTTTAAAAGCAAGGCACTATATGGAACTTTATCATCATACAATCTGCAGTGCTGTGGAGTTGCCGGCTTGCTCCGTCGTAAATTACTCAAACCTGGATACCCGCGCCACCGTTTTCCAGCTGGTTAAAAGGAGTAATTATCTAGGAAACTGCACATCGCGCTATACTGGTATCCCTAGCTAACTTCCTCTATTCCTTAACCATCGCTTTACTCGCTAATTAGCCATCCATCTCTTTGCTACAATTTACATTCATCCGTAAAGGGCTTAGTCCTTCTGTGTCCTCGCGAGATACCGCGTTGCAGCGTAATCAGGATTCGCTGTTTGCGAACTCTTGATAAAAGATGAACCGCACTATACTCGCATCTATGCACGCCGAGCTTCTTACTCTACTATCGAGGTACTTTTTGAAAAGTAGGAGCCGTCAAGTGAGATCGAGAAAAAGTTTTTGGAAACCATTCACACTGTTATGAACTTAAACATAATAGGAGAAGAAAATACACCAGAAGAAATTGGATCTTCACTGATAACGAGCTGCTGCCTCCTGTTAAATTAGAATGCCGACGTTCACTATCTGACTCGAGTGGGCTTAGCTGATCTGTAACAGTGCTTTTCTTTGAAGAAATAAGTTATGTTTGCTATAGAAGGTACCGCTCTGGAGTTGATCACCAATGCAATGGCTTTCATATGGGCCGGAGCAGCAACGAACGATTCGAGAGATAAATCAAGGGATTTGGCCAACTTAACAAGGGAGACCAGTGGAGCTAGGAGAGTCCTCTACAGAATCACAGAGTATTATGTACCGCTTTGGCGGCGGAGAATGCTCCCGTCTCGCAAGTGAATAGTGTGAGAAGCGACTGATTGGATGAAGCCTACGCGACAGGACTGTCGCATTTAAATGTAAGTAGGACCGGATGTTGAAGTGCCATTGGACGTGTTTGATACAAAAACGGAGTATAAAATGTGCCTAAGAGAAACTGGCAACTTGGATCGTATGATTTGGGTTGGTTAAATACCGGGTGGAAGGTTAAGCCATCGGTTTGAGTTTACTTAAAGTAGCAGAAACGATTTTTGAGAATCAGAAAATGGCGGCCGGTCGGTTCTTGAGCCCCAGCACTGAGCTTTTTAACATAGAAGGAGACAAAGATATATAGATATATAATGAATAATACAGGTGGGCTGAGTTATTTTAATGGCTCCAGCAGGGGAGTTTGAGATGGAACAAACCGCAGTAGTTTTATGGAAGCCCTTAGCGCTTTAAATTCCTAGGGTATTTACAAGAGATAGATTAATTCAACCAGGCGATTAGGAAAGCATGGTAATCTTCAATGGGGAAGCCATCACCTGTGAGAGCGATGAGTATGTGCTTAGTAAAGGAGCGAAGAATCTGAGCGAAGCAGGGATAGTACAAGCAGGTAAGAAATTAGGGATACTGTAGCCAGTTCTTGAGTCCCTGAAGATAGCGGAAGCTGATATATGGCCTAAAGTACAGGGTTTACGCAGGGGAACGATTTGAGAGGAGGGAAACTTGAGAAAGCGATCTAGCCGCTTGTACTTGCTAACATGGATGGTTCTGAGAAAATGTTTAGTTAGTGAGTTTACACCTGACTTCGAATGGGTGAAGAAAAGGGAAAATAGTGGTCGAAGGACGAATTATCCGCTGGAGGCATTGTGTTGCGCTCTGGATTGAAGTGCATGTGACGGTCCATAAATTCGCCTTAGATAGAAGAAAGGGCCTTCTGCTAGGTGATTGAACTGGTACTTTTATTTTTTTTATCCGTCTAATTTGGTGAAAAGGACAGAGTTAACGACTTTTGAGACTTAGCTGTCGGACATTATTTGAATAGAGAACTACATACCTAGATTATTGATTTCCTCGTCATTTTTTTCGACCAAGACTAGTTCGTCAGGATATTTGGTGGCCTGAACGGGAGAAGTGGCAGGAAGAGTGTGGGCATCGATCAGGGAGCTCCTTTTTTTAAAAGTTCGCTGAGGGGTACCTGATGAAATAAGATCATCTCAGAATGTTTTCGCAATTTGCAGAGCGTCTTGGTCCCGAATATTGGGTGCAAAATCTCCAAACCTTTTGTTCTGATGATAGCCGTTGTCGACATTGATCGCTCTCCAGTGGATGCCGTGCAGGTAGGCGCACCAGTGCAGTTTGCTTATTCGTGCGGGATTATGTCTCACATGTGCAGTAACGACTAAAGAGAGCAAAGAGGCAGTAAACCAACGGTGGGGCGTTAAATCAAATTGCGTGTGGAGGCTTCTTCTCATTGAGAATCCAGTAGGCTAATGTGGTATAATGCTGCACTAGTGGCTGCAGTTATCGGACCAACGACCCATTCGGAGATTTAATTACGTCGCGGGGAGTGCGGGGGTGGAATTATAATTGGTTCCCACTGAGTCTTACGTGCTTGCCAGCTTCGAAATAGTACTCCCTTGTATTCTGGGTGGTGGAAATTATTGGAGTGGACTTCTGCTCACTTTTCACGGATTTGAATATGTGCGTTGTTGTCTGGAGAAAATTGGAGCGTAGTGGCGTTAAAAATGAAAAGAGACGATGGGAAGCAAATTTAAAGCGCAGAAAGCATACAGAGATCATCGGACCGAAGCAATGAATCCCAAATAAATACAATAATTTAAGAATTTCCAAAACCATCCGTGGTGAGTTCGCTCCAAAGTACGCACAGTCTGATGCTATTAGGGCCAATGTACCGAATTTGGATCGGGGCCACGTACCATAGCGCTCCCACTGGGCAGGGAACTACGGTTCTCCTCGTCAATAAGCGGAGTCCTCAAGTGGTTTCGCCTCTCACCTTCCTTGCTCCATGGCTTAAAAGGCCAAATGGCTATATTATTTTCCATTGGCATCATGTTGTCAATTAAGTCTGCACTTATTGTTACAGAAAACCATTTGTTGTTTCCGTTAACCATCCTTCCTCCGATCCTCTCGCCGTCATCTGTCCTATTGAGCCCTATCAGGTACACTACCTCTGTTTCTCACTTTTCTTTAACTGTCTCTTCACCGTGCAGAGTATTTTGGGTTTGGATTCCTCATTTTGGCACGAAGCCTTTCTTTTTTTATCAATGAGCATTCGCGGGTTTCAACTCGGAGTCAAAAACTTTGTGCTTCAGTGGTTAATGTATTGTCGGACCTATTGATTATGTCTTCTAGCAGCCAGAGTAGCGATGGGAAATGGGTGAATGGCGTGTGGGTGCAAGAAACTTCGGCAGCAGTATATTATACTCATCCCTTGGAATTTGCGGTACGTAATCCCAACAACAACCTCGCTCTCTTTCCAAGGGCGCCGTGGTTTGACCCTGCTCATCTTCTCAACATTGAACTTCTCGACACGTACGTCGTCAATTGGTTTATCCTAGGGGAGATCCAGATTTCTGGCGTCGAACCCCCATACTGTCGATTGTACAGGACCACCACGCATCACCATGTTAAGCGTAGGATTAATCTGTCTGCAATCGGCGTTTGTGATTTTTGTATGTTTGGCGTATAATCAAATTCATCGTACCGATAGTTATGCGGTCGCACCGTACTCGATTGACATTGATCAAATGTATTACCGGGACGACGGTGAAGTGCAATATGGGAACCATCTTGTTACCTCGGAGCCAATTTATACGTTAGTAGAAAGCAACGACGAGGCCAATAATGAGTGCCTACTATTGGGAGTTCAAGCCCGTGCTGACTATCAAGTCACTCGTCATTTGGAATCTACGTTCCGCATTCGCCCTTTTACATGGGAGTGCGAATCTCGCAAGCGCCATGGGTTCCTCATCCCCTACTAGGACATCGAAGTGGACCGCATCCGTGGTGAGTGATTGGATTGCATGTATGTGACGCTGCCCGACACTTGGTAAATGTAAGAGATACCCGACAGGATGCTTGTGGAACTTCCCCCTATCTTGAGTAACTACACCTTCCAGCTTCTCGAAATCTTTGAGACTGGTTCTGACGTATGTTTCTCAAAACGCGGGTTGCCCCCGTTGCCCTTTCATAGCTTAATGAGCTCTCCGATTCATTAATAATGTGGTTTAAACTACCGTATGTCCTCTCACAAATCCCGAGCTTGGACTTTGGTCTTGTACTCAAGGAATCAGTTCATGTGAGGGACCTCAAATCTCACCTCAGCTCACACTTGGCTAAGTATGCCACGATTTACTGGAATGAGCCTGAAATGACTCCGTAGAATCGCTGAACGAGTTAGTGTATTCACCGTCTGCCATGTGTTCTGGCTGTCAAAGTAGGCTTACCATTTCACCTAGAATAAAGGTTACAAGTCTTCTCCTACCCCATTTTATGTGATATTTTAAATCAAAAACTATTGCGCTGTTAGCGTTTGACCCGGCCGTTGCGCCTGTTCTAGACTTGAAGTCCCTTCCTCGTTGTCGATATCATCCCCGACAGAGTCTTACCGAACGTTTTGGTAGGTAGTGGGCTCAAGGCCCTCACCTGTGGCATTCCTGCCTTTTTCTGATCTAGTCGTGGAAAACATCTCGGTGTTGCGGTGCCAAAAACGGAGTCGCTGGACGAAGGGCTCTTTGGCTTTTTGATGAATGGTCTGCTGATTGGCAATCCCGGGCGCGTCAGGCATTACCTGCCCCGCCTGCCTTTCAATTGGTAGATTTAGTGGGATCGGAACCATTGACGTTTTTGCTCGACTGGACCTCCCTCCTGGCTCGGTTATTTACCTAGTTGGGATCTTTTGTTTTGCAGTGCCTCATTCGTCGCGAACGGAATGAACTCCTGTGGGTATACCACCCCCTTTGGTTTTTATTGACTAATTAGTGGGTAGGACGCGCCTCATTGAGTACTCCTGCTGTTCTTCCCTATTCTGAAACGGATCTGACTGCCGTGGTTAGAGTCCACCTTCTTTCTCATTTTGCTATCGACGCGTTGGGCTTGAGACCGTATGTATAGACATGACTAGGCTGCGACTGAATCTGCACTGGGGCATCCGAACGCCCCACGAGGTACCCTCGTATATTGAGATCTGCAACATTGGACGGTACATATCCACCGTATGTTGCAATGTATTTCTTGGAGTCGAACTCCTTAGTGCGCCTCGAACTATATTTCCCGCAGGCCCGTTGTCCAACTTTTGGGTCCGAAACCCTACTGCAGGGCCCGGCTTTAGCGTAGTGAGACGTGGTCGCCCCCCCAGGTACATTCACGACCGCAGGAGCTCTCTATATCATGTCAACCGACATTGGGGCTCAGAGCTTCGTAGTCGAGTCTCTGCAGTGCTCCCTTTCCCTAAACTTTACTTGTATTGGACTTTGATTAGTGGTATTTAATTCATTTATGCTTTAATCGTTGATGTTGTACTGGGTTGAGACCCACAAATTTGGTTTGTTACTCTAACTCCAGCCTCGAAGCCCCAAATACAGTAGTTTTTTCTTGGCTTTGAGCGCCCGAAGCCAACAAAAGAGGTTGTAATTTCTCCCTGCGAGTGGCATTAATCGTCTGCGTATGGGTGAGAGTTGCTCGATCATCAGCTCCCCGGTAAATTAGACCATCTATAGTAGCGGTCCCAGTGGCTCCACGACCTCGAAGAATCGTATTTGGCAATTCTACGGTATTCAACCGCTTTACATTGCATATTTTGGCCTGTTGAGGGCCTCCAACATGCCCAACTGAAATTTAAGTCTCCTTCGCGACCCCCATCGATACCTGCAACGGGGAAAATTGGAGCGTCCCCATCGAGAGTTCCATGTTCAATCCCTGGCTTGTACACTGGAGTTGAAACTCGACCCGTGAAGAGATTAGATGCATACTCACCAAGTGAGCTCTGATTGACTCCTAGTAAAGTATCATGGCTATAAATTGCCAATCTGGAAATAATTTCCTCGCCGTGCTGACGTGTGCCCCTTTTTGGCAAGTCAACAAATCGACGTGACTCCCTTCTCTGTGGGTATCAGAATTCTAAATCAAAAACATCCTCTGGGTTAACTTGCTGACCAGCTACTGGTTCAGAGCCTTTTGTCTTGATCGATCCTCTGCGCCTAGCGGACAGTGATACAG
Organism: Kappaphycus alvarezii; assembly: GCA_002205965.3. NCBI lineage: Eukaryota > Rhodophyta > Florideophyceae > Gigartinales > Solieriaceae > Kappaphycus > Kappaphycus alvarezii. The sequence goes on from NADL03000599.1 coordinate 1,174,535, forward strand.
TTGTTCCGCTTTAATTGAAAGCTGCCGGTGGAAATACCTGTTTGCAATAATGCTGGAATTGCAATTATGCGAGGCAGCCTGTAAAATGCATACATAGACACGTACAGCATTTTGTTTACTCATATAACATGGATATGCTCACTATTACCGTAAAAAAGATATCTTTTTTGGTCTGGCACTGAATGGAAGCCCCCTTTGAGCGGATCGCCCTCTGCAATCTACTCAGAGACTGACTTAGTATCAAATTAGTGGGACTATAAGCATCTAGCATTATGTTGACCCAGGACAAGGCGGCACGCCTCTTCTTCTCTGAAGGCAGGCAATCAATTGGAGTCTGGTTACTCGTTTCATCCACTTCCTCTTGAAGGATGTAACTGATGACTTGTTCGGCGAGTTGATCGTCTGACACTTATTCTAAACAATTGGTTTCTCCCTCTGGAATTAGAAACTGCTCAATGGACATTATTTTATCCCCCTGGGTGAGTCTTGAATTCATCTCTGTGATCTCGATGCTCGTCTCCTAATCAGTATTCAGAAGTGCGCTGACTGCTATTGCCGGTAGGCCATCACGCTTGACTAAACCAGTGTGTTTCAAACAATTAAAAACACAGTCAGCATCAATACTATTCCATAATTCTGTCACCCAAAGCTTAGCGGTTAATTGGTCTAGCTCATAAATCCACTTCGGATTGCAGTCGACAAAGACATTGCACGATCTAATTGACGCTTTCTCTACCGCATCTTCAAATTGGCAATAATTCCAGCTTTCAGTGGTTTTAGCTTCGAATTAGTGTTAGGAGGCAAAAAGAGCACTTGAACAGAGGTCAATTTCGGGAGTCTGTCTACGTTTCTATGCTCACTGCAATTGTCAATGAGAAGCAGAACCTTTCCACATGCAGATCTTTCTATAAAATTGTCAAATCTATGAATCCATTCACAAAAAAGAGTAAAGCGGTCATCCATGCCTTTCTGTTGCTGTGGCAATCAAATCCATGTTCCTGTCCACTCTTTTTTGCAAAGCATCTGGGCTTCTTACTCTACAGATAATTATCAAGGGTACATCTTTGATCCAGTTGTATTACAACAGGCCAAACCATTAATACGGACTTCATCCTTTTCATGACCTGCCAGCTGGCTTCTCTAAATGGTTTTTTTCTGGTGCCATGTTGTAGAACAGACCAAACTTGTCTGCATTCCAAACTTTGTGGAGCGGAAATTTTCCTATCTCTTCAATGAGGTCTGGAAGCGCGCGGCTCGCAGCTTCATGATCTGAATCACCCCCCCGCGAGTTAAGCGATATTTCAATTTCCATCTTGCCTGAAATCGCGAAAGCCACCCGGTGCCGAGCTTGAAGTCAAACCTCTTCTCGATCGGCAAACCCTCATTAATCTTAGCTTGTAAAGAATGGCCTTTTGAACACATCACATTGATCCGCTGAGGCAAATGCGTCTATTAAACTGATCAAATACCCATGCATAGAGCGCCTCTTTCATTACGTGTTTTTTGCCAGTGCGTTGACGTTGTCCGTGTGCTGAGAGTTGGTTTGGGTATCCTTTCTTGTGTTTCGCAATCGTTCTTGAGATAGCTGATATATAGGGTGCCTGGGTAGTCAGATAGGTGCCTTTGAAACAGGACTGAATGTACTCCAATTTGGTTGATTCACCGCGCTCATGACGTCGTTTGTGCTCGATGTAAATTGCCTTTCTTTGCTGCGAAGCTAAACTGACGTTCTTCATTTTGAAATAGGTATGACGCTTAACAGGATGTGCTTAGCAACATGTAGAGTAGATTATTTATTTAAAAAGTCAGATGCACTATTGGTAGTGAAAGCCTTGGGTTGATATTACTTTACTGTTGTTGAATATGAAGAGGACTTTCCGTTCGCATAGCTCTTTATTTGCACGTTTTAAGTCGTCAAAAGTGCCTCTGCAGGTTTGATCAAATGGCATTCCTATGCAAATGTATTTATTCTCGAACTTGATCATTTAATATATCCAGTACAACTGCTCATGTTCTGATCAGCTTTTGTATGTTGATGTTGATGCGATTGGTGAATAAACAACAACAGAATAATTGATCAAAATCCATGGGCCCACAGTTACGTGAACAGTTGACTGTTTAGTTGCAGTCAGCTGTTCACGTAATTTCATCAGAAAGGGAACCTGTGACAGGGTACCGACTCAGTGTACAGACCTGCACAAATGGTGTGCAGCACGCCCCGCAAAGAGTGCCCTACAGAGCCGGTGGAAAATCAGACCGGGCTTATGATAAACCGTTCCTTCTTAACGAAATTTAAGGTCTTTCCATACGAATTTGCAAAGGTTTGCGGGGAAAGTGAAAGTTTCATACGCAGCTCAAAAACGGACTTTTGGCTTACAGGAGAAGGAGGCCGTTGCAAATAAGCGGGATTTTCAATTATAGAGATTGCAATTAACGCGGAACGACTTTAGTAAAGTACTATATCTCTCAGCGTTACATGACTTCCGCAGATGCTCACCCTTCTCCAGACGTCTTTGTTCTTCAGAACCTTTTGCAAAAGTGGTGTTCCTAGGTGTTTATTTCACAAAGATCCCCATTTCCTGTAGCACGGAACTTCATAATGAGTTAATTCACTCTGGGTTGGTGTTCCTCAGGTAGATTTACAACATCAATGTATTTTCTTTCTGGCGCTTTGGCCTTACTGTTCTCCAAGGTCTTCTTGAACCTTTCGTCTTATACATTCTCTGCCATAGGGAAATTCAGTTCCGGCGGCTCCTCAGTGGGTTGAATTCCCACTGAATCCTCTACAGTGAATTTACTGGGGAAAGTAGCCGTGGGATGTAGTAATTTCAAACCAATTACTAAACCATTCATTATACTATAAGGCTTCGGACTGAAATTATCCACAAGGATCTCAAACGATTCGCCCTCGATCACTTGGACCACTCCATTAGTGGCTAATATGCCATGAATTTCGTACAATAGCTCTCTCAGCTGTATTTATATGACGTCTGCAAGCCTCTTGGCTGATAAAATAAACTTTTGAGACAAAATAGGGATCCCATTGGCGAAAGCAACGCGTATCTTTTGGATAATTCTTCCCTTCTTGGCGTCGTACTCCACCTTCGGCGTCATCGGGACCGCAATTGGTGCTCTGAGCAATGTTCGTCGAACAATTGGCACGAAGGAACCATCTTCCATTTCAACCGCGCCCATCAGATAGAAGAAACTCTCAATTTATCGTTCAGAGAATTCACACCCCAATATCACAGACGCAGCACGTTATTCACAGAAAAACGTCAACCTTGACAATCAAATGTCCTAATCGGACGACAATGGGTACTGTCACCACTGCAAGTACTGGTCTCTCGTTGTCATCGCCAATGATAAGCATCGGACCAACTTTCATTCGGTCAAGAAGAAACTTTTGCACGAGTTCTTTAAGAAAAATGGTGGGACCGGATACCGCTTTCAAGACCGTGAGTTGCTCAAATAACTGGCCAGTGCTGTGGCCAACGTCAGCATATACTTTTCAATTGCTACGAGCGATGAGAAAGATCAAATTAAGTTGCATTAGATCAACATTGCGAGGCCAAGGGGGCCTCATCTGGAGAATGTTTTTCCTAATGAGATTCTTGTAGGATCTGAAGTCCACGGAAGTGGAATATATTTCCAATGATGGTGGTCTTGAACTCTTTATCGGCGACTCAAAAGCAATTGGTTCCTTTTCCCTAGTCTCCACTTCGGCTTTCGGAGCCGTCGGGTATGTCTTCCCAGTATCAGGAACGTGAAATCTGTCTAACTTCCCGCCGGTGTATTGGTACCCACAGGTCCTGGTAAGACAGATGGATGGCGTTCGCTAGCCATTAAAGTCGGTCGATACTGAGTGGTCGACGACTGACCTGCAGTTTGATCCGACTTCATAGCAGCTTTTACCCTGAGGTAAATCTACTTTAGCCATATTTTCTGTTCTTCTGGAGTCAATTACTCAGAATTGGAACCTGTTTTACATACTTAGCGTGCGGGAAATTTGCAATCCGGCCCGATATGTACATCCGCATAAAATTTTTGGCACAAGATCACACGAGTCTTGTTGTTCGCCGGACGTTTGTCCTTCCAATCTGGACGCGATCGTTCCATTTGACGATAATACTTCTGAAATGCAACAAGGGGTGCAACCATCATGTATTTTCCGATACCCGACAGCGGGTAGTCATCCATCTCTGTCACTGAAAATGGCGGTACAGTGGTATCAGGGAGGTAGGAAGTCGGTATCGACGATCCTAACTGCACAATGTAGCCTTATCCTCCGCCTTGGTGAGCTGGTAGCTCAAACCGATTCAAACTCCAACGGAGTTCTCCCGATGAATCATCAAAAAATTAGGTCAACGACGATGTTCCTTCGCGCTTTACACTGAGAAGTGGATTTACAACATGTCGTGGTCTAAGAGTACCCATACGAGCTCGATATTGTTCTCCTTCATCCTCCCTACAGTGAAAAATCTGTTCGAAGCTCAACTTGAGTTTGTTATCTTTTCTACAGCGAGCCAAAAGTGTTTTTGTGGTTACGATCAAACCATTAACGAATTTAGATGACTTGCCCCACTCTGGAAAAACGATTCCCACAACGGCTACTAGCCTTGACCACCTGCATAGCGAAGGCGACCTCGTCTTCACCTAACCTCTGTACCAACGATCGTAACTGCTTGATGGCAGCATGTACGGCGTTCGGAGTCGCATATGTACGTAGAATTTACCGCACGGCTTAGGGACAGTTGGAAACTCCTATACTTGAGCGCGACGAGAATGTTTTGACGTTGAAATTGAGCGGTGTCCTGTCTCTTAAGGAAATAAGGAATGAAACCGAATAACTGTGTCTCGTTCATCTCCAATTTTTCGTATTCATAGACAAACCTGGAAAGAAATTCCAAAATAAGGACCGGATCCTCACCGGAAAAGTATGAGTCCCTCATCAAGATCGGGTCTCTAGATTTTGTCCTTAACCTTGCCATTTTTGCGTCCAATCCTTGAGTGGATTTTACTTGCCAATCTGTAGGTTCTGCACGATATTTCCCTGTCGAAGTGAGGGTTATTGGGCTTTAGGAACTTCAAACCCTTGAAATTTGGGCCATGTCTGCGCCTGTTAGCACCACTTATCCTGTGCTTGCTACTGAAATCGTCCCATGACGAACCATAGGCGTCAATTTCCGACAAGGTATGAGAAGAGTTGGACAAATATTTCGATGGACTGTTTTCAAAGTCATAGTGACGACGCTTGCCCTTCTTCCTCTTATGGCTTCGACCTCCCTTTGCGCGACGATTCTTGTTTTCACGAAGAATACGCCTCTTGGAATTATCATATTCATTAGGATTAACGATGTTCTCCAAAAAGTGCTTGTCGAACTGGCGATCCTTGTCCCTACTGGTATGACTGACCTCGTAGGATCCATTCCCATCGGCTGTTGCTTCGGCTTGCGCCCTAGCTTCCGTGATATCATCTTGAGCATTAGTACCCTCGGATTGAATGAGGTGGTAAAAGTCCTCTCTTGACGTGCGTAACTCACGAAAATGGCCTCTTAACTAGTCTTGGCTGTATTTACAGTTGTCTTGGACGTATCCCCATGATCCTTGACAGACTTGAGAAGTTCATTACGGAGTGTGGCAATTAATTGGTCTACATTTCGGAATATGCAATTGTATGTCAGTTGATCATCAATCTGGCAAATTAACTTGACCAACGGGTCGGATTCATTCTTCGCAGGAATATCATTCCCTTCTTGAACTGTAGTAGGCTAGATGGCATGAGATGTGGTATCAAGTCCCTAAGAAGACTTTACAGAAAACGTATTGGTTTCAGAAACTGTACCTCTGAGTGGATCCGTGGCCTGAGTTTTGGGTTTCTCCCCTAATGGCGTTGGTGCCTCTGCAGCAGGTGATCTTGCTTCTTGTATGTTCTTCATTATTGGAACTTGCAATCTTTGGCCAAAAACAGCCTCAATCTACGTACTTTACTTTGATGGATTCCTCGTAGCGTTGTGTTCTTCTACCAAAATCCTGAAAAAGAAAACGGATCCAAAAAAAACCAAAACGAGTTATCGAAGCAATTTCTAAGCCAGGAGATCAGTTTTGTGGTGCAAAAACAGAGCGTTAGGTTAGTAGTGCTACTTAGGTGTTTAGAGACCACTATCAAGGTAGAGTGGTAGAGCTAGTTTGGTTTTAGAAACCAAGTCACAGTTTAGAACTCACGGGGACGTGCTATCGGTTGTAGAGTTGAGAGATAAGTTGTGTTGGGCGAACCAGAAGGAAATCCACCCAGAACAGGAAACCAACCAAATAGTTAACCTGGATAATGAAAGATACCACGAGGCTCGTTTTCCCAGGTTGCAGAAAAGTGGAAGTTCTGAATAGTTGCAAGCATGGGTAATATCCGAGCGTAGGCAGTTTGTTCCCCGTTTAATCTTGGTTTGGCCGTTGGCCGTGGTGATAAATACCAGTTGGGTGGTCTAAAATTAGAGTTAACAGTTAATATAATAAACTAGTTAAAAGAAAGGCTATCATGTCTAAGCGGTGCTGTGCGCCGAAAATGTGAGCTCGTGCTAGCAATGACAGGCCGCGTGTAATTGGTTTCAGAATGATCCTTTAGGGTTTACAGTCCCATACAGTGCTGAATACACATTATGTTCGCTATACAGCCATAAATAACAGAATTCATTAGACTAAAACAACGATTCCCAATTTAATACCAAAAGTAAGTTTTTCCAGAACCATTCATGGCGAATTCGCGCCGCAGTACGCACCGGAGGGTGCTAGTGGAGGCGCTGTCTCAAATTTGGATCTAGGCCACCTTCCATAGCCAGTTACTCGGTGCTCAACGAATCCGTTGTTTAATGTTGCATTTCAATCATTCTGCCGGGGAAATCAACGGTTGCGAAACAGCATCCTATCGTGAGCACAGAAAATAAATTTAGGCAGCAACCCGCCGGAAGCTGAATAGAAATTGGAGGTCTGACATATTCTCCAAGAGAACTTGAGATAGGCTTGCACAAACCATATTGGTGAGATGGTAATGCATGACATTGCAATTCTTGACACTGGAAATCCGCGGTAGTAAATCTACAGACACACTGGGGCTCTTTTCGAGTGAAAAGCGGAAACGAGTACCCGCGCAAGGTAAAATATGTCCAGCAGATGTTCAAGGATTGCAAAATATTGGACGATTTTAATTAGGAAATTGCCGAGACTCTCAAGCTATATGGCATCTGCGCTCGTAAATAACACCTTTCGAAGATTCAGAATGATGGTTACTTTTTCCACTTTCTAGGTACTTTCATCCACAATTATTTCTTTGAAAACTGTCCCGAATGGAAAACTTACGCTCAGAAATTAAAGGCTATGAAAAGAGAGTATATCTCTGACGCAAGATAGCTACAAGTTACAGAAACACTAAAGAATCTTCGCTTCAATTCTTGTATGAATGGAAGAAACATATTGGAAGTCTATGAAGCCTCAGCAATATGGTTTTCCATATTAACTAACACTTCCCGCGATTTACCCTGACCTTTCGAACCGAAGCTCACAAGGTGGATTACCTAAGAAAGACTTTAACAGAGATTCAGGACTGTACGCGTATCACTATCCAGAAAATTACATTTCAGGGATAATCTTTCAATCTGTTCATGACCACGCTTTACGATTCGATAAAAAACTTGCATCAAATCTGTCTCTTGACCGGCTTTAGGGTTAATACCTGCGGAAAATTTGCGACCGAGATCTGAAGCAGAATTATGACCAATATAGAACGCTGTAGTCGTATTAAAATGAATTTTGGACTCCTCAATGACCGCTTCAGATCTCAAAGGGGTAACAAGGGCAGTCGATATTATCTCTCCTTCGAAATTTTTGGAAAAACGAAGCGAATGTCACAAGTGCAGTGCTTCTAACTGACACCGCTATCAAAGATGCGTTACTTGTGGAATTGAAGCGAACTCCCGTAGCTGGGTCATAAATGTATATTCTGGTACCCACGTACTTGCCAATTTTATCGAAGGGAAAGAATCTTGCACTTGGGATTCTGGGGATGAAGTTGAAAGCATCCCAGGGTCATCTAAAGACAATAAGGACCTGTTAAATTCGATTCTCATTGCTTTCAGGATCAAGAGACTCTTCTCAGTGACTATCGGCACCTCGACTGAAACTCACTCGAAACAACGGAACATTACATTTTGCTCAGTTATATGACACCGAAAATGGGAGAATCCAACCATTGCACCTCGGATTTTCACTTATACGGTGGTGATAGTCGCCACAAAAATAATATTCAGTCCGACTCTGACCATGAATTGTTTATGGAGGACTACACGTCGCGAACATCAAGAAGGAGTCCTATCGAAGGCTTCTGATTGTTTTTCTCTGTATTATCAGGCGTCAAAGTCAGTTTTTGGCCGGAAAGAACTAAATAGTATGTTCAACTACCTCGGCGTGCACAAAAAGGGGGATTATCCCGTCCCGGAACCGATTCAAATTCGCGAACTCCACATATGGATACCTTAGCTGCGCTACGATCCCTTCAGAAATAACGCCTGGAATCCAAACTGTGCGTGTTGAATTAAACTGCGTAGATGCCGATATTCCAGTCAATTTTTGAATTGGCATACTCAATAGTGAATCCTTGACCCGTGAAACATTTCAAATATACTGTGCAGACGTGTAGCGCATACTGCCTTCGATCAAACTATTGTGTACGTGGACGAATTTTCTGTGCAAATGTGTAGATAAGCGAGTAATAGTCTCTTTGTCCCAGTTGCACTATCCAGTGATGTGTAATTTATCCGCGCGAAGCATTCAAAAACATATCGACAGGTCCCTCATCCCTACGCTACAAATTTATTTAACCCAATCAGACACCCACGCCCGGATGGAACCACACCCGAAACATAACGACCCTGTTAGACATTTCAAGAAGTTGTGACTCCTTGCAAAGGATTAAAAATGCGCCGAACCGATTTTGTGTTACGATAGGGGAAGAGAATGTACGCTTTAACGAATGCAAATTCTCTATTCATGCGGATCCCGTTTTGGATATTATTGAAGAAGGCTCTAAATTCAGCGCATCCCAATTCCCCAGAAATGTGTCTACAGAAGACCTCTGGAAAGCAATAATCCAGTGGTGGGCTGACATTTATAATGGTCAGACGAACAGAATCCTCAAGTACCAAGTATCACAACTTGCTGGTAATTTCAACCATTCAGCTCTTCTTTCCGATGTTAGGGTCGGCAGGACCGGTATTTAAGCCTGACCCAGTCTCGGAATGGGATTAATATATCACGAATCATTACATCGCTCATTAAGAAATGTTATAGCAAGTTAATCGAATACCGATAAAGAGCTATCTATAGCTTGCTCGGTGAAGGCGATTAATGATACTCTTGCACCGGAATATCTTGTGCCCTCGGCAGCCGTATTTGGGGAATTACCACAACTCTCCGCATGCACTGAAATTCTTCCTACTTGACCAAAATTAGCCGAACGAGACAATGATGCTGAGAACGTGCGAAAGGAGATGGATGGCGAGATAGATAAACTCAAGCTACGTCGAGCACTTCATCACGGCATCCCTCCGTCAAGTGACAGGTCTTATCAACCTGGAGACCTAGTTCTCCTTTTGAGGGAGAAATTAGTCGCTAACTGTATTGGTGAGTGGCTGATACCTTTCAATTTTTCCGTTACTGACTTCAAAAAGAAGCTGGTCCTCTTACGCGGCTGAGATACCAGTCCGGCGAGGCCGTTCAATACTGGCCAAGTCAACCCTTACCTCACACCAGAGACAATCTCTTCTACGTTTCTTACTGACCTCTGAACGGACTTTCCCTATTTGAATCACCTGAGGATGACTTAATGTTGGTGGCAGAGGTATTTCATGACAGAGATAATCACCCAAAAGACCCTGAAATGTATAAAGCAAAAAAACTCCAAGCCTTGCTAAAATTACGCACATTTATGGTGATCCTTCGAGAAGAAATTTTCCCTCTAAAAAAAGCTCTACTTGACCGCTTCGTTCTCTCGATAAAGTCCTCTATCGATTGTAAAATGGCGTACAAGTCACGGTACGTAATCTTTGAATATCGAGATAAGATGAAGAACATTCCAGTCCATGTACCTTCGACCTTACAACTAATATCTATTCGGATAGTTCTAACACTACCTTACGGCTTCAAACGTGAGGTATGAAGTGCAGATATAACAAAATATTACCTCCAATCTTCAAAACCTCCGGAAAGAGAAGTTCTTGCTAACAACCCGTTTCAGAATTTGGACAAGATCCGAACCAGTTCCTGAAACCGCTTCACTCCTTACATATAATACGCGGCGCAGATGACTTTTGGCATGAAACATTGGATAAGCATCATAGCAAATAGATAAAATTGAGATCCTGTTGTCTAGATCCTTCACTTTATTTGCTTTTCGAATTTGGGACTATCTAGGGCCTCAACGGAAGCTACGTGGATAAACTTCATAGATGCGGCGACAGGTATTTCACAAGCTCTTGAAGGTCACGAAAAAAGTTTGAAACGGAAGGAAAAACTTCGCTACCATGTGAATTCACCGGTTTCATCCTCAATGAGAAGGGAGATAACATTTTCTTTGATCAAATTACATACTCGCCCAAGCTAAATTTTCTATCCCAAGGTGCCCTCTTTAAATCTTTCAGACCGGTGTGCATGCGCTTAGCCTGGCTGGCAAACTCGAGGCCCGATTGTATTTTCAAGATAACCCAACTCACACAAGTTACGAAAGAGATGTTCGACTCCAATAGCTCGCACATCTTTTGAAGGATGAACAAGATAATAAAGAAAGATATCGATAACGGCATAAGACGAAAAATCTCAAAGCTCGATTCAAACAAATTCCGAGTTGTTGGTTTTTCGGACTCTCCGTTCGCCAACAATCGAGATTTATCATCGTAGCTCGGGCACATCGTATTCCTCACAGACTTCCAAAATAAGGTAGCACCCCTTTCATTCAAGTTGTACAATTCAAGGCGCGTTGTTACATCCGAAATTTCCGGCTAAATAATTACATTCAGAGATATGCTCGACATTGCTATCTTATTTTCAGAAAAGCTGAAGATTGTAGTTCAATTGGCACTCATACTCTACTGACACAGGAAGAGCTGATTTTAGCAAACTTATTGTGATCCAATTTTTGTTCATGTTGGTACACCGCTAGAAGCTGGCACTGTACTGTACAATAAGGGCAGTTTTTGATTGCCACCCACCAATCTTCTTGGTACTATATGCTCACTAAAGAGGGTCTGAGGGCTTGCCGTTCGAAGCACTCGGTCTCAAACATGGACCTGTTGTTTTCGCAGGGTTAGGCACCTGTTGGGCCAAGCGTCGAATGTACTCATCTCTAATTTGGATCTCCATTACTTGGCTGACATTAATTTATTTTTATCCTGACGTTGTAGATAAACATAACCTAGCTAACATGTATTTATACCTACCTGGCCACTAGGGTCTCAGAATAAACAGAAACCTCGGTGTTGGCTCTGAACTTGACTCCCAACTTCAGCCCTTGCAGCAACCTTACCAACGGCAACTCCGGCTATAGCCACGTTTATCCGCCCTGGTTCCCCTTCTATTTGCCCCTCTCCACCCCTTTTTTCCCATTCCTTTCACTGTTCATCTGTGATATTTAGTCACACTCGGCTTAACGGACCCGGCGTCTATATACAAATAGGAACTTCACTGTTGCCGTTGGCGACAAAAAAATTATCTCCGAAGGAGATGATCAGCTATATTTAACCCCCTACTGCCTCTTCTTTTGTCTAATATTGTATTCCTGGTGACCACGGTTCTATAGACTCGATTTTTATCAATTTTCTACCATTCAACGGATCCCAGTCCGGCCTTACGGTCCGGGGGACAAATATACCTCCCAGCCGTCCAAGGAATCAACCCTTCTGTACCACCCCAACTTCTCCTCACAGGGTTCTTAAAGAGAACGAGGGACAGCAAACACCCTGTGAGTCTTGCTATGTGTGTATTGGTTTCTTCATTGTCTCAAGGGATTACGTATCTAGACGAGAACAACTGCGCACCGCGCATTGCACTACACAAATATGGTCTCTCGACCTATGAATTATTATATCGACTACGAAGTCGTAAAAAGTCCTCGAGTCTCTCAACCCTGGTAACTATACGTCCAAGTGAAAGTATTGTGCTTTCTAAGTTGATATTTGAAAGCTCTCATTCGTTACCAAGTGTTTTTTCTCTGTTTTTCGTAGTCAAGCCGCCACCAAAGGATAAGTAATACTCGTATTAGGAAGCGAAATGTCTTTCGTTGGATCTATTCGCCCTCGTACTCGAGCGGGTTATGCACCTCAAGGTTTAGTTTCCTCAGAAGCGCCACGTACGCAGACTCATTCCAGGTCTGTGACCGGAGATATACCATCTGTCACGGAAGCACCGCGCCAAGAAGTAGAATCCCGCTGCCTCCAGCATTATGCTTCTCCCTGAGAGGATTTTTGCACTTAGATGCGCACAGAGATAGAAACTGTTAAAGTAGAGATGACTGCAATTCAGGAGTCTCTGAAACCAAATTAAGGCCGGGTTTTTGTTGACTTTCATCAGCAAAAAGCTCGTGTAAACAGAATTACTGACCCGAATTTTGCTGTAGTAACCTTGCGGGATGTGTTTGTCGCCCTGAGAAAGGATGTTAACCGTCTTTGGAAGACATAGCCGTCGAAGAAGCTACGGCTATAGAAAGAGCCGAACATATCAGCACCTAAATAAATGGTATCGAGTCTGAGGCCGCCTGGGTATCCAAACTCTCAATCTTCACCTGGGCCAATAAGCTTTCGGTATTACCAATTTTGACAGAACTTACGTAATGAAGATGGGGATGATGAAAAGGATGGAGATCAAGGCGGGGTGACCGTTCGCAACGAGGAAGAAGAGCAAATTACTTAAACAAGAACGGGATCAAGAAGAATAATAGGAACTTACATCAGGACTCACCGTCCTCTGAATATTGCTCTCTTGACAGAATTGGTGAAGAATATTCTTAAAATGTTTCTAAGGGTTCCGATTCTTGACTATCTCTGGATGAGACCGTAAATCCGAAAGGAAGATATAAGAAGTCACACCCAGTTACGAACAGTATCAGCAACCTCTGGTATATCTATCAGAACACTAATTGCCCTTCTTGGTAAACCCTGCCCTGAGTGGGGGGGTCTGTAGGAGTTACAGGCAACGAATTATTTGCATGGTAGGCCACTATACTATCTTACGTAACGCTTGAGGCGAACTTCCGACTCATTTACTTCCTCCTAGACAAGGAAAGCTCGGACGAAAGCCAGACGCATTGTTGAAAAGATTAAGAGGAAGGATAAATTCTCAGAAAAGAACTCTATCATAGGGTTTCATTTCTCAACACTGATGTTTAGGGAGCTCAATCCCCAGGTCATGACAGAAGCTCAAGCCTTCGGATACCACCCGACTTCTCAACCGGAATTGCAGAAAGGGAAATTGGCTCTGTAGCCTAAACAACTTTCCCAGAGCAGGGAAGTATTACAAGCTGGTCTGAGGCATTACTGTGGATGGTTCGATCCTTCGCCACTGACGATGCCATATGTAATGTGGTACTGGCTATGTGGGATGTTCAGAAACTACCAAACGAAGACGCAAGTGACTACCATTTGCGCATGTCTGACGCCAGTAGCCGTCGTGGTAACATTCATGACGCCCAAGAGCTTATTAAGATGTTCATACATGGCCTGGACCGCCGAATCAAGGGAGTTATCAGCCATTACCGATTCACCAATATGGCAGCTACCTTCATAGATATTGTCGGGCACGCCCAGATTCGAGGCTTATCCCTCAGAGCTGGCTCACAAGCTATCCGAAAGGTCTCGATATAGCCCCCTCTGGTCAAATCCAGTACCATAATTACAGCTTCTCGGTAGGGTACGAATTATCCGTTAAAGACACGGGCCTTTTTCGTCTTAGACTCTCCATCCGCATCTCAAAATTCAACGACCAAGTATGATGCCGCTGGAAATTACGACGGTGCTCACATACTTGACCAAGCTGGTGCTTCAGATATTCCGACTTCTAAGACAGAGGAAGGACCTACGAAAATCTCTAATGAGACCTCTTATTATTCATTTCTCCCAATCTCGGATCGAGGAAATAATCCTGCACCGCTAATTCCATACAAAGATCGCCACAAAAACTTCAACCGGCCAGTGTGGGAGGGCTGAATTCTGCGCCATCACCGTCGCGACTTGCAAAAGTGCATCAGATGAGTCGTCGCCATGACCCCGTATGCCATAAATTCTATGGCCGGTGACGTATTTCCCCAGAATTTATTTTACCCTTGCGATAACTTCCGTCGGTACTACAGAGCTATGAAGCTTTGGCCTCTCAAGAGAAGGCTATGTGACGCAGAAAAATTATAGCCGCGCATCCCGTTTGTTGAAGTCTGAAGCCCAGAATCCCAATACGGAACCTAAAAATGTCGCTAAAATCCATGCTTCGGCAATGCTGATAGATTTACTACCACCGGTTCCGTCCCCGGCGGTCCCAGAGAATGAAATTTCAAAAAAAGAGCAAAAATAGCCTTCTCTCGGCAATATATTTTCACTTCAGGCAGCTTTGCACACTAATCTGGGGCCCTTCGGTCCCGCTTGCTAGTTTAATTACTTTCTCTTACCTCCGCTGGCAGCTTACAGTTAGAAAAGAGGCTTACACACGTCTGTTACTGTAGTTTACTGTAAAACCTCGAACTTGATTGTTACGCTTTTGCACTGTACAGTGCTGTAAGCTTGAGCTGATCTTCTTTAGAACAGCTCAAGAAGGTTTAGGGCTAGCCACCCACCGTCGTGTACATGTCATCTGTAAACTTCCTTCGATCGTCCGGAAGCACCAGTCGACTCGCCTACAGGTCTATATAAGCCCCGGTCTCACTCTATGTTCTATCTGAGTAAAGTCTCTCACCATTTTCTCTCCGCTAAACTCTCTTCCTTGGTCCCTCACTCTTTCTCTCTTTCACTCTCTCTTTCAATCTCCTTCTCTCGTTCCGTCCTTCTTTCTTTCCCTAGCTCCATCTCCTCCTTCCATCTATCACCGCCCTCCTACTCACAGAAATGGTAGTATTTCGAATACCGACCCGGATCCAGAAATGCAGTTGTTGCGATCCCCGAAAATTGTAACTTCCACTGGTTCACATCACTTCTTCGAGCTCCAGCGTACAGTGAGGAAGCCTAAGAGCATGAAACACCCAGAAGGAGTCATTTTCATTGCACGATGCAATTACAAGGGCTATGCTGATATCGGCCTTTTACTAGGACTCATGAATCGGACGCTTGCGGTTTTGGACACCGAAGCATGCCCTGACTTCACCCAAAGTTTAAAACTCCCACTGGAAGCGGTGAATATTCTGTCTTATGGCCCGCTCCTAGACATCTGCAATGCCAATATCAATCCGTTGAGAACACTCGGGACCATTAAATTAACCATCCGGTCGGGAAGATATTTTGCACTAGTCATTTTCATCGTCTGCGAGGAGCTTTCCGCGCCAGTAATATTAGGAACAGGTTTATGCAACCTTTTTGTGGAATCTACTAGTCCCCGGGAGAAGCTTTTTGATGTCGAAGGATTAACTACTGTTACAATCGTACGAAGGCCTTTGAAGAGGGCACCACGTAGGAAGTCGTTGCCCACGGAACAGGAATCACCCTTAAAGGGCGGGAGGGCTTCGTCCAACATTAGAATGTCCACCCGGATTACTTTTCCACGTCAAAGCCAATAATTCGTTCCAGTTACAACAGACATTCACGGCTTGATAATGTTGCAACCTGACTCGAGTCTCTACAACAAACTCGGATTGGCAGCTGCCAATGGTATTGCACAAATGGAAGCCGGAGTCCCATTTCGGCTGTTGATCGCGAGTTTCTTCAAATACGCTATAACTCTCCATCGATTGCTAATATTTTCTCAAGCATTAACGCATCCCTTAATAACAGTACCAAGCCAGCTAACTTTCAGAGAGGTACTCGGTATCACCGATAAAATATCTCCAGAGCACTGTCCTACACCACCGCCTGTTGGACATCGCAGCCCTGGGCCTTAATTTTATCAACACAAAACTATGAATGTACAGGCATTAGGACGAAACATGGATACAATAGCAGTAGAAGACCACGAATGGAACCACATAGCTCAAAATCTGGGTATTAGATTCAAGGAAGTGCTGCGCAAGTACTCTAGTATGTTGGATGGTTCACTGAGAGCCATCAATACTGTTAAACACCACATCTAATTTATTCCTGGGACTTTTCCGATCACTAAAGCGCTTTACCGGGCTGGGCCCAAGGCAGAAGATTTATAAGCAACCAAGGGACAGAGAAATTTAGAAGCAGGCGTAATTGAGCCAGCATAGTCATCATTGGTTGCACCAGTGGTGTTAATTCCGAAGCCGGATGGGACGATTCGTTTTTGCGTTGATTATAGAAGACTGAACCCCGTAACAGTGAAGGATACCTACCCGTTACCAAGGATGTATAAATATATTAAATTTTTGGGAGATGCTTCGGTGTTCACTACCATTGATTTCAACTCCGGATACTGGAAAGTTCAAGTTAAAGAGGAGGACTGATAAAATACTGTTTCTCATGTCACGTAGGATTTTATCGCTATAAGCGAATGATATTCTGATTATGGAACGCACAAGCTACCTTCCACCGGACCTTCGACATTCTTCTCTCACTATACTTCTGGCGCTCCTGTCTATTGTTCCTTGATGATGTCATAATTTTCTCCAAAAATAAATAGTAGTACGTCGACCATGTCGACTAAGTTCTGCGGGTGTTGCAGCACTCTGATGTATCCCTAAAGTTATGTAAATTTTAATTTGGTTCCGATAACGTCAAATAAATAGGACACATCATCAATCCAGGAAGATTTAAAATAGTTTCTATCGGAGTAACCGCACTCTAGCAGGCCAAGCAAACGATAACGATTACTGAGCTTCGGATTTTTCTCTATCTCTGTAATGTATACCGACGCTTCATCAAATACGTTTCCAATCTCGTGGTACCATTTAATAGGCTTTTGCGACACGGTGCACCAATAATTCTTGAACTATTTGGTGCTACAGAAGTAGCTTTCAGGGCACTTATCACTGAAATTCTGTCACCCAAGATATTTTCCTTCCCAAAGCGGGACTCTATTATTCAATAGACACGAACGATAGCCAACACCAAGTGAGAGTCTCCCTGTTCCAACCATATCCAGAAGGGGAACGGAAAACCATTGGGTTCTTCTCTGGATCCCTCAGGGAAGCTTATACATGTTACCCTGTCACAGAAATAGAGTACTTGGCCGTGGTTTGGGCGTTGAAGAAATTGCAACAATAACTGCAGGGGGTGAAATTCACCATCCATACGGACCATTCCTCATTGAGGTGGTTAATATATGTCACTGATCCATCCGGTCTACTTATGCGTTGGAATCTTAAAATTTTTAAATTCGACTTCGAAGTTCTGTATGAGAAGGGGAAGGCATATACATAGGCAGATGCACTGTCAACACTTCATACTCTTAGTGAAAAATCGGAGAATTCGACGAAGAAGTACCTTGCTTTCTTTCAAAGAGCTCCTGCACTCTCAAGAAGGGTGAATCTATGGACTCCTCCGCCAAAATCGCATCCGAAGACGTCAATAAGGACGAGAATATCACAGAGTTTGATGAAATAGAGATTTCTTTTGACAATAGTGTATATTAATAGGCGTGGGATAATCGATTAGATGGTTGTTAACTATTGATAGAAGAGGACGTTTTGAAAGTCTCATGATGATGAATTTCAATTTAGATCAAGTACTATCCACGCACAACGGAAGTGAAGAGTAATTTGAATGCATTTCTCCGGAGGAGATATCCTCGGAAAAATACAAGGACTGCTTATGCCAAAAGATCTGTTTAAGAATAAATGTTGGACAACAGATCCCCTACACCATGGACGCCCCCGGAAATGACGGATATCCGTGTCAGACAGCATCACAAAACATTCAGATCGTCTTTTCCAACTTGCTTCAGCATAAAATCTTAAGAATCAATCTTCATTCCAAGTTAGATTCTCATAAGGTGGCCGAAAGCTGTATGTTTTTTCGAAAAAATCCTACTATTGGCCATTTCCGTCGATGGATTGTTACGCTGTCGCCCGCTCATGCCAAACCTGTGCGAGAAACAGAACCAAATTGCGAAAGTCTGTGAAGGAGCTAAATCCTTTTGCACCAAAAGCCCACCTTGAGTTCGTGGCAGTCGACATAATCGGCGAACTCATCCGTACCAAAAAGGGGAACATCTTCTTGCTGGTGATCACTGATGGATACTCCAAGCTCGTACGAACCGCGCCCCTTAAGAAAATCTCGGCCGCAGCAGTGGCCTACGCATTTGAAACAAACTGGGTTTTTTCGTGCGGTCCACCCATTCAGTTATTTTCCGATAATGGTAGCCAGTTTTCATCCAAGCTCTTTATGAGCGTACGCTCGATTCTCATCATCAAGAGTTTACTCCCTAACACATACCATCCGCAAACGAGCGGGCAGGTGGAGAATTTCAACATCACAATACTTACAGCCTTTCGAAACTACGTGTTAGACCATCTGAAGGACTAGGGCCTCCTTACAGACGCAAAAACATTTGCTTATAGCATGCGAGCACACAGGACACCAAACATTCGAACTCTTCTTGTCACGCGCAACCACTTCCGTAGCAATACGAGCACAGCCTAATCTTGAGGAAAACTCATCGAAAGTACAATACCACCACAAGTAGAGGTCTTGGCCAGAAGGGCTTGTGTCCACGGTGGGCCAGTCCATAGGAAAGGAACAAGCATGGTACAAACGCAAATTTGACGAGCGATTACTAAAACCAGCATATGATATCTCGGTCGGATTGTTTTTATTTCTTAGGAGAGAGCCAGGGTCGAGTAAAGAACGTCGACACAAGTGGCATGTCGTAACCACTGGTCCACATCAATTCATAGAAGCTCGAGACGACTCTGTCGTGATCCATAATGACTTGTACCAATTCCATGTGGTTACTTGCGAAACAAGGCCCAACGGGAAATATTTACGCCTATGATGGAAAAAATAGACACTTCAGGCGACTCGATCATTGAGATGCCCAACACGTATGGCACCCAAACATCCATCGTGACGCGAATCAACTCAAGTGTTATTCCCGACGGGAGTTCATTGTCCAAAGGAATACTTGGCCTTCACTTGGTTGAAACGCCAGGGGCGGTGATAAATAATTTGAAAAGGAATCCACAAAGACAAAAAATGACAGTATGGAATTGACCCCACAACTGGAAGATATCGCACAGACCAAGGATCAAAGAAGAGGAAGGAAGATACCTCTGGGATCCATTGCGGCCCGTAATACACAAAACGAAGAGAGATCCACTAATAATCATTCTGATCATCTCCCCACAGGGGGAAATTCGGCCCTCTCGCAAGAGAAAATGCCGCTTAATAAGTACACCAGATATGCAGTGAAAGATAATGACATCCAACTACCCCTACCCTTCCGGCGTCAATCAAGGGAATCCAAAGTTAAAGAGCAAAATCCAGGGGTACCGAGTCGGGAATATTTCATCGAGAACATTTTATCACACGATCGAGCTGAAGACGAGAAACTGTTGCTTCGCGTGCACTTGACAGGCTATTTAATCTCTGGAGCATCTTGGAGACCTGTGTCCGCGCTTCAGAGTAGAAAGTTGGTGCGATAATTTCGGAAAAATAAATTGCCCCTACCACCAGAAGTGGGCACTGCTCAAATTGGATAAAATCATAAAGATAATTCAGAATCTATTAATGCTGCTCCAATCTTCAGAAAGAGGATAAACCAAAAAAGAGAGCAAAAGAAATTTGAGAAGATGGAATTTTAATCCAGAATCCATTTTTCGTGGCCAATACGGACAGTGACACCAAAAAGTACGGTGATAATTTGATAAGGTCAATAGGAGTGAGATGGGAACTTCCCAAGACTTTGGCGCACTTTGATTGAAACATACGACTTTCAATGACATAATTCAGCAGGGTTCTTCCCCTTCGATTAATCATCCAATGTTAAGGGGGCCTTTTTTTGGAGGGTCGACCCGTTTTCCCATTCCTTGCCGCTCAACGCCCTCGAAAAATGCGAAAATAATGCGATTCATCTCCCTCACTCACCGTGGGAGAGGTCGAACTAAAGCTCCGACTACTTGGATGACAAAGTAATGAAACATTACCCAAGCTTCTACCTAAAAGAACATTTGATCGGAAGGTTGAACCTGAGAAC
Organism: Kappaphycus alvarezii; assembly: GCA_002205965.3. Classification (NCBI taxonomy): domain Eukaryota; phylum Rhodophyta; class Florideophyceae; order Gigartinales; family Solieriaceae; genus Kappaphycus; species Kappaphycus alvarezii. The sequence goes on from NADL03000599.1 coordinate 1,194,863, forward strand.
CTAAGAGTGAAGACATCCCTGTTGCATCCTCTTCATTGATTATTTTCTGGTGGGCCTCGATAATGATACGTCTTAGTTGATCTACAGACTGCGGTACCGTGCTAGCCGAGCTCCCCCTTGGAGGTGACAGGATGGAAGCCAGGAAGTTCTTCAAGACATCTAAGGTGTCTCATGATACCCCAACGGTCCGTACTTTTGATCTGAGGGAAGAACAGTAGCGTCCGCGATTATTGGAACTTATTCCACCTCTTTTAGTTCCTTTTCGGGGTCGCGGTGCACCGTACGCGCCGAGTCGGGTTCCACGGCCGGATGGGCCCGAATTGGGGACAAACTAGAGGAAGGGCTAAGAACCTCTTCGCCGGCTCTAACATAGGTACTGCGAGCGCCACTTTCTCTTCTTTCGCTTCCACACGATCTGCGTGTCCCTTTCGATGAAGCCTTTACTCCCTTTGCCGCTTTCGATGACAAAAGATATGATTCCTTATCTGCAAATTCCTCCGCTTCAAACGCTTGGAGGGCGGCGAGTCCTCCCTATGAGAGGTATGATGACCTCAGACACTTTTGATTGCCCCGCGAGAGGATAATTAGAAGGAGCCTGTGAATTTGCCCTACGCAGACTAGTCTCTCCCCGTATTCCTTCAAATTCCGGAGTTCTCTCTTCGTTTCCTGCCGGAGAAGTTCCTAGAAGAACCCCCGGCCCATCAAGTCCTTCCTATTCCTCTCTATTGGCTCATCGCTCCGAGTTGACGAAAAGATGTCGGCAAAAGTCCGTGCCCTGCAGATACCCCCTTGCTCATCAGGGCCCCGTCTTCCTGTTGCATCCGAACGTCTAGATGCCGCCCCCAACGAGTGGTCCTGCCGATTTGCCCTGCAAATGCGGGCCTCAGCCGCATCAATTAACTCATTATACCACGAATATTACCGTATGAAGTCTTCCGCCTCCCCAACCCATGAAATGTAATAAGTGTATCGCTTAGCGCTGCCACGCTGATTGTTTCTTCGTGGTAACAGCGTCCAGTCTTCATGTTCCACTAACCGCTTTATGACCAACAAATCACCCTATCCTTTCTCAGCAAGGACAAGTCGCAGTGAGTCCGAACAAAGTCGATCCAGCGCAAGACGGACTTGAGGAGGGATCTACCACAACCAAAAGGTATCATATTCCTCCCAGATGAAGAAAAAAGTCACCAATATGGGGAAAACGGTGCAAGGCACAAACTACCAAGCAGAGAAGCGATTCGCCAAAACATCAGGGCAACGGTAGGCAAAAGATGGACGCAGCTCGTCCAATACCCCCAGCGAACTTTCTAATATTCCCAGAGGGAGTTTATATCAATGTACCCGGAATGCAACGCAGAAAGTCTCCAGAATTCCGCCTCAGGTTGTTGCCATTGGACCTGCAACGCCTTTTGTATAGCACAGCACTGGACCAGAATAAGACATTTGCCTTCTTCTCACTACGGTTATCACGAAAAAACACTTATTGTACTCATATGACCGCCTTTGTTGAAAATCTGCCGTAACTCCCATTTGAGTCCAGTTGTGGACAATCTGATTGATCCTACACAAAGACTTCACATACTGATGTTCCCCAGGAGAACGGGTGGGCAATAATTCCATTGGTGAGAGGCCACTCCAATAACATGAGCGTGTCTACGAGTGTTGCAACTTGATCTCTGCGCCGAAACCTACGTGAAGGTACAGGCTCCCAGCGACCCATTCCCGACCAGCGACGGAATGTTTCTACTTCGAACCTCTGCAGCTTCTCGAACGGACTCCCCCTGGGAGCATAAGCACTGACTCCCGCCAACAAGCGTAGCTGCGGTGCATGTCTATGTTGTCGAGGTACCCGGAGTCTAGCCACGGAGCGCGCTCAAATGCATGCGGATCCCTCGCCATCGAGGTATCCTCTAGACCCAATAGAGCAGGGGTGCTATGCATGCGTGCAAGACAATGAAGATAGTGGGAAAGGAAAATAACAGCACCGCACGGTGTGGTAGCCGTCGCAAATTGCGATGAATAGGTCCAGAAAAAGACTGGAAAGTGCTTCCTGAGATAATGAGGCCTCCCAGATCTTCCAATTATTCTTTTTTGTCTTCACACAGATGTCTTCAGGTTTTAGCCTCCCGGAGGTGCATCGACGTACAGCAACGTGCATATCTTGCCAGGTCGACTACAGATACTGTACGATGTCAAAAATGTGTCGAATTAGGAAACACGCGTGTGCTACCGAACTAGTGCTAATGTGTGGGGATGCCTCCCAAAAAATGGGGTGGCTTCTACGTTTCATACCTGGGACCTCCCCTTCAATAGCTCGAGAAACTACCAAATTGGCCAAATGGTCCAATTACGATACTACAGTAACGATATACGAATATTTTGACTATCGAAATCCCACCCAGTTAGCACTTAAGTTTTGCCCCTGGCTTTCGATTCCTTGGGTGATCCTTTCCTGCCTCCATTCTTTTCCTCGAAGAGTATATCCCGCGTATCGCAAAGAAGTTTAACACATCCACAAGAACGATCTGCAGGCATCTTTATCAGTGCATAAGTTGCACAATGTGGTCCTCTATTGCAATATCGATTCTTTAGCGAGCACAACTGCACGTGATTGACGAGGAAAATCTGGTTAGTTCCTAGCCGCATAGTCAGGCCTGCATACGATATATACTCATTGAAAAAAGTAAAGTGTAAGCTTAGCTACCAATACGGTCGGTTCCTGCGCAACCTCGATGTTTCATGCATTAAATTTTCTCTGCTGAGAAGGGGGACATGAAGTGCAGTTGGCACTCATATTCTACTGCCACCGAAAGAGCTGATTTTTTGTGATCTTTTCTTATCCAATTTTTGTTCATGTTGGTACACCGCTAGAAGCTGGCACTGTACTGTACAATAAGGGCAGTTTTTGATTGCCACCCACCAATCTTCTTGGTACTATATGCTCACTAAAGAGGGTCTGAGGGCTTGCCGTTCGAAGCACTCGGTCTCAAACATGGACCTGTTGTTTTCGCAGGGGTAGGCACCTGTTGGGCCAAGCGTCTAATGTACTCATCTCTAATTTGGATCTCCATTACTTGGCTGACATTAATTTATTTTTATCCTGACGTTGTAGATAAACATAACCTAGCTAACATGTATTTATACCTACCTGGCCACTAGGGTCTCAGAATAAACAGAAACCTCGGTGTTGGCTCTGAACTTGACTCCCAACTTCAGCCCTTGCAGCAACCTTACCAACGGCAACTCCGGCTATAGCCACGTTTATCCGCCCTGGTTCCCCTTCTATTTGCCCCTCTCCACCCCTTTTTCCCATTCCTTTCACTGTTCATCTGTGATATTTAGTCACACTCGGCTTAACGGACCCGGCGTCTATATACAAATAGGAACTTCACTGTTGCCGTTGGCGACAAAAAAATTATCTCCGAAGGAGATGATCAGCTATATTTAACCCCCTACTGCCTCTTCTTTTGTCTAATATTGTATTCCTGGTGACCACGGTTCTATAGACTCGATTTTTATCAATTTTCTACCATTCAACGGATCCCAGTCCGGCCTTACGGTCCGGGGGACAAATATACCTCCCAGCCGTCCAAGGAATCAACCCTTCTGTACCACCCCAACTTCTCCTCACAGGGTTCTTAAAGAGAACGAGGGACAGCGAACACCCTGTGAGTCTTGCTATGTGTGTATTGGTTTCTTCATTGTCTCAAGGGATTACGTATCTAGACGAGAACAATTGCGCACCGCTCATTGCACTACAAATATCCGACTGGGGAAATCGGCTCCGGTACAGTTGCTAATCGACAGCAAGAGTTTGATCGATGTTATTTAGAGGAGCTCGCGTAGATCCTAGAAGAGAATGATGCTTGACTTCCCAGAAGCCAGAGAAGGATTCCGGGACAAGGTAAGTTCAGATATCGAATTCGTCAGAAGCAATAATAAAATTGCAGATGGACATATCTAATCAATGAGACAATCCCTTATTAGATAAGTTATCACTACCAGTCGACTTAACATCAAACTGGACTAATTGTTTATCAGGTCGAAAGAAGTGAAGTGAAGCCCAAATTTACTGGACCCGGAGTTCGTATCTCTGCGACACACAACTTCTCCGTCCTGGCTCCAGCGCACAGCTTAAAGGATTCCTCATTCAAGCTCATCGCAAATCCCTCCTCGGAGTCTAAGATACCCTTTTGGTCAGCATTGAAACAAACGCAATTGTCTACTGGGCTACTGCGATCGCTTTCTAGACCAACAACCCCAATTCCCCTAACGAAAGTATAAACTACACCAAAGGCTTTATTAAACCTATGCTCACGAATGTAGGATGGTGTGGTAGGCCTGCGAAAGCTTCCTCGCATTCCCAACTTAGGTACCAGCGTTCCGATTTGCTTGAGGCATGTGTAGTGGAACGTCAGCAGAATCCACTCCTTTAGGACCACTTTGCCTTGACGTTTGCCTACAAGCACGCTAATATCGTTCACTACGGATGCGGAACTACATTCCAACCGATTTCATTACACGAATAGCTTTTCCACACCCTACGCAAGGTGATTTAGAAACTGCTTGCGCACTTCACGAGCACCGGAACCAGTTCTCCTCACCGCAACCGTCGGGTAATTTCGACAGAAAGTCTTTACATCAGACAACACCCTTTGCCTCCGTTCGGGCCCCCAAAAACCACTACCACAGAAGACAGAGACGGATCCTCACGAATCAGTCCAAGAGGCGATTCCCACTGGAGACTGTAAGAGTTAAGCGTTCCGCGCATCCATGGAGCTTCCGGGTTCCGAAGAGTGAGTACTGCGCGCCATGCTCCGGACTACAAACGCGCATCGAAGTTCGGCAATTTTCCCTGGACCTCCGATATCACTGCCAGGTCCCGCTGTTTGTCCCCGACACACCATGCCCAAGACCCAATTGCCCTGACACGTTGAACGCCTGTAGTGACTACCTCCATAGATCGGATTTATCTTCCAACAGTAAAATCACCCAAATCTTCCCCTCCGTCACTGCCCGCAGGGCCCCCAAAGGACTACTCGCCATGACCTGCAAGTAATCTTTTCGCCCGGGACTTGTCCAAAGCCGCTCACCACCCCGTCATAGAGTCACGAAAGGGCCTTCACCGCACTATAACG